>CM038670.1:29872108-30614608 GCA_021605145.1 Aegilops bicornis
CCACAAGCCCATATTCTATTTTAGGTTCATGAATTTTGGAATAGGTCCTTCATGTGACACAATTAGTCGGAATTGAATTTTCTCGCCTTTCGACTATCGGTCGGTTAGTCCACGGCGCCCTCATCGCCCATGCAGTCGGCATATTGACACCTTAGCAAAGTTCCGGCGCTTCACCGAGTAAATTTTTCCCACACTCGGCAAAGATGCTCATTTGCCAAGTTTTGCATCGCTGCTGAGTTAATTTTTTACCATGTACTTGGCTTTTGGTTGCTTTGCCGAGTTCTCGATAAAAGGAACTTAGCAATCAATTGGGCACGGGGCAAACTTGGCGATTCTAGTAGTTTATCCTCGTGGGGGTGGTGGCCTTATGTTGAGCTATTTGGCTATCTAGGTACGTATGATGTGGTATTTTACAGAAAGAAAATGGTCTCATTTGCAGGTCATATATGTATGTACGCGTTGGATTCATACATGATCTGTTCTAAAGAGACTGGAGGACACTGAGTTGTTTACATGAGTATTTTTCCAGCTGGAGTATACAGGGCCTTGTTTACATGGTGATGCTCGTTTGCCGAGTTTTGCTTGTTTGCTATTCTAAACCGCATCACCATGTGATCATGTTGTTCGGCCATCTCAAACGGCGTTCATGCAAGGAAGGAATATACTCGATGGCGTAGTAATTTTGCATGAGACTGTTCACGAGATGCACCGGAAAAACATGAGTGGAGTAGTATTCAAAATAGACTTTGAAAAAGCCTATGACAAGGTCAAATGGTCTTTCCTTCAGCAAGCCCTAAGAATGAAAGGTTTCTCCGATAAATGGCGTCAGTGGATCCAAAATTTTGTAACTGGAGGTAGTGTGGCCATCAAAGTCAATGATGATGTAGGCCATTACTTTCAGACAAAAAAAGGACTACGACAGGGTGACTCCATGTCTCCAATGTTATTTAACATTGTTGCTGACATGTTGGCTATTCTGATTGAGCGTGCTAAGCAGGACGGCCAGATAGAAGGAGTAGTGCCACATCTTGTGGATGGTGGCCTCTCTATTCTGCAATACGCCGATGACACAATTCTTTTTATGGAACATGACCTAGACAAGGCTCGAAACCTAAAACTCTTGCTCTCAGCGTTTGAGCAAATGTCGGGTCTCAGAATTAACTTCCATAAAAGTGAACTTTTCTGCTTTGGAGAAGCCGTTGAGGCGGCTGCCGATTATGCTTTGACCTCTTTGATTGCGCACATGACCAATTCCCGATTAAATATTTGGGAATACCGATCCACTATCGGCGTCTCACCATTGCGGAGTGGAAGCATGTAGAGGAGCGTCTAGAGAAACGATTGAGCAGTTGGAAAGGCAAGCTGCTCTCAGTTGGAGGACGGCTGGTTTTGATTAACTCCGTTCTCACAAATATGGTTCTCTATATGCTTTCTTTCTTCCAACTCCCGAAAGGGGTCCTGCAAAGATTGGATTATTTTAGATCCAGATTTTTTTGACAAGGAGATGGAGAAAAGAAAAAATATCGGTTGGCCAAATGGAGCATGGTTTGTAGGCCAAAAGACCAAGGCGGCCTTGGAATTCATGACCTACAGGTCAAGAATGAGGCCTTGCTCAGTAAATGGTTGTTCAAACTTCTTACTGAGGATGGTGTTTGGCAAACCATGTTGCGCAACAAGTATCTAGGCCAAAAGGCAGTGTCCCAGGCATATTGGAAACCTGGTGACTCGCACTTCTGGGCTGGCCTAATGGCGGCAAAGAAACATCTCTTTCGCTTTGGGTCTTTCGCGATAAAAGACGGGTCGGAGATTCGATTCTGGGAAGACATCTGGCTAGGCAATGCCAGTCTCAGAGAACAATATACAGCCTTATATAACATTGCTCACGATAAGAACAACACTATTGCGCACGTGCTCAGTTCATCCCCGCCGAACATTTCGTTTAGGCGGGATTTGATTGGCCCCAGACTTCTGTCATGGCATAATCTTTTGTCCCGGTTGGATTCGATTAACCTGACACAAGGTCGGGATGTGTTTCGCTGGAACCTTACTACATCAGGGTCTTTTACAGTAGACTCTATGTACCGTGCGCTCACACATTCTAAGATACCAGTGAGTAATAACAAGAAAATTTGGAAGTCCAAGATTCCACTAAATGTGAAATTTTTTCATGTGGTATCTTCGTATGGGAGTTGTGTTGACCAAAGACAACCTCGCACGACGCAACTGGCCAGGGAGTAAGAAGTGTTGTTTTTGTACTCACGACGAGACAATCAAACACCTCTTTTTCCAATGCAAGTTTGCACGTTCTACGTGGTCAATCATTCAAATAGCGTCAAATTTATATCCGCCCATAAGTGTTGCCAATATATTTGGTCACTGGTTGGACGGTATTCCAAATAGGTTTAAAGCGCTTATAAGGGTGAGAGCGTACGCCTTAATTTGGTCGCTCTGGCTATGTAGAAACGATTTGGTTTCTAATTGAAAAAATGCTTCTCCTCTGCAGGTCATTTTCCGTTGTACGCACTCGCTTCATATGTGGTCTATGCTACAACGATCGGAGCACCAATCGATGTTCAAGGCGGTGTGTACGCGGTTGGAGCAGGTGGCTACGGAGGTTTTTTCCCAACATGGGTGGCAGCATAACCTCCAGATCGATCCACCACCACCTTCGACATAGGCATAGTGTCGGTCTATAGGACTTTACTGTTGCCGATATGTCGGTTTATATTTCATGTTTTTTGTCAGACTTTTGGATTTGGCTGTGTGCATCTCAGTTATGCAGAGGCCGGGTGTTATTCATAATGTTTTGTATCGCCTTGATGCTACATTCTGAGATAATAAAATCACCCTTTATCGAAAAATGTTCGTTTTACCTTTTTTTATTTAAGTGTGTTGGGCTATGTGGATCTAGTTATGCAAAAGTCGAGTGTACACCCAATGCGTTTGCATCACCTTGATGCACCGATCAAATGAATTCATTTATCAAGAAAATTTCTTCGCACATGATTTTTAAAATTTAAAACCCCAAAGTGGTTTCATGGTACAAGCTGCTTAGAATATCAATACTTTTTGGCCTCAGGCCGTGCATTGTGATCGGGGGCAACGACAGCCACGTTGGCGCCGACAAAATCTCGCCGTTAGGGGGTCTGTCGTGGAGGTCACCTAGGCGGTGTCCCCCAATCGAATATGGATCCTCCCTCTCTCATTGACGGACATCTGACGGAGGTGTGAAAGAGACCAGAGGAAGGAAAACAAGGCCCTGTACGGCATTGAAGTTTTCTAGTGGAACATGGGTGGGCCTTGGGCTCTCGACATCCAAACTAGCCTAGCGACCATCATCAACAAAAGATTGATGTCAGTCAAAACCCGCGATCTTGCCTCTATAGCTAGATCAAGAATTGTCGACACACGTGTGTTGTTACCTTGTTAAAGGTGTTGGCTCAAAGCTCGCTCCGGGAATGAAAATCTTATGTTTGACCTTTGCTTGAACTCGTTAATATTGGGGCACGTGCCATGATCCCTTCTTTTTTTTTTCTAAAAAGGGGGACTTCCCGGCTTCTGCATCAGAACGATGTATACGGCCACATTTATAAATAAAAGAGGTTCAACAAGATCTTAAATTCTGGAAACAAAAAGAAAGACAAGCTCACTAAGAGCCTCAACGCCAAAGACAAAAGGCCCTAGAGCCACAACCGGCTGGCAAAACAAAGATAGGTAAACTAATCGCCTATCCTATTACATGACCGCCATCCAAACCGGTTGAAGATATCCCGCGCTATCATCTTTCACCGGACAGATCCAGTAACCAAACGCTACCTGGCCTCCGTCGGAGTGAGTAAGGAGCACATACGGATCAGCGCCGTAGCTCGAAATAAAACCTACAAAAATGAATAGTTGTTGTTATGTTAAAAGCCAAATCATTTCTGCAGTTCCAAATTGCCCACATCAACGCACATACTCCTACACGAATGTGTCTAGCTGTATCGGACTCTATCCCAACAAGCCACGTTCCAAATAACGTACTGACCGAATTCGGAGGAGTAATGTTAAATTCAATTTGCACGGTGCGCCACAAAACTCTCGCCAACGGGCAATCAAAGAAGAGGTGCTTAATGGTCTCGTCCCGATCACAGAAACTACACCTAGTAGATCCTGCCCAATTGCGCTTAACCAAGTTGTCCTTTATTAAAATGACTTGTTTATGTACAAACCACATAAACACTTTAATCTTCAAAGAAACTTTTACTTTCCAAACATGTTTGGAACTAGGAATGACACTAGAGTTAATGACATCGATATACATCGACTTAACCGTAAATTCTCCAGACCTAGCAAGTTTCCAACACAACTGATCGGGCTGATGAGCTAGCTGAACCTCCATCAGTCTACTCACCAAATGAAGCCATGCTTCCCACCTATCACCAACAAGCACCCTCCGAAACTGAATATTAAGGGGAATGGACTGCATAATCGTTGCAACTAGCGCATCACGTCGTTGAACAATACGATACATGGATAGATACTGGAGCGCCAATGCCGTATCACCAAGCCAAGTATCCTCCCAGAAATGGGTATTGTTGCCATTACCGACTATAAACTTTGTTCTATTAAAGAAGGCTGCCTTAACTCTCATAAGCCCCTTCCAAAATGGCGAATCAGTTGGTCTCACTGTCACCTGTGACAAAGTCTTGGACTGCAGATACTTGTTATGGAGAATCTGCGCCCACGCCGCGTCAGTCTCAACTGATAACTTATACAACCACTTACTAAGAAGGCATCTGTTCTTGACCTTAAGATTCTCAATACCAAGACCCCCTTGGTCCTTTGGTCTACAGATGATATCCCATTTGGCGAGTCGGTACTTTCTCTTTAGTTCATCACTCTGCCAAAAAACTCTTGATCGGTAGAAGTCCAGCCTTTTCCTAACCCCAACTAGAACTTCAAAGAAAGATAAGAGGAACATCGGCATACTCGTGAGCACCGAATTAATAAGAATCAACCGGCCTCCATAAGACATAAGTTTGCCCTTCCAGCAACTAAGTTTCTTCTCAAACCGATCTTTGATGCATTTCCACTCTCTGTTTCTTAGCTTACGATGATGAATGAGTATACCTAGGTAAGTAAAAGGTAAGGCCCCTAATTCACATCCAGACAATTGCCTATAAGCCTCTTGTTCCTCCTTGGCTCTACCAAAGCAGAACAACTCGCTTTTATGAAAGTTAATCTTTAATCCGGTCAATTGTTCAAATAAGCATAACACCAGGTTCATATTTCTCGCTTTCGCCAAGTCATGCTCCATAAAGATGATTGTATCATCAGCGTACTGCAGAATGGACACACCACCATCAACTAGATGAGGCACCAAGCCACCCACCTGACCGGCATCCTTTGCCCTTCCTATGAGAATTGCCAACATGTCAACCACAATGTTGAACAAAATAGGAGACATTGGATCACCTTGCCTCAGGCCTTTGTGTGTCTGGAAATAATGACCTATATCGTCATTCACTTTAATTCCAACACTCCCTTTTTGCGTGAAGGATTCTACCTGGCCAAGCTTCATCAAAACCCTTCATGCGTAAGGCCTGTTGAAGGAAGGGCCATTTGACTTTGTCGTACGCTTTCTCGAAATCCACTTTGAAAACAACCCCATCTAGCTTTTTCGTGTGGATCTCATGGAGCATTTCATGAAGGACCACTACCCCTGCAAGGATGTTCCTGTCCGGCATGAAAGCAGTTTGGGTAGGCTGCACCACAGCATGCGCGATCTGTGTGAGCCTATTAGTCCCGACCTTGGTAAAGATTTTGAAACTTACATTAAGAAGACAGATGGGCCTGAATTGCTCAATTCTCACAGCCTCTGTTTTCTTAGGGAGAAGGTTTATCATTCCAAAATTCAGCCGAAAAAGCTGAAGCTGCCCAGAGAAGAGATCATTGAACAAAGGCAACAGATCCCCTTTAATAATATTCCAGCACTTTTTATAAAGCTCAGCTGGAAATCCATCGGGGTCTGGCGCCTTGTTATTTTTCATTTGCGACATGGCCTCAAACACCTCTTTCTCAGAAAAAGGAGCCGCTAAAATATCATTCTCCACCGCTGTGAGTTGAGGAACATCCTCAACCCTGGACTCATCCAGAGACACACAGTTATCCTCTGGAGGTCCAAACAGCTGCTTGTAATAGTCTGTAATGTACAGTTTTAGGTTTTCCTGTCCTAAAATTGTTCCTTCACCTTGCTCAAGCTGAAAGATCCTCTTCTTTCTATCTTTACCATTAGCGATCATGTGAAAGAATTGAGTGTTCGCATCCCCCTGGACTACTCGCCGGACCTTGGCCCGCAATGCCCGCTTCAATTCCTCTTCCCGAAGAAGTTCTTTCAGCCTCATCTCCGCGTCAAGCTTGGCATGAAGCTCCGCGGCCGGCAGCACTGTGGTTTCTGTTTTTACATCTAAGGACTGAATAAGGGAAAGGAGCCTTTCCTTTTCGACCTTATAAATCCCGCTAAGATGCTTAGCCCACCCACGCAGGAAACTTCTCAAATGCCTGATCTTATTCTGCCAGCGCTGAAACGCAGTCTTCCCTCCTGAATCCTTAGCCCACTCTCTGGCTACGAGATCAAAGAAACCTTCTCGTTCAAACCAAGCCAGCTCAAAGGAGAACGAGTTTTTATTTCCCAGGTCACTACTAGGGAAAACCTTATACACAGAAGTTTATCAGTAACGCGGTTTAAAAACGGGCGCTACTGCTAATTAGTAGTAGCGAGGGGTATAAAAACCGCGCTACTACTAAGTTTATAGTAGTAGCGAGGGGTATAAACCCGCGCTGCTACTAAATGATTTCCAACAATGCCCCCGGGATAGGCCATAGTAGTAGCGAGGGGTATAAAACCGGCGCTACTACTAAGTAAGTAGTAGTAGCGCAGGTAAGACCCCCACGCTACTACTAAGCGTGTCCACCCCGGCCCGATCGATCCACACTCCCCACCCCACCACCCGTCCCGCACCACCCACTACCCCCGTCTGTCTCAAAAAAAAAAACCACGCAGCCTGATCCAGATCCCCAACCTCCTCTCCTCTCCCAACCCACTCGCCGCCGGCCTCCCTTCCACCTCCTCTCCTCCGTCCGTCCGCCCCATGCCCCCCCGCAGGCGTGCGCCACGCCGGCAGCGCACCGCTGCTCCCGTCTCGCGCCGCTGCCGCCCCGCCCCTCCGCCGAAAGCGCGTGCCCGCCGCTGGGCGCCAGGGAGGCCACTGCAGCAGCGCTAGCGGGCTCCTTTTTGCAGGGCCCGTTTTCGGCGCCGCCGCGGCAGCTGGTGGTGGTGCTGGTGCGTTGGGGATGCGCCTCGCCTTTTTGCCGCCCCCGTGTGGCGTGATTCCGAAGGGTCGTGGGCGTGGGCGCGGTCGCGCTGGCTTGTGCTAGATTAGCATCGCATCTTCTGGGCGAAGGAAGGGAGGGAGGTCGGCTAGGGGCAAAGCCCCAAAAGGAAGCTTAATTTGGGAGGGAGGTCGGCTAGATTAGCATCCATTGCTTAATCACTCTGTTGCTTTTGCGCGCGTGTGTGATCCTGTTGTTTCCATTTGCAGGTGGCCGTCAAGTGCATGCCACTGACAGACAACGAGCGCCGGCGCTCACGGCACATCATACAAGTCATTGATGACAAGGTAAACATTCAGAGGCCCGGCTTGATTTGGTTGGGCCATGAACTAGTAGTTCGTGTCATGGGTGGATTGAATTTTGCCATGGATGGTAATGGTATATTGGTATTGGTAGCAAAGTAGTAGTGATGTTGTGCTTGTATGTTTCTGCAGAATGTGGCTATGTTGGACCCTGATATCTCCAAGGGCTACCTGGACCTCATCCAGAACCGGACCAAGGAGAAAAGATACAGCTTC
This sequence comes from Aegilops bicornis, assembly GCA_021605145.1. NCBI lineage: Eukaryota > Viridiplantae > Streptophyta > Magnoliopsida > Poales > Poaceae > Aegilops > Aegilops bicornis. The sequence continues at coordinate 29,880,001 of CM038670.1, forward strand.
GATCACGTGTACGCGCCTGGATGCTCCAACACGGTACGCAAGCTTATATAGCTCATTAGCTTGTGCTGCTCTAATCTTGTATTGCTTGGCTTGCTGTTGACAATGGGCTCATATGCTGATTACAGCAAGTGTTTATACCTGCACTGAATCTTTGGAGTTCCTAGAATGTTCCAGAAAGCGAAACCACAACCAACCCCTTTGGTTTATTAATTGCCAAAACTAGGAGTTGCTCACGCTTTGGATAGCTCTAGGTTGTAATGATACTATTGGCATGTGCAAAACGCCAATTCAGTCTGGAGCAAACAAATCCTTGGCTGTATTTGTTACAGTTAGGTATGCTACCTGATACGGTTGCACTAGTCCGCTCTACAACCGTGTTATTAAGTTCTAACCCAGTACCACTTGTTTCTGCTTCGTGGTCACCCCTTTTTGAGAAAAAAAAACTTGTTTCTGCTGTGTTAACGTTTGAAAAATCTGTAAGTTAATTGTAGTCACTGCATTTATTTTGAGATTTTTGTGTGACAATTTGTTGTGTCCTGCAACTGGGAGATCATGCGGCCACCTAGTGGCCAGAAGTTATTGGATACATAACTAGTCCTAGTTATGAGCTGGTCTGAGTCCAGGCTATAAACCCCTAGCAACTTATCATGACAAACATGTGTATGTATTAATAACTCGTAAAGCCAAACAGATCTGTCAGCAATGTTTAAATCACTACTAGAACTTGATTTATAAGTTAGGGGCAATAGTAGTAAAGCCAACAAAAAAAGGGGCAATTTATAAGTTGTTGTCCATGATGTCTGAACAAATGCAACAAATTTGTATGTACAGTATGATTGCTGAAAATGGACCGTCGTATATACCTGTACAAGGTTGGGGAGGCACGGTCAGCGTTGGTGTTCTGGTGCAGGTCGCCGGAACCCGGAGAGAGGAGAGGTCGTCACGTCGAGCTCATGGGGATAGGGCATCCACCACTATCGCCTCCCGTGACGACAGAGCAAAGGTGAGGCTGCTTGACTGTCAAAACTAAAAATTGATATCTGCTTGTGAAACTGAACAACTGAGATCTCCTTGTAAACATAGCTTGAAGATCATGGCTATTATTGTGAAGTTCTCAAGGTGATGAGCTTACTCGAGTGCTTTCCCCTGGAGACTTTGCATTTCCAGGCGAATTCTTGGAGATTTTGAAACTGCTTGTACTGTCATAATTTTCATTTTGTAAAACTGAGAAGTGTATTTTCCATTTTGAAACTGAGATCTGCTTGCACTATCATACAGTAATTTTCAGTTTGTAAAGCTGAGAAATGTATTTTCCATGTGGAAATTGAGATCTGCTTGTACTGTCATAGTTTTCAGTTTGTAAAATTGGAGTACTGAAGATTTTACTACCAAAACTGTATCCACTGTAAAAACTGAAATAAAATAAGCACTGTCACTGTGATGCTTTGACTAAAATAGAATAAGGTTTATCACTATCAAAATTTTCTAAATGGCCATCAAGCAATGAAATTTGGCTGGTCTCACAGATTTATGGGATCTCCACAGCTTCTGTAGCTTCTACAGACTTGATTCACTAAATTCACTAAAGTATGGAGTAGAGATTTATGTGCATCTTCTTTGTTGGCATCTTATTTGCTTATGGAAGGATGTACATTAAGGAGTATGGAGTACTTCATTTCTGTGAATGCACGGCTTGGCAGTAGAGATTTGTGCAACCTTTTCAGTACAGTGTAGGAGTAACATTTTTCTGTTCATCTTTTAATAGGAGTACTTCAATGCACTTGATCCAAGGATGATGCAAGCCATTTACCAGAAAGCAGAAGCGGATTTTGGTAGGTAAAGAAAACCTTTGCCTGCTTCCAGATTTGTGTATACATCTACTGAAGCAAACAAATGCAGTACTAGTGCTAGTGCTTCCAGAATTTGAGTACACCAGTGCATATTCACTCCTATAGACAAAAGACTGTTGTAGACTCCAATTTTAAGTGTGTTTTTGGTAAGTAAAGAAAATCTTTCCTTGCTTCCAGATTTGGAGTACAAAGACAAAAGACTACTGTAAGTACATGCACATTCTTCGGTTCCTCTTCCATGATATACAGATCGATAAATGAAGTGATTGTGCTCCAACTTTGTAAGAAGATGTTCAGAGACCCATGTAGAATGATGTCCACATTACTCCTATAGACAGAGAGTGATGTACTCCTTGTATTCATGTTCACAAAGAAGAAGCAGATAGTGCACCTTGCCAGCTGCTCTTTTCTTTGCTTTACCCTACATTTTCTTTTCTTGGCTATGACTGTAAATTGAAAGTGCCATTGCTAACTAACCAAAGCCAGCCATGTTTAAAGAATAAATGTAAGCTTAACACACAACCAAAGCAAGCCATGTTTAATTAGCCATATTTGGATGACTGATGGAAAATGTGGGATGCAGGCTACACTTGCCTCCTTTATTTGTCTCATTTATTTCAGCTGAGTCTTGAATTTGAAATTCTAGTGATTCCTCAAATTCTGCTGTAATGTTTAACTGAATCAATCTTGTGTTGTTAATTTCTGTAATTTGAGGTGAGGAGTACCTGCCTGGAGTGGTGTGTGCTGCGATGACCAGGCGGGGGCGCAACGATGATCTGTCTGGGCAGCGGGGCGAGGACGCTAGGGCCGCGGCGACAAGACTGGGGCGAAGGAGGTTGGGCCTGCTGCTGGCGACGGGGATGAGCAACTGGACAACAGGGAGGAGCCTGGTGGAGGGTCCTGCTGGTGGAGGGCAGAGGAGGGCCTGCTTGGCCGGGCGACGGGACGAGCAAATGGACTGACAGGTGGAGGAGCCTGGAGGAGGCTCCGGCTGGTGGAGGGCAAAGGAGGAGGAGGACGATGGGCTTGCTGCTGGTCTGGATGAGCAGCTGGAGGAGGAGGAGGGGCCTGCTGCTGGCCTGGATGCGCTGCCCTGGAGGAAGACAACGAGGAAGACGACGATCTGATTTCAAGTTAGGGGTAGTTCTGTACTTTTGTTCGTTTTCACCTGGTCGGAGATTTTTCCCAGCGACAATTATTTTGGAACGGAGGGAGTAGTTGCTTATGTAACTGTGCGATAGAATGAAATTATACATGAGTTGCTGCTACAATGAGGAACTGGAGAAGATACGACACGTGATAGAAAGAATTTGGTTGATTTTATTTTTTAATTCCTAATAAGTTAGTAGTGGCGTGGGGATAATGGCGCGCTACTAGTATTTAGGATACTAGTAGCGTTGGGACTATAGACACGCTACTACTATTTCATTAGTAGTAGCGCGGTTCATAATAGCAGTAGCGCGGATTGAACCCTTGCTGCTACTAACAAAGTTAGTAGTAGCGTGGGTTCGACCCACGCTACTACTAACTTTTAGCTGTAGCGCGATACTAGTAGCGCGAGTACCCGCGCTACTAGTAGCCATTTTACCCGCGCTGCTAGTAGCCTTTTCCCTAGTAGTGGGTGGGTGGCCTCACGAGAGTCCACAAATAACGGCCTGTGGTCAGAAATTCCACGGGATAAAGCCTGAACTGTTACGAATGGAAACTTCTGTTCCCATTCGACACTAGCCAACACTCGATCCAACTTCTCATACGTCGGATTTGGCAGCGCGTTAGCCCAAGTGAATTTTCTGCCCGAGAGCTCAATCTCTCTCAAGTCAAGACTTTCAATGATAGTATTAAACATGAACGACCATCTGCCGTCAAAATTATCATTGTTCTTATCCTCACGCCTTCTAATGATATTGAAATCACCCCCACCAGGATAGGAAGCTGCTCAGAACCGCAAATCCTAACCAGATCAGCCAAGAACTCAGGCTTGAGTTCGGGCTGTGCGGCACCATATACCGCAACCAAAGCCCAATTAAACCCATCGGCCTTCGACCGCACCCGAAACTTGACTGCGAAGTCTTCCATTACCACACTTCGAACCTCGAGCACATCACATCGAACACCGAGTAAGATTCCACCCGATCTCCCTCTTGGTGGCAGGCAATGCCAGTGAAAATCAATACCTCCCGACAAAGTGTTTAGAAATTGTGGCACAAAATTATCTCTACCGGTCTCCGATAGAGCGATAAAATCTAATTGATGCTTGGCAAGAAACCTTCTTTTAGCCAAGTCCTTTAGACCTCTGCTATTCCAAAAGATTCCTTTCATAGTTCATCATGGAATTTTTTAGCCGTACGATTCCTAGCACTCCTATGCACTGCGGACACCGGGTACACCTTCCGTTTCCACTTGCGTTTAGAAACATTTTGACTCTGCAACCGGTCCTCACAACCAGTCTCAGAAGGTCTAACCATAGCCATCTCAGAAGTATCATCCTCCTCTTCCGCCTCAGGTATGGGAGGAATAAGATCCGCACAAAAATTATCGAGCACCCTAACCCCCAAAGCATTAACCTCAGAATCACTCATGGGCTTAACCGCCGCTATATTACGAATCATCTCTAAAGCCCGCTCAGCCTCTAGATCCAGAAGATCATTAACAAAATTAGAAATTTCACTAACATTACTACCTAGTGAAACTCCTAATTGATTTGCATTTTCAGCAATCTCATCATTAGAAAAATGCAAAATGGAATTAGAAGTATTAACCGACATACCAGTAGTGACCTCAACGTCACAGAGCTTGGCCGCCCTCATGGTGCACCGCTGCTGAATGTCGTCCACATCCGGCTGAGTCTGGAGACGGCCGCTCACCCGTCGCCCCTCAGACATCGGATCCAGAATCCCTCCAAACGCTATAACCTCCTCCCGAGAGATCCTGGTCGAGGTAGGGCCTCCTGCCTCACCCCAACCACGAGGCCGGTCCGCCTGCACGGACTCCCCAGCAGACGCGCCAGGAAGCGTATAGGTACTCACCATGGCCTTAGACATCTGGCGCGCCCCACAAGGTGGAGACGGCGGCGAACGGGGGGAAGGGAGTGCAAGGGCCACCTGCTCGAACTCCCCACCCAGCACCGGAGAGGCGGCCACCATAGGCGCCTCAGGAGAAGAAGGCTCCGAGGCCACCTGCCCCGAGCCCCCTCCCGAAGGCACAGTCGCTACCAGCAGAGAGGTAGACGCGACGGGAGAGGAGGTATCCGAGGCCACCTGCCCCAGACCCCTTCCCAACGTAGAGAAGGACACGGGTGCCACCTGCCCCGAATCCCCTACCTTGGCAGGAGAAGAGCAACCCGAGGCCGCCTGCCCCGGGACCCCTCCCGACGAACCAGCCACAAACACCGGCGCCACGTCCAGAGGAGGGACAGCGTGCTGAGCACGTGAGGGAGTGACCACCTGCCGACTCACCTCCTCCTCTCCCCTGACCGAGCCCGACGAAGCCCCATGAACCCCGGGAATAGTACACACATTATCCTCAAAAACCAAAGCAGGCAACGCGAGCTCAAAAGCCTCCTCGAAGTCCACCCGATCACTCCACAGCCTTGGGGGTGCAGAAGCGGGTTCGAAGGACCCAAATCTCAGAGTCATCGTAGGCACCGAGGAGGGTGGAGCCGCCCCATCCCCAGTCGTCGCGGACTCGGGCCCGGTCCCTTGGACAACTGTCGTCCAGAGTCATCGACTGGCGGCTCCTTTGCTCCCGCGCTGCCATCACCCTCGTGCATATCCACGTCAGATCCGTGAGCCGCCGTAGCCAACAGGTTCTCATCCTCAAACTCAATAACCAGATTATAAATCCTGCCTCGATAAGCCCACTTGACAACCTCCGGTACATACTCAATGTTCAGAATACTAACCAGAACCCGAGCAATCCCGTGAGCTCTGGTGAATGCCATATCCACTCGCTCAGGCTTCCCCACCAAAATGCCCAAGCTGGCCACAACCCGAGCATCCTGCAACGGCTTGGAGGGGGCCTCGGAGAAACACAACCATGCCTGAGTAAGCGGCTTACCCTGAGGCTCCACCTGCTTCCACTCATGAAACTCAAGGATGCAATCAGTACCCGACACTTTACACATCCCAAAACTCAGCAACCTCTGCAAATCCTCCACCGAAGGAAACTCAACTCTGAACATCTTATCAGCGAGACTGACGAGCTCCCACTAGAAATCCCCAGGGGCCAGCTCCCGAAGCCTCTGCATGATCTGTGTCTCAGAGACCTCTCCTCTGGTGACCTTGACAATCCCCATAGTCATGCTCAGGGTCTCATCAGTAACCTCTCGCTCATTCGCAGACTCAAAAAATGCGAGCTCAGCACAGTATACTCCATACATCATAAGCGACGGTGCCTGATCTCACATAATCGAACAGTCCCCAGAATCGTGTGCCGGCTTACCACAAGTATCACATAACAGAGCCACACACTCCGCAATGAAATGGCCCTTGTCGTCACAACGATAACATAGCATCTTTTCCTTCTTGCGCGCCCGTTTGGACGCCCTATCAGACTCAGCCCTATCCGGCATCTCAACAGACACATCGGCCATAGCCTCGTTCTCAGGAACCTGAACATTAGCAAGAGCCGTCACCACCTCCATAGCGTGACCGGTCAACACTGGCTCCTCAGCAGCCCCGTTATCTGTCGTCTGCTCTTGAAGCCTTTGTCTAGTGGAGTATTTATGTAAGCCAACTCACTTGATATCAACGCTTGTCTCTGTTTACCATAGTGGAATAATCAATAATAGTATTATGTGACTGTGTGCGTAACATGCGATTGTGTCCAGACGCAAAGGCTGGACAAATTTGGAGCAAAAACACGAAAGAACCCACCCCTTACCCCAGCCGCGTCACTCCCGTGAGCGCCGGCACGCTGGGATCTAACCGCCCGGCAAAGGCCACCTCCTGTCCCTCGCATCTCCTCTCTGCTGCCAGCCTCGTGCCGTCGGGCAAAGCCCGATTGCCGACAGTGGTGGCATGACCTCCTATCCTCCCACTCGTAGTGTTGGTGCGGACCGGTAGCACCGGGCGGCGACGTGGCGCCTCCAGAGGGCGCGACGGGGTCACGGGGATCTTGTCGGGACGTGGAGGGCCTTGCGGTGTTGGCTCCCACCAGGGGCGGCGACAGTGGTTAGGGCTGGGCTCTGCCGAGATCTGGCCTGTGGAGTCTGCGGGTGGTGGAGGTGGATTAGTCCGGGCGGCTCGGCTGCTTGTATGCACAAGGTTGGCAGTCGGAGGTTATAGCGTTGCTGGCTGCCGCATGTGGCCGGCGGCCGGTGGTTGCTACACGGATGGATGTTGCGCATGTCCCGTGGCCGGTGGCCTAAGGCGGTGTGGTTCTGTCCTGGTGCTGGTTTGTGCTTTTGGCGGCCATGTTCCGGTAGGCGGCACAGGGTGGTGGCGGTGATCTCCCATCTCTCGGGTCCATGCCGACGGTGGCAGTTGACCTAGGGCCCATGCACGGGCGGACCAGATCTAGACCCAAGGCGAGTTGGAACTGTCACTCCGGGTAGACGAGATTGGGCTCCGTCGGGGTGGTGCCTGTGGCTGGGAAGGTCCCTCTCCCGCGGGTGGGGTAGTCGATGGCGGTGGTCTAGACACCGCTTTCTGTCGAGTAGACATGTGCCAAAGGCCATGAACTTGGCGTCGGTCGAGCTTGCTGTATGGCGGTAATCGATAGTCACAGTGTTGTGTCTCCACCGGTCCACCGGGACGTCTAGGGACGCAGGCGTGGACGCCTCCAACAGTGGAGGTGTCAACCCAGATCCCATGGCTGATGCAAGGCAATGAGTGAAAGGAGGCGTCTTTTACTCCTCCTATCATGGTTGGTGCATCTTGATGTGGGAGAGTGGTAGTGTCTCGAACATGGATGTCGGGGCGGCGGCCCCGGATGGCGGTCAACATATTTGGCTTTCCGGCAGGCACCATGGCGAGGGTGGCTTGGTCGCGCTCTCTGTCATTGGCATTGGTGGCGCCCCAATCCGGATCCGGTGATATGGTATCACCAAGCTTGTCTTAGAGTCCTCGTGGTGACACTAGGGAGTTGTAGAGCGAAAGCTTCGCGCCTTGTTGCCTATGGTGGCGATGCTCGTGGACGCCATTATCTTCTTGAATAAGTCGTCATTGTGCTCCTCTACGTGTCAGGTTCCAGGCGAAGACCTTCATTCATGCTGGACTCGGCCGTGGCGATGCTTTGCGCCGTTTTCCCTTGTGAGGGTGTTGTATTGTGGAACCTAGGTGTTTAGGGCTTTGCGTGGCGTTGTACTACGATCTTCCTATGTTCTCTTTTGGTTGCATAGTCGCGTGCATCTTGAGTGCTCTGATTATACTGGGATCGGCAGTGTTTGAGGGCTACCTCACCTCCATGTATCATTCGGCCGCATACTATGACTGGTCAGTGCTTTATACATAAAGCGGGGCGAAAGCCAGTTTCGAGTAAATGCTGGAAGTGCTATCATCCTTTTTGAAAATGTAGGACAATATCCGTATTTCCATATTCGAATATAATCTCCCAATTCTTTAGACAATGTCCGTAGTGACTAGTTTTGTTTCCTTTGAGGCAAGTCTCAGGTGACTAGTGAATGTCCAAAAAAGGCCTAAGACGATAAAGCATTAAGAATCGAAGAAAAAAATAGTATAAAAGTGAAAAGGCCCACGTATATTGTACAGTACTCCTGCGGCGTCCTGTGACCTGTCCCGACCAACCGGCCCAAATATCGGAACGGAGCCCTAGGTCTGACACAGAGTGTGTATATTCACTGGTGGAGTACATATATAGGGCATCCAAATTTCGATCGAGGTCACGCCGCCAACCCCCAATCCATTCCCGTCTCTCTTTCCCCGGCCGCCGCTCTGCCCTCTCCTGAAACTCACGCCGTCGGCCGCCTCTCTGACCTCTCCTTCCACGCCATGGACCTCCTCATGGACCGCATCCTCCGCTGCCTCCCTGCTCCACCGGAGCCAATCACCACCACCACCGGCGCCCTCCCTCTCACTGCAGCTTCCGAGTCCGCCGCCTACTCCAGGGGCCGGCGCGTCAACATCGGCGCCCTCGCCGAGGACATCCAGCGCCAGATCGTCTCCAAGCTCCCGATGAAGGAGGCCGGCCGCACCACCGTGCTGTCCTCTGGCTGGAGATACATCTGGCGCTCCACCCCGCTCGACCTCGACGCCAACATGCTGATCCCCCGCGGCGGCGACGGATCTGATGACCCCAACGCCGTCGTGAGCCGCGTCTCCCAGGTCATCGGCTCCCACGATGGCCCTTTCCGGTCCGTGCACCTCAACAGCAAGGCCATCGTACACCGGACGTCTACGCTCAGGGAGTGGTTCCAGGCCTTGGCTAGGAAGGGCGTGCAGGAGCTCGTCTTCGTCAACCGCTGGTCCCTCGTCTTCATCAGCCTTCCTGAAGAGCTCCTGCAGTGCACCTCCCTGGTGCGTCTCTACGTCGCCGTGTGCAACTTCCCGTACACCGGCCTGCGCCCTGCCGCCGACGTCCAGTTCCCGGAGCTGCTGGAGCTCGGCCTGTGCTCCGTCGGCTTATGCGAGGTAGACCTGGACCGTGTGCTCGCCGGTAGTCCCAAGCTGGAGAAGCTGGCTTTCGTCTGCGGCCGCGTGGCGCTGAGCCGTATCGACCTCGCTAGTCCCAGACTGAGGTGCGTGCTGTTCTGGCACGCCGCTCCGTCACATCAGCTCGCCGTGGTGGACGCGCCGCGCCTTGAGCGCATCATACTCTGGGAGGACGACGCATACAGCAAGACCCCCGCCAAGATCAAGATTGGAAGTGCTCCGCTGCTTCGGGCTATTGGCTACCTCAACCCCACATTGCATGTGCTCCAGATTGGGGACGAACTAATCATGGTACGTATGTGTTCTCAAATTTCTAATGGATTGTTTATAATTCTGTCCATGCTGCTATATGCCTACTTGCACCGTGCTTGTTTACTATCCATTTTTTTAATTTTCCTGATCAGAAAGTGCACAAAAGCATACATGTGTAATGTACGTTCACTGATACACTAGCAATGTGCTGGGTTAACGTTTAACGGATGCTAGGAATAAATTCTTGATTTGACAAAAAGTTAATTCTACTTAAAGTTAGGCAATGGGCGAAAAAGTGAATTAGGACAATCATATATTTCTTCAGTTTACAAATACATGGGTCGACGGACAGCCTAGCAATAAAAAAAGGGACATATATGATACCTAATCAAATTGTTAATAACTTTTGTGCTACTAATGTTTTCTTAACAAAATTAGAGAAAAAAAGAACTTTCTACATATTATTATACAAACATATGAATTTCTCTACTGCTTACCCGATCCATAGGAAGGGATAGCTATATTTTTTTTCACTAACTTCGTTAGTGGGGGTAACAACGACTAATTAAGATACAGAAGGAAATGAGTTGAATGACATCGGATGTCGGAATAACCTTACCAACCTTTGAAAGTTTGAAGTACAATACTATATAGATGATGTCTTGATCACAAACAACTGTTAGTCAGTCAGAGAATAATGCGGTGGACTGAGAAACCTTATCACATGCGAAAATCAACTTGCATGTTGATTCAAGAAAAAGAAACATAGTTGCACTCATGAATGAGTGATGTGGGACTTGTAATCAGAATGGGAGCAAATGATAAAACTTAAGAAGCCTACCTTCTTAAACATTGGTGAAGTAGTCGATAAAATGTTCTCCATTAAAAGGTGAGGCAAATAATTGCATGAACCGCTTAACAAAAGGGTCATTATGTGGAATAACTTACATGTGGCTAATTAATCTGTAAATAACATGGTAAGCTAACAACCTTCTGAAAAGAACCAACACACACATCATACACATATGGTATTAGAAACACTTCACTGATTTTAGACCCCATCGACATTCATATATTTCTCTGGCAATAGGAATATAAACCGAGATCCAGTGAGAGAGGAATCGTTTTCATGCCTATAGAAACTGAGCCTCAAGTCAGACCTGCAAGATCAAACTTTTTTTTACTGTGGTTAGTTATTTCACCACACTAAACTGTTTATGAAATTAAATTTACCATAGGCACTTCACTGATATTATTCACTGCGATAAAATTCCAGGGTTATTGTACATGACCTCCAGAGCAACATTCGGGAGAAAACTATAAATATTGACCCTATAACTTCAAAGTTATTGATTCTTTTTTCCTTTTAGAAGCGAAATCTGTTAATTATAAATATTGAGCCTATAAATGTACACATTTAACCTCAATCCTAATGCCATGCTACTGTTTTCTCCCAAATAAAAAAGGAACTAATTTTTCTATTTATACACCTAGAATATATACAGTTTATAGTCTCTCCTTTTAGTGAAATTGAATAAAAGCACCATAGTTATCAGTTGATAGTCTTATCGACAATTTAAATTGAACATGATTGTGGTTAATTACTATAATTATTTTAGTCATGAAGAGGAAGTACTATTATTGGAATATATACGGAGGTGGTCAGAGTTATTGATTCTTTTCTCCTTTTAGAAGGGAATTTTTGAGAACTGTAAATGTTGGTCCTATACATGAACGGATGTGAACCTAATCGCAATACCATACTACTGTCTTCTCACAAATAAAAAAAGAAATAATATTACTGTTTATGCACCTAGAAAGATTATATGTAAGAAAAACCACCATGCATCTTTGTACATATTAATTTTATTTTAGACTCCAAGCAATACCTAAATGCAAAAGTAAATTCATAACCATGGCGAGAGTAGTAATAACTTGTGAAATTTGAGAACTAATTCTCAGTAGTATATATTTAAAACTCCAGGGAAGTGAACAAAAATACAAATATTTAACCAAATATTAAACGAGGACACCAACTTATACGTGAAGAAGGAGATTACCTACAACAATCACTATCCTCTTATTGTTCTTATGTGTGTTTGGCATGAACTGCTATATAGAACTACAATGTAACTGACCTTGTTATTGTGTGAACATTTCTCTCTGGAATGTCCATGCACATACAAATTAAAGCCTTCTGAAATGTTTTATTTTCCTCCATGTAACTTATGAATTAAGAGCAGCAGCATTCATAATGAACACATTTTACTTGGGCATTCAGCACGCTTGCTGTCCTTGACACCTAATGATGATGCCTTTTTACTAATGATTGAACACCATTCTCTCCCTTGAAAATTCACAACGTCAGTGCAGCATCAAGGAAATCATGGTGCATGCACAGATTATCCCCACTACAAGATATAGCAGATGCCTCTTGAACAATACCTACAGGTAACCAAGAAACACTAAAAGCTGCAGGGAAACCACACGTAGCAATCCAACAAGTATTAAGAAGCAGATAACCCTGATACGTTCAAATCATATAGTGTATTTTGTGAACTTCCTTACGGTAGAAACAGTGTGGGGCGATACCTTCCCCGCACTGCTGTGTGGCTACACACTAGTCCAGATGGTCAGCACTGTGCACCGCAGATTGTAATGAGTAATTTTAATTAATGAAAGGTCCCACTCGCTTAGAAAAATATCATTGGAAGGAAGTGTTAGTGAGCAGAGAACTTGCCATTGGATTAGATGGTCGGCGCAAAAAAGTGGATGAGTGGGGAAGATGAAACAACGACCTCTAGGCGCAAGCACCATGGAGAGATTAGGGCATGATACTTGAAATAGATGAAGGGGTGGTTGTGGGAAATATTATAGCTGCTCATTGCAATTTCTTTTTCTTTTTGAGAGATCACATCCTATAGATGAATCCGTAAGGCTCTGCGTGGTTTTTTCTTCCCTTCTGTAGAGAGATCCATAAGGCTCTGCGTGTTTTTGCTCTTCGAGTCCTTCAGATTTGAGAGATCACAGCCTCTAGATGAGTCCCGTTAGGAACAAGTGTTGAGGTGGCACAAAGGGCAATGACTTCCTGAGATACTTCAACCAACGATTGTAGATAACTAATAGAGATATCGAATGGGCAATTTTCATTCTTTTTCTGGGATTAACGTGGGGCCTCCAATGGTGCTTCCATTTACTAAATATAAGATATATCATGGATTAAATAAAATTAACTAGGCTCCTATCCAACATTATGCTAAGTAATATATCTACATATGCCTGCCAATTGTGTTCTAGGCACCAAAACACATCAAATTAAAGCCATGATATCTTTTGCAGCTTTGTGAGAATATGTTTCAATCTATCTTTCATGATTTTGTGTGATCAATTTGTTTCATATGTTGACCACACTTTTTTGTGTGGGGCCATTGGACACAATGTTGACTCAAGTGGGTCACAAAAACTTGACCCAATGAAATGTAAGAGGCGTGAATGTTATTCTCCTCTTCTCTTGATTTATACAGAACAATACAATACTAATACACTTGTAATGAACGATAAAATGGCACCATTGCCAAAAGAAAAAAATATAACCATTCTTTTTCCTGTGATTTGGTCGAAGAATGTATATTTAATATGCTTTATCATCAAATGTGTCGATCTTTTCTTATCAATATATCTCGAATTATATTATTACAATAAAACCATTTAAGGCGGTATTTTCTGTCCTTGAAGTAAAGTGTTGACAGTCAGTTTTTTATTTTTATATTCTATTGTCTCTTGATTCACAAAAAGAATAAGCGGTTGCATAGTCACTTGATGCTGAGAAAACAAGGAATGTATGTATCTCTACCTTCTGTGTATTTTAATAAGTTTTTTTACTGTAGGCTGGGACAAATGCCAGTCCAACTGCCGAGGTTTCGAGTGTCAATATCTTGGCCATTGATTTCCAGTTTGGAGCCGCCAAGGAAGAAAGGATGGTGCTATCATTTCTAACATGCTTTCCGAGAATTCAGATATTGCATGTCAAGGTATATGTGACATCCATGTTCTCCCACTTCTCCTTATTCTGAATCATTTGCCGACAACAATTGACATGCAATATATGTCCCGTTAACACTTCTCTTTGTAGAATGGCGGATCTCTATTCAAAACCTTTGTTGACAGTGATGGCACATTATGGAAGAAGAAAATAGATCCCATCAAATCTGTGAAATCAACCATTGAGAAGATCGTATTGTATGGTTTTTGTGGTGGTGATAGCGAACTATCATTCTTTAAGTCGATTTTGAAAAGTGCAAACAAGCTCAAGGAGATTTGCATTGTCTTCTCGGATGTTGTATTTTCTACCGGCATGGAAGCTGATATGGATGAAAAATGGAAAAGGGCTGCCGCTTCAGTTGAATTAGCTAATGCGACTGTGCATATCTCCAGGGTGCATAAACACTACACGTGGAACTACAAGACAGCATCTGATCTCTTACTTAGTGACCCTTTTGATTGCCTAACTTGAACACGCCTGGCACTTCTTCGTACTAGTTATTCTGCAAAGGGCTACCGAACTGATAGTCAAGTCCCTGAAGGCAATATAGCTCCTTCTTTTAGGTAATATAGTACTTTGAGTTGCTAGGTTGCCGACAGCTCTCCAAGTTCAAGTACCCTGGCATCATCATTATTTCTATTTAATTTACTAGCCATGTGGCTGCTACTTGAATAAACATTTGTACCATAAATGATGCCTACACAGCATACCCATTTGCCTTTGCCGAATTTTATCTGCGACACTTCATGGTAAATACTTCAGTTGATACTATACGTGAATTCTGTGGATGTTGGTGTCTAAACGACATAGTAACTGTTTATTTTATGAGGTGTTTTCATGTGGCTAGCGTCAACTGTGTGAGCATTCTACATGGATGAAAGAATCACCTGCGAGCGAGTTGACAACAATCTGGTTGTGTGCCTCAGAAAAAATTGCTGGTTCTAGTTTGATTATAATATTGATCATGGTGACGTGATTCCTGGATAATATACTTTAACTGCTTCATACAGGCTTACGTAAGATATAGTTTACGTCACAAGGTATATTATTGGACTGATTATATATATTTATATCAGTTTTTTCAAGTGCTTTCGAATCCACACATCAAGTAGAGAGAAATATGCACTGAGTTAAAATCAACAATATATGAGTTAAGTGATTGAATGTTACACCTTTACAAATTGTATGATGCAAGGTCAGGCATATGTTAAAGTAAGACATAATTTGGAATGCTCAGCTCATTAAACAAATGCATTGCATAACATACTGATCTTTACTGAATAATCGTAACTTTAAATATTCAACTTGACATTTCATGGGTTTTACATCTAAGCACATATAAATTTCTCCAGTTAGAGGTCATGTCATGTACCCCGCATAAACTGTTAAGTCCCAGTACACTAGACACCAGTGTGTGGGATCTAGTCGCCTGATCCCGCATAAACTATGCGTAGTGTGGACCCTAAGGGCACACCACTAGTATTGTCACTAGTACTAGAGTGGACTCTCTAAACTTCCACGCCACTAGTAACAAGTCAATTATTAGTGGTGCTCTTCGCTTCAACGCCAATAGTAAGCCATATACAATTGGTGTGTTAGTTGGATGACACGCCGCGCACCAATAATTAAGCTTTGGGCAGCCTCCTCCTTCATCCTCTCGCCCTTCACTACTTTCTCCTCTTTCTCTTCTTTCTCCTTTCACTCTCCTCTATCTATTCTCTCTCTCTCTCTCTCTCTCTCTCTCCTTAGCTTTTCTTCTTACTCTCTCCTCTCCCCTTCACTATATATCAAGATCTCCCTCGATCTGCTCTTTCTACCCAAAACTCCTTCACTTTCCAATGTCCTCAGGCACCTACCGACGGACCCATGTCTGCTGTCCGTCACAAAAGAAAATGTCCACATCAAAGACATGCTCGCTGCTGCCATCAGGAGTGAAATGAAGTGAAATGCAACCCAGCGGAAATATCGTCTGATGTGCGGCACAAACCAACAAACTTATAGGAAATTGGAACCACTTTAAGGAAAAGATGAAAAAATCCACAAAAACAATCGACTTATCAGCCCGAGCGACTGACGCTCCATCTCAAGGTAGCTCAAGATGGCCAAGTGAAACAACCCGGAACAAAGCGAGAGATATTGCGAGCGCCAGTGCCCGGCTGATGACAGTGAAGCAATCTGGCAGGGGCAAGAACGAGCAGTGCCCAGCTAGCGCCAAGGAAGCAACCATGCAGTGTCGAGTGTGTGCATGCCGGCCGCTTGCTGCCACAACCCCTGCTGGACAAAACTACCCTAGTCGGCTGGCGCACGGGGCTAGAAGCAGCCATCGGGCGGACCTAAGATGCCCGGCATGCGTGCGAAGAGGGCCACGCACCCGAACCGGGACAATGCAGGGAGCTCTCTAACTTGGCGAGTGCAACGTGCAAGGCGGGCGCAACGCGGCCAGGGTATCGCGACCAAACTAGGCCACACGAGGCCGAGGGCGCCGACAGTCAGGTCTGGAGATGCCATCGTGCACGGAGCCTTGCTCGCGGTGGCGCCCAGCACCGCCCAATGACGGTGTCCCCGCACGCATGGTTGACCCATCATGGACCACCAACGTGGGACGCCCGGGTGCGCGTTGTCCGTGTTCTGATGGCGTGGAGAGCCCCCGAGAGGCCAACGCGGCATGCCACCACAAAACAAATGGCTCGGAGGGCACTCATGACCTCGACGAGCCCCACGAGGTGGGTACTCCAGCATCCTTTCTAGGAATAATTTTCCCTTTGTTTATATGAGTGTATTTTGGGTAAAATACGCTCATGTTGTTTATGTAATTTTCAAAAAATTATTAGCTTGGATTTAATAAGACGTTTGCACATATTTCACAAACTGTTCAAGTAATTTTCAAAAGTGGTCTAGGCACTCAGAAAAACGTTCATGAAATTTCAGTAGCTTCTTGCACATCCTCAATAAATGTTCATGACATTTAATATAATCATCGTACATTTCTCAAAGTGCTCATGCCATTTTAAAACTGTACACGTGTTAAAAAGAGTGTCCATGAATATTGTACTCCTTCGATCTGTAGACAATAATATATTGAGCGCCGACTACGTTGCAACTCCCAGACTTGTCAACCGAAGGAGGTAAAAACGGCCGACAAAGAGTTAATAATTCAGAGAAAAATATGAAGGCCACATAGGCCCACAATGTTGTACTCCTGCGGCGCGCTGTCCCGACCAACCGGCCCAAATGTTGGAACGGAGCCCTAGGTCTGACAAAGAGTGTAAAATCACTGGAGGAGTACTACTAGGGTATCCAAATTTGGATCGAGGTCATGCAGCCAATCCCCATTCCATTCCCGTCTCGCTTTCCCGGCCGCCGCTCTGACCTGTCCTAACACTAACGTCGTCGGCCGCCTCTCTCACAGTCTGACCTCTCCTTCCACGCCATGGACATCCTCATCGACCGGATGCTCCGCTGCCTCCCTGCTCCACCTGCTCCACCGTCGTCCTCCCTCTCCCTGGAGATTTCGAGTCCGCCACCTACTCCAGCGCCGGTGCATCAACATCAGCGCCCTCCCCGAAGTCATCCAACGCCAGATCGTCTCAAGCTCACCATGAAGGAGGCCGGTCGCACCACCGTCCTGTCCTCTAGCTGGAGATACATCTGGCCATCCTCCACGCCGCTCGACCTCGACGCCAATAGCCTGATCCCCGGTCTCCCGAGTCATCGGCTCGCCCTTTCCGATCCGTCTACCTCAACAACAAGGGCCATCTAACAAAAGACGTTGAAGCTCAGGGAGTGGATCAGGGCGTTTGCTAGCAAGGGCGTGCAGGATCTGGTATTGGTCCCTCGGCTTCATCAGTCTTCCTGAAGAGATCCTGCAGGCTGCAGTGCACCACCCTCATGCGTCTCTACGTCGCCGTGTGCAACTTCCCGTACACCGGCCTGCGCCCTGCCACCGACGTCCGGTTCCCTGAGCTGCTGGAGCTCGGCCTGTGCTCCGTCGGCTTATGTGAGGTAGACATGGACCGTGTGCTCGCCGGTAGCCCCAAGCCGGAGAAGCTCGCTTTCGTCCTCGTTAGTCGCAAACTGAGATGTGTGCTGTCCTGGCACGCCGTTTCGTCACATCAGCTTGCCGTGGTGGACGCGCCAAGCCTTGAGCGCGTCATACTCTGGGAGGAGGACGCATACACAGCATTACCCCCGCCAAGATCAAGATTGGAAGTGCTCCGCTGCTTCGGGCTATTGGCTACATCAACCCCACATTGCATGTGCTCCAGATTGGGGACGAACTAATCATGGTACGTATTCTCAAATTTCAAATGGATTGTTTATAATTCTGTCCATGCTTCTATAAGCCTTCTTGCACCCTGCTTGTTTATTGTCCATTTTTTTATTTTCCTGATCAGAAAATGCACAAAATCACACATGCGTTCACTAATACACTAGTGTGCCCGTTTGACGTTTAACGGATGCTAGCAATAAATTCTTGATTTTACAAAGAAAATATACTTGAAGTTAGGCAATGGGGGATAAAGTGATTTAGGATAATCACATATTTCTTTGCTTTAAAAATACTAGTCATCAACCCATGGGTCGGACGGGTTAGTCATAAAAAAGAGAGGAACATATACAACTAATTGAAGTGTAAATGACATGTTCAAAAGAAGTGTAAATAACATTGGTGTTACTGATGTTTCTTAATAAGAATAGAGAAAGAAATACTTTCTACATATTATTATTATTATTATTATTATTATTATTATTATTATAATACAAACAAATGAATTTCTCTACTACTTATCCACAGGAAGGTCCGAGATAGCTATTATTTTTCACTAAATTCTTTACTGGGGTAACGTCCACTATGATACAGAAGAAAATGAGTTGAATGACATCGGATGTTGGAATAACCTTAGCAACCTTTGAAGTACAATACTATATACATGATGACTCGATCACAAACAATTGTTAGTCAGTCAAAGGATGATGCGGTGGGCTGAGAAACCTTAGCCCATGCGAAAATCAACTTGCACGTTAATTCAAGAAAAAAAACATAGTTGCACTCATGAATGGGTCATGTGGGACATCAGAACGGGAGCAACTGAAAGTCCTTAAGAACCCCACCTTCTTAAACACGGCTGAAGTAGTCGATAAAATGTTCTCCATTAACAAGTGAAGCAAATAATTGCATGAATCGCCTTACAAAAGGGTCATTATTTGGAATAACTTACATGTGGCTAACTAATGTATAAATAACATGGCAGGCTAACAACCTTCTGAAAAGAACAAACACATACATCATACACATATGACATTAGAAATACTTTGCTGATTTTGGACCCACCGACATTCATATATTTCTCTGGCAATAGGAATATAAACTGAGATTCATCGAGAGAGGAATCATTTTCATGCCTATAGAAATTGAGCCTCAAGTCAGATCTGCAAGATCAAACTTATTTTTACTGTGGTTAGTTATTTCACCACACTAAACTGTTTATGAAATTAAATTTACTATAAGCACTTCGCTGTTGTACTGCAATAAAATTCCAGGGTTATTGTACATGACCTCCAGAGCAACATTAGGGAGAAAACTATAATTATTGAACCTATAAATTCACAGTTATTGATTATTTTTTCCTTTTAGAAGGGAAATTTTGTAATTACAAATATTGAGCCTAATAAACTTCAGGAAAGTTAACGGAAATAACAGCAGGACAAATACTTAACCAAATATTCTAAAACGAGCACACCAACTTCTACTTGAAGAAGGAATATCACCTACAATAAGTGTTCCCTCTTATTGTTCTTATGTGTATTTGGCATGAACTGCTATATAGAACAACGATGGAACCGACCGTGTTACTGTGTGAACATTAGCCTCTGGAATGTCATTCGCATACAAATTAAAGCCTTGTGAAGTCTTTTGTTTTTCTCCATGTAACTCATGAATTAAGAGCAGCAGCGTTCATAATCAACATATTTACTTGGGCATTCAGCACCCTTGCTGACCTTAACACCTAATGATGATGTCTTTTTACTAATGATTGAACATTGATCTCTCCCTTGAAAACTCACAACGCCGGTGCAACATCAAGGAATTCATGGTGCATGCCCACATTATCCCTGCGTTAAAGTTTCTTTTGCCACTACAACATATAGCAGATGCCTCTTGAACAATCCCTACAGGGAACCAAGAAACACTAAAAGCTACAAGGAAACCACAGATAGCAATCCAACAACTATTAAGAAGGAGATAACCCTCACACGCTCAATTAATATATATTAATTAATCACCTGAAGTAGAGATTCAGTTCTGGACCTGGAAAATAGAAATATTTCTTCGAAGTGGTCTGGTTGTTGGTAGTGATGTTTTTTTTAATGTTGTATGCCGGGTAATGGTCGGAAAAACTGGAGACCAAATCTTGGGTAGCACATGTGTTGTGTGATCTTCCTTACGGTAGAAACAGTGGCTGCTAGGTCCTGGTAGGTTGCATTCCAAATTACATGTGAAACTCGAGCTAGTCCTGATGTGCAATCCCTACCCGGTACTACTGTGTGGCTACACACTGATCGAGATGGTATTAGCTCACTGTGCACCACAGATTGTAATGACTCCTTTTAATTAATGAAAGGTCCCACTCGCAAAAACAAAACAAAATCAGTCGAAGGATGTGTCAGTGAGCAGAGAACTTGCCGCTGGATTAGAAGGTCGGCACAAAAAAGTGGACGCATGGGGAAGATGAAACAAGAACCTCTAGGCGCAAGCACCATGGAGAGATTAGGGAATGATACTTGAAATAGATAAAGGGGTGACCGTGGGAAAGATCTTCGCTGCACATTAGACTCATTATACAAGGTAACTAATAGTATGGTTGGAGATGCCGCTCATACTCTCATCAGCCCTACGCTGGGATGATAACTATTGGGATACCATGAGATAAACATGGTCCAGAGAACTTAATGCACGCTTCCGGTCTAACGATCTTAATCATGGAGACGACCATGTTGTGGTTCGTCAAAGCAGGATTATACAAGAGAATAGGTTCCTGTGTGGAGAAGTTCTACAAAGCAAGGGTGGTCCTCCTACTGAACCAACAAAATATATAAGACTCACGATACAAGGTAACTGTTATTACTGTCGCACAAACACACTTTGTGTACACCATGATCCAAAATTTCTCCTCTACTAATCTCTCTACTCCAGGAAACCCCTTATATTTTAAGTATTCTAATTGATGTTCTTCATTTTTAAGTTGTTATTATTCTTGCTGCCACAACCAATACCTTTTACCACTCTTGTATATTACTGCATGGGACAATAATACCATCTGCAGATTCTCAAAGTTCACACAAGACCTGTGACAACTTGTGTGTGACTAAGATGCCGCTCAGACTCTCATCCGCCCTTCGTTGGGAAAATAACTATTGGGATACTTACACGAATGTGCTACAATACCTTATTTGTCTTGCAGGCTATCAAGCATTTTCTGGCGTCATTGCCGGGGAGCTAAGCGCATAGCAGCTGACAAATATCAAGTACCCAGGCATTGCCATTATTTTCTACTTCACTTATTGGACATATGGATCATTTCTTTAAAAAACTTTTGTACCTAAGATGATACCATCACTTCATACCAATTGCCTCTGCCAGATGTTATCTACGACTCTTCATGATAACTTCTTCATATGATAAGTGAATTCCCTGGATGTGGATGCCAAAAAGACAAGGAAAATGTTTTGTTTTAATTTTATTTTCCCTCGGTTCATATCAGTATATTTCGGGTAATATACGCTCATATTTTTGCCGTAATTTTAGAAACATTATTAGCTCAGTTTTAATAAGACGTTTGCACGCATTTTTATAAAGTTTCATGTAATTTGCAAAAATGGTTCACGCATTTAGAAAAACAGTCATGGTAGTTAATTACTTTTCCGATATCCTCAAGAAATGTTCATTACATTTAATATAATCTACATACATTTCTCAATGTGTCCATGACATTTAAAAAATGTTCACATGTTAAATATATTATGCATGAAATTTTAAAAATCTTCATTAATGGTTACAAAGACTAGATTGATGAACTTCATCACTGACGGCATCCTCTACCTCTTCTCTGCTCCACCTGGGCCAACAAGTATCACTGGAGTTCATCTCTACCCATATTCCTGATGAGATCCAATAATGTACCTATGATTGTTTAGTAAGTTATTATTCTACGGTGAACATAATGTGTGTTGTCCAATTTAAGGGCCCATGCAACATGCTGTGAAGACCTACGCAGGTAACACATATTGTTTTGTGAATCCGTAACATCAAAGTGATAGGTGGAGATATCTAGAAGAAAGAAGGACACCAGAGATAACTGTGATCCAGAAAACTTAATGTATGGTTCTGGTTTAACGACCTTAATTGTGGAGACGACCATGTTGTGGCTTCGTCAAAGCAGGACAATAGAGGAGAATGGAATCCCACATGGAGGAGTTATACAACTCACTAGAACATGAAGGCGCGCGTTGCCGCGCCCGTGAATGTTATAAAAAATAATGTTAAAAATCTGAGAAAATTCAGCTAGTTAAAATATTTACTTCATTTTGAATGGTTCAAATTGGAGTACCTTGGTATAGTTGGTGGATCATATTTATTGAAAACCAAAACTGCTCCATCTATATTTCTCCATCTAACATTAATGAGAAGAGAAGAGAAGAGAAGATGCAAACACATTGACATGACACCTTCACTTGGATCACTGGCTCTCTAGCTTCGTAGGGCATCCCCGTACTCTATAAGTTGAACCAACCCTCCAGACCAGATAAGGAAACTGTAGGATTCATTCAACAGGAAAATGCTCTCCCCCTTGTAGAGGCGAATGAAACTACGTTGCAACAAGCAGTTAATTTGTGGACTGTTTTTGTTTGTTGCTTCAATATCTGAAGACAAAGAAGAGGGGAAGGAACTGGACACAGTACTGTAGCAAATTATTCAGCGGTACAGAGAGCTTTTTCCAGGAACTCACGAAGACACATGAACATATCACCATACGGTTATCCTGGTAGGTCGCGGCCACCAGATGGGTAGGTCTGATCGAGGATAGGTTGCACCCCGTAAAGGATCTCCTCCTGAACTGTACCCCGTGACTGCTAAGAACACCATGGTGCTCACCTGCGTCGATTGAGTGGCTATGTGGCGAGACCTTGGCGGCGGTGGCTACGGGGGAGGGAACGAGGAGAACGGATAGAGGTTGTCGTCTGTCGCACACAAAAGGTCGATAGGATGGCACTGGCGCGGACTCGCCGAGGCAGATGCGCTGCAGAAGCTGGCCTATGGGACGGAGTCCGGGAGGACGGTGGCGGCTTATTGCGGACGAATGAACAAAGATGAGCGGTCTGGAGGGTTA
This sequence comes from Aegilops bicornis, assembly GCA_021605145.1. Taxonomy (NCBI): domain Eukaryota; kingdom Viridiplantae; phylum Streptophyta; class Magnoliopsida; order Poales; family Poaceae; genus Aegilops; species Aegilops bicornis. The sequence goes on from CM038670.1 coordinate 29,903,144, forward strand.
GGGCCGACCTGGCCTATTATGCGAATGGGCTTTCGACGGCCCGATTAAGGACAGAAACCGGAGCTCGTTCTGTGGAGCAGCAGCCCGCGAAACGGTGCCTGGAGTGCCTGAGCAACGTCCGGATGACCAAAAGCTGATCTAGATCGTACGTTTGAGCCATCCGACGGCCGAGAGCGTCAAAACACTGTGGGGGTTCCTAGCTAGCTGAGTCTTACTGTTTAGTAATATGGTGACCCTCCTACCGAAAAGACATAATACATTAGCCTCATTATACAAGGTAACTAATAGTATGGTTGCAAAGGCACACTTGATGTACACTATGATCCGAAGTTTCTCCGCGCCTAATCTTTTTTACTGGCGAAACCACTTTTATTTCCCATCTTATAATTTATTTTGTTCACTTTTAAGTTGTTATTATTCTCACTGCCACAATCAATGCTTTTTACCACTATGGTATATTAATTCATGGGACAATAATACCATCTGCAGATTCTCAAACAGTTAGTTGACAGAAGACCTGTGACAACTTGTGTGTGACTAAGATGCCGCTTATACTCTCATCCGCCCTACACTAGGATGATAACTATTGGGATACCATGAGATAAACATGATCCAGAGAACTTAATGCACACTTCTGGTCTAACGACCTTAATCCTGGAGACAACCATGTTGTGGTTCGTCAAAGCAGGTCTATAGAAGAGAATAGGTTACTTTGTGGAGAAGTTCTGCAAAGCAAGGGTGGTCCTCCTACTGAACCAACTAAATATATTAGACTCACGATACAAGGTAACTGTTATTACTGTCGCACTAACACACTTTGTGTAACCATGATCCAAAGTTTCTCCTCTCCTAATCTCTCTACTCCAGGAAACCACTTATATTTTAAGTATTCTAATTGATGTTCTTTATTTTTAAGTTCTTATTATTCTCGCTGCCACAACCAATACCTTTTACCACTTTGGTATGTTACATCATGAGACAATAATACCATCTGCAGATTCTCAAAGTTCACACAAGACCTGTGACAACTTGTGTGTTACTGAGATGCCGCTTATACTCTCATCCGCCCTACGCTGGTATGATAACTATTGGGATACCATGAGATAAACATGATCCAGAGAACTTAATGCACACTTCTGGTCTAACGACCTTAATTGTTGAGACGACCATGTTGTGGTTCGTCAAAGCAGGACTATAGAAGAGAATAGGTTCCTGTGTGGAGAAGTTCTACAAAGCAAGGGTGGTCTTCCTACTGAACCAACAAAATATCTCAGACTCACGATACAAGGTAACTGTTATTATTGTCGCACTAACACACTTTGTGTACACCATGATCCAAAGTTTCTCCTCTCCTAATCTCTCTACTCCAGGAAACCACTTATATTTTAAGTATTCTAATTGATGTTCTTTATTTTTAAGTTGTTATTATTCTTGCTGCCACAACCAATACCTTTTACCACTCTGGTATATTACATCATGGGACAATAATAGCATCTGCAGATTCTAAAAGTTCACACAACACCTGTGACAACTTGTGTGTGACTGAGATGCCTCTCATACTCTCATCCACCCTTCGTTGGGACAATAACTATTGGGATAGTTACACGAATGTGCTACAATACCTTATTTGTCTTGCAGGCTATCAAGCATTTTCTGTCGCCATTGTCGGGGAGCTAAGTGCATAGCAGCTTTTAAATATCAAGTACCGAGGCATTGCCATTATTTTCTACTTCAAATATTGGACATATGGATCATTTCTTTAATAAACTTTTGTACCTAAGATGATACCAACACTTCATACCAATTATCTATGCCAGATGTTATCTACTACTCTTCTTGATAACTTCTCCATATTATAATTGAATTCCGGATGTGGATGCCAAAAAGACAAGGAAAATGTTTGGTTCAAAATTTTATTTTCCCTCGATTTATATCATTATATTTCAGGTAAAATACGCTCATATTTTATACGTAATTTTAGAAATAATATTAGCTCAGTTTTAATAAGACGTTTGCACGTATTTTTATAAAATTTCATGTAATTTGTAAAAATGGTTCACACATTTAGAAAAACATTAATGGGAGTTAATAACTTTTCCCACATCCTCAAGAAATGTTCATTACATTTAATATAATCTACATACATTTCTCGATGTGTCCATGACATTTAAAAAAATGTTCACATGTTAAATATATTATGCACGAAATTTCTAAAAATGTTCATTAACGGTTACAAAGACTAGATTGATGAACTTCATCACTGACCGCATCCTCTACCTCTTCTCTGCTCCACCTAGGCCAACAAGTATCACTGGAGTTCGTCTCTACCCATATTCCTGATGAGATCCAACAATGTACCTATGATTGTTTAGTAAGTTATTATTCTACGGTGAACATAATGTGTTTTGTGAATCCGTAACATCAAAGTGATAGGTGGAGATATCTACAAGAAACAAAGGCACCATGTGATAACTGTGATCCAGAAAACTTAATTCATGGTTCTGTTTTAACGACCTTAATTATGGAGATGACCATGTTGTGGCTTCATCAAAGCAGGACAATAGAGGAGAATGGAATCCCACATGGAGGAGTTATACAACTCATTGGTGATCCTCCTACCGAAAAAACAAAATACATTAGACTCATTATACAAGGTAACTAATAGTATGGTTGCAAAGGCACACTTGATGTACCCTATGATCCGAAGTTTCTCCTCGCCTAATCTTATTACTGGCGAAACCACTTTTATTTCCCATCTTCTAATTTATTTTGTTCACTTTAAATTTGTTATTATTCTCACTGCCACAACCAATGCTTTTTATCACTCTGGTATATTGCTTCATGTGACAATAATACCATCTGCAGATTCTCAAATAGTTAGTTCACACAAGACCTGTGACAACTTGTGGCACCCCGGCTCAGAGAAACCGGAACGCCCCGTATTCCAGCCCAGAGATCGAGATGAAGTCTTCCGGAATACGGAGCTGCTTGACATAGAACAAATCAAGTCTTATTACAAAGGATAAATACAAAGTCTGATGTTACAAAGGATCACATTAGCACGGCGACACTACGCCTGCGATACTACACTTGCTCTATGCTAGCAGCAGAATAACTCGAAGCAGCCGAAATCTTCTAGTAGCGGAACAACGACGAAGGTGGTGAACTCCACTCCGCAGGGACTCTGGCTGGGACACGATCTAGCTCGCACGAACGGAAACCACGACAAGCAATCAAGCAATCACGGCATCACCTGCAATCTGGCATGACACGCCAGGTCAGTACATTGAATGTACTTGCAAGCTCACAACAACCAAAAGCATCAAGGCAAGACAACAACATAGCATTAAGCAGGTTAATTAAATTAACAGCTACCATGATACGAAAGCAACTACTAAGCATGAGACGAAACTACTACAATACTGATAAACCAACATCTCCATCCCAACAACAATCTCACTCTTGGCTAACCGGCCAAGCAACATACCATCTCGATCACCTCGTGATCAAAAGCAAACTATGATCGTTCACGGATCACAAACGAACATCCACATGATCACCTCGTGACCACATCAAAAACTGAATGATCATCCTCAAGATCATCTCAACATCATCATCAACATACTGCCAAACTGTTACTGCTCACATATTTCATATAAATTATCTATAAGTCATTCCGTCATGTGAGTGTTGATCGAACAGTGGGACCTAGTACGAACTTGTGCCCATGACCGAGGACGCGGCTATCGATAGATACACACACACACTCTATAGAGGTAGCACACTTTACCCACACCACATAACCCATGGCCTCGCACTCCCATTTGGGTGGACCAACGACATTCTGACAAAACCGATCTACTGCCATGACACTCTCCCGGCCACTCCGACCAACACCCCTTTTTGGGTTCAGTCCTGGGTGACCAAGCCTACGAAAGGCAAAACAACCACCGCCGTGGCAAATAAATGGTCCCAAACGGGGACAAGGTACCATAACAACAACAGGCCCACAAGGTTTATGTACGCCTACCTGATCAGGGTAGCGCGTGCCCATAACCTTCCCTAGTTGGAGGCACCGGCGAGAGGCATGACAATAGACCACGTCAGGGCCTCCCCATACTAAGGCAAATGTGGTTGCACTGGAAAAAGCCCGTTTTAGTGGCACCTGACCAACTGAATGACGGAATTTATCCCCAAAATATGACAATGATAACTGATACTCTGCTATCATCTACCAACCTGTAATCCAAGTCATAGCAATATCCAACGACTAATCCAAAGTATAAAATCATCATACCAAAATACTCCGAGATAGCATAACACTACTATCATGATGAATCCGAAAACAATAATCCTACTACTCCAATAACAAGAACAAAGCTATCCAGCTAAGATCCACATGTAAACATCATCTCCGAAAATAATACTCCAAGCAACAGAACATCAACTATCATCATAAAGATAATCATACTAACCACTAATAATCCAAAGGCAGCATGACATCCAAAGTAATACTCCAAAATATAAAACCAGATACCAACATGAAAGTAATCATAATACCAACCACTAATACTCCAATGACAACATGATACTCATCAACTGCAAGCATAACTCCTAGTAATCCGAACAATAGCATGGCAACAGCAAGATCAAAATAACACTCCGAGAAAATGCCATGCACAAAGTCATGTAGCTAAAGCAATATTTTAAACAAGTTCAAATAGATTAAACCATGTCACTGCATTACAGCGATGCAAATGGAGGGTGTGGCTTGCCTGGGAAAGATGGATTCACCGTGTGGAAGTGCGAGAAACTCGTGGAATGAATCGCAGGAAATCTTTCTCTCTCGGAGGGGGCTGAATAAGGGCAAGGGCATAATGGTCATTTTTAGAATACTAACACATGGTGAAAATGATTCCATCGGAATGGGCTTGGCGAAACAAAGATGTGGGCTTTGGAATCACCTGATTTAGAGTTGCGAGAAAAAGATATAAGGGTTTGACTGCCAGGGACCTATCTGTAAAAAATTATCCACAAATAAGTCCTTGAGTGGAAAAACAGAAAACGTATTTCACAGAATACGCTTATTGTATGTACACTTGATGGATCGTGCAGATGTGTATGTGCTGTTGTGAGTTTCATTGAGTGATTTCTGGATTTGATCATTTAATTGTGAGAATTATTGATTGTTTGTTGTTGAAATGTGTAAAACTGAAATCTATGAATGAAAAAGACTGAATGTTATGCATTTATGAAAATCTGTGAATGTTGTGGATCGAATAATATTTGGGCTCTAAAAAGGCTATGGCCCAAACAATAGTGGACGGTAAAAAAAGCACTACGGAAAGGGACTGCGAAATGGAAGAGGGCTAGAAATAAAAAGGCCGAATTGCTGGGCAAGGCCCATGTAGGTGATCATAATTGACAGGAAAAATATATATAAAAGGCTCGGCCCATGTGAAACACTCAATCGGACCAGGCTGAATCTTGTCAACAACCTTTTCAATTGATCGCAATTTTGCCACGTCGGATCCGACGTGGCCTGGACAGACAACACTGGTTCCAAAACAGAAGGTCGTAGGATCCACGACCTTTTGTTTTGGTAGTAACCGTCTATGACCTTATCCCGAAGAAGGTCATTAATTTCAGTTTACGACGGCCAGCTTTTGACCATCCGTTTTTGGTCAAAAAAAGGTCGCAAATGGAAAACAATGACCATTCAATGACCAATAGTAATGGTCGCAAGTTGACGTATTTCTTGTAGTGTCGTGACACCTAGGAGCTCGATGCTGAGCAGCTGATTGATGGGGAGTTTCACCGGGTGGAACTGGAAGCCGATGTGCAGGCTCTCGGCTTCCCGTGCGAGGAGTGCACCGGTGACGGTCATGAACTCTTCCTCCTCGCTGACAATGGTCAGACGGAGGAGTTGGTAATGTGCGCCCGCTCCTGGACGCTTGGCAAAGAGGCGGAGGAGCATAAGCCACTGGGAGGCGTCAGCGCTGCCCGGATCGACAACGTGGAGCACGGCATTCCTCTCCATCCGAGCTGCATCGATGATGGCGCAGTTTGCCGTGGTTCTGGCGAGGCGGAGGAACGGGCACATCTCGGCGAAGTGGTGATGCACCGCGGCGGCCGCTGGTGCGGGGGTAGTCTTGCGCAGCTGGAGAGCGTGAAACACGTCCTGGCATGGGTGAACCACGCGCAGTGCTAGAGCGTCGGCAAACGAAGACGCGAGGCAGTGCAGGGTCCCGCCGATGTCGATCGATGCGAGACTGCTACATATCCTCTCCAGCCCCTTGTTTATCAGCTCCTTGTCCCCTTCGGCAAATGCGTTGATCCAGAAATAGAAGTGTGATAAGGTCTATCGCGCGCTGCTCGTACTGATTCTGCGGTGCAGGCGCCGTCGGGGATGCTATAGTAGGCGCTGCTGCCGACCTCACCTCCGGCACGAGTAATGTCATACTACCATTGATGCTAGAGTGCATGAATGTCCTGTTGAGTCCGTTTTCGAGATCCACCGACCACGTCCTTAGAGGTGTGTTCACCGATACACTAGTGTGCCCGTTTGACGTTTAACAGATGCTAGGAATAAATTCTTGGTTTGACAAAACGAATTTTACTTAAAGTTAGGCAATGGGGGATAAGGTGATTTAGGATAATCATATATTTCTTCGGTTTAAAAATACTAGTCATCACCCATGGGTTGGACCGGTTAGCAATAAAAAATGGAACATATACATCTAATTAAAGTGTAAATGACATTGGTGTTACTAATGTTTCTTAATAAGAATAGAGAAAGTAACACTTTCTACATATTATTATACAAAGTTATGATTGTTTCTACTATCTTATCAATATGAAGTGTCTTAAAGAGGTCTCAGAGGAGTTTAGCTTTTATTTGTTTGTCTTAAACACATGGGATAAAGGAAATTTTATCCATTTACTTGCACTTTGTTCCTGTAAACCAAAGGGATGGATACTGCCACAAAAAATAATTTTATATTCTTCTATCATACTAAGTTGGAAGATAGTCGGGAAGTCGTCGTGCTAAGGCCCCATAGGAAGAGGTTATGATTTCTTCTCGCATGTGTATGTTTCTCCTTGCAAGAAAGCGCGGAGAGAGAGGAGAGACAGGGGGAGATTGGGAGAACGGGCATAGAGAGAGAGGCATAGAGAGGGGTCAAGAGATTGGGAGAACGGGCATAGAGAGAGAGGCATAGAGAGGGGTCAAACATTCTGTTGTTATTGATGTGCTATCATACTAGTACCTCGTACTCTTAACTTCTGCTTGTGGCGTAAGATGAAACAACAACTAGGAGTATGGTAAAAAGAACAACTCAAAATATTTTGAATGTTTCAATGATAACCAAAACGTCTTGAATGTAACAAAAATAACAAAAATGTCTTGAACATTTTCCAACTTCTGCTTCTGGCATAAGAAGTTCAGGCAATCAACTAAAAGCACATTCATCAAATGCATGAAATTATTGCAATGAATCGAGAAATCTGCAGATATCACATGTCACAATATCTGGAGATCCTCGTCACACCGCACACCAAGTCGAGACAGAGAACATTGGGATGTCACGTTAGTGGATGAAAAAGCACACGTCCTTCTCACTGGAAACCCGAACACCCTGTTGTAGCCAGTCACAATCTGCCCCAGCATCACCGTTTGTGCCAGTGCGTCTACGCTCATTTACGTAGACGCGAGTCCGGCGGCCTTCATCCGCTCCGCCCACTTCACCGTCTGCTCGTGGGCGCTGAGCGCCATCACAGGCAACGATATCCCTTATCTCTTGCACGAATAGGCACCTTTCCATGTCCGACCGCTCCATTGCCGACCCGCATGCCGGTAAGCTCTCCTCCAGGGCATCAAACAGGGCCCCGTAGTAGTTGAGCAGCTTTTCAAACCGGCCCATGAACTAGCCATTGTGGTCGGCCTCCTGCTCCTTCACCACCATGAGCATCGGTAATAGCTCCGCTATGTCGCGGAGGAGCGCGTCAGCCCTCATCATCGTAGCATGGGCCCACACTCTGCCTTTCCTGTCGGGAGGACGAGCAGCCACTACTACAAAATCGTCGGTGTGCAGACGATGGAGCTGAAGGTTGGAGACGATGACGAGTGCTTCGCCGCTCCTGACACCGAGGGGCTCGATGCTGAGCAGCTGATTGATGTGGACATTCACCAGGTGGAATTGGAAGCCGATGTGTAGGCTCTCGGCTTCCCAGCCGAGGAGCGCACCGGTGAGGGAAAGGAACTTGTCCTCGTCGTTGACAATGGTCAGGAGGATTTGGTCATATGCGCCCACTCCTGGATGCTTGGCAAAGAGGCCGAGGAGCATAAGCCACTGGGCGGCATTACCGCTGTCGAGATCGACGACGTGGAGCACAACATTCCTCTCCGAGAGAGCTGCATCGATGATGTCGTAGTTCGCCGTGGTTCCGGCCAGGCAGAGGAACGGGCACATCTCGGCGAAGTTGCGGCGCACCGCGGCGGCCGCCGGTGCGGGGGTAGTCTTGTGCAGCTGTAGGGCGCAGCACACGCCCTGGCATGGAGAGGACCACGCGCAGCGCTAGATCGTGAGCGAACGAAGACGCAAGGCAATGCAGGGCCCGCCAACGTCGTCCGATGCGAGACTGCTGCATATCCTCTCCAGCTCCTTCTTTATCAGCTCCTTGTCCCCTTTGGCGAACGCACTGGTGCAGGAATATAGAAGTGTGATAAGGTCTATCGCGCATTGCTCGTACTGATTCTGCGGTGCAGGTGCCGTAGGGGAAGCTGAAGTAGGCGCCGCTGCGGACCTCACCTTCAGCACGAGTAATGTCGTACTACCATTGATTCTGGAGTGTATGAATGTCCTGTTGAGTCCGTTCCAAGATCCACCGACCATGCTGTCCTTAGAGGTGTGTGCAATAATACACTAGTGTGCCCTGTTGGCGTTTAACGGATGCTAGGAATAAATTCTTTATTTGACAAAAAAAATTACTGAAAGTTAGGCAATGGAGGATAAGGTGATTTAGGATAATCATATATTTCTCCGGTTTGAAAATACTAGTCATCACCCATGGGTCGGAACGGTTAGAAATAAAAAATGGAACATATACATCTAATTAAAGTGTAAATAATATTGGTGTTACTAGTGATTCTTAATAAGAATAGAGAAATTAACACTTTCTACATATTATTATACAAAGTTATGATTGTTTCTACTATCTTATCAATAGGAAGTGTCTTAAAGAGGTCTCAGAGGAGTTTAGCTTTTATTTGTTTGTCCTAATCACATGGGATGAAGAAATTTTATCCATCTACTTGCACTTTGTTCCTGTAAACCAAAGGGATGGATACTGCCACAAAAAATAATTTTATATTCTTCTATCATACTAAGTTGGAAGATAGTCGGGAAGTCGTCGTGCTAAGACCCCATAGGAAGATGTTATGATATCTTCTTGCATGTGTATGTTTGTCCTTGCAAGAAAGCGCAGAGAGAGAGGATAGACATGGGAGATTGGGAGAACGGGGGTAGAGAGAGAGGCACAGAGAGAGGGGTCAAACATTCAGTGGTTATTGATTTGCTATCATACTAGTACCTCGTACTTTCATCTTCTGCTTGTGGCATAAGATGAAACAACAACTAGGAGTATGGTAAAAAGAACAACTTAAAATATTTTGAATGTTTCAAAGATAACCAAAACGTCTTGAATGTTACAAAAATAACAAAAATGTCTTGAACATTTTCCAACTTCTGCTTCTGGCATAAGAAGTTCAGGCAATCAACTAAAAGCACATTCATCAAATGCATGAAATTATTGCAATGAATTGAGAAATCTGCAGATATCACATGTCACAGTATCTGGCGATTCTCGTCATACCGCACGCCAAGTCGAGACAGAGAACATTGGGATGTCGCGTTAGTGCATGAAAAAGCACACGTCCTTCTCACCCGAAACCCGTACGCCCTGCTGTAGCCATTCACCATCTGCCCCAGCATCATAGTATTCGCCACTGCGTCTACGCTCATTGACGTAGACCCGAGTCCGGTGGCCTTCATCCGCTCCGCCCACTTCACCATCCGCTTGTGGGTGCTGAGCGCCATCAAAGACAACGATATCCCTGATCTCTTGCACGAACAGGCACCTTTCCACGTCCGACCGCTCCATTGCCGACCCGCATGCAGGTAAGCTCTCCTCCAGGGCGTCAAACAGGGCCCCGTAGTAGTTGAGCACGTTGTCAAACCGGCTCATGAACTAGCCATTGTGGTCGGCCTCCTGCTCCGTGACCACCATGGGCATCGGCGGTAGCTCCGCTATGTCGCGGAGGAGCGCGTCAGCCCTCGTCATGGTAGCATGGGCCCGCACTCTGCCTTTCCTGTCGGGTGGACGAGCAGCCACTTCTACAAACTCGTCGGTGAGCAGACGATGGAAATGAAGGTTGGAGACGATGACTAGTGCTTCACCGCTCCTGACACCGAGGGGCTCGATGCTGAGCAGCTGATTGATGTGGACTTTCACCGGGTGGAACTGGAAGCCGATGTGTAGGCTCTCGGCTTCCCAGACGAGGAGCGCACCGGTGAGGGAACGGAACTTGTCCTCCTCGTTGACAATGGTCAGACGGAGGATTTGGTCATGTGCGCTCGCTCCTGGATGCTTGGCAAAGAGGCGGAGGAGCATAAGCCACTGGGCGGCATTTGCACCGTCGAGATCGACGACGTGGAGCACAACATTCCTCTCCGGCCGAGCTGCATCAATGATGGCTTAGTTCGCCGTGGTTCCGCCCAGGCGGAGGAACGGGCACATCTCGGCGAAGTTGCGGCGCACCGCGGCGGCCGCCGTTGCGGGGGTAGTCTTGTGTAGCTGTAGGGCGCGGCACACGCCCTGGCATGGAGTGGACCACGCGCAGCGCTAGAGCGTTAGCGTACAAAGACGCGAGGCAATGCAGGGGCCCGCCGACATCATCCGATGCGAGACTGCTGCATATCCTCCCCAGCTCCTTCTTTATCAGCTCCTTGTCCCCTTTGGCCAACGCGGTGGTGCAGGAATATAGGAGTGTGATAAGGTCTATCGCGTGTTGCTCGTACTGATTCTGCGGTGCAGGTACCGTCGGGGATGCTATCGTAGGCGCCGCTGCCGACCTCACCTTCGGCATGAGTAATGTCGTATTACCATTGATGCTGGAGTGTATGAATGTCCTGTTGAGTCCGTTCCAAGATCCACCGACCACGCTGTCCTTAGTGGTGTGTGCACTAATACACTAGTGTGCCCTTTTGGCGTTTAATGGATGCTATGAATAAATTATTTATTTGGCAGAATAAATTATTTAAAGTTAGGCAATGGGGGATAAGGTGATTTCGGATAATCATATATTTCTTCAGTTTGAAAATACTAGTCATCAACCATGGGTCGGACCGGTTAGCAATAAAAAAGAAACATATACATCTAATTAAAGTGTAAATGACATGTTCAAAAAAAGTGTAAGTAACATTGGTGTTACTAATCTTATATTTACTAATTGGAGGCACCATACGAGCTTACACGTTAATTCACATCATCATGATTTATTTAGTCATTAGATTGAAAATTTAAGGTCAAGATCAATTAGAAGACTTTTCCTTATATAAAACACACCTGTACAAAGATAAGACACACTTCCTATTATAAAATAAGACATCACTTGGAAAAAAGGGGTCCTCATGCTATGAAATAGAGCCATCGCGATAAAAAAAGTTAATTGAACCAACACGTACACAGATGAGACACTTCTAATTATAAAAGGGTGATGTCACGTGGGAAAACAAGAGTCCTCATGCTATAAAAGAGAGCTATGGTCCAACTTAAAAAAAGCACGTGTCTTCTCCTTTATGAAAAAAGAGATATGTACACAATAAAAAATATTCTACTCACACTGCAAATGTGCGTATATCGTAATTCCCACCAAAACAAACACCACGTGCATGTACTCTTGAAGAAAAAAAGGACACGTACAAACAAGGAGTCCAGAAATTACAAAAAGTATTATGCCTAATAATTGAAAAAGAAATTTCAATACCCACATACAAAATCAGGATCAAGTCAAAATAAAATAAATCAAACACAAACACACATATATTTTCCATGTGCCTCCCAGATATTATCAGTAGAAAGGTCATTGATTTAATATGTGAAATCAGCTAATTTTTAAATAAGAAGCAAATATGCATAAATTCTGGTATGTAAAAAATATTTATTTATTTATATATGAACTTAATTCAGATATGAAAAATAATTAAAGAAATATCATTGGCGTTGAAATATCAATGTTTTTGGGTGGAAAGCAGAACATCCAGTATTTCAAATAGTGAAACTTCACAACCAGGTCCATTTAAATTCTAAATGTTTAGAGCTAAAAAAATCCCCAAGTTTTATGAGATACTATATCGTTTGATTTCATTCTAGATAGATACATTCTGAATTTCCATATAAAAAAGGATTACACATCCCATTTTGCATGAAAACATAAACTATGTACCCGTCAGCTTGAAGTAAGAAAATAGAAATATACAAATAAGCAGTCCTTCAGCCTCGCGTTGAAGAAAATAAGCCTATTAATGATGGAAAAATAAATTCCCATCCCACATAATAAAATATCCCCAACGCATCACATATATCACCGCTAACAAGGTCATTAATTTTACATGTGAAATCACCTAATTGCAAGGCAAGTAGAAAAGTACGCATACATTGTCGTGCATTGACAACCATATATGAACATAAACCTGTTAATATACATAAGTTTAAGGAATATCAATGATTTTCTTATCAATATGTACAACTTAGCATTTGTTCAATGTGTGATATTTCAAATTTATACTCCAATATTATACATGTTAATACACCGATAATACTTATGTATCTCCATAGTAGCTACGCCGTGCAGATGCACGGGTTTATGACTAGTGCTTCTTAATAAGAATAGAGAAAGTAACACTTTCTAAACATTATTATACAAAGTTCTGATTGTTTCTACTATCATATCAATAGGAAGTGTCTTAAAGAGGTCTAGCTTTCATTTGTTTGTCCTAAACACATGGGGTAAAGGAAATTTTATCCATTTACTTGCACTTTGTTCCCTCTAAACCAAAGGGATGGATACTGCCACAAACAATAATTTTATATTCTTCTATCATACTAAGTTGGAAGATAGTCGGGAAGTTGTCGTGCTAAGGCCCCATAAGAAGAGGTTATGATTTCTTCTCGCATGTGTACGATTGTCCTTGCGAGAAAAGAGAGAGAGAGAGAGAGAGAGAGAGAGAGAGAGAGAGAGAGAGAGAGGGAGAGAGAGGGGGAGATTGGGAGAACGGGGGTAGAGAGAGAGGCAGAGAGAGAGGTCAAACATTCTGTGGTTATTGATTTGCTATCATACTAGTACCTCGTACTTTCAACTTCTGCTTGTGGCATAAGATGAAACAACAACTAGGAGTATGGTAAAAAGAACAACTCAAAATATTTTGAATGTTTAAAAGATAACCAAAACGTCTTGAATGTTACAAAAATAACAAAAATGTCTTGAACATTTTCCAACTTCTGCTTCCGGCATAAGAAGTTCAGGCAATCAACTAAAAGCACATTCATCAAATGCATGAAATTATTGCAATGAATTGAGAAATCTGCATATATCACATGTCACAATATCTGGCGATCCTCGTCACACCGCACGCCAAGTCGAGACAGAGAACATTGGGATGTCGCGTTAGTGGATGAAAAAGCACACGCCCTTCTCACCGGAAACCCGTACGCCCTATTGTAGCCACTCACCATCTGCCCCAGCATCAACGTTTGCGCCACCGCGTCTACGCTCATTGACGTAGACGCGAGTCCGGCGGCCTTCATCCGCTCCGCCCACTTCACCATCCGCTTGTGGGCGCTGAGCGCCATCACAGGCAACGACATCCCTGATCTCTTGCACGAACAGGCACCTTTCCACATCCGACCACTCCATTGCCGATCCGCATGCAGGTAAGCTCTCCTCTAGGGCATCAAACAGGGCCCCGTAGTAGTTGAGCATGTTGTCAAACCGGCCCATGAACTAGCCATTGTGGTCGGCCTCCTGCTCCGTCACCACCATGAGCATCGCCGATAGCTCTGCTACATCACGGAGGAGCGCGTCAGCCCTCGTCATGGTAGAATGGGCCCACACTCTTCCTTTCCGGTCGGGAGGACGAGCAGCCACTACTACAAACTCATCGGCGAGCAAATGATGGAGCTGAAGGTTGGAGACGATGACCAGTGCTTCACCGCTGCTGACACCGAGGGACTCGATGCTGAGCAGGTGATTGATGTGGACTTTCACCGGGAGGAACTGGAAGCCGATGTGTAGGCTCTTGGCTTCCCAGGCGAGGAGCGCACCGGTGAGGGAAAGGAACTTGTCCTCCTCGTTGACAATGGTCAGACGGAGGATTTGGTCATGTGCGCCCGCTCATGGATGCTTGCCAAAGAGGCAGAGGAGCATAAGCCACTCGGCAGCATTTGCGCTGTCGAGATCAACGACGTGGAGCACAACATTCCTCTCCGGCCGAGCTGCGTCGATGATGGCGTAGTTCGTCGTGGTTCCGGCCAGGCGGAGGAACGGGCACATCTCGGGGAAGTTGCGGCGCACCGCGGCGGCCGCCGTTGCGGGGGTAGTCTTGTGCAGCTGTAGGGCGCGACACACGCCCTGGCATGGAGTGGACCTCGCGCGCGCTAGAGCGTCAACGAACGAAGACGCGAGGCAATGCAGGGGCCTGTCGACGTCGTCTGATGCAAGACTGCTGCATATCCTCTCCAGCTCCTTCTTTATCAGCTCCTTCTTTATCAGCTCCTTGTCCCCTTGGGCAAACGCAGTGGTGCTGGAATATAGGAGTGTGATAAGGTCTATCGCGCGTTGCTCGTACGGATTCTGCGGTGCAGGTGCCGTCGGGGATGCTGTAGTAGGCGCCGCTGCCGACCTCACCTTCGGCACGAGTAATGTCGTATTACCATTGATGCTGAAGTGTATGAATGTCCTGTTGAGTCCGTTCCAAGATCCACCGACCACGCTGTCCTTAGTGGTGTGTGCACTAATACACTAGTGTGCCCTTTTGGCGTTTAATGGATGCTAGGAATAAATTATTTATTTGGCAAAAAAAATTACTTAAAGTTAGGCAATGGGGGATAAGGTGATTTCGGATAATCATATATTTCTTCGGTTTGAAAATACTAGTCATCACCCATGGGTCGGACCGGTTAGCAATAAAAAAGAAACATATACATCTAATTAAAGTGTAAATGACATGTTCAAAAAAAGTGTAAATAGCATTGGTATTACTAATCTTATATTTATTAATTGGAGGCACCATACGAGCTTCCACGTTAATCCACATCATCATGATTAATTTAGTCATTAGATTGAAAATTTAATGGTCAAGATCAATTAGAAGACTTTTCCTTATATAAAACACACCTGTACAAAGATAAGACACACTTCCTATTATAAAATAAGACATCACATGGAAAAAAGGAGTCCTCATGCTATGAAATAGAGCCATCGCAATAAAAAAAGTTAATTGAACCAACACGCACACAAATGATACACTTCTAATTATAAAAGGGTGATGTCACGTGGGAAAACAAGAGTCCTTTATGACTAGTGTTTCTTAATAAGAATAGAGAAAGTAACACTTTCTACATATTATTATACAAAGTTATGATTGTTTCTACTATCCTATCAATAGGAATTGTCTTAAAGATGTCTCGGAGGAGTTTAGCTTTCATATGTTTGTCCTAAACACATGGGATAGAGGAAATTTTATCCATTTACTTGCACTTTGTTCCTCTAAACCAAAGGGATGGATACTGCCACAAAAAATAATTTTATATTCTTCTATCATACTAAGTTGGAAGATAGTCGTGTAGTTGTCGTGCTAACACCCCGTAGGAAGAGGTTATGATTTCTTCTCGCGCGTGTACGTTTGTCCTTGCGAGAAAGCTGAGAGAGAGAGGAGAGAGAGGGGAGAGAGGGGGAGATTGGGAGAACGGGGTTAGAGAGAGAGGCAGAGAGACAGGTCAAACATTTTGTGGTTATTGATTTGCTATCATACAAGTACCTCGTACTTTCAACTTCTTCTAGTGGCATAAGATGAAACAACAACTAGGAGTATGGTAAAAAGAACAACTCAAAATATGTTGAATGTTTCAAAGATAACCAAAATGTCTTGAATGTTACAAAAATAACAAAAATGTCTTGAACATTTTCCAACTTCTGCTTCTGGCATTAGAAGTTCCGGCAATCAACTAAAAGCACATTCATCAAATGCATGAAATTATTGCAATGAATTGAGCAATATGCAAATATCACATGTCACAATATCTGGCGATCCTTGTCACACCGCACGCCAGGTCGAGATAGAGAACATCGGGATGTCGCGTCGGTGGATGAAAAAGCACATCTCCTTCTCACTGGAAACCCGTACGCCCTGCTGTAGTCGGTGACCATCTGCCCCAGCATCACCGTTTGCGCCACTGCGTCTTCGCTCATTGACGTAGACGCGAGTCCGGCGGCCTTCATCCGCTTCGCCCATTTCAACATCCGCTCGTGAGCGCTGCGCGCCATCACAGGCAACGATATTCGTGATGTCTTGCAGGAACATGCACCGTTCCACGTCCAACCGCTCCATTGCCAACCCGCATGCAGGTAAGCTCTCCTCCAGGGCATCAAACAGGGCCGCGTAGTAGTTGAGAACGTTGTCAAACCGGCCCATGAACTCGCCATTGTGGTCGGCCTCCTGCTCCGTCACCACCATGAGCTTCGGCGATAGCTCCGCTACATGACGGAGGAGCGCGTCAGCCCTCGTCATGGTAGCATGGGCCCGCACTTTGCCTTTCCTGTCGGGAGGACGAGCAGCCACTACTACGAACTCGTCTGCGAGCAGACGGTGAAGCTGTAGGTTGGAGACGATGACTAGTGCTTCGCCGCTCCTGACACCGAGGGGCTCGATGCTGAGTAGTTGATTGATGTGGAGTTTCACCGGGTGGAACTGGAAGCCGATGTGGAGGCTCTCGGCTTCCCGGGCGAGGAGCACACTGGTGATAGAAAGGAACTCGTCCTCCTCGTTGACAATGGTCAGGCGAAGGATTTGGTCATGTGCGCCCACTCCTGGATGCTTGGCAAAGAGGCGGAGGAGCATAAGCCGCTGGGCAGCATCAGCGCTTTCGAGATCGACGACGTGGAGCACAGCATTCCTCTCCGTCCGAGCTGCATCAATGATGGCGTAGTTCATCGATCGTGGTTTCGGTGAGGCAGAGGAACGGGCACATCTCGGCGAAGTTGCGGCGCACCGCGGCGGCCGCCAGTGCGGGGGTAGTCTTGTGCAGCTGGAGGGAGCGGCACACGCCCTGGCATGGAGTGGACCACGCGCAATGCTAGAGCGTTAGCGAACGAAGATGCGAGGCAATGCAGGGGCCCGCCGACGTCGTCTGATGCGAGACTGCTGCATATCCTCTCCAGCTCCTTCTTTATCAGCTCCTTGTCCCCTTTGGCGAACGTGGTGGTGCAGGAATATAGAAGTGTGATAAGTTCTATCGCGCGTCGCTCGTACTGATTCTGCGGTGCAGGTGCCGTCGGGGATGCTGTAGTAGGCGCCGCCGCCGACCTCACCTTTGGCACGAGTAATGTCGTACTACCATTGATGCTGGAGTGTATGAATGTCCTGTTGAGTCCATTCCAAGATCCACCGACCACGCTGTCCTTAGTGGTGTGTGCACTAATACACTAGTGTGCCCTTTTGGGGTTTAACGGATGCTAGGAATAAATTTTTTATTTGACAAAAAAATTACTTAAATTTAGGCAATGGGGATAAGGTGATTTAGGATAATTTTATATTTCTTCGGTTTGAAAATACTAGTCATCACCCATGGATCGGACTGGTTAGCAATAAAAAAGGAACATATACATCTAATTAAAGTGTAAATGACATGTTCAAAAAAAGTGTAAATAACATCGGTGTTACTAATGTTTCTTAATAAGAATAGAGAAAGTAACACTTTCTACATATTATTATACAAAGTTATGATTCTTTCTACTATCTTAACAATAGGAAGTGTCTTAAAGAGGTCTCAGAATTGTTTGGCTTTCATTTGTTTGTCCTAAACACATGGGATAAAGGAAATTTTATCCATTTACATGCACTTTGTTCCTCTAAACCAAAGGGATGGATACTGCCACAAAAATTAATTTTATATTCTTCTATCAAATTAAGTTGGAAGATAGTCGGAAAGTCGTCGTGCTAAGGCTTCATAGGAAGAGGTTGTGATTTCTTCTCGCATGTGTACGTTTGTCCTTGCGAGAAAGCGGAGAGAGAGAGGAGAGATAGGGAGAACGGGGGTAGAGAGAGAGGCAGAGAGAGAGGTCAAACATTATGTGGTTATTGATTTGCTATCATACTAGTATCTCGTACTTTCTACTTCTGCTTGCGGCATAAGATGAAGCAACAACTAGGAGTATGGTAAAAAGAACAACTCAAAAATATTTTGAATGTTTCAAAGATAACCACAACGTATTGAATGTTACAAAAGTAACAAAAATGTCTTGAACATTTTCCAACTTCTGCTTCTGGCATAAGAAATTCAGGCAACCAACTAAAAGCACATTCATCAAATGCATGAAATTATTGCAATGAATTGAGAAATCTGCAGATACCACATGTCACAATATCTGGCGATCCTCGTCACACCGCACGCCATGTCGAGACAGAGAACATTGGGATGTCGCGTTAGTGGATGAATAGGGACACGTCCTTCTCACTGGAAACCCGTACGCCCTGCTGTAGCCAGTCACCGTCTGCCCCAGCATCACCGTTTGCGTCACTGCGTCTACGCTCATTGACGTAGATGCGAGTCCGGCGGGCTTCATCCGCTCCGCCCACTTCACCATCCGCTCGTGGGCGCTGAGCGCCCTCACATGCAACGATATCCCTGATATCTTGCACGAACAGCCACCTTTCCACGTCCGACCGCTCCATTTCCGACACGCATGCAGGTAAGCTCTCCTCCAGGGCATCAAACAGGGCCCCGTAGTAGTTGAGCATTTTGTCAAACCGGCCCATGAACTTGCCATTGTGGTTCGCCTCCTGCTCCGTCACCATCATGAGCTTCGGCGATTGCTCCGCTACGTCGCGGAGGAGCGTATCAGCCCTCGTCATGGTAGCATGGGCCCGCACTTTGCCACTAGTAGAAAAAGGGCCTATTGTCCCGGTTGGTAAGGGCCTTTAGTCCCGGTTGGTGAACCGGGACTAAAGGGTCCGTACTAATGCCTCCCCCTTTAGTCCCGGTTCAATCCAGAACCGGGACTAAAGGCCGCGGCCACGTGGAGCTCCACCTTTAGTCCCGGTTGGTAACACCAACCGGGACTAAAGGAAATTTTATGATTTTTTTTTGAATTTTTTTTGAATAATTTTATATTTTCAAATTTCTGAATTATTTTAACCTCTAATCTCTAATCAGCGCCCCTCATCACTGCTCAATTTATCCTCTAATCTCTAATCACCCCTCATCATTCCAAATCATCTAACTTCCCGAACGGTTACCCATCCTCCCACTCCCCTGAGCACGCTTAACTTCGGGTTCTATTCTCCCTCGTTTCCAAGTCGGCACTTGTTGTTTTCACGACAATAGTAAGATGTCAATCCTATTAACCCTCAGGAATTTTGCTTGAGCATGAAGTGACACATTTCACTGTTTGGGTTTGAAACTATTGTTTTAAAAAACAATAACTATTTAGAAAACAATAGTTATTTTGAATAATTAGTTTGACCATTCTTTGACCATAGTTTGACCACAATTTGACCATAGTTTGACCAGATTTGACCAAAATTCAAAATAACTGAAATAATTATTTAGTAACACTAATATTCTAGAATAATTAGTTTGACCATTGTATTGTTTGACCACAGTTTGAATTTTTTTTGATTTTTTCCACTCTAGATCTTAAAAGCCCCGTAATTTTTTTTCTGTTAGGTTTTTGAGGATTTTGAAAATGTTTAACGGGGTTCCGCCAGTTAAATTTGGATGTAACTTCTCAAGTAGATGATTTTTCATATAAAAAACTTTTTCATCCGATTTAGTATGCAAAAGTTATGCCCATTTTTATAAATTCCAGAGTGATTTTGCAAATAAAGTCGAAATTCACATTTGCAAATTTTCCCAACAACTAGACCACATATCACATGGGAAACTTATTTTCTTTTATTTTTTTTTTGACATTTCCATCATTTTCTTTTATTTTTTTTAAAACTAAAAAGGCGATCCGGGGGTTAGAGTTTGAAAATGGGACCTTTAGTACCGGTTCGTGGCACGAACCGGGACTAAAGGTCTCAACCCCATTAGCACCGGTTCGTGTCTCAACCGGGACTAAAGGTCTAATCTTTAGTCCCGGTTTGAGGCACGAACCGAGACTAAAGGGCATCGCACCTTTTAGTCCCGGTTTGAGGCACCAACCGGGACTAAAGGGCACAGGTGAACCGGCACTAGTGCAGAACCGGGCAATAGCACCGGTTCGTAAGGCTCTTTAGTGCCGGTTCCACAACCGGCACTAAAGTGTGGTCACTAAAGCCCCCCCTTTAGTACCGGTTCAGCACGAACCGGTGCAAAAGGCCAACCACGTGGCACGAGGCAGCTCGGGGCGGGAGCCCTTTAGTACGGTTGGTAACACCAACGGTACTAAATGTTTGTGGGTTTTTGTTTTATTTTTATTTTTCAATTAAATTTGTGTTATCAATTTAATTCTTTTTCGTTTGCTGGTATTTTACGATACTACACACACACACACACACATATATATATATATATATATATATATATATATATATATATATATATATATATAAATATATATATATATATATAGAATTTCTAGTAGAACCAATCATGCATATATGTATATATCATCAATGTCTCACAAACCATCATATTAATTAATTCACACATACACACATGTATAGCTATATACAATTTCTCCTACATATGCATGTTGCCTTTGGAGCCAGTGGCATTAGCCTAATTGGTGCCTTGAGCACGATGGGGGCGGTAGCGGGTAATAGTATTCTCCCTTGGATTTATGACCTGGTCGAGCAAAAATCCGCTATTTCCTCTTGAAGTGCTTCTACGGCGCTCCGCTTCTCGGAGCTTCGCCCGCACCTCTGTGAACTGTTAAGAAGGAGATCAATATGCATGTGTATTAGTTGTGTGACTAGATATCGATAATGGTGTAAAAATTGTGAATAGTGTTTTGACAAGCGTACCCATTCCTGTCTTTGAGATCTGCTCCTTTCGGACGCCATCATGCGAATGTTCTCGCAAACGCAGAATGCACACAGATCAGTCCCCTGCGCCTGCTTGAGGGCCTTTACGAGAATGGAATTTGATCAGATAATAATTAATCAAGCATGATAATTAAAGAGATGGCAGCTAGCTAGCTAGCTAGTACTACTTAATTACTTACCTTGGGTGAAACCATTTAAGCTTTTGTTTCCATTCTCCTGGGTCACTGTTGATGAACCTTGCCCAAGCCCCGCCCGCCGACAAAGAAAATGAATAAAGGGGTTATTAAATAGTTCATATCATGAAAATGACGAACTAAATAGGCGAGATATATAGTTAATAATGATTGAAATTACCTGTTGACTATCCCAAACAAGATGTTATAGTCAGTTTTTCTTTTGAGTAGTGAGTCCAGTATTTCAACTGTTCCAGCGTCAACTTTAATGATACACAAGACCTAGTGAAATCTGCATGCACACACGTTTGCATGTCTTAATTAAGCGGGCATATGTAAAGCAAAAACATGTAGCTAGCTAGTAGGCAAAAACAGAGAATTTGTATTACAAGACAGTGTGACTCACTGGAAGTTGTAAGGAAGTAGTATATCTTCATTGTATTTGAGGCGCTTCAAGAACTATAGCATGTTGTCCTCTACGTTCTTTTGATGACGTGGATTTATTTTCCATGTGTATTCATTAACGGTGTTTGGGTCAATGAACCCAATGCCAAAGCATCCACTTTTTCTCATTTCATATATCTTCATCCTGCATATAATACCACAGAAAAGAATATAGTGAGGATAATTACAGGTAATGATTGATCAAAAGGATCAGTACAGCTAGCTTGAGACTTAAATTACAGAAAGAAATCACTTACTGACAATAGCAACTGACGATAGATTTGTCGAGTGCGTCTTGATTGTATAACTGAAACAGTTCAGAATACTCAACGGACACAGCTTTCTCATGGAAGTAATGCTCCTCCTTGACATTCACCATGAGGGACAATCGATCGGAAATCTAGGTAATGTTCATGTACCATTGATGCAATTCATACATTCTCGTTGGGAGGTTCTTCACCTTGTCTGGATGGACCAAAGGTTGGCCCCGGACATATTTCCGTTTTATTTCCTCCTCTCTAAGCACAGGCATGGGCTCGATCTCGAGGAGTTGTCCAACAGTGATTTTGAGAACTTCAGCCTACATTATATGGTCCTCCGTTATTACCACATTGCCCACCTCAGGAACGTAAACTGTTTGCCCACAATAATATTGGGCGTAGCGTCTTTATCACGTGTTGTTGGCACAACAAGCGAGGGATCGATGCGCCACTGTTCTCCCAGCTGGGAATGGTTTTCCGCATTTTTGACAGCTGCTTCTTGTTTGCTCGATCCCGAGCTCGCCTCCTTACGTAGACGTGCTCGATTTAACTTCCTGATGTGGCGCTCATAGTCTGTGTCAACAGGCTTGGGAGCTGGTGGTTGAGCCATATGAATGAAGTGGTCAATCGTTTCCTCAGGCACTTTCTCCCTTAGCGGTGGTGGCGGTTTTGGTGCAAAATGGGCTTCCACCTCGGACTTCGATATGGTGCGATTTCCTCCTCGGACCTGTCATAAGACCTCTGCGGAAGAGGCGTGAGGCTTGGACCATATTTATATCGTTTGCCTCCGCCTGCACTTCCTGTACTACGTCGACTCGTACCGCTACACACCATAGCTGCGGGGTGTCTCTTCTGCGATTGCTGAGGCGGCGGAGACGCCGGCTGACGGGGCTGAGTTGGACCAGGAGGAGTGGCCGCCTGAAGATGTGCCGGACTTGGAGGAGGAGTGGCCTGAGGTTGTGCGGACTTGGAGGAGGTGGACGTCTGGCTGTGGCGGACTTGGAGGAGGAGGTGGCCTTACACTTTGCGGACTTGGAGGAGGAGTGGCCTGACACTTTGCGGACTTGGTGGACTTGCAGGAGCGGGAGACTGCTGACTCGGTGGCGGACTTGACGAGGGAGTCGGATGACGCGTGTCGGTGGCCTTCGAAAGATGATGCAATCCTTTTTCATAGGATGATACGATGGTTGGCGTCTCCAGAAAGCGCCGTCCTCACCTCCGGGAATGTCAAGATCTAGCCCGAATATGGCTGCACCACCTCGTCAACCATGACATGAGCATAGCCCTCTGGAATCGGGATGCAATGGTAGGTTGCTTTGGGGTAACTGGAAAAGCTTCTCCGTCCGCCACCTTCATGGATATGTTCTTCATTTTGACGTGTAGCTCAGCTAGTGTTCTCCGTGATGTCATCCACGGGTATCTACCCAGCATTGCGTCGTCTGGGCGGAACCCACGCTGCTTCTCTGCATGGATGGGGCGGTGCTATCCAATGCTGGATCATCCGCTAGCTGCTGCAGCTGCTGAGACCCCCTTTGCTGGCTAAGTGAGTCGCCCGCTTGTTTGCCTGAGCCGCAAGCAGAAAAGTATGCACGCCCTCAACGAACTGGGGAGAGCATCGGTCATCGTACATCCATTGCCGGCTCATCTTCATTACACAACACCGAATAGACCAAATTAATACAAGTTCATACATAAAGTTCATACAACACTTAAATGCAACAAACAAATAACTCTCTAGCTAAAGCATTTAAATGCAACAACAAATGCGATCAAGATCGCAACTAAGGTAACAATTGATCCAACAGCATAATGATACCAAGCCTCACTATCGATGGCATATTTTCTAATCTTTCTAATCTTCAAGCGCATTTTCTCCATCTTGATCTTGTGATCATCGACAACATCGGCAACATGCAACTCCCATTCCATCTTCTCCCCCTTAATTCTTTTCAATTTTTCTTTCAAGTACTCGTTTTCTCTTTCAACTAAATTTAACCTCTCGACAATAGGGTCGGTTGGAATTTCCGGTTCACATACCTCCTAGATAAAAATATCTATGTCAACTTGATGGGCATAATTTGTCATAAACACAAAATGCAACAAATAGTTTTAAAAGAGAATATACCACATCCTAATCATAACAAGGACGAGGGCCGACGGGGACGGATATCAAAACCATGGCACTATGTATAACAAACAACGTACGGGTAAGATAATTATTATACGAGTAACTATATATCCAAATCACACAAACATCCATTTTTTATACGAGGCTCACCACAAGATGGTGCCGACGACGGGACGGTGCGGGCGATCGACGGTGGTTACAACAGAGATTTAGAAGGCACTAAGTAAACCACACCTACATATGCAAACTAAGTGTTATTTTGACCTCAAATTGCATATAAATCAAATACTAGCACATATATATATATTTCCTCCCAAATTACTAAACTCACAAATTAATAACTATATGAACCAATGCAAGAGCTAATCTAGCAATGAGAGATGAAAGGACAAAGTTGCTAACCTTTGTGATCACTTGAATGGATGGGGGCCTTCAAATCTTGACAAATTTTGGGCAAAATGTGTGATGAGCTCGAGGGGAGAAGAGGAAGAACAGAGGAGAGCAGAGGGAAAGGGGGAAGAACAGAGCGAGCTGGACGAAGGGTTTATATGCAGGAGGACCTATAGTACCGGTTCGTGGCACGAACCGGTACTAAAGGTGCTGGAGGGGGCCCAGACTGACAACATCCTGCCACCACCCTCATTAGTACCGGTTCGTGGCACGAACCGGTGCTAAAGGTTAAATTTTGAATTATTTGAAATTAGTGTGAATCACTAGTTTGTGAATAATTTAACTTTAAAAATCAGTAAAGGCATGAAAGAATTTGTTTGCACATAAAATTTCTTCGCGTTTCAAATGCCAAAACACATAACTACCCTAACTATTACAGAGATTCCACTCTGGGTGTGAAACACTGAAGAAAGTGATGATAGTGAAGCCGATCACATCCCAGATCTTTGGGTGTGAAACTTTTTCTTCGCGTGTGTCCCTTTGCACCGTAACCATGGAAAATGTTCATCATTTAACGGGATGCTCGGGTCAATATTCACTGTGAATGGAGAAATTTCATCAAACTTTTCATAATCTTCTGACTTGTCTGTCTTGTCATCCACTACCACGATGTTTCTCTTCCCAGAAAGAACTATGTGCCGCTTTGGCTCATCGCAATCGATGCATTCGCTTCCTTATCTTTTCTTTTCTTGGCTTGGTAGACATGTTCTTCACATAGAAAACCTGTGCCACATCATTGGCTAGGACGAATGGTTCGTCTGCATACATGCAAGATTGTTGAGATCCACTGTTGTCATTCCGCATCTGCGGGTCTTCCGTTACCCGCCTCGTGTCATATTGACCCATTTGCACCGAAACAAAGGGACCTTTAAACCACGTCGATAGTCAAGTTCCCATATGTCCTGTATATAACCATAATATGTTTCCTTTCCGTCTTGGTTTACGCATCAAAGCGGACACCACTGTTTTGGTTGGTGCTCTTCTTATCTTGGGCGATCATGTAAAATGTATTACCATTTATCTCGTACCCTTTGGAAGTCATTATATTCGAAGATGGTAACTGGGACAGCAAGTACATGTCATCTTCAATAGAGGTGTCATGCATGGTACGTATCTGCAACCAGCTGGCGAAACTCCTGGTTTGTTCACGTGTAATCCAGTCATCAGACCGCTCCGGGTGTTTGGAGCGTAGCAAATTCTTGTGTTCATCCATATACGGAGCCACCAAGGCGGAATTCTGTAGAGCTGTGTAGTGTGCTTCAGTGAGAGAATGTCCGTCCATACATATTATTTGTTCCCTCCTAGCGTGCCTTTTCCATCTAGTCTGCCCTTATGCCGCGATTCAGGAACACCAATCGGCTTAAGGTCAGGAATAAAGTCAATACAAAACTCAATGACCTCCTCATTTTGATGGCCCTTGGAGATGCATCCTTCTGGCCTAGCACGGCTATGAACATATTTCTTTAAGACTCCCATGAACCTCTCAAAGGGGAACATATTGTGTAGAAATACAGGTCCCAAAACATTTATCTCTTCGCATAGGTGAACTAGTACGTGCGTCATGATGTTGAAGAAGGATGGTGGGAACACCAACTCGAAACTGACAAGACATTGCACCAAATCATTCTGTAACCTTGGTATGATTTCTGGAGCGATTACCTTCGAGAGATTGCATTGAGAAATGCACATAGCTTCACAATGGCTAATCGAGCGTTTTCCGGTAGAAGCCCCTCAATGCAACCGGAAGCAGTTGCGTCATAATCACGTGGCAGTCATGAGACTTTAGGTTACGGAACTTTTTCTCTGCCATGTTTATTATTCCCTTCATATTCGACGAGAAGCCGACGGTACCTTAATCATCGAGCAGGCATTCAAAGAAGATTTCCTTCTCTTCTTTGGTAAGAGCGTAGCTTGCATGACCCTGATATATGCCGTCTTCTCCGTGCATACGTTGCTGGTCCTCCGTGCCTCGTGTGTATCTTTTGTCTTCCCATACACGCCCAAGAAGCCAAGCAGGGTCACGCAAAGATTCTTCGTCACGTGCATCACGTTGATTGCGGAGCGGACCTCTAGGTCTTTCCAATATGGCAAGTCCCAAAATATAGATTTCTTCTTCCACATGGGTGCGCGTCCGTCAGCGTCCTTTGGAACAGGTTGTCCGCCAGGACCCTTTCCAAATATCACCTTCAAATCCTTGACCATATCATGTACATCAGCACCAAGATGCGGTGGCGAGTCTTCGTCCGTGATCCGCCTCACCTTTGAAATGCTTGCCTTTCTTTCTTACGGGATACCTGCTCGGAAGAAATCGACAATGTCCTGTGTACACATTATTCATACAACTATTCAAATATATACTGTCGGTATCATCCAAACAGTGCGTGCATCCGCGGTATCCCTTGTTTGTCTGTCATGAAAGGTTACTGAGAGCAGGCCAATCATTGATGGTCACGAACAGCAACGCCTTTAGGTCAAATTATTCCCCCATGTGCTCATCCCACGCATGTACACCTGTTCCATTCCACAGTTGTAAGAGTTCTTCAACTAATGGTCTTAGGTACACATCAATGTCGTTGCCGGGTTGCTTAGGGCCTTGGATGAGCACTGGCATCATAATGAACTTCCGCTTCATGCACAACCAAGGAGGAAGGTTATACAAACATAGAGTCACAAGCCAGGTGCTATGGTTGCTGCTCTGCTCCCCAAAAGGATTAATGCCATCTGCGCTTAGACCAAACCATACGCTCCGTGCGTCAACTGCAAACTCCTTCCCGTACTTTCTTTCAATTTTTCTCCACTGCGACCCGTCAGCTGGTACTCTCAACTTTCCGTCTTTCTTACGGTCTTCTCTGTGCCATCGCATCGCCTTGGCATGCTCTTTGTTTTGGAACAAACGTTTCAACCGTGGTATTATAGGAGAATACCACATCACCTTGGCAGGAATCTTCTTCCTGGGGCGCTCGCCCTCGACATCACCATGCTCATCGCCGCTGATCTTATAGCGCAATGCACCACATACCGGGCAAGCGTTCAAATCCTCGTACTCACCGCGGTAGAGGATGCAATCATTAGGGCATGCATGTATCTTCTGCACCTCTAACCCTAGAGGGCAGACAGCCTTCTTTGCTTCGTACGTACTCTCGGGCAATTCGTTGTCCTTTGGAAGCATATCCTTTATCATTACCAGCAACTTTCCAAATCCCTTGTCAGATACACCATTCTATGCCTTCCATTGCAGCAATTCCAGTGTGGTGCCCAGCTTTTTCTTGTCACCTACGCAATTCGGGTACAACAAATTTTTGTGATCCTCTAACATGCGCTGCAACTTCTTCTTCTCCAAATCACTTGCGCAGTTTCTCTTTGCATCGGCAATGGCCCGACCTAGATCATCAACGGGCTCATCTGATGCCTCTTCTTCAGCTTCTTCCCGCATTGCCGCCTCAGCTTCTTCCCGCATTACCGGCTCAGCTTCTTCCCCCATTGTTGTATCATCGTATTCAGGGAACCCATGGCCAGGATAGCTGTCGTCGTCCTCTTCTTCTTCATTGTCTTCCATCATAACCCCTCTTTCTCCGTGCTTGGTCCAAACATTATAGTGGGGCATGAAACCGGACTCAAACAGGTGGACGTGAATGGTTCTTGACGTAGAGTAATTGCGACCATTCTTACAGCCAGCACATGGACAAGGCATAAAATCATCCGCCCGCTTGTTTGCCTCAGCCGCAAGCAGAAAAGTATGCACGCCCTCAACGAACTTGGGAGAGCATCGGTCATCGTACATCCATTGCCGGCTCATCTTCATTACACAACAATCGAATAGACCAAATTAATACAAGTTCATACATAAAGTTCATACAACACTTAAATGCAACAAACAAATAACTCTCTAGCTAAAGCATTTAAATGCAACAACAAATGCGATCAAGATCGCAACTAAGGTAACAATTGATCAAACAGCATAATGATATCAAGCCTCACTATCGATGGCATATTTTCTAATCTTTCTAATCTTCAAGCGCATTTTCTCCATCTTGATCTTGTGATCATCGCATTTACATCGGCAACATGCAACTCCAATTCCATCTTCTCCCCCTCAATTCTTTTCAATTTTTCTTTCAAGTACTCGTTTTCTCTTTCAACTAAATTTAACCCCTCGACAATAGGGTCGGTTGGAATTTCCGGTTCACATACCTCCTAGATAAAAATATCTATGTCAACTTGATGGGCATAATTTGTCATAAACACGAAATGCAACAAATAGTTTTAAAAGAGAATATACCACATCCGAATCATAACAAGGACGAGGGCCGACGGGGCGGATATCAAAACCATGGCACTATGTATAACAAACAACGACGGGTAAGATAATTATTATACGAGTAACTATATATCCAAATCACACAAACATCAATTTTTATATAAAATTTCATGAACAAGAGGCTCACCACAAGGTGGTGCCGGCTGACGGGCAGTGCGGGCGATCGACGGTGGTTACGACAGAGATTTAGAAGGCACTAAGTAAACCACACCTACATATGCAAACTAAGTGTTATTTTGACCTCAAATTGCATATAAATCAAATACTAGCACATATATATATTTCCTCCCAAATTACTAAACTCACAAATTAATAACTATATAAACCAATGCAAGAGCTAATCTAGCAATGAGAGATGAAAGGACAAAGTTGCTAACCTTTGTGATCACTTGAATGGATGGGGGCCTTCAAAACTTGACAAATTTTGGGCAAAATGTGTGATGAGCTCGAGGGGAGAAGAGGAATAACAGAGAGGAGAGGAGAGGGGAAAGGGGGAAGAACAGAGCGAGCTGGACGAAGGGTTTATATGCAGGAGGACCTATAGTACCGGTTCGTGGCACGAACCGGTACTAAAGGTGCTGGAGGGGCCCCAGACTGACAAAATCCTGCCACCACCCTCATTAGTACCGGTTCGTGGCACGAACCGGTGCTAAAGGTTAGCCACGAACCGGTGCTAAAGGCTAGCCGTTGGAACCGGCACTAATGTATACATTTGTGCCGGCTCTAATACAAACCGGCACTAATGTGCTTCACGTTTGACCCTTTTTCTACTAGTGCGGGACTAATGCCTTAGCCGCACGAACCGGGACCAATGCTCACATTAGTCCCGGTTCGTGATTGAACCGGGACTAATGTGAACAAAGGTTTATCGCACGCTGCTCGTACTGATTCTGCGGTGCATGTCTCGTGGGATGTTGTAGTAGTCGCCGCTGCCAACCTCATCTCGGGCACGAGTAATGTCGTACTACCATTGATGCTGGAGTGTATGAATGTCATGTTGAGTCCGTTTCCGAGATCCACCGACCACGCTGTCCATAGAGGTGTGTTCGCTGATACACTAGTGTGCCCGTTCAACGTTTAACAGATGCAAGGAATAAATTCTTGATTTGACAAAACAAATTTTATTTAAAGTTAGGCAATGGGGGATAAGGTGATTTAGGATAATTATATATTTCTTCGGTATGAAAATACTAGTCATCACCCATGGGTCGGACCGGTTAGCAATAAAAAAAGGAACATACGCATCGAATTAAAGTGTAAATGACATGTTCCTAAAAGTGTAAATAACATTGGTGTTACTAATGTTTCTTAATAAGAATAGAGAAAATAACAGTTTCTACATATTATTATACAAAGTTATGACTGTTTCTACTACTTATCCATTGGAAGTTTCTTAAAGAGGTCTTAGAGGAGTTTAGGTTTCATTTGTTTGACCTAAACAGTTGGGATAAAGGAAATTTTTTATCCATTTACTTGCACTTTGTTCCTCTAAACCAAAGGGATGGATACTGCCACAAAAAACAATTTTATATTCTTCAATCATACTAAGTTGGAAGATAGTCAGGAAGTCGTCGTGCTAAGGCCCCATAGAAAGAGGTTATGATTTTTTCTCGCATGTGTACGTTTGTCCTTGCGAGAATATAGAGAGACTAAGAGAGGAGAGAGAGGGGAGAGAGGGAGAGATAGGGAGAAGGGGGTAGAGAGAGAGGTCAAACATTCTGTGGTAATTGATTTGCTATCTTACTAGTACCTCGTACTTTCAACTTCGGCTTGTGGCATAAGATGAAAGAACAACTAGGAGTATGGTAAAAAAAGAACAACTCAAATGTCTTAAATGTTTCAAAGATACCCAAAATGTATTGAATGTTACAAAAAAACAAATATGTCTTGAACATTTTCCAACTTCTGCTTCTGGCATAAGAAGTTCAGGCAATCAAATAGAAGCACATTCATCAAATGCATGAAACTATTGCAATGAATTGAGATATATGCAAATATCACAATATATGGCGATCCTCGTCACACCGCATGCCAGGTCCAGACAGGGAAGATCTGGATGTCCCGTCAGTAGATGAAAAAGCACACGTCCTTCTCACTTGAAACACTGTACGCCGTGCTGCAGCCGGTCACCATCTGCCCCAGCATCACCGTTTGCGCCATTGCGTCTGCACTCGTCGCTGTAAATGCGAGTCCGGCGGCCTTCATCTGCTCTGCCCACTTCCCCATCCGCTCGTGGGCGCTGCGCGCCATCACAGGCAACGATATCCCTGATTTCTTGTAGGAAAAGGCACCATTCCATGTCCGACTGCTCCATTTGCCGACCCGCGCGCGTGCAGGTAAGCTCTCCTCTAGGGCATCAAACAGGTCCCCATAGTAGTTGAGCACGTTGTCGAACCGGGCCATGAACTCGCCATTGTGGTCGGCCTCCTGCTCCGTCACCACCATGAGCTTCGGCGATAGATCCGCTAGGTCGCAGAGGAGCGCGTCAGCCCTCGTCATGGTAGCATGGGCCTGCACTTTGCCTTTGCTGTCGGGAGGACGAGAAACCACTACTACAAACTCGTCGGCGAGCAGACGGTGGAGCCGTAGGTTGGAGATGATGACCAGTGCTTCGCCGCTCCTGACACCGAGGGGCTCGATGCTGAGCAGCTGATTGATGTGTAGTTTTACCAGGTGGAACAGGAAGACGATGTGCAGGCTCCCGGTTTCCCGGGGTGGAGCGCACAGGTGACAGACTTGAACTCGTCCTCCCCGTTGACAATGGTCAGACGGAGTATTTGGTCATGTGTGCCTGCTCCTGGACGCTTGGCAAAGAGACGGAGGAGCATAAGCCACTGGGCGGCGTCAGCGCTGCCCGGATCGACGACGTGGAGCACGACATTCCTCTTCATCTGAGCTGCATCGATGATGGCGTAGCTCGCCATGGTTCCAGTGAGGCGGAGGAACGGGCACATCTTGGCTAGTGAGCTAGATACAATTGGTGTGTTAGTTGGACAACACGTCGCACGCCAATAATTCAGCTTTTGGCAGCCTGCTTCTTCCTCCACTCTCCCTTCACTTCTTTCTCCTCTTTCTCTTCTTTCTCCTTTCGCTCTCCTCTCCTTAGCTTTTCTTCTTCCTCTCTTCTCTCCCCTACACTATATATCTAGATCTCCCTCGATCTTCTCTTCCTACCAAAACCCCTTCACTTTCTGATGTCCTCAGGCACCCACCGATGGACCTGTGTCCGTCGTCCGTCACAACTGAGAATGCCCACATCGAAGACGTGCTCGCTGCTGCCAGCAGGGGCGAAATGAATCAAAAGGCAGCCTAGCGTAAACAGCGCCTGACGTGCGGCAAAAAACAACAAACTTATAGGAAATTGGAAAGGGCTTAAGGAAAAGACAAAAACGGCCACAAAAACAACCCACTTATCAGGCCGAGCAACTGACCCTACATCTCAAGGTAGCTCAAGACGGCCGAGTGAAACAACCCGGAACACTAGTAGAAAAAGAGGCTTCCATACGCCCCCATTAGTCCCAAAATAATCGAACCGCGACCAAAGGGGTCTTTAGTCGCGGTTCGGGAGGAGACCCGCGACCAACTATCTGGGCCCAGCGCGCGCTGGCGGACGGGTGGGGCTTTAGTCCCGGTTGGCCTGGCCAACCGGGACTAAAGGTCCTCAGGCTGGCCCGAAGGCCTTTAGTCATGTAGGCCGTGCCAACCGGGACTAAAGGTTAGACCTTTAGTCCCGGTTGGTCCGCCAACAACGACAATAATGGTTCGAACTTTAGTCATGATTGGCCAGACCAACCGGGACTAAAGCTTAGATTTTAGTCCCGGTTGGTCTGGTCAACCGCGACTAAAGGGATTTGAGGCCTCATTTTCAAAATGGGCATAACTTTTGCATACGAACTCGGATGAAAAAAAAATTTATATGAAAAATCATCTACTCGAAAAGTTACATCCGAATTTAACATTTTCAAAATCCTCAAAAACCTAACAGAAAAAAAGATACGGGGCTTTTAAGATTTGGAGAGGCAAAAAATTCAAAAAATTTCAAATTGTGGTCAAACTGTGGTCAAACAATGGTCAAACTAATTATTCTAGAATATTAGTGTTACTAAATAATTATTTCAGTTTATTTAAAATTTTGGTCAAATCTGTTCAAACAGTGGTCAAACAATGGTCAAACTAATTATTCCAGAAATATTAGTGTTACTAAATAATTATTGTTTTTAAAACAATAGTTTCAAACTCAAACAGTGAAATGTGTCACTTCATGCTCAAGCTAAATTCCTGAGGGTTAATAGAATTGACATCCTACTATTGTCGTGAAAACAACAAGTGCAGACTTGGAAGCGAGGAGAATAGAATCCGGAAGTTAAGCGTGCTCAGAAATTTGGAGTAGTGAGAGGATGGGTGACCGTCAAGGAAGTTAGATGATTTGGAATGATGAGGGTGATTAGAGATTAGAGGTTAATTTGAGCAGTGATGAGGGATGGTGATTAGAGATTAGAGGTTAAAATAATTCAGAAATTTGAAAATAAAAAATTTAAAAAATTTGCAAAAAAACTCATGGAGGAGGCCTTTAGTCGGTTATTAGAACCGGGACTAAAGGACGGCCTTTAGTCCCGGTTGGCCACGAGAACCGGACTAAAGCCTTTAGTCATGATTAGTAAGAGGCGCGACTAAAGGGGTCTTTAGTCAAGATATTTAGTCCGGTTGCACAGGTGACTAAAGCGCCTATGAACCGGGACTAAAGGCCTTTTTTCTACCAGTGAAACAAAGCAAGCGATATAGTGAGCGCCAATGCCCGGCTGGCGACAGTAAAGCAATCCGGCAAGGAGAGCACGAGCAGTGCCCAGCTAGCACCAGCGAAGCAACCCTGCAGCGTCGAGTGCACGCATGTCGGCCAATTTCCACCATAGCCCCTAGCCGGGAAGAACTACCCTAGTCGGCTAGCGCACGGGCTAGAGGGAGCCATCGGGTGGACCTAAGATGCTCAGCACACGTGGCAAAGTAGGCCACACGCGTGAACCGGGACAACGCAGGGAGCTCTCTAACCGGACGAGTGCAATGTGCAAGGCGGGTGCGATGCGGCCCGGGATGCATGTCGCGACCGGACCAGACCGCATGAGGCGGAAGGCGTTGACAGGCGGGTCTGGAGATGCCATCGCGTGCGGGGCCCTACTCGTGGGCGTGCCCAACGCCGCCCAACGATGGTGTCCCGGAACGCGGTTCACCCATCATGGACCACCAACCTGGGACGCCCGGGTGCACGCCATCCGCGTTCAGATGGCGTCCTGGATGGCGTGAAGAACACCTAAGAGGTCTACACGGCTTGCCACCACAGAACAAATGGCTTGGAGGGCACTCTTGCCCTCGACGAGCCCCAGAAGGTGGGTACTCTAGCAACCTTTCTAGGTGTAATTTTTTTCTTTGTTTATATGAGTGAATTTTGGGTAAAATACGCTCATATTTTTTATGTAAACAAAAAATATTAACTCCGATTTAATAAGATGCTTGCACATATATCACAAACTATTCATGTAATTTTCAAAACTGGTTCAGCCATCAAAAAAACGCTCATGAAATTTAGCGACTTTTCGCACACATCCTCAATAAATGTTCATTACATTTAATATAATCTTTCACTACCAGAAACAGCAATATTTCTGTGGGTCGGAAACCGACAGGAAAAGGGCTGAACCCGACAGGGAAAGTATTTCCTGTCGGTCACCCGTCAGGGAAAGCCGACAGAGATAGCTTGACAGGGAAACTTGTTTTTGCCTGTCGGTTAAACCGACAGGAAACATTTCCCTGACGGTCACTCCTGACAGTGACCGACAGGAAAATATGATTCCGTCAGGTGTAGGGTAGCCAGGAGTATACGTTATTTCCATGTCGGTCCGGACCGACAGGAAAATTCTCAACATTTCGCTGTCAGTTCACCGACAGGTATACTCAGTACATTTCACTGTCAGTTCATCACCGACAGGAATTTGTACATGTCACAACCAGAATTATTAGTCCCGTCGGCCCAAAACCGCCAGCAATGGATGGTACAGCTTAATGATCCATTTAAATTTGTATACTGCATCTATCAACACAAATTATACCATGATGATCCTTGTGTCAACCACTACCATAAATTGGACTGATAAAATTCACTTTTGCACATCTAAGTACATAACAGTTCTCGACAACAAAAGATAAATTGTTCAACTTGCAAGTTGCAAGGATAAGCTTGATTGCATTACAAACAAAATACAGCATAGTTCACAGAAGTAGATAACCTGCCTCTAGTGTCTATTGCACTTCCAAAATGCTACTCTGGTAACAACACCACCATTAGTTCCAAAGTTGTGTTACCATGCTCTAAGTCAACAAAGGCACTCCCCAGGTTACTACCACTCTAAGTCTCGCTTTCCAGGTTGTTGGAGTGAAGGTTAGTTGCACCAATAGCCATGTCGCTGATATTCCCATTGGAGTTGTCACGGCCAACAGTTCCACCCAAATCACCATCACTGGTGTTGTCATCAAGCGCTTCGGGTTCCAATATGAGATGAATTAGTGCCCCCCTACATAAGATTATTTATTTAGACAAACCAGGAGAGGTTATGAAGCAAACCAGAAAAGGCTTCTAGATTAAAAGTTGCAGTAAACCATCGGGTAGAAAATATAAATTATAATAAAACCAAATGGCCTTTTGTGAGTAAACCATCAACACATCCATTTTGGACAGATTTGGACAACAACGTTAGTAGTAATTTTAACTAAGAGAGGATGATCAGAATAAACAATAAACATCTACCACAAATGGTGTTTTGAACAGATTTGGCCAAGAACTTAAGTATGATAAATTTAACTAAGTGAGTGACCAAAATTGAGATCCTAGAAAAATAAAATGAATCATGGTGTAAATTCACTTAAGTTGGGACTACATGTGCATGCAGGAATCAAGATGTACTCCCACAAGCAAATCTCAACATTTTGGGGGGGTTGAGAGGAAGGAGTGCCATCTATCAAACTAAAACTGTATGAAGTACCTTACAAATCAATAAGATCTAAGATATTCATGATATGGTTAATGGCTACTCAAATAATATAATACTCTTTATTTGCAATGGTTGGCTGACCATCCGTTTGAGAAAAAGTTTCAGGAAGTAATGTACTTACATGTGGTTGGAAATTTTCTCCTTGGCGTAGCTCCTCTGGTAGTTCTTTTCCCATCTCCTTAAAAAGGGCCTATGAACAAGTATGCAACATTAGAATAGCTGGTTCGAATAATTAATCTGAAACATGTACACAGATTTGCAAGTACCAAGAAAAGTCTTCCATGCATATCCACTATCTTTTGAAGGTTCTCATTACGTCGCTTCAGTTCTTCATTTTCTTGAATAGCTCGTCGCTTCAGTTCTTCGTTTTCTTGAATAGTTCGTTGAAATGATGCTGAAGATAACGGCCTCAGTTTCTTCTCTCTAGCTATTGAGATAACATCAGCCTTCTTAATTGCTCCATCCGCTATTGATAGTCGCCCATGAGGAATGCCACCTGATGACTCATATAACATTTGCCCATCTAACTCCCGCTCCTCCCAATCATCAGGATGTGCAGCTCTAGCCAAATCACAGTAATCATCCTAGAACAATAGTAATTTTAACTTGTAAACATGCAAACAGAACAAATAGTTGGTGATAAGAACAAATAGTAATCATCCTAGAACAATAGTAATTTTAACTTGTAAACATGCAAACATGCAAACAGAATCTTGTTGACCTCCAGTACGCAGCTTCTCCAGAACTTCTAATTCTTTTGGATCGCTGATCTCATCTGACACAAGTGCAGTTAGACTTTCTAGGTCAACTCCCAAGTCAATGAAAAATTCACCTTCAAGCCCATCCTCTTGATAAAATAAGACATCATGTGATGATCCTTCAGAATGGTTGTCAGTTTCACTTGGAGGAATGTAGCCCAATGGAGAAACCCGGTATACAACAGACCATTCTTGTAGATCTGGTCTAGACTTGCACGGGTATTCCAAATAATATACTTGAGTAACTTGAGAGGCCATCACAAATGGATCAAAATTAGAGAGCCTGGATGTGTGATTTATCTCTACCAAACCCAAGTTTTCGGTCCGCCTAACTCCAGCAGGAGTTGGATCAAACCAGCGACACTTAAACAGGACAAGCTCAAGTCCAAGGCTACCTTCCCAAGTTATTTTGATTATGTCTTCAATCACACCATAATAATCAAGTGGGTTGTCATATTCATCAAGCGCAGGCACACACACTCCAGTATTGACTGTAGCTATTTTTGACTTCTCATACTTCTCTGAACGAAACCGATATCCGTTCACATCATATATTCCGTAGGTTTTAACTCGTGTACGAAAGCCATATGACATTTCACATAAGGCATTGTGAATGCTAGATGACTTCGTGCACTGCAAGATATAGTTGCTCATATTAGTTTGAGTTGAGTTCAGAATTGCATTACATATAGTTTCAAGTGGTCAAGAGCCTTACTTTAGTTTTAAACCAGTCAAAAAAGTTAGGCCCATGATTTCTAGAACGGCCTGCTTTCCAGCCTTTTAATCTTAACTCACGACGTTGCTTCTCTGTAGGCACAACTCGACTCCTCCATTGTTCCTTATCGAACTCTCTAAATAATAAAGTTTGTTCAGTTTGTGGCATAGATGTTACTGAATGGATAAAAAAGTTAAAGAACAACATACTCGAAGAAATCCTCCATCTCCGGGATGTTTGTCAATATGTACAAGAATGCAGCCTTATACTCTTCTGTTGAGAGCTCATAAGTTCCTTGAGGACTCATGCATCGTCCAGGGAATTGAAATATGCCAAGGTTGCATTTGGCTACAAATGTAGAGGCGCCGTCATCATAGCGAGGCACCTTGTTCCTAACTGACCGTGCATTGTGTTTGAAATACAAGGAGAGAAAATTGGTTGCCTCCTCAACTAGATAAGCCTCAACAATGGAACCCTCAACTCGAGCCTTATTGCGCACTTTTGATTTAAGTTTCCCTATACATCTGTTAGTACAGATAAACTAATTATGAGAAAAAACAAAATCATGACTCAACGTTTTATCAATCGAGCATCATACGGAAAATGGATGATTACCTTTCAAAGATGTACATCCATCGAGCTAATACAGGACCTCCTAGCCGAGCTTGGTATGGAAGATGTATGATTAAATGTTGCATGGGATTGAAGAAACCAGGAGGGAATATCTTCTCCAATTTGCATACAAGAACAACAACATTCTCCTCAAGTGAACGTATGGTATCCTTGCTAAGTTCTTTTGCACATAGCTGCCTATAGAAATAACTTAGCTCTGCTAGACACTTCCATATGTCCTCTGGAAGGAAGCCACGAAATGCAACAGGAAGTAGGCGTTCCATGAAGATATGGTAATCATGACTTTTGAGGCCAAAAATCTTTCTGTGTAGTAGGCTAACTCCCCGTCTGAAGCTTGATGCATACCCATCAGGGAACTTCAGCTCCTGGAACCATTTCAGAATGGTTATCACATCCTTCTTATCGATGACAAAAGGTGCTCTTGGCTTCTCCCACTTCCCATTGTCCTTCAATTTCAAGTGCATCGAAGGACGGTTGCAAATTTCAGCTAGATCTTTTCTTGCCTTCACATTATCTTTAGTTTTATCAGGAATGTCAAAGCATGTGTTAAATATAGCTTCAGCTACATTTTTTTCATTGTGCATCACATCGATGTTATGTCGGAGCTTCAACTTTTTGAAGTATGGAAGTTGCCAAAAGCAGCTTATGTGAGTCCAGTTGTGCAATTTATTGTAATTGAAGGTGTCATTCACATGTGTGTACATGTGAGTTTCCACTTCCTCTCCTGTTAAATGCCTTGGAGGCCCTTCTAACACTATTGTATCCTTTCTAAACGAATTGGCCTGGAATCTGAATTCATGATCTGGATGTAGAAAGCGCCTATGACAATCAAACCAGCAAGGCTTCCGCCCATATTGAAGAATAAATGCTTTGGAATCACCCATGCATTCGGGGCATGCTAGCTTGCCATGGGTGCTCCACCCAGCGAACATACCAAAGGCAGGAAAGTCGTGGACTGACCATAGAAATGCCGCTTTCATTGGAAAGTTTACCTTGTGATAAGCATCCCATGTTTCAACCCCCGCCCACAATTGCATCAGTTCATCAGCTAAAGGTTGCATTAGGACACTCAAATTTTTTCCAGGATGTTCAGGACCAGGGATAACAAGGCTAAGGAATATATACTCTGGTTTCAAGAGAATACCCGGTGGAAGGTTTAATGGAGCTACAAAAATAGGCCAGCAAGTATATGGAGCAGCATTCAACTTGTATGGTGTAAAACCATCACCGGCTATGACAAGACGGACATTTCTACGATCTTCTGCAAATTCTGGGAAGTCCTTGTCAAACCCTTGCCAAGCTTCACCATCAATAGGGTGGACCATCTTACCAGAATTGGAACGACTATGTGACTGCATATGTTTTGTTGTTTCCTCATGAGCATACAACCTCTGTAATCTATCTTTAAGAGGGAGATATCTCAACACTTTACGTGGGACTTTATTCTGGCCTTCCTCATAGCAAGATGTACCGCAGATGTCACACTTGTCTTTATGCTCATTATCTTTATAGTACAACATGCAATTATTTTTACACACATCAATCTTGACATAAGGCATACCAAGGCCTTCTAAGAGTTTCTTAGATTGGTAGAAGTCCTTGGACAAGTTAGCACCCGGAGGCATAAGTTCATGGATGATTTGTAACACATCATCATATTCTGCAATTGACATATTGTACTGAGATTTCAGTGCTAGGAAGCGGGCTACTGCAGAAAGACGCGAGTGTGTTGTGTTCTCATGGACAATTTCATCAGCACTGCTAACCATCCTATAGAAAGCCTTGGCAGAGGAGGTTGGTTCTTCATCAATCTGTGGAGGACAGTTGCCACCTAGGTCAACTAACATATTGTCCATTCGGTCAATTTCATCATGCCTCGCACAATTTGTGGCAGAGGAAGATCCCTCTTGGTTAGAAAC
This sequence comes from Aegilops bicornis, assembly GCA_021605145.1. Taxonomy (NCBI): domain Eukaryota; kingdom Viridiplantae; phylum Streptophyta; class Magnoliopsida; order Poales; family Poaceae; genus Aegilops; species Aegilops bicornis. The sequence goes on from CM038670.1 coordinate 29,943,290, forward strand.
ATACTTCTCACCATGGTCTATCCACGTTTCATAGTTTTCCCTAAACCCGTATTTATACAAGTGTTTCTCTACCTCATCCCTACCACGCTTATTATAATTACGACACTTGGCACATGGACACTTGATTTTACCACCTTGACTCGCCGGAAAGGAGAATGCATGCTCTAGAAATCGGTTGGTTTGTTCAAGCCATAGGTTAGAAGGAATTTGACCATACTGCCAACCATTATACATCCATGCACGATCTGCCATTTAACAAATTCTGTGTTGAAAAAGAAAGATCTAATCATATTACACACAACATAACAATTTAAGATAATTAGCATAAGGATAGTAGGAAATGAAAAAGAAAGAGCTCACAAAACAATCACAACAGCAAAATAATATAAAACCATTGGTAAGCATTATCAGACCAGAAAGCAAGACATGCATAGAATATATTTGAGAAATCAGCCAATATTAAACGACAACAAGCATGTCGTACTGACCACTACCTTGACAATCAGCAGTTTAACTCTGTTTTCCTTCTCGTCAACAAGTGAAATAACTTCTAAGTCCTGTAACCTGGGAGATGTAAGCAAAAGATTTGACTTAGATTTTGGTATTTGGTAGTCTAATCAGCAAGACAAAGTATTTGATAGTCTACTGAAAAAAAAAACAAGTGCCAAATCAGGGTAGGCGTACAGATTTGTATTTATTTTCAGCACGAATCTGATATGGCTTAATACGATGCCGTGGATGGGTAACTACCACAATCCCCAAGTATATCAAATTCATCTTATTCCTATATGGATTAGGCATGTACTACCAGCAACGGGGGTAACAACCACAACCCCCAACTCTATCAAATCCATCTTATCCCTAGATGAATTAGGCATGTACTACCAGCACAACGTGAAAGATTCGGCCATATGGGCTCCTCCGCCACTTACCACAAACAAAACTCAGATGTCATATGAGCGTCACCTGTACAGGAAAGGGTGGTACCTGGATTGGAAAGGGCGCAGCTCAGGGAAGGATGCGGTGGTCGAGTGATGGCGGCCACGGGGTCGTTGACGGCGACCCTCTTCCGGAAGCCACAGGGAGCTTTGCGGCTGACACGTCGGAGGCAGTGGGTCGTTGGGCTCTTGACCAGCTAATCAGACGGAGGCGGACGAGAGGATGGAAGAGGCGAGGATTTGGGGGCGGAGGCGAGCGAGAGAATGGAATAGGCGAGGATTTGGGGCGCAGCCGTGGCGAGGGATTCGGGGCGCAGCCAGCCGCCGGCCGATGCAGAGAGAGCTAGGTTGGGGGCTGAGATTTGGGGGAGAATGTTCGTGAGTGAGCTAGGTCTGGAACGATCTGGGGATAGAGCCCATATGTTCTTTTTTTTAAGAAAAACTATGGGCTCGAATTGGCAAAGCGGCGGGACATGGGCTACTTTTGGCGCGAATTAGATGAATATGTGGCGCGAAATGGGCTATTCCTGTGGGCCGAGAACCGACCGACAGGTATATTATTATTCCTGTGAGTCAATGGACGAGCACACAGGAAAAGAAATCTATTCCTGTCGTGCAGTTGCGGCCCGACAGTAGAAGCCCATTTCCCTGTGCGCTAACGCGGGCCCGACAGGAAAATAAGAGACTCACAGAAATATTTTAGTTTCTGGTAGTGTTTATACATTTCTCAAAGTGTTCCTGCATTTAAAAAATGTTCGCATGTTAAAAAGAGTGTCCATGACATTTCTAAAAATGTTCATGAGTTTTAATTGGGGAATAAGACTAGATTGATGGATTTCATCATTGACCGCATCCTCTACCTCTTCTCTGCTCAACCGGAGCCAACAAGCATCACTGGAGTTTGTCTCTATCCATCTTCCTGATGAGATCCTGCAATGTACCTTATTGGTGCATCTAGACGCGAGAGCCCGACTTCTGCACAACCAATTTATCATATTTTACATATTTGGGTCTCCGAAATCTTTAGAAAATAATATGTGATTGATTGCTGACTTTATTTAGCAATGACTGATTTTTTTTTAGGGTCTGAGCAATGATTGAATGCCGACTTGTCAACAGAAGGAGGTAAAAAGGGCCGACAAGGAGTTAAAAATTCAGAGAAAAAAATAAAAAGGTGAAAAAGGCCCACGTATATTACTCCTGCGGCGTCCTGCCCGACCAGCCGGCCCAAATGTGGAAACCAAACCCTAACTCTGACAGACATTGGGACAGAGTGTAAACTCACTGCTCGAGGTCATGCAGCCAACCCCAATCCAATTCCCATCTCTCTTTCGCCGGCCGCCGCTCTCTGGCCTTTCCTTGCCCACTCGCGCCAACGCAATGGACATCCTCATCGACCGTATCCTCTGCTGCGTCCCTGCTCCACTTGGGCCAATCACCACAACCAGCGCCCTCCCTCTCCCTGCAGATTTCGGGTCCGCCACCTACTCCAGCGGCCGGCGCGTCAACATCAGCGCCCTCCGGAAGGCATCCAGCACCAGATCGTCTCCAAGCTTCCCATGAAGGAGGCTGGCCGGACCACCATCCTGTCCTCAAGCTGGAGATACATTTGGTTCTCCTCTCCACCCCACTCGACCTCGACCGCCAGCAGCCTGATCCCCTGCCACGGTTGCAATGGACCTGATGACCTGAACGCCATGGTGAGCCGAGTCTCCCAGGTCATTGGCTCCCACGAGGGCCCTTTCGGGTCCGTCCACCCTAATGGCAAAGCCATCCCTTTGTTTATATGAGTGTATTTTTGGTAAAATATGCTCATATTGTTTATGTAATTTTCGAAAAATTATTAGCTCAGATTTAATATGATGTTTGCACATTTTCACAAACTGTTCAATTAATTTTCAAAACTGGACCATGCACTCAGAAAAACGTTCATGGAATTTTAGTAACTTTTCGCACATCCTCAATAAATGTTCATTACATTTAATACATTGATGGCGGCGGATCTTGGCGGCGTGGCGCTGTGGAGATTCGAAGTCCGATGCGCGGAGATGAACTCGCGCAGGGAGGTGGCGCTGTCTGGCGTCGTGGTGGCGTCGACGGCAGTTAGACCGGACAAGGTTGATGCAGCAGTACAGCACTGAAGATGGATTGGTGGCAGGTGGCTGCGGCGGCCTCATACCCGGCAGGCGTCCTGGTTGAGGAGTGCGCCGGACTGGTAGGTGCCCCATACCCGGCAGGCGTCCTGGTTGGGACCTCAGGTCTTAGATGTTTAGGTTTGGCTGCGATGTCTGTTTGGTATTAGGCCCAAACTATCTGCGCCCCTTCATCAATTGGATAGGTGTAGCGACAGTTGTTGCTTAGACAGTGGTTTTAGTCTTGCTGTTGTATGGCTTTGTAAGGTCTTGTGAGAATAATTAATAATGTGGCCGTATGCATCTCGCAGATGCAGAGGCCGGGGTCATCCTTCTTTTCTAAAAAAAAAGTAGAAAAAAATACATTTAATATAATCTTCATATATTTCTCAAAGTGTTCATGCCATTTAAAATTGTTCACATGTTAAAAAGAGTGTCCATGAATATTGTACTCCTTCATTCTGTAGACAAAATATGTGATTGAGTGCCAACTACGTTGCAAATCCCAGACTTGTCAACGGAAGGAGGTAGTAAAAGGGCCGACGAAAAGTAAATAATTTAGAGAAAAAAAATGAAGGTCACAAAGGCCCACAAATATTGTAGTCCTGCGGCGCCAGTCCCGACCAAGACCAACCGGCCCAAATTTCGGAACCAAACCCTAGCTCTGACAGACATCAGGGAGAGAGTGTAAACTCACTGTTCGAGGTCATGCAACCAACCCCCCAATCCATTCCCGTCTCTCTTTCCCCGGCCGCCTCTCTAACCTTTCCTTCCATGTCATGGACATCCTCATCGACCGCATCTTACGCTGCCTCCCTGCTCCACCTGGGCCAATCACCACCCCTGCCGTCCTCCCTCACCCTCTCCAGATTTCGAGTCAGCCTCCTACTCCAGCGGACAGGGCGTCAACATCAACGCCCTCTCCGAAGACATCCAACGCCAGATTGTGTCCAAGCTCCCCATGAACGAGGACGGCTGCACCACTGTCCTGTCCTCAAGCTGGAGATATATCTTGTGCTCCAGCCCGCTCGACCTCGACGCGAACAGCCTGATCCCCCGCGGCTTCGGCGACGGACCTGATGACCCCGACACTGTGGTGAGCCGCGTCTCCTAGGTCATCGGCTCCCACGAGGGCCCTTTCTGATCCGTCCACCTCAACAGCGAGGCCATCGTACACCGGACTTCTAAGCTTAGGGAGTGGATAAAGGCGTTCGCTAGGAAGGGCGTGCAGGAACTTGTCTTCGTGAACCGCTGGTCCCTCGTCTTCATCAGTCTTCCTGAAGAGATCCTGCGGTGCACCTCCCTGAGATGTGTGTTGTTCTGGCACGCCATTCAGCTCGCCGTGGTGAACGCACCAAGGCTTGAGCGCGTCATACTCTAGGAGGAGGACGCATACAACATTACCCCCGCCAATATCAAGATTGGAAATGCTCCTCTGCTTCGGGCTATTGGCTACCTCAACCCCACATTGCATGTGCTCCAGATTGGGGACGAACTAATCATGGTACTTCTTCTCAAATTTCAAATGGATTGTTTATAATTCTTTCCATGCTACTATATGCCTTCTTGCACCCTGCTTGTTTACTGTCCAATTTTTTATTTATCTTCCTGATCAGAAAATGCACAAAATCACATATGCACTACAGGAAAATCCGGTTTTCTCGTGTGTTATCCCATAAGCCGAGGCTTGTTTTCAGGTACTCGTCTTATGTTCCTCTAAGCCGAGTCTAGAAAAAAAAACAGCCGGCAAATTTAAAGGACTCGGCTTATGGCCATCTATAAGCCGAGTGTTGCAAAAAAAGGTCTCGACTTATAGGGATAACATGGTATCTACCGGAAAAAGCACCCGGCTTACAACATGCACTCGGCAAAATACATCTGCCACGTGTTTACAACGGAGGCGCCTGCCGGTGCTGTCACGGAACAGCCTATAAGCCGTGTGGCAAAAGCTGGCACTCGGCTTACATGGTCTAAAAGAGGTCTCTGAGGAGTTTAGCTTTCATTTGTTTGTCCTAAACAGTTGGGATAAAGGAAATTTTATACATTTACTTGCACTTTATATTCCTCTAAAAGAAAGAGATGGATACTAACAAAAAAGGAATTTTATATTCTTTTATCATACTAAGTTGGAAGACAATCGATCGGGAAGTCGTCGTGCTAAGGCCCCATAGGAAGAGGTTATGATTTTTTCTCGCATGTGTACGTTTGTCCTTGCGAGAATGCAGAGAGAGAGAGAGGGAGAGAGCGGGAGAGGGTGGGAGGTATAGAGAGAGAGGGAGAGAGAAAGAGGTCAAACGTTTTGTGGTAATTGATTTGCTATCATACTAGTACGTCTTGAATGTTTCAAAGATAACCAAAACATCTTGAATGTTTCAAAGATAACCAAAACGTTTTGAATGTTTCAAAGATGAAAAATGTCTTGAACATTTTCCAACTTCTGCTTGTGGCATAAGATGAAACAACAACTAGCGCACAGTAGGATAACAACAACAACTCAAAATGACAACAAGAAGTTCTGCCAATCAACTAAAGCACATTCATCAAATGCATGAAATTATTGCAATTAATTGAGAAATTTGTAGATATCACATGTCACAATATCCGGCGATCTCATCACACCGCACGCTATGTCGAGACAGAGAACATCGGGATGTCGCGCCAATGAATGAAGAAGCACACATCCTCCTCATTGGGAAACCTGTATGCCCTGCTGCAGCCGATCACCATTAGCCCCAGCATCACCGTTTGTGCCACTGCGTCTACGCTCATCGCCGTAGACGAGAGTCTGGAGGCCTTCATCCGCTCCGCCCACTTCACCATCTGTTCGTGGGCGCTGCACGCCATCACTTGCAGGAGCAGACACCGTTCCACGTCCGACCACTATTGCCGACCCGCGTCGAGGTACACTCTCCTCCAGGGCATCAAACAGGGCCCCATAGTAGTTGAGCGCGTTGTCGAACCGGCCCATGAACTCGCCGTTGTGGTTGGCCTCCTACTCCGTCACCACCATGAGCTTAGGTCGCGGAGGAGCGCGTCGGCCCTCGTCATGGTAGCATGGGCCTGCATTTTTCCTTTCCTGTCGTGAGGACGAGCAGCCACTTCTACAAACTCGTCGGCGAGCAGATGGTGGAGCTGTAGGGGGGAGACGATGACTAGTGCTTCGCCGCTTGTGACACCTAGGAGCTCGATGTTGAGCAGCTGATTGATGTGGAGTTTCACCGGGTGGAACTGGAAGCCGATGTGCAGGCTCTCGGCTTCCTGGGCGAGGAGCGCACCAGTGATGGTCATGAACTCGTCCTCCTCGTTAACAATGGTCAGATGAGGATTTGCTCATGTGCGCCCGCTCATGGACGCTTGGCAAAGAGGCGGAGGAGCATAAGCCACTGGGCGGCATCAGCGCTACCCGGATCGACGACGTGGAGCACGGCCTTCCTCTCCATCCGAGTTGCATCGATGATGGCGTAGTTTGCCGTGGTTCTGGCGAGGCGGAGGAACGGGCACATCTCGGCGAAGTGGCGACGCACTGCGGTGGTCGCTGGTACGGGGGTAGTCTTGCGCAACTGGAGAGCGCGGCACACGCCCTGGCATGGGTGAACCACGCGCAGCGCTAGAGCGTCGGCAAACGAAGAAGCGAGGCAGTGCAGGGTCCCGCCGATGTCGATCGATGCGACACTGCTGCATATCCTCTCCAACCCCTTCTTTATCAGCTCCTTGTACCCTTTGGCGAACGCGGTGATGCAGAAATATAGAAGTGTGATAAGGTCTATCTCGCGCTGCTCATACTGATTCTGCGGTGCAAGTGCCGTCGGGGATGCTGTAGTAGGCGCTGCTGCCGACCTCACTTCCGGCACGAGTAATGTCATACTACCATTGATGCTAGAGTGTATGAATGTCCTGTTGAGTCCGTTTTCGAGATCCACCGACCACGTTGTCCTTAGAGGTGTGTTCACCGATACACTAGTGTGCCCGTTTGACGTTTAACGGATGCTAGGAATAAATTCTTGATTTGACTAAACAAATTTTACTTAACGTTAGGCAATGGGGGATAAGTTGATTTAGGATAATCATATATTTCTTCAGTTTAAAAATACTAGTCATCACCCATGGGTCAGACCGGTTAGCAATGAAAAAAGGAACATATACATCTAATTAAATTGTAAAGGACATGTTCAAAAAAAGTGTAAATAACATTGGTGTTACTAATGTTTCTTAATAAGAATAGAGAAAGTAACACTTTCTACATATTATTGTAGAAAGTTATGATTGTTTCTACTACTTATCCATAGGAAGTGTCTAAAGGAGGTCTCAGAGGATTTTAGCTTTCATTTGTTTGTCCTAAACAAAACAAAGGGATGGATACTGCCACAAAAAAGAATTTTAAATTCTTCTATCATACTAAGTTAGAAGATAGTCGGGAAGTCGTCGTGCTAAGGCCCCATAAGAAGAGGTTATGATTTCTTCTCACATGTGTACGTTTATCCTTGCGAGAGTGCATAGAGAGAGAGAGAGAGAGAGAGAGAGAGGAGAGGGAGAGACAGGGAGAAGGGGGGTAGAGGGAGAGAGGGAGAGAGAGAGAGAGGTCAAACATTCTGTGGTAATTGATTTGCTATCATACTAGTACCTCGTACTTTCAACTTCTTCTTGTGGCATAAGATGAAACAACAACTAGGAGTATGGTAAAAAGAACAACCCAAAATGTCTTGAATGTTTCAAAGATAACCAAAATGTCTTGAATGTTACAGAAATAACAAAAATGTCTTGAAAATTTTCCAACTTTGTCTTCTGGCATAAGAAGTTCCGCATTCAACTATAAGCACATTCATCAAATGCATGAAATTATTGCAATGAATTGAGCAATATGGAAATATCTCATGTCACAATATCTGGCGATCCTCGTCACACCGCATGCCAGGTCGAGAAAGAGAACATCGGGATGTCGCGTCAGTGGATGAAAAAGCACATGTCCTTCTCACTGGAAACCCGTACGCCCTGCTGTAGCCGGTCACCATCTACCCCAGCATCACCATTTGCGCCACTGCGTCTTTGCTCATTGACGTAGACGCGAGTCCGGCGGCCTTCATCCTCTTCGTCCATTTCACCATCCGCTCGTGGGCGCTGTCGCCATCACAGGCAACGATATCCTTGATCTCTTGCAGGAACAGGCACCGTTCCACGTCCGACCACTCCATTGCCGACCCGCATTCAGGTAAGCTCTCCTCCAGGCATCAAACAGGGCCCTGTAGTAGTTGAGAATGTTGTCAAACCGGCCCATGAACTCGCCATTATGGTCGGGCTCCTGCTCCGTCACCACCATGAGCTTCGGCGATAGCTCCGCTACGTCCGGAGGAGCGCGTCAGCCCTCGTCATGGTAGCATGGGCCCGCACTTTGCCTTTCCTGTTGGGAGGAAGAGCAGCCACTACTACAAACTCGTCGACGAGCAGACGGTGAAGCTGTAGGTTGGAGACGATGACCAGTGCTTCGCCGCTCCTGACACCGAGGGGCTCGATGCTGAGCAGTTGATTGATGTGGAGTTTCACCGGGTGGAACAGGAAGCCAATGTGTAGGCTCTCGGCTTCCCGGGGGAGGAGCGCACCGGTGACAGAAAGGAACTCGTCCTCCTCTTTGACAATGGTCAGACAGAGGATTTGCTCATGTGCGCCCGCTGCTGGATGCTTGGCAAAGAGGCGGAGGAGCATAAGCCACTAGGCGGCATCAGCGCTTTCGAGATCGACGACGTGGAGCACAGCATTCCTCTCCGTCTGAGCTGCATTGATGATGGCGTAGTTTGCGATGGTTCCGGAGAGGCGGAGGAACGGGCACATCTCGGCGAAGTTGCGGTACACCACGGCGGCCGCCGGTGCGGGGGTAGTCTTGTGCAGCTGGAGGGAGCGGCACATGCCCTGGCATGGAGTAGACCACGCGTAGCGCTAGAGCGTCGGCGAACGAAGACGCGAGGCAATGCAGGGGCTCGCCGACGTCGTCCGATGCGAGACTGCTGCATATCCTCTCCAGCTCCTTATTTATCAGCTCCTTGTCCCCTTTGGCGAACGCAGTGGTGCTGGAATATAGAAGTGTGATAAGTGTAATGGGGATAAGGTAATTTAGGATAATCATATATTTCTTCGGTTTGAAAGTACTAGTCATCACCCATGGGTCGGACTAGTTAGCAATAAAAAAGGAACATATACATCTAATTGAAGTGTAAATGACATGTTAAAAAAAGTGTAAATAACATTGGTGTTACTAATGTTTCTTAATATAAGAATAGAGAAAGTAACACTTTCTACATATTATTATACAAAGTTATGACTGTTTCTACTACTTATCCATAGGAAGTGTCTTAAAGAGGTCTCAGAGGAGTTTAGCTTTCATTTGTTTGTCCTAAACAGTTGGGATAAAGGAAATTTTATCCATTTACTTGCACTTTGTTCCTCTAAACCAAAGGGATGGATACTGCCACAGAAAAGAATTTTATATTCTTCTATCATACTAAGTTGGAAGATAGTCGGGAAGTCGTCGTGCTAAGGCCCCATAAGAAGAGGTTATGATTTATTCTCGCATGTGTACATTTGTCCTTGCGAGAATGCGGAGAGAGTGAGAGAGGAGAGAGAGGGGAGAGAGGGAGAGATAGGGAGAAGGGGGTAGAGAGAGAGGTCAAACATTCTATGGTAATTGATTTGCTATCATACTAGTACCTCGTACTTTCAACTTCGTCTTGTGGCATAAGGTGAAACTACAACTAGGAGTATGGTAAAACAAGAACAACTCAAAATGTCTTGAATGTTTCAAAGATAACCAAAACGTCTTGAATGTTACAAAAATAACAAATATGTCTTGAACATTTTCCAACTTCTGCTTCTGGCATAAGAAGTTCAGGCAATCAAATAAAAGCACATTCATTAAATGCATGAAACTATTGAAATGAATTGAGATATATGCAAATATCACATGTCACAATATATGGCGATCCTCGTCACACCGCACGCCAGGTCAAGACAGAGAAGATTAGGACATCCCGTCAGTAGATGAAAAAGCACATGTCCTTCTCACTTGAAACCCTGTACGCCCTGCTGCAGCCGGTCACCATCTGCCCCAGCATCACCGTTTGCGCCATTGCGTCTGCACTCGTCGCCGTAAACACGAGTCCGGCGGCCTTCATCCGCTCCGCCCACTTCAGCATCCGCTCGTGGACATTGCACGCCATCACAGGCAAGGCAACGATATCCCTGATCTCCTGCAGGAACAGGCACCGTTCCACATCCGACCGCTCCATTGCTGACCCGCGTGCAGGTAAGCTCTCCTCCAGGGCATCAAACAGGGCCCCATAGTAGTTGAGCATGTTGTTGATCCGGCCGATGAACTCGCGATTATGGTCGGCCTCCAGCTCCATCACCACCATGAGCTTCGGCGATAGCTCTGCTACGTCGCGGAGGAGCTCGTCAGCCCTCGCCATGGTAGCATGGGCCCGCACTTTACATTTCCTGTCGGGAGGACAAGCAGCCACTACTACAACTCGTCGGCGCGAACACGGTGGAGCTGTAGGGTGGAGCCGATGACCAGTGCTTCGCCGCTCCTGACACTGAGGGGCTCAAATCTGAGCAGCTGATTGATGTGGAGTTTCACCGGGTGGAACTGGAAGCCGATATGCAGGCTCTCGGCTTCCCCGGCGAGGAGCGCACCGCTGACGGACAGGAACTCGTCCTCCTCGTTGACAATGGTCAGACGGAGGATTTGGTCATGTGCGCCCGCTCCTGGATGCTTGGCAAAGAGGCGGAGGAGCATAAGCCAATGGGCGGCATCAGCGCTGTCGAGATCGACGACGTGGAGCACAACATTCCTCTCCGTTCGAGCTGCATCGATGATGGCGTAGTTCGTCGTGGTTCCGGCGAGGCGGAGGAACGGGCACATCTCAGCGAAGTTGCAGCGCACCGCGGCGGCCGCCGGTGCGGGGGTAGTCTTGTGCAGCTGGAGGGCACGGCACACGCCCTGGCATGCAGTGGACCACGCTAGTGCTAGAGCGTCAGCGAACGAAGACGCGAGGCAATGCAGGGGCCTGCCGACGTCGTCCGATGCGGGACTGCTGCATATCCTGTCCAGCCCCTTCTTTATGAGCTCCTTGTCCCCTTTGGTGAACGCGGTGGTGCAGGAATAAACAAGTGTGATAAGGTCTATCGAACGCTGCTCGTACTGATTCTACGGTGCAGGTGCCGTCGGGATGCTGTAGTAGGCGCCGCTGCCGACCTCACCTGCGGCACGAGTAATGGCGTACTACCATTGATGCTGGAGTGTATGAATGTCCTATTGAGTCCGTTTCCAAGATCCACCGACCACGCTGTCCTTAGATGTGTGTGCACTGATACAATAGTGTGCCCTTTTGACGTTTAACAGATGCTAGTAACAAATTCTTTATTTGACAAAAAAATTCTGAAAGTTAGGCAATGTGGGATAAGGTGATTTAGGATAATCATATATTTCTTCGGTTTGAAAGTACTAGTCATCACCCATGGGTCGGACAGGTTAGCAATAAAAAAAGGAACATATACATTTAATTAAAGTGTAAATGACATGTTCAAAAAAAGTGTAAATAACATTGGTGTGACTAATGTTTCTTAATAAGAATAGAGAAAGTAGCACTTTCTACATATTATTATACAAAGTTATAATTATTTCTACTATCTTATCAATAGGAAGTGTCTTGAAGAGTTCACAGAGGAGTATAGCTTTCATTTGTTTGTCCTAAACAGTTGGGATAAAGGAAATTTTATCCATTTACATGCACTTTGTTCCTCTAAACCAAAGGGATGGATACTGCCACAAAAAAGAATTTTATATTCTTCTATCATACTAAGTTGGAAGATAGCCGGAAAGTCATCGTGCTAATGCCCCCCATAGGAAGAGGTTATGATTTCTTCTCGCATGTGTACGTTTGTCCTTGTGACAATGCACAGAGAGAGAGAAAGAGAGAGAGAGGAGAGAGAGGGGAGAGAGGATAGGGAGAAGGGGGGGGGGGTAGAGAGAGGCAGTGAGAGAGGTCAAACATTTTGTGGTAATTGATTTGCTACCATACAAGTACATCGTATATTCAACTTCTGCTTGTGGCATAAGATGAAATAACAACTTGGAGTATGGTAAAAAGAACAACTCAAAATGTCTTGAAGGTTTCAAAGATAACCAAAACGTCTTGAATGTTACCAAAATAACAAAAATGCCTTGAACATTTTCCAACTTCTTCTTCTGGCATAAGAAGTTCAGGCAATCAACTAAAAGCGCATTCATCAAATGCATGAAATTATTGCAATGAATTGAGAAATCTGCAGATATCACATGTCATAATATCTGGCGATCCTCGTCACACCGCACGCCAGGTCGAGACAGAGAACATCGGGATGTCGCGACAGTGGATGAAAAAGCACATGTCCTTCTCACTGGAAACCATGTACGCCTTGCTGCAGCCAGTCACCATCTGCCCTAGCATCACCGTTTGCGCCACTGTGTCTGCTCTCATCACCGTAGACGCGAGTCGGGCGGCCTTCATCCACTCCGCCCACTTCACCATTCGCTCGTGGGCGCTGTGCGCCATCACAAGCAACGATATCCCTGATCTCTTGCACGAACAGGCACCTTTCCACGTCCGACCACTCCATTTCTGACCAGCGTGCAGGTAAGCTCTCCTCCAGGGCATCAAAAAGGGCCCCGTAGTAGTTGATCACGTTGTCAAACCGGCCCATGAACTCGCCAATATGGTCGGCCTCCTGCTCCACGATGAGCTTCGGCGATAGCTCCGCTACGTCGCAGAGAGCTCATCAGCCCTCGCCATGGTAGCATGGGCCCGCTATTAGCTCCTTGTCCCCTTTGGTGAACGCGGTGGCACAGGAATATATAAGTGTGATAAGGTCTATCGCGCGCTACTCATATTGATTCTGCGGTGCAGGTGCCGTCAGGGATGCTATGGTAGTCACCGCTGCCGACCTCACCTCCGGCACGAGTAGTGTCGTACTACCATTGATGCTGGAGTATACAAATGTCCCGTTGACTCCGTTTTCGGGATCCACCGACCATGCTATCCTTAGAGGTTTGTTCACTGATACACTAGTGTGCCCGTCTGACGTTTAACGGATGCTACGAATAAATTCTTGATTTGACAAAAAAAATTACTTAAAGTTAGGTAATGGGGGATAGGGTGATTTAGGATAATCATATATTTCTTCGGTTTAAAAATACTAGTCATGAACCCATGAGTCGGACGGGTTAGCCATAAAAAAAGGAACATATACATCTAATTAAAGTACCAATTGTCACTGACCATAATTGTCTTTGCTGATTCTTATAATCTTCGGACAGAGAATTATGATCCTTATAACTCGGTTTTTATGCACATGAGGTGATTGTGGTATTGCTTAATCAGGTTTTGTTTGACAAGCTCTTGTTGATGCAATCAGCCGCCATCACTGATCCTTATCCACGGCTGATGGCTCTGCTCCAAATTAGCATACTGTAGTTTTGTCTTTGTGCCCATGTTTAGCATAAAAAATAACCAGTAGAAGGAAACAAATAGTTTTATCGTAGCCATTCATTTTATTTTAGTTTTGAGTTAGATCATTCTCATTCCTTTTATTTGAAGATTATGTTTGAAGATCATGCTAGGATTATGCTTCAGAAGTGCAGGAACATCGCCTCCAACGGCACCTGCCGCCACAGCACCTGCAGCTCTGCGCGCACCTGCAACATGGTCGTGCACCCTCGGCAAGTAAGCATTTTGCAAGAGGTTTCTCCGGTCGTGTGAACTTTTAGTATTTTTTTGCAATATGCATGTTGTAGTGCTCACTTTTAGTACATGCATTGTGCATTTACAATACCGTAATAAAAGGAGAGAGAAATTGACTGAAGTTTTTCATTAAATGAGTTGACATATTGATAGCATTACATAAAAATATAACTTATACATATATATGAGTGTTCCCCGTTGCAACTCACGGGCATTTGCCTACTACTGTATACATGATGACTCCATCATAAACAACTGTTAGTCAGTCAAAGATTAATGCGGTGGACTGAGAAACTTTATCCCTTGCGAAAATCAAATTGCATGTTAATTCAAGAAAAAAAACACAGTTGCACTCATGAATGAGTGATGTGGGACTTGTAATCAGAATGGGAGCAACTGAAAAAAAAACTTAAGAAGCCCACCTTCTTAAAACATGGCTGAAGTGGTCGATAAAATGTTCTCCATTAACAGGTGAAGCAAATAATTGCATGAACCGCTTAACAAAAGGGTCATTATGTGGAATAAGTTACATGTGGCTAATTAATGTGTAAATAACATGGCAGGCTAACAACCTTCTTAAAAGAACCAACACATACATCATACACATATGCCATCAGATATACTTTAATGATTTTAGACCCACAGACATTTATATATTTCTCTGGCAATAGGAATATAAATTGAGATCCATCGAGAGAGGAATCATGAATTTTCATGCCTATAGAAGTTGAGCCTCAAGTCATATCTGCAAGATCAAACTTATCTTTACTGTGGTTAGTTATTTCACCACACTTCACAGTTATTGATTCTTTTTTCCTCTTAGAAGGAAAATTTCGTAACTATAAATATTGAGCCTATAAATGAACACATTTAACAGTAATCTTAATGCCATACTACTGTTTTCTCGCAAATAAAAAAGGAGTTGATTTTTCAATTTATACACCTAGAATATATACAGCTGACAGTCTCTCCTTTTAGTGAAATCGAATAAAACCACAATAGTTATCAGTTGATAGTCTCATCGGCAATTTAAATTGAACATGATTGTGGCTAATTACTCTAGTTATTTTATTCATGAAGAGGAATTACTATTATTGGAATATTTACGGAGGTGGTCACAGTTATTGATTCGGCTCTCAGCTTCCCGGGTGAGGAGCGCACCACTCGATCGACAGGAACTTCGTCCTCCTCGTTGACAATGGTCGACGGAGGATTTGGTCATGTGCGCCCGCTCCTGGATGCTTGGCAAAGAGGCGGAGGAGCATAAGCCAATGGGCGGCATCAGCGCTGTCGAGATCGACGACGTGGAGCACAACATTCCTCTCCGTCCGAGCTGCATCGATGATGGCGTAGTTCACCGTGGTTCCGGCGAGGCGGAGGAATGGGCACATCTCAACGAAGTTGCAGCGCAACGCGACGGCCGTCGGTGCGGGGGTAGTCTTGTGCAGCTGGAGGGTGCGGCACATGCCCTGGCATGCAGTGGACCACGCGCCGTGCTAGAGCGTCAGCAAACGAAGACGCGAGGCAATGCAGGGGCCTGCCGACGTCGTCCGATGCGGGACTGCTGCATATCCTCTCCAGCCCCTTCTTTATGTGCTCCTTGTCCCCTTTGGTGAACGCGGTGGTGCAGGAATAAAGAAGTGTGATAAGGTCTATCGCACGCTGCCGTACTGATTCTCACGATGCAGGTGCCGTCGGGGATGCTGTAGTAGGCGCCGCTGCCGACCTCACCTCCGGCACGAATAATGGCGTACTACCATTGATGCTGGAGTGTATGAATGTCCTATTGAGTCCGTTTCCAAGATCCACCGACCACGCTGTCCTTAGAGGTGTGTGCACTGATACACTAGTGTGCCCTTTTGACGTTTAACAGATGCTAGTAATAAATTCTTTATTAGACAAAAAAAATTCTTAAAGTTAGGCAATGTGGGATAAGGTGATTTAGGATAATCATATATTTCTTCAGTTTGAAAGTACTAGTCATCACCCATGGGTCGGACCGGTTAGCAATAAAAAAAGGAACATATACATTTAATTAAAGTGTAAATGACATGTTCAAAAAAAGTGTAAATAAAATTGGTGTTACTAATGTTTCTTAATAAGAATAGAGAAAGTAGCACTTTCTACATATTATTATACAAAGTTATAATTGTTTCTACTATCTTATCAATAGAAAGTGTCTTGAAGAGTTCACAGAGGAGTATAGCTTTCATTTGTTTGTCCTAAACAGTTGGGATAAAGGAAATTGTATCCATTTACTTGCACTTTGTTCCTTTAAACCAAAGGGATGGATACTGCCACAAAAAAGAATTTTATATTCTTCTATCATACTAAGTTGGAAGATAGCCAGGAAGTCATCGTGCTAAGGCCCCCCATAGGAAGAGGTTATGATTTCTTCTCGCATGTGTACGTTTGTCCTTGTGAGAATGCAGAGAGAGAGAGGAGAGAGAGGGGAGAGAGGGAGAGATAGGGAGAAGGGGGGGTAGAGAGAGAGGCAGTGAGAGAGGTCAAACATTTTGTGGTAATTGATTTGGTACCATACTAGTACCTCGTATATTCAACTTCTCCTTGTGGCATAAGATGAAATAACAACTTGGAGTATGGTAAAAGAACAACTCAAAATGTCTTGAAGGTTTCAAAGATAACCAAAACGTCTTGAATGTTACACACATAACAAAAATGTCTTGAACATTTTCCAACTTCTGCTTCTAGCATAAGAAGTTCAGGCAATCAAATAAAAGCGCATTCAACAAATGCATGATATTATTGCAATGAATTGAGAAATCTGCAGATATCACATGTCATAATATCTGGCGATCCTCGTCACACCGCACGCCAAGTCGAGACAGAGAACATCGGGATGTCGCGACAGTGGATGAAAAAGCACATGTCCTTCTCACTGGAAAGCATGTACGCCTTGCTGCAGCCGGTCACCATCTGCCCCAGCATCACCGTTTGCGCCACTGTGTCTGCACTCATCACCGTAGACGCGAGTCCGGCGGCCTTCATCCGCTTCATCCACTTCACCATTCGCTCGTGGGTGCTGTGCGCC
This sequence comes from Aegilops bicornis, assembly GCA_021605145.1. Classification (NCBI taxonomy): domain Eukaryota; kingdom Viridiplantae; phylum Streptophyta; class Magnoliopsida; order Poales; family Poaceae; genus Aegilops; species Aegilops bicornis. Next base: position 29,960,178 of record CM038670.1, read on the forward strand.
ATCACAGGCAACGATATCCCTGATCTCTTGCACGAACAGGCACCTTTCCACGTCCGACTGCTCCATTGCCGACCAGCGTGCAGGTAAGCTCTCCTCCAGGGCATCAAACAGGGCCCCGTAGTAGTTGATCGCGTTGTCAAGCCGGCCCATGAACTCGTCATTGTGGTCAGCCTCCTGCTCCTTCACCACCATGAGCTTCGGCGATAGCTCCGCTATGTCGCAGACGAGCGCATCAGCCCTCGCCATGGTAGCATGGGCCCGCTATTAGCTCCTTGTCCCCTTTGGTGAACGCGGTGGCACAGGAATATATAAGTGTGATAAGGTGTATCGCGCGCTACTCATACTGATTCTGCGGTGCAGGTGCCGTCAGGGATGCTGTAGTAGGCACCGCTGCCGACCTCACCTCCGGCGCGAGTAATATCGTACTACCATTGATGCTGGAGTATACAAATGTCCCGGTGACTCCGTTTCCGGGATCCACCGACCATGCTATCCTTAGAGGTTTGGTCACTGATACACTAGTGTGCCCGTCTGACGTTTAACGGATGCTACGAATAAATTCTTGATTTGACAAAAAAAATTACTTAAAGTTAGGTAATGGGGGATAGGGTGATTTAGGATAATCATATATTTCTTCGGTTTAAAAATACTAGTCATGAACCCATGAGTCGGACGGGTTAGCCATAAAAAAAGGAACATATACATCTAATTAAAGTACCAATTGTCACTGACCATAATTGTCTTTGCTGATTCTTATAATCTTCGGACAGAGAATTATGATCCTTATAATTCGGTTTTTATGCACATGAGGTGATTGTGGTATTGCTTAATCAGGTTTTGTTTGGCAAGCTCTTGTTGATGCAATCAGCCGCCATCACTGATCCTTATCCTGACTGATGGCTCTGCTCCAAATTAGCATACTGTAGTTTTGTCTTTGTGCCCATGTTCAGCATAAAAAATAACCGGTAGAAGGAAACAAAAAGTTTTATCGTAGCCATTCATTTTATTTTAGTTTTGAGTTAGATCAGTTTCATTCCTTTTATTTGAAGATTATGTTTGAAGATCATGCTAGGATTATGCTTCAGAAGTGCAGGAACATCGCCTCCAACGGCACCTGCCGCCACAGCACCTGCAGCTCTGCGCTCACCTGCAACATGGTCGTGCACCCTCGGCAGGTAAGCATTTTGCAAGAGGTTTCTCCGGTCGTGTGAACTTTTAGTATTTTTTTGCAATATGCATGTTGTAGTGCTCACTTTTAGTACATGCATTGTGCATTTACAATACCGTAATAAAAGGAGAGAGAAATTGACTGAAGTTTTCATTAAATGAGTTGACATATTGATAGCATTACATAAAAATATCACTTATACATATATATGAGTGTTCCCGTTGCAACTCACGGGCATTTGCCTACTATTGTATACATGATGACTCCATCATAAACAATTGTTAGTCAGTCAAAGATTAATGCGGTGGACTGAGAAACTTTATCCCTTGCGAAAATCAAATTGCATGTTAATTCAAGAAAAACAACACAGTTGCACACATGAATGAGTGATGTGGGACTTGTAATCAGAATGGGAGCAACTGAAAAAAAAACTTAAGAAGCCCACCTTCTTAAAACATGGCTGAAGTGGTCGATAAAATGTTCTCCATTAACAGGTGAAGCAAATAATTGCATGAACCGCTTAACAAAAGGGTCGTTATGTGGAATATGTTACATGTGGCTAATTAATGTGTAAATAACATGGCAGGCTAACAACCTTCTTAAAAGAACCAACACATACATCATACACATATGCCATCAGATATACTTTAATGATTTTAGACCCACAGACATTTATATATTTCTCTGGCAATAGGAATATAAATTGAGATCCATCGAGAGTGGAATCATGCATTTTCATGCCTATAGAAGTTGAGCCTCAAGTCAAATCTACAAGATCAAACTTATCTTTAATGTGGTTAGTTATCTCACCACACTTCACAGTTATTGATTCTTTTTTCCTCTTAGAAGGGAAATTTGTTAACTATAAATATTGAGCCTATAAATGAACACATTTAACAGTAATCTTAATGCCATACTACTGTTTTCTCGCAAATAAAAAAGGAGTTGATTTTTCTATTTATACACCTAGAATATATACAGCTGACAGTCTCTCCTTTTAGTGAAATCGAATAAAACCACAATAGTTGTCAGTTGATAGTCTCATCGGCAATTTAAATTGAACATGATTGTGGCTAATTACTCTAGTTATTTTATTCATGAAGAGGAATTACTATTATTGGAATATTTACGGAGGTGGTCACAGTTATTGATTCGGCTCTCAGCTTCCCGGGTGAGGAGCGCACCACTGACTGACAGGAACTCGTCCTCCTCGTTGACAATGGTCAGACGGAGGATTTGGTCATGTGCACCCGCTCCTGGATGCTTGGCAAAGAGGCGGAGGAGCATAAGCCAATGGGCGGCATCAGCGCTGTCGAGATCGACGACATGGAGCACAACATTCCTCTCCGTCCGAACTGCATCGATGATGGCGTAGTTCACCGTGGTTCCGGCGAGGCGGAGGAACGGGCACATCTCAACGAACTTGCATCGGTGCGGGGGTAGTCTTGTGCAGCTGGAGGGTGCGGCACATGCCCTGGCATGCAGTGGACCACGCGCAGTGCTAGAGCGTCAGCAAACGAAGACGCGAGGCAATGCAGGGGCCTGCCGACGTCGTCCGATGCGGGACTGCTGCATATCCTCTCCAGCCCCTTCTTTATGAGCTCCTTGTCCCCTTTGGTGAACGCGGTGGTGCAGGAATAAAGAAGTGTGATAAGGTCTATCGCACGCTGCTCGTACTGATTCTACGATGCAGGTGCCGTCGGGGATGCTGTAGTAGGCGCCGCTGCGGACCTCACCTCCGGCATGAATAATGGCGTACTACCATTGATGCTGGAGTGTATGAATGTCCTATTGAGTCCGTTTCCAAGATCCACCGACCACGCTGTCCTTAGAGGTGTGTGCACTGATACACTAGTGTGCCCTTTTGACGTTTAACAGATGCTAGTAATAAATTCTTCATTTGACAAAAAAAAATTCTTAAAGTTAGGCAATGTGGGATAAGGTGATTTAGGATAATCATATATTTCTTTAGTTTGAAAGTACTAGTCATCACCCATGGGTCGGACCGGTTAGCAATAAAAAAAGGAACATATACATTTAATTAAAGTGTAAATGACATGTTCAAAAAAAGTGTAAATAAAATTGGTGTTACTAATGTTTCTTAATAAGAATAGAGAAAGTAGCACTTTCTACATATTATTATACAAAGTTATAATTGTTTCTACTATCTTATCAATAGGAAGTGTTTTGAAGAGTTCACAGAGGAGTATAGCTTTCATTTGTTTGTCCTTAACAGTTGGGATAAATGAAATTGTATCCATTTACTTGCACTTTATTCCTCTAAACCAAAGGGATGGATACTGCCACAAAAAAGAATTTTATATTCTTCTATCATACTAAGTTGGAAGATAGCCGGGAAGTCATCGTGCTAAGGCCCCCCATGGGAAGAGGTTATGATTTCTTCTCGCATGTGTACGTTTGTCCTTGTGAGAATGCAGAGAGAGAGAGAGGAGAGAGAGGGGAGAGAGGGAGAGATAGGGAGAAGGGGGGGTAGAGAGAGAGGCAGTGAGAGAGGTCAAACATTTTGTGGTAATTGATTTGGTACCATACTAGTACCTCGTATATTCAACTTCTCCTTGTGGCATAAGATGAAATAACAACTTGGAGTATGGTAAAAGAACAACTCAAAATGTCTTGAAGGTTTCAAAGATAACCAAAACGTCTTGATTGTTACACACATAAAAAAAATGTCTTGAACATTTTCCAACTTCTGCTACTGGCATAAGAAGTTCAGGCAATCAACTAAAAGCGCATTCAACAAATGCATGATATTATTGCAATGAATTGAGAAATCTGCAGATATCACATGTCATAATATCTGGCGATCCTCGTCACACCGCACGCTAGGTCGAGACAGAGAACATCGGGATGTCGCGTCAGTGGATGAAAAAGCACATGTCTTTCTCACAGGAAACCATGTACGCCTTGCTGCAGCCGGTCACCATCTGCCCCAGCATCACCGTTTGCGCCACTGTGTCTGTGCTCATCACCGTAGACACGAGTCCGGCGGCCTTCATCCGCTCCATCCACTTCACCATTCGCTCGTGGGCGCTGTGCGCCATCACAGGCAACGATATCCCTGATCTCTTGCATGAACAGGCACCTTTCCACGTCCGACCGCTCCATTGCCGACCAGCGTGCAGGTAAGCTCTCCTCCAGGGCATCAAACAGGGCCCCGTAGTAGTTGATAACGTTGTCAAACCGGCCCATGAACTCGCCAATGTGGTCGGCCTCCAGCTCCTTCAACACCATGAGCTTCGAGGATAGCTCCGCTACATCGCAGACGACCGCGTCAGCCCTCGCCATGGTAGCATGGGCCCGCTATTAGCTCCTTGTCCCCTTTGGTGAACACGGTGGCACAGGAATATATAAGTGTGATAAGGTCTATCGCGCGCTACTCATACTGATTTTGCGGTGCAGGTGCCATCGGGGATGCTGTAGTAGTCACCGCTGCCGACCTCACCTCCGGCACGAGTAATGTCGTACTACCATTGATGCTGGAGTATACAAATGTCCCGTTGACTCCGTTTCCGGGATCCACCGACCATGCTATCCTTAGAGGATTGTTCACTGATACACTAGTGTGCCCGTGTGACGTTTAACGGATGCTACGAATAAATTCTTGATTTGACAAAAAAAATTACTTAAAGTTAGGTAATGGGGGATAGGGTGATTTAGGATAATCATATATTTCTTCGGTTTAAAAATACTAGTCATGAACCCATGAGTCGGACGGGTTAGCCATAAAAAAAGGAACATATACATCTAATTAAAGTACCAATTGTCACTGACCATAATTGTCTTTGCTGATTCTTATAATCTTCGGACAGAGAATTATGATCCTTATAATTCGGTTTTTATGCACATGAGGTGATTGTGGTATTGCTTAATCAGGTTTTGTTTGGCAAGCTCTTGTTGATGCAATCAGCCGCCATCACTGATCCTTATCCACGGCTGATGGCTCTGCTCCAAATTAGCATACTGTAGTTTTGTCTCTGTGCCCATGTTCAGCATAAAAAATAACCAGTAGAAGGAAACAAATAGTTTTATCGTAGCCATTCATTTTATTTTAGTTTTGAGTTAGATCATTTTTATTCCTTTTATTTTAAGATTATGTTTGAAGATCATGCTAGGATTATGCTTCAGAAGTGCAGGAACATCGCCTCCAACGGCACCTGCCGCCACAGCACCTGCAGCTCTGCGCGCACCTGCAACATGGTCGTGCACCCTCGGCAGGTAAGCATTTTGCAGGAGGTTTCTCCGGTCGTGTGAACTTTTAGTATTTTTTTGCAATATGCATGTTGTAGTGCTCACTTTTAGTACATGCATTGTGCATTTACAATACCGTAATAAAAGGAGAGAGAAATTGACTGAAGTTTTTCATTAAATGAGTTGACATATTGATAGCATTACATAAAAATATCACTTATACATATATATGAGTGTTCCCCGTTGCAACTCACGGGCATTTGCCTACTATTGTATACATGATGACTCCATCATAAACAATTGTTAGTCAGTCAAAGATTAATGCGGTGGACTGAGAAACTTTATCCCTTGCGAAAATCAAATTGCATGTTAATTCAAGAAAAACAACACAGTTGCACACATGAATGAGTGATGTGGGACTTGTAATCAGAATGGGAGCAACTGAAAAAAAAACTTAAGAAGCCCACCTTCTTAAAACATGGCTGAAGTGGTCGATAAAATGTTCTCCATTAACAGGTGAAGCAAATAATTGCATGAACCGCTTAACAAAAGGGTCATTATGTGGAATAAGTTACATGTGGCTAATTAATGTGTAAATAACATGGCAGGCTAACAACCTTCTTAAAAGAACCAACACATACATCATACACATATGCCATCAGATATACTTTAATGATTTTAGACCCACAGACCTTTATATATTTCTCTGGCAATAGGAATATAAATTGAGATCCATCGAGAGTGGAATCATGCATTTTCATGCCTATAGAAGTTGAGCCTCAAGTCAAATCTGCAAGATCAAACTTATCTTTAATGTGGTTAGTTATCTCACCACACTTCACAGTTATTGATTCTTTTTTCCTCTTAGAAGGGAAATTTGGTAACTATAAATATTGAGCCTATAAATGAACACATTTAACAGTAATCTTAATGCCATACTACTGTTTTCTCGCAAATAAAAAAGGAGTTGATTTTTCTATTTATACACCTAGAATATATACAGCTGACAGTCTCTCCTTTTAGTGAAATCGAATAAAACCACAATAGTTGTCAGTTGATAGTCTCATCGGCAATTTAAATTGAACATGATTGTGGCTAATTACTCTAGTTATTTTATTCATGAAGAGGAATTACTATTATTGGAATATTTACGGAGGTGGTCACAGTTATTGATTCGGCTCTCAGCTTCCCGGGTGAGGAGCGCACCACTGACTGACAGGAACTCGTCCTCCTCGTTGACAATGGTCAGACGGAGGATTTGGTCATGTGCGCCCGCTCCTGGATGCTTGGCAAAGAGGCGGAGGAGCATAAGCCAATGGGCGGCATCAGCGCTGTCGAGATCGACGACGTGGAGCACAACATTCCTCTCCGTCCGAGCTGCATCGATGATGGCGTAGTTCACCGTGGTTCCGGCGAGGCGGAGGAACGGGCACATCTCAACGAAGTTGCAGCGCAACGCGACGGCCGTCGGTGCGGGGGTAGTCTTGTGCAGCTGGAGGGTGCGGCACATACCCTGGCATGCAGTGGACCACGCGCAGTGCTAGAGCGTCAGCAAACGAAGACGCGAGGCAATGCAGGGGCTGCCGACGTCGTCCGATGCGGGACTGCTGCATATCCTCTCCAGCCCCTTCTTTATGAGCTCCTTGTCCCCTTTGGTGAACGCGGTGGTGCAGGAATAAAGAAGTGTGATAAGGTCTATCATGCGCTGCTCGTACTGATTCTACGATGCAGGTGCCGTCGGGGATGCTGTAGTAGGCGCCGCTGCCGACCTCACCTCCGGCACGAATAATGGCGTACTACCATTGATGCTGGAGTGTATGAATGTCCTATTGAGTCCGTTTCCAAGATCCACCGACCACGCTGTCCTTAGAGGTGTGTGCACTGATACACTAGTGTGCCCTTTTGACGTTTAACAGATGCTAGTAATAAATTCTTTATTTGAAAAAAAAATTCTTAAAGTTAGGCAATGTGGGATAAGGTGATTTAGGATAATCATATATTTCTTCAGTTTGAAAGTACTAGTCATCACCCATAGGTCGGACCGGTTAGCAATAAAAAAAGGAACATATACATTTAATTAAAGTGTAAATTACATGTTCAAAAAAAGTGTAAATAAAATTGGTGTTACTAATGTTTCTTAATAAGAATAGAGAAAGTAGCACTTTCTACATATTATTATACAAAGTTATAATTGTTTCTACTATCTTATCAATAGGAAGTGTCTTGAAGAGTTCACAGAGGAGTATAGCTTTCATTTGTTTGTCCTAAACAGTTGGCATAAAGGAAATTGTATCCATTTACTTGCACTTCGTTCCTCTAAACCAAAGGGATGGATACTGCCACAAAAAAGAATTTTATATTCTTCTATCATACTAAGTTGGAAGATAGCCGGGAAGTCATCGTGCTAAGGCCCCCCATAGGAAGAGGTTATGATTTCTTCTCGCATGTGTACGTTTGTCCTTGTGAGAATGCAGAGAGAGAGAGAGGAGAGAGAGGGGAGAGAGAGAGATAGGGAGAAGGGGGTAGAGAGAGGCAGTGAGAGAGGTCAAACATTTTGTGGTAATTGATTTGGTACCATACTAGTACCTCGTATATTCAACTTCTCCTTGTGGCATAAGATGAAATAACAACTTGGAGTATGGTAAAAGAACAACTCAAAATGTCTTGAAGGTTTCAAAGATAACCAAAACGTCTTGAATGTTACACACATAACAAAAATGTCTTGAACATTTTCCAACTTCTGCTTCTGGCATAAGAAGTTCAGGCAATCAACTAAAAGCGCATTCAACAAATGCATGATATTATTGCAATGAATTGAGAAATCTGCAGATATCACATGTCATAATATCTGGCGATCCTCGTCACACCGCACGCCGGGTCGAGACAGAGACCATAGGGATGTCGCGTCAGTGGATGAAAAAGCACATGTCCTTCTCACAGGAAACCATGTACGCCTTGCTGCAGCCGGTCACCATCTGCCCCAGCATCACCGTTTGCGCCACTGTGTCTGCGCTCATCATCGTAGACGCGAGTCCGGCGGCCTTCATCCGCTCCATCCACTTCACCATTCGCTCGTGGGCGCTGTGCGCCATCACAGGCAACGATATCCCTGATCTCTTGCATGAACAGGCACCTTTCCACGTCCGACCGCTCCATTGCCGACCAGCGTGCAAGTAAGCTCTCCTCCAGGGCATCAAACAGGGCCCCGTAGTAGTTGATCACGTTGTCAAACGGGCCCATGAACTCGTCATTGTGGTCGGCCTCCTGCTCCTTCACCACCATGAGCTTCGGCGATAGCTCCGCTACATCGCAGACGAGTGCGTCAGCCCTCACCATGGTAGCATGGGCCCGCTATTAGCTCCTTGTCCCCTTTGGTGAACACGGTGGCACAGGAATATATAAGTGTGATAAGGTCTATCGCGCGCTACTCATACTGATTCTACGGTGCAGGTGCCGTCGGGGATGCTGTAGTAGGCACCGCTGCCGACCTCACCTCCGTCACGAGTAATGTCGTACTACCATTGATGCTGGAGTATACAAATGTCCCGTTGACTCCGTTTCCGGGATCCACCGACCATGCTATCCTTAGAGGTTTGTTCACTGATACACTAGTGTGCCCGTCTGACGTTTAACGGATGCTACGAATAAATTCTTGATTTGACAAAAAAAATTGCTTAAAGTTAGGTAATGGAGGATAGGGTGATTTAGGATAATCATATATTTCTTCGGTTTAAAAATACTAGTCATGAACCCATGAGTCGGACGGGTTAGCCATAAAAAAAGGAACATATACATCTAATTAAAGTACCAATTGTCACTGACCATAATTGTCTTTGCTGATTCTTATAATCTTTGGACAGAGAATTATGATCCTTATAATTCGGTTTTTATGCACATGAGGTGATTGTGGTATTGTTAATCAGGTTTTGTTTGGCAAGCTCTTGTTGATGCAATCAGCCGCCATCACTGATCCTTATCCACGGCTGATGGCTCTGCTCCAAATTAGCATACTGTAGTTTTGTCTCTGTGCCCATGTTCAGCATAAAAAATAACCAGTAGAAGGAAACAAATAGTTTTATCGTAGCCATTCATTTTATTTTAGTTTTGAGTTAGATCATTTTCATTCCTTTTATTTGAAGATTATGTTCGAAGATCATGCTAGGATTATGCTTCAGAAGTGCAGGAACATCGCCTCCAACGGCACCTGCCGCCACAGCACCTGCAGCTCTGCGCGCACCCGCAACATGGTCGTGCATCCTCGGCAGGTAAGCATTTTGCAAGAGGTTTCTCCGGTCGTGTGAACTTTTAGTATTTTTTTGCAATATGTATGTTGTAGTGCTCACTTTTAGTACATGCATTGTGCATTTACAATACCGTAATAAAAGGAGAGAGAAATTGACTGAAGTTTTTCATTAAATGAGTTGACATATTGATAGCATTACATAAAAATATCACTTATACATATATATGAGTGTTCCCTGTTGCAACTCACGGGCATTTGCCTACTACTGTATACTTGATGACTCCATCATAAACAACTGTTAGTCAGTCAAAGATTAATGCGGTGGACTGAGAAACTTTATCCCTTGCGAAAATCAAATTGCATGTTAATTCAAGAAAAAAAACACAGTTGCACTCATGAATGAGTGATGTGGAACTTGTAATCAGAATGGGAGCAACTGAAAAAACATAAGAATCCCACCTTCTTAAAACATGGCTGAAGTGGTCGATAAAATGTTCTCCATTAACAGGTGAAGCAAATAATTGCATGAACCGCTTAACAAAAGGGTCATTATGTGGAATAAGTTACATGTGGCTAATTAATGTGTAAATAACATGGCAGGCTAACAACCTTCTTAAAAGAACCAACACATACATCATACACATATGCCATCAGATATACTTTAATGATTTTAGACCCACAGACATTTATATATTTCTCTGGCAATAGGAATATAAATTGAGATCCATCGAGAGAGGAATAATGCATTTTCATGTCTATAGAAGTTGAGCCTCAAGTCAGATCTGCAAGATCAAACTTATCTTTACTATGGTTAGTTATTTCACCACACTTCACAGTTATTGATTCTTTTTTCCTCATAGAAGGAAAATTTGGTAATTATAAATATTGACCTATAAATGAACACATTTAACAGTAATCTTAATGCCATACTACTGTTTTCTCGCAAATAAAAAAGGAGTTGATTTTTCTATTTATACACCTAGAATATATACAGCTGACAGTCTCTCCTTTTAGTGAAATCGAATAAAACCACAATAGTTATCAGTTGATAGTCTCATCGGCAATTTAAATTGAACATGATTGTGGCTAATTACTCTAGTTATTTTATTCATGAAGAGGAATTACTATTATTGGAATATTTACGGAGGTGGTCACAGTTGTTGATTCTTTTTTGCTTTTAGAAGGGATTTTTTAATAATTGTATTTATTGGTCCTATACATGAACGCATGTGAACCTAATAGTAATGTCATACTACTGTTTTCACACAAATAGAAAAGGAACTAATTTTTCTGCTTATACACCTAGAAAGCTTATACGTAAAAAAAGCTACCATGCATCTTTGTGGATGTTAATTTTATTCTGCACTCCTCGCAATATCAAGATGCCAAAAAAAGTTCCGAACTGTGGCGAGTAGTAATAACTTGGGAAATGTGAGATCTCATTCTTGGTAGTAGATATTTAGAACTCCAGGAAAGTTAACGTAAATAACAGCAGGACTAATACTTAACCAAATATTCTAAAATGAGCACACCAACTTCTACTCGAACAAGGAAAATCACCTACAATAATCGTTACCCTCTTATTGTTCTTACCTGTATTTGGCATGAACTGCTATAAAGAACAACGATGGAACTGACCGTGTTATTGTGTGAACATTAGCCTCTGGAATGTCGAAGCACATACGAATTAAAGCCTTCTGAAGTCTTTTGTTTTTCTCCGTGTAACTCATGAATTAAGAGCAGCAGCGTTCATAATCAACACATTTACTTGGCATTCAGCACGCTTGTTGACCTTATCACCTAATAATGATGCATTTTTACTAATGACTGAACACAAATCTCTCCCTTGAAAATTCACAATGCCGGTGCAACATCAAGGAATTCATGGTGCATGCACAGATTATCCCCACGTTGAAGTTGCTTTTGCCACTACAACATATAGCAGATGCCTCTTGAACAATCCCTACAGGGCACCAAGAAACACTGAAAGCTACAAGCAAATAATATATATTGTAATTAATCTCCTGAAGTAGAGATTCAGTTCTGGACCTGGAAAAAAAAGATTTCTTTGAAGTGGTCTGGTTCTTGGTAGTGATGTTTTTTGCGATGTTGTATGTCGGGCAATGGTGGGTGACGGTGTCCTGGACTATGGGGTCCCGGCCTAGCCGGTCTAGTCCATGGGCCGGATTAACAACCCATTGATGAGGAAGGACTCCATAGGCCTCTAACATGTGGCGTGAGCATATCAGGCTTCACCAAGGACTTGGCGTGTACTCCAAGTATATTTATTAGGTTTGGCATGTGACCCCTAGATGGCAACCAACCATGTGTAACCCTTGATACCACGGTGCTCATATAAACCGGAGGGTTTAGTCCATAGAGACACATTGATCATCATCACTATTTCCCTTAGGGTTCTAGTCCACAACTTACGATCTTGAGGTAGATCAACTCTATACTTATATACACCCACAATATAAGCAAGAACAGGACGTAGGGTTTTACCTCCTCAAGAGGGCCCGAACCTGGGTAAAAACACTATGTCCCTTGTCTCCTGTTACCCATCGATCCGATCTCACCGCTCGGGCCCCCCTACCCGAGGTCTACTGGTTTTCACACCGACTTTAGTGCTTTCACTGAGAATTCGCTGTGTGATCACCTTCGAGCGATGTTTTCGCCATTTGGCAATCTGAGTCCCCTCGGCACCTCTAGTGAGCACTCGTTGTGTGATCATCTTTTTTTTGTTTGCTTCTTTTATCCGCTTTCTAGGTGAGAACTTGCTGGGAGTGGGTACTCACCCTCAAGCAAATTAATGAGGCTAGGAACGCAGCAGGATGTGGGGGAATTCCAATGCAAAGCCTACACCTGAGTGGGATGCCGCACCAGAGGGCGTCGGTATCGGCTATGGCGCAGGGTCCGGGCACAGTTGGGGTGCCTAGGGAGGAAATGAGTAGGGCATGCCACCTCAGTAGCCCTATGACTATGGTGAGGTTATGTGCCTAGGAGCAAGTTCCAGGAGTTGGTGGAGCGTATTGGAGGCATCTAGATGAACGTCCAGCAGGCTATCGCTGACGTGAACCTACTCTCTCAGAACATGCAAACCTTCACCTCACCGGTCTATCCTGGCAGCCCGCAGGTGTGGCTGAGCGCACGCCGTGGCCACGATGACGAGAACATGGACTAGATTATTCTAGGCAAGAGCCTAAGCTTGGGGGAAGCTCATTTCCCTAGTCACCATGCATGCATATTTTGTTTATTTCCTCTTTTATGTTTTCATGTTTACTTTCAGTTTTGCATAATAGAAGTTAGAGAAAATTTTGGTTTTGTTGCTTGGAATTCTCTTCATTGGTGTTTTATGAGCCCACGGGTTTGAATGTTGCTAAAAAATTGGAAATGAGAAGAACAAAATGGAGAAGTGACTTGAGAAAAAGAACCAGCTAGCGCGAGAAGGTATAATATTTGCATACTCACTTTCCTTGCAATTTTAATTAAGTTAGTACTTTTATTTGGTTGGTTGCACTTAAGTTTCATTCGCCGCATTAGCTGAATATCATTAGTTATAATTCCCCTTTCTGAATCTTGCTAGAGAAACTTTGATGAGAAGCATGGGTTTGATTCTAAAAGAAAAAAAACTCAGTTAAATAAAAAGTTTTCTTTAGAAACTTATGGCCTCGGATTTTTCGAAGAGAACTAAAGCTCAAGATACTCAACTCCATAGAAATGGATTTGATTGACTAGATGATATCAACTAATAGATTTGTTCAGAAGAACGAATATCTGAGGTGATCGAGGCTATGCCAAAGCCTGTCCGCCATTTAAAATAATGGCGCTTCAGCTTCTCGTTTCCATGTCTCGTCACTATATGCTGCTTTACGCGTGTAAATGTGACTCTTTCACCGACCTTGAGCTTATGCTGAGATTATCCAGCTTTCTCTTGAATGGTGTGTGTGTGTGTGTGTGTGTGTGTGTGTGTGTGTGTGTGTGTGTGGTAAAAACCAAACACTGATCATTGAGCTCAAAAGGAACAAACTTTTGGTCCATAGTGTATAAATTTAAGCCGCAAGCGGATACCCAATTGCATCCATCACTTCTTGGCATGGCCCCTTCACCAAAGATTGAAGTTCCGATGAACAATGATTGAAGGAAGTACTTGAATATCATGATTAGGAAGTGCTAGCTAGTGGGTGTCCATAATATACTTGATTACTATGTTTTCGTCTAGCCAAAACCTTTGTTCTTCAAAAAGCTCCGAAAAAATTCATTCTCTTCAGAAAATATTTTTCACTTGCTCCATGCCTAATTAACTATGAAAGGTTTAACTTGAAAATTATAACTAATGATATGAAACTATACATGGCTAGACAACGAGCTTAAGTGCAACCATTCAAATGCGAGTATTCTCTTAATAAAATTGAGGTTTTGTGAGAATCTACATGTTAGATCTTCACGAGCCGGTAAAACTTCTTTCCACTCAATTGTCAATCTCCCTTTCATTCTTTTGGTTTCTTAGTTGCTCGAGGATGAGTAATATTTTACCACTTTTAGTAGGGAATTTTGACACAATTTTCACCGGGTTTTTGATATTTCTCGAACATTTCTAACACTAATTGTTCGAGAGAGTAGGAAACTCATTTTTTTCCTTTATTATGCAGGAAAATATGTTTCTAGAATGAAACCAATCAAGATCTCCTCCGATGGAGCCAAAAGGAGCAACTTTTGTTTTGGGTAAGTATTCATCAGCACTTCCAGAGTGCAAGACGACCTCTAGTACGAGTGTAGTGGTCGTACTAGGTGCCAACTGCCTCCCCTCATCTACAACATCGATTTTCGTAAAGGGGCAAGCAGCATCAGAGAGACCTGGCCGCCGCCACACCGTCCAGAACAGAGAGAGAAGAAATCCGGATAAGAAGCCCCCAAGATCCTCTTCTTCTCGTTCTTCTGTCTCATTTCCCATTCACCGTATCATCACCGTAGAGAGAGGAATTCCAGGCTATAAGACCAAGATGTATAACTCTATTTGTACTCATCAACTAAGACTTCTTTACTCGTTCATCTTATTGTGGATCTTCATGATATTATCAATATGATTTCTCTTGAATTGTTCTCTGTGATGTTTGGTGATTCTTCTCCCATATGTGAGCCCCAAGGCGTGGGAGATGTAGGAGATTGATGAGATTCAATTCTGCCTATTCTATATGTCGTCATTCGTGGTTATAGTCTTGTGATTGTTTAGTAAGTTGTTATTCTGTGGTGAACGTAATGCATTTTGTCCAATTCAAAGGCCCATACAACATGATCTGAAGACCTACGTAGGTAACACATATGGTACCTCAAACAAAAGATAACACATATGGTTTAGTGAATCCATTACCTCCAGGTGTTCACCCCCAACTAGCTTCGTTAGATAAAACAAATACTGACTCGTCCGCTCAGTAAATGGTTGACCAGTTTTGACCGTCTGACAGTCAACTTTCAACAAAGATAAAAAATGGTTCACGGGTTTGATGAATGTTCGCAATTCAAAAAAGTTCACGGAATGTTGTGAATAAATGCACGGATTTGAAAAAAAGTTCATCGATAATGAAGAAGTTCATGAATTTGAAAAAACAAAGTTCATCAATTTTGTAAAATAAATTCATGGATTTGAAAAACAGTCATTGATTTTATAAGAAGTGCACTAATTTTTTTCAGAAGTAACATTTTAGAAAAAAAGTGTAAAAATTTGAAAAAATATTCATTGATCATGAGAAAATATCATCAATTTTTTAGTAAAGGTTCACCAAGTTGAAAAAAGTTCACAGATTTTGGAAAAATACCGTAGTAATTGAATTTTAAAAAGGTCATGGATTCGAAAAAAATTACGAATTTGAAAAGTTCAAGGATTTTGTAAAAAAAAGTTCACAATTGTGAAAAAACAATTGAATTAAAAAATGTTTCACGCAATTTAAAAAATAAAAGAAAAACCATCCACCCTAAATTAGGATTTGGTGAACAGAAAAGAAAAAACAAGGATAAGGGAGTAAGTAAACACATCAATCGTGGTGTCCCAGGTGCTTACTTCAGATTATCCGGAACAAGGAGATCGTGGCTTCGAATAACCTGGCACCTGCATTTTTTGCGGGTTAACAGAGAAAGGAAAAAGCTGAACAGGACAGCCCAGCGTGAGGCCTTATTTGGTACTAATGTGGTTTAGATGATTGGTGGGGTTTATCCCAGTCAAACCCCTAAATCTTCATATATCCCAAAACACCATTTGGTTCTAGTGTATTTGACATGTTTCATCCCCACAAATCTCCAAACTCTAGTGCATTTTTCTCAATACCCAATACACTACTCTTACCTAGTGGATTGGGGATAAATGGGGATTTGAAGGGATTGGGTGAAGGTTGGGGTTTCACCAGATCCCTGTGGGGATTATCCCCACCAATCACCTCAAAAACCCTAGTACCAAACAAAGCCTGAGGGGGGAAAGGGTATATGCACCGGTTTGTGAAAACAAACTAACAACACCGATCACGTGATATGTATCGCATTAAGCGGTACATGTCAGTACCCGGAAATCTCGTCTCAATGACGCCCTTGCGCAATTATTCGGCCGGCCCATATAGTTCCATGCATGTTTGATCAGTTTTTTCTACTTTTGAAAAAAAATTCCCAAATAATTTTATTTCAAACTTAAAATTAAATTAAAAAACACAAAATTTGGAAAATGCTAACTCAAATAAAAAAGGATGTAGCATTGTTTAAAAAAATGTTCATAGCATAAACGAATCTTTATGACATTTAAAAATGTTCACACGTTTCAAACAAATAAACGTGACATTTAAAAAAAATTATAGTGTATATCAAAGTTAGTGTAATTGAAACTAAAAATTCAAACAAATCAAAAAAATGTACAATCTTTATGTAACATTTCTAAATAATTTTTATACAATAAGTTTTGTACCACTCAAAAAATTTAATTTTTTTAGAAAATGTTATATAGAATGTAAAAAAATGTGTATTTTGTTTTTGAGTTATGCTTGCATGTTTTAAAAAATGTTCCATACCATTGGAAAATGTTATCAACATGTATTTGAAAATTGTTTAACCCATATTAAAAAAATTACCCACGCCGAAAACAGCCGGTATTTGACTTGGAAATCGCATAGGGGCAGCGGATCCGTGCCGGAGACGGCCGATATCTAACCAGGACAGCGTGCAGGGGCACCATATCCGCGCTGGGGTAGCCGGAGTCCGCGCCGGGGGCAGAGTCCGCATTGAAGGCGGCCAAGATCTGCGTCTCGTACTAGGTTTCAGGGAGGGGAATATGAGACATAATGAGTAGAGAGGGGGATAGTGGTTGCTGTTGGGGATATGAGCGGTTCATGCGTGGGACCGCGGCCTTGTATTCCTCTCACTATCTAAAAATGTTATATAGAATGGGTGAGACCGTGACCTCATACTGGAATAAACAAAAACGGCATGCAGATCCTAAATTCCATGTGTAAGTAGTAAACCTAACCTGTATGTATCTCATCCGCTTGAAAAGACTTCGAAAATGCTAAAAATCTGACATCAAATTTTTAAGCATGAGGATGACAAATTTACTTTATGCAAGCATGGCAATTTTCGTGGCAAGAAATTAAACCGAGGCAGACTCATCATGCTCACCAGCTAAAATTGCTATCCTCTTTGAACATAACTTATCATAAAAAACGTTCGATTTATCATACTCCCTCCGCTTTTTTGCCTCCGCGTATACAATTTGATCAAAGTCGAACTATACAAAGTTTGACCAAATTATATCAAAAAAATATGAACATCTTCAATACTAAAACTATATAGTATGAAAATACATTTCATGGTGCATCTAATAATATTGATTTTGCATTGTGAATGTTGGTATTTTTTAAGTAATAAACTTAATGAAACTTTGTAAAGTTTGACTTTCATCAAACTTTATACGCAGACTAAAAAAACTCGGAGGGAGTACTTTAAAATCTGAATTTTTTAAGGGTATACTAAAAAATCATCTGATGTTCTTTTTTTTAACATCAATACACACACAAGCGCTCATATACATGTGCATACACTCATCCCTATGAACGTATACACGCACACCCTACCCCTATGAGCACCTCCCAAAGACTGAGCCGGCATATCATCTTGAGATTTACGAAGTCACCGTAGGCGCCTCATCGTCGACAGGAACGTCTCCTTTCATTGAATGCGAACTCTGATGGGCTGGGGATACCACAGTCCCTCTAACCATCCAATCACAAATTGGTTCGCAAAATCATCTGATGTTCAATGGATATTCTATTCCAAAGATTTTGGCCTGCCAAGGCCGAGTCCAAACTTACGCGTCAGCCAGGAAGTAAACAGATTGTTTGTTGTCTCAAAAAAAAACAGATTGTTTGTTTTGATTTGACTGTAACCGCCCGTGCGGCCTCGCCGCCGCCAATGGAGGCCACCTCCTCAACCTCCTCCGTCTCTCCGATCCCATTCGCTTGAGCGTTCCACGGAGAGGCAGGGCGTAAGACATGGGAGGACTCCCGTGGTGGCTGGCCACCACCGAGTGCACGCCGCAGCCGTCGTCGTCAGGCTCCCTCGCCGGCACCCTCGCCTTCGTCTTCCTCTCGCCGTGCCCGCAGCGCGCGCTCCTCGGCACCGTCGACCTCCTCTTCCTCCTCGCCTCGCTCCTCCTTGTCCTCGTCACCCGCCGCGGCTCCGGCCGCGCGGGGCCTGAGCACGAGGCGCTGCTGCCGACGCCCACCGCGCCGTCACGGTCCATCACATGCGGTTATGCCGTCGCGCTCGGCGTGTCCGCGGTCTTCGCCGCGGCGTCCGCCGTCCTCCTCGCGATCGCGGCCTTCCTCCTGCCGCCCGCGGCGTGGCGCTACGCGGAGTCCGCCTTCCTCGCCGCCCACTGCGCCGCGCACGCCGTGGCCGCGTGGACCGTGGTCGCCGCTTCGCGGAAGCCGGCCGCCGCGCACCCTCCGAGGCACCTCCGCGTCTTCTGGATCGCAACCGCCCTCTGCGCCGCACTGTTCTCAGCCTCTGCGGGGATCCGCTGCGCCGGCGGCTCTCCGCTCTTCCCCGACGACGTCCTCGCCTTCGTCGGTCTCCTCCTCTCGCTGCCTCTCGCGTACATTGCCGTCACCACCACCGGCACGGCGCGCAATGAAGGGGACGAACAGGACCAAAACCCCAGCGCGGCCGCGGCGACGCCGTACGCCACCGCGTCGTTCCTCTCGCGCGCGACCTTCAGCTGGATCACCCCGCTGGTCTCCAAGGGGCATGCCAAAGGCTCCCTCGCCGCGGCTGGCGACGTCCCACCGGTGTCGCCGGCCCACAGCGCTGAGGCGACGTACGCTCTGCTCGCTTCCAACTGGCCGGACGCGGCGCGGAAGTGGCGGAGCCCGGTGGGAGTCGCGCTCTGCCTTTCCTTCTGGCCGCAGCTCCTACTCACCGCCGCGCTCGGCCTCGTCCAGCTCGCGGCCATGTATGTCGGCCCCTCGCTCATCGACCGCTTCGTCGAGTTCATCCACCGCGGCGGCACGCCATGGGAGGGCCTCCGGCTAGTCCTCATTCTGCTCGTCGGCAAGGCGGTCCAGACGCTGGCGTCGCACCACTACAACTTCCAGGGCCAGCTCCTGTGCATGCGCATCCGCGGTGCGCTGCTCACGGCGCTGTACCGCAAGTCGCTGCGGCTGTCCGCCGGCGCGCGCAGGGTGCACGGCGCCGGCGGCATCGTGAACTACATGCAGGTGGACGCCTGGGTCGTATCCGGCGCCATGCATGGGCTGCACGACCTCTGGCTGATGCCGCTGCAGATCGCGGTGGCGCTGCTCCTCCTGTATGCGTACCTTGGCCCGGCCGTGCTCATGACGCTCGTCGTCATCGCCGCGGTCGCCGTGGTCACCGTGTTCGCCAACAAGCTCAACATGGGCTACCAGTTCAAGTTCGTCGAGGTCCGCGACAGCCGCGTCAAGGCCCTGACAGAGATGCTCAACCACATGCGCGTGATCAAGCTGCAGGCGTGGGAGCATACATTCGGCGACAAGGTTCGGGAGTTCCGGCGTGCCGAGGTCTGGTGGCTGAAGAAGATGATATTCTTCGAGTGCGGCAGCACCGTGGTGTACTCCAGCGGGCCCGTCGCCATGGCTGCGCTCGTCTTCGGGACATACCTCGCCGCCAGAGGGGAGCTGGACGCCGGCAAGGTGTTCACGGCCACCGCCTTCTTCCGCATGCTCGTAGGACCCATGAGCAGCTTCCCGCAGACGATCGCCATGTCCGTGCAGGCGTTTGTGTCGCTCGGCAGGTTGGACAAGTTCCTGTCGGACGTCGAAATCGACAGCGCGGCGGTTGAGCGTCTTGGCAACAGCGGCTCCGGGGATGAGGTGGCCGTGAAGGTGCAAGACGGAGTGTTTGCATGGGACGTCGAGGGCGGTGAGGGCGAGGAGAAGGATGTCGGAAGGGAGGAGCCGGTGCTGAAAGGGATCGAGATGGAGGTGAGGAAGGGTGAGCTCGCGGCGGTGGTCGGCACCGTTGGCTCCGGCAAGTCGTCGCTGCTGTCCTGCATCATGGGAGAAATGCACAAGGTGTCGGGCAAGGTGAGTGTTCTACTTATATTTGAAATGAACAACACCAGCAAACATTCTGAAGGAATTTTAAGGATTTTAATCCTCGGCAAAAATAAACAGAGCTTTTCTTAAGGGATTTTAAGGATTGAGGAATTCATACATTGACATTCCAGAGCTTTTCTAGTTTCTAGAATTAGGCCACCAATAATTTCTAGAAAAATAGAGCTTTTCTGTTCCTCAAATCAGCTTAATTAGTTTTCTCAATTTCTGCCTCATCTGTCTTATATTGTCTTTTGTCTTTGATATAGGTTAGCATATGTGGGAGCACAGCATGTGTCAGTCAGACAGCTTGGATCAGAAATGGAACCATTCAGGAGAACATCTTATTTGGACAGCCAATGCATCGAGAAAAGTACAGGGAAATCATACATGCTTGTTGCTTAGAAAAAGATCTAGAAATGATGGAGTTCGGCGACCAGACCGAAATCGGAGAGCGCGGGATCAACCTCAGTGGTGGCCAGAAACAGCGCATCCAGCTAGCTAGAGCAGTTTATCAAGACTCTGATATATATCTTCTTGATGACATATTCAGTGCAGTCGATTCTCATACTGGCTCAGCTATCTTCAAGGTAAATCTTAATTTTTTTATACCAATAATGGACAGGTGACAAACCCTCTAAATAAATGTATGTTATATAGTTTCTCATTCTGTGTACGATATATATCTTACTCCTTTATCTTTTATTCAGGTCTATCAAGTTTGTGCTAAGCACAGTGCTATGCTAGTATTTTAGCCAGTTAGTATTAAGCAGCACACTAACAGTTAGTCCTTTTCTGCAGGAATGTCTTAAGGGAATACTGAAGAGCAAGACTGTCTTACTTGTTACTCACCAAGTGGATTTCTTGCAAAATGTGGATACTATATTTGTAAGTTCCATTTTTCAACTGCGCGTATTGATTTTAGAGAAAATAGAGTACACATATATTCTTTCTTCAGAAAAGAAGAAGCGAATAACTCGAACATATTGCTGAGCATTACTTGGAATGTTTTGTTTTTGGTTCAGTAAGTAGGGAAAGAACAACTGTAATCTTCACACCTATGGTTCCTAAGAACTTTCTTTGTATGTTCTTCAAATCTATTTAATCTTATTTTAGTTATCTTTACCTTTCAACATATGCCATACTTATGGTACTATGTGAAAGATAGCACGGTGATATTATCGACAGATAACAGAGATGAAACTACATTATATAACTTGGACATGAACATGCAGGTGATGAAAAATGGTGGGATTATTCAGTCAGGGAATTACGGCGATTTACTGGATTCGTGTTCAGATTTTATGGCTCTTGTTGCTGCTCATCACAGCTCCATGGAAGCATCTGGGATGCAAGGTCACAATGCTCAGAACACTGAGAATTGCCTAGCCACCACAATATCACAAGAGCCCCCTTCTGTTAACTCCAACTCCAGTAATGAAAACAGCGATACAAATGCCGTTGCGCCGAGCAAAGAAGCAGGTTCGTCGAAGCTGATCCAGGAAGAGGAGAAGGAGAGTGGACGAGTAAGCTGGCATGTGTACAAGCTATACGTCACACAAGCTTGGGGCTGGTGGGGAGTTCTGCTCATTCTAGCCTTGTCTGTGCTGTCAGAGGGCTCTACAATGGCCAGTAACTACTGGATGTCGTATGAAACATCAGGGGGCACCATATTTGATATCTCAAAGTTTCTTGGTGTCTATGTTTCCATAGTCGCTGGTTCGATTGTGTTTGAATTTATCGCCGTTCTTTTCCAAGCATTTTTGGGACTTAAGTCAGCCCAGGCCTTTTTCAGCAAGATGTTAGACAGCATTCTGCGAGCTCCGATGTCATTTTTTGACACCACTCCTTCGGGAAGGATCCTAAGCCGGGTATGTCTTACGAGGCCATAGATTTAGTTTGTTTACCTTCCATGTATACAGATGCAATCATGTGCGTATTAATTTTTCAGGCATCAGAGGACCAGACTAAAATAGACGTTTACCTTTTATTCTTTACGGGTGCCGGCATATCGATGTGCATTTCGGTGGCTAGCAGCATTGCAGTTACCTGCCAAGTAGCATGGCCATCGGTCATAGCAGTGCTTCCCCTGCTGCTTCTGAACATTTGGTACCGGGTATAATCCAGACACTGCAATGCATCTTAGAGGACTCAACTAATTCTTCATATCACTAAACCTTATATGAATAATGTCAAAGTTTTCTTTTCTGACTTTTCTTAATGTTTCTCAGAATCGTTATATTGCAACATCCCGAGAGTTAACTCGGCTTCAAGGAGTAACAAAGGCACCGGTTATTGATCACCTCACGGAGTCCTTTTCAGGCTCTCCAATTATAAGGTGCTTCGGGAAAGAGGATGAATTTTGCCAAAAAAGCTTGGACATGATTGATTCGAATTTGCGCATGTCTTTCCATAATTATGCAGCAAGTAGGTGGTTTGGGTTTCGACTGGAGCTAATCGGCACACTTGTGTTGTCTATAACTGCTTTTCTCATGATCAGTTTGCCTACCCATTTCATCAAGAAAGGTATTATTAGTCTCCATTAACTGAGTATTTATAGAATTGCATCTCATGAACTAGTTTCGTGCAACTGCTAGCAACTGGGCAAACTTTCTTAATTTTCCACCTTTCTGGGTCTGTTTATTTGTGAGTTGTGACCTTCAAATGCATTATGACATTCCTTCATTGATATTTACTGTTTCTAATGTAGAATTTGTCGGCATGTCTCTGTCCTACGGTCTTTCTCTCAACTCCTTGGTGTACCATGCAATTTCCATAAGCTGTATGATAGAAAATGATATGGTCTCTGTGGAGAGGGTGAATCAGTACAGTAGCCTTCCTTCTGAGGCAGCAGGGGCATTGGCAGATTGTCTGCGTCCCTCGCAAAATTGGCTCCGACGGGGAGACATTGACATAAAGGATCTAGAGGTCAGCGATTCTTCCTTTCTCTTGTTAATTCTTCCTTCCGGCAATCTTCTTTTTGTAAACTACTATTCTCTAGGTGACTGACAGAAATGAGCCACAAAATGCTGTTGTTTTCAGGTCAGATATAGACCAAACACACCTCTAATCTTGAAAGGAATTACGATAAGCATCCGAAGTGGAGAGAAGATTGGCGTTGTGGGAAGGACTGGCAGTGGCAAGTCAACTTTGATCCAGGCGTTGTTCAGGCTTGTGGAGCCAGTGAAAGGCCAGATCATCGTCGACGGAGTCGACATTTGCACTCTGGGCCTTCATGACCTGAGGTCTCGCTTCGGTGTGATTCCTCAGGAGCCTGCGCTCTTCGAAGGAACCGTGAGAAGCAACATTGACCCAATTGGGCAGTACTCCGAGGCTGAGATATGGCAGGTAACAGGATATAGCCCTTGTGTGTAATATATGAACTTCCTCTATGATATGAGTAATTCATTGTTTCTGTTGGTCACTGCTCCTTTATTTAATATAAGATGTTTCGACACTGTCATTTTTGACACTATGACAGTGTCAAAAAACGTCTTATATTATGTTACGGAGGGAGTAATATATAAGTTGGACTTCTTTACTTGTTGATGTTACCTTGCATCAATTTTATTAAAATGGATGTCTGCATGCATCTTCTTGATTCAGAGGCCGGGGATTTAATTTTAACCTCGTTTTCAAAAAATATAAAAGAAAAAAATGCTAGAGACTGCTCTACCTTCTGTTTCAAATTAATATATTTGTTTCTATATACAGGCCCTTGAGCGTTGCCAGCTGAAAGACACAGTAGCTGCAAAACCTGAGAAGCTTGATGCACAAGGTATATATGCTTATCATATGGGAATCTTGATCCTATGTAGAATCATGAAGTGATGCATTGCAAAATGGCAGTCCAGGCTTTATAATCTTTAGGCCAGATCCTGTAATTAATAATCCTGTGATCCTGATCTTGGAATACACAAATTCAATCCTTGCTTAGGTACAAGTTTGTTTAACAATGAGAGATATTATGCAGAAGGGAAGTAAATGGCATTGTTAGTAGAGATTATTACCGCGCAAGCTTGATGGTTTTCAGTGCAATCTATGCCTTCATTTTATATTCTTTGGTGACAATAGTCAAATACTTGTTGCATGTTTGTTTTAGTTGCGGACATGGGTGTGAACTGGAGCGTGGGGCAGCGGCAGCTCCTGTGCTTGGGCCGTGTCATACTGAAGCGCAGCCGGGTGCTGTTCATGGACGAGGCCACCGCCTCTGTCGACTCCCAGACGGATGCAGTCATCCAGAGGATCATCCGGGAGGAGTTCCGGGAGTGCACTGTCATCAGCATTGCTCATCGTGTCCCGACCGTCATGGACAGTGACAGAGTTCTGGTGCTGGATGCAGGTAAGCTGAGCCCCTTTTCTGTTACATACACGATCGAATCATACTATGTGTTTCTTGTGTCTTTCACACAAGAAGGAAACTGAATTATGTATGTATTTTACTGTTTCAGGGTTAGTGAAAGAGTTTGATGCTCCATCCAAGCTGGTGGGAAGGCCGTCAGTTTTCGGGGCGATGGTTCAGGAGTACTCAAGCCGCTCGTCGCAGGCAACCGATGAATGATGTGCATGTCTAACTAGAAAAGCCAAATAACATAGATCAAAATTCCAGATGAAAAAGTTTTGAAAAAACAAGTAGTCGTAGGAAAAAATGAATTCTAGAGTGAAATCTGTAAAGTATGCAGCCGTAGGACAATGAGCATATCTGAGTTCAGCATGCCTAACAGATATGGAGGACATCTCTGAACTTCTCCAATCTCTACAGTTTGTGCACCGCAGGTGCCATGTTCTGCACTCCAGAATCAAGATCCGAGGCTCGAGGCCGCTTTTAGCCATCGCTCAAACGTGTTGCTTTCCAGCTGCGTGAGGTCTCGGGCCAGCTAACAGGACCGGTGGCTGTAAGTTTTTAGGTAGTCTTGGCTGGCGTTCGGGCAGGAGGCTCCAATCTTGTTGTGTTTTTTGAGAAAAGAGGGGCCTCCCTCCTCCGATTTCATTTTACTTCATTTTAACAGAAAAACTAGGGTCTTTGGTTACAAGCTACCAGATTACCTATACTAATAGAAAGCAACTCAGGATTCTACGGCTCAACCAGCAAAAAATAAGGAACCTCATACAGCTAACACTCTCATTTTCCCTAGCAAACATATACATGTTCTTCAAATATCATTTCGATTTCTCCAGATAGTCCAAGAAAATAGCAGCCATACCAATAGAGACTAGATGCTTATAAACTTTCGGAAAAAAATTAGCCATGCTCCAAAACAATTATTCCGGTCAGTAGGAATATTATTCAGACTAAAAGCACACTGTATCAAACTCAAAATAAATCTGGATCCAGAGCAATAAAAAAAATGATGGTCCACAGTTTCATCTTGCCCACACAAAGGATGAGCCTTTTTCAACAGGTTATCTTCTTCAACACACTATTTTTCAAACTTTAATCTTGGGAGGTACTTTAACTTCCCACATAAACTTGTGTGGAAAGTTACTATCATTGATCCAATTTTTGATAGAGATTTGACAGAAAACTTACCATCAGCAGTACGCATCCATCTAACATTATCTCTAATCAGATAACACTATTTCATCACATTCTTCCTTCAATTCATTCCACATCTTCAAAGAATATGCCCATACTGTTCTTCTAAAATTGATTATATCCCACTTTTTTTCAAACTTAGTGGCAACAAAAAAGTTTCTATCAAAACAAATATTATAACTAGCATGAGACTTACATAAAGGCCTATAACCTAGCCACCAATCCTCCGAAAACCTGGTATTTTTACCATCTCTTATAATTTTCTTACATTCTATTGGAATCTCCAGATTTATGGTTAATGTCTGACAGACATTTACCATTAACATCTTTACTATTAAAAGGAAGTCTGTGCTCATGATGGTAGCTTTGGTGTTCGTACGTTCGTCTCTCGTCCCTCCTCCCGAAACCACAGTTGCTTTAGCTCAATCAAGTTAAATCAAATCTTACAAAAACTTCAACTAAATCAAAAAATTCTGGCTTGTCCTATCCATACTCATATCCAATCAAATCTTAACAAAACCTCAACAAAATCAAAACATTCTTTGCTTTTCCTATCCATACTCAAGTCAACTCAAATCTTACCAAGATTTAAGATATGATGGATGCTAGGCATATGTTGGTTGGTGTTGAACCATTAGAATATGTATTCCCCCGTTACCATGCACAGGCAATAAACTACTATGTATGAAGATGTGAACGCGTCGGATGGCTCTTGAGTCACCAGCCTATCTCATACAAGCTAAATGAAACTCCCGACCAATTTTCTAGATCCACGCCGGATCTTTTAACTGAAATGCCCAACTATGTCCACCAAACTACTACTCCTACCTTGACACTAGCACCAACTCAGAAAATTAATAGTGATGCCAGTGATTCGCGTTGTCAACAATCTCAATCCGTAAGGTCCGGGTCGTTAGAATTCTGTTTTGTTGTGTATTCTCGACTGGTAACTTGTTTGCTAATGTACTGACCTAAAATCACATATTTATGCCAAATATTTTTATTTATTTATAAATTATTTTGTCAACATACGGTCAACAATACATCTTTTTTGTCTAGAGTGACTGTGGCTTAGTTGATTAGATATAATTTATTCACAAAAAAAAAGATTAAATATAGTTTTTCTAAGTTAACACTTGATTCGCAAACACACTTGCTTAAATATTTTCTTTCATTAAGGCGACATTGACTTCTTTGATTTTGAAAATATTACTTCGAAAAAACTTTAGTTTAACCAATTGTTTCTGGATCAAAGAAAACAAAAGAAAAAAGTGCATGGCTTCGTATATTAACTTTCGGTATTTGCACTAGTAGAAAAAGGGTCAAATGTGAAGCACAATAGTGTCGGTTTGAATTTCAGCCGGCACTAATGTGTACACTAGTGCCGGTTCGTGGCGGCGATCAATAGCACCGGTTCGTGGCGAACCTTTAGTACCGGTTCATGCCACGAACCAGTACTAAAGAGGCTGTGTCAGCCTGCGGTCAGGCTATGGCCCCACCATAACCATTTAGTGCCGGTTCGTAACACGAACTGGTACTAATGAGGTTATGGCAAGCTATTTTTTAGTCCCACCTCGCTCCCCTAACAAGCCTTTTACCACCTTAAATATGTTATTTCTCAAACTATCACAAGCACTTGGTCTTCATTGAACTTTATGTGTAGAATTTGTGGCATAATATGAGTCTTCATCGGTTTATAAATCGTTGATGACTCATATTGACAATTCAGATTATACACACAAAGATCATTGATGATCAAAGTATTTTTGATGTTATAAGATCATATTGACAATTTAGACTGTAAAGAAATATAAGATCATGATCTAAATGCTCTTATATTTTTTGCGTTCAGTATGCACCATTCAAAGCGACGCCATCAACTTTCAACCATTTATGCCTTCATTTGCTATTTTTCATGCATTTAATGATTTGTTTTGAGAACTAAATGACCTGGAAATTGAAAAGCACTACAAATGAACTCTGAAAAAGTTGAAACTTGGCATGGTATCATCATTTCACCCACATATCATGTTCAAAAAAGTAGAGAGGGTTACGGCAAAAACTGGATGCACTTCGTTTACAAACTGGACAATCTCTTTCGAAATATTCGGGTTTATGACGAAATTAAACTCATCTGTTACAAAAGCATTTCATTTTTTAAACTTATTACAACTCGGACTTTTTGTGCATTCAGTATGCACCATTCAACTGCTAGGCGGGAGGAGCTCTTAAGTACCGGTTTCAACTGCTAGGCGGGAGGAGCTGTTTAGTACCGGTTCATGGCGAACCTTTAGCACCGGTTCGTGCCACGAACTGGTACTAATGAGGTTGTGTCAGGTAAGGCTGGGGCCCCACGAGCACCAGTACTACAGTTTCTTATTAAGCTGTTTTTTAGTCCCACCTCGCGAAGAGAGAGGGGCTAGGAGCGGTTTATAAGCCCTGAGTGCGAGACGATGAAGAAGAGGCTCAATGCTCACGTTAGCTTAGCTTCAAGCCTTCAGGAATATGGTAGACTGCACGGAGCTATGCGCAGTGCAGTTTACACTATTCGAAAGGCTTGAAGCAAATTAACGAGCATTGCACCTCTTTTTTATTTTTAATAACTTATTACAACTCCGGACTTCTTCTGTTATGGCAAAAACTAATTGCACGTCGGCATTTTTTTTAACTTTGGTTATAACTCCAGACTTTGACTATCAAGTTTTGCAGAAAAGAAAAAATAGCAGAAAAGAAAAAATAGCAGAAAAAAAAACTATAGCTGAAAAGAAAAAAAACTATATAAAATGACCGTGAAATTGAAAATCACTACAAAATGTTGAATTTTGGCAAACTAGATGAAAAACTACTCACAAATAAATATAACAGAAAAGAAAAAACTATACAAAAAACTACGCAGAAATAAATAGAAGAAAATAAAGCAGAAAAGAAAAAACTATAAAAATTGGGCGCTGCCTGTGGGCCCTGCTAGGCCGCAGGCGTGCAATTACAGGCCTTAAAGGCCCAGCAGACTCACAGGCAGCGCAGAATTTAGGCCCACAAGCCTGCTATATAGAGGAGTTCAAAGAGGTAGTCGCGGCTGGGTTTATAAACCAGGTCTGGCTGCCCTTCGCCAATGAGGTGGGACTAAACTTTGGGGTGGCAGTGAGGCCTTTAATACCGGTTGGTGGCTCCAACCGGTGAAAAGATTACCCTTTAGTACCGGTTGGAGCCACCAACCGGTACTAAAGGCCTCTTCCGCCTCTTGGCCTGGCCAAAGTTGGCCTTTAGTACCGGTTGGTGGCTCCAACCGTACTAAAGGCCCATCCTATATATAGCACTTACGAAAATTTCAATTACATCTCCCCACTTCGCCGTCTCCAACCTCTCGCGACATCGCTGCGCTGCTCGATCCGTCGTCGCCGCCCGTCGCCGATAAATCCGTTGTCGTCGTCGCTGTCCTCGCCGCCGCCCGTAAATGCGTCGTCTCGCGCCGCCGCCCCGAACGCCGCCGCCGTCCGTCGTCGTCGCCGCGGTCCCGTACGTCTCTTTAGGTATATGATATTAATTAATGTTAGATAGTAATAAGTGTTTAATGTTTCACCTATATGAACATATAGGAAATGTCATCTGACGACGAAAAAGATTTCATTATGTGCGAACACTGTGAAGACCAGTAGCGGCTGTGCGACAGAAATTTCCTTGTTGATGGTAGGCGCTTGAGCATCAAGCTGAATGAGACATTCGAAGTGGATACAGTGAAGTCACAACGGCAATTATTATTTGAATGCAAAACATATGCTTCATTTGCTTCAACTTATAATTTTAAAGCATGACTTATGCTTCATTTGCTTCAACTTATAATTTTAAATTTTCACTATTCTACTAGCGCATCCCCTGCCATGCAAGAATTTTTGTCTTGGATAAGATAGGTTTTAGTGCTATAGATGATATGGAGGTAAAGAGAGTTTACTTGAAGACGGAGCATGGGTATACTTTCAACGTTAAATTATATAATGGAGACACATACACCCATTTTGAATGCAAAACTTGGCAAGCACTATGCAAGGCTTATGCATTTGAGCCTGGTATGGTTATCACCTTTGATATTCGTCCAGAAGATGATATTGAAGGTAATATAGACATCTGGGTTGATGTGCAAACGCCTCCAGTTCTACCATTATGTGAGTTTTTCTCAACCATGCATGCATATGTTTATGTCTTTGATACAGTTTATTCAAAAATAGTTGACAACTAATTTGTATTGTCAGCTTATTTCGGTTCAAGCAAACATGTCCGGCGCTTGGTAGACAGGACCTACTACTGCCCGGGCTCAACTAAACTGCGAGGAGATAAGTCATTATGTTTCATGGCTTGAGGATCTTAATACTGTCAAGACAATTTTTTCCTGAACTTAGAAATGTTAGTACTCAAAACGTGCGACCAATGGTAATCGTATTGAACTACGGTCACATCTATAATCGAAAGATGATAAGATTTTAACTATCTGTCCTTAATTAGTGCATCTTTGCATACATTATTTTTGAAGCTAAACTTTCATTGCTTAGTATATTAATTACTATACGATGTTATTTCATCAACAGGGACTTCCGATGACAGTTGTGCCTCAGCGGATCGAGACAAAAGGTCGCATGTCAATGGTTAGCTTACGACCAAGATTTCCTACATTACACATGAGTGCATTCAGGATTTCTGAAAGCGAAGAATGCTTAATAGTGAAAGATTGGAGCAAAATTGTAAACGATCGCAGAGAGAAGTACTAGGGGCAACAAGGAGAAGCGCAACCCAAGATTAGGAGACAGATTCATCTGCATGCTCGATATGATGAAGATGGAGAGCTATACATGTTCTATGCTATTCTACCTGAGAGGGAGCAACAGGAGTAGCTAGTTCATGCTCTTAATTAATTAGTATTTGTCCTCTCTCATGCATGTCCGTATTGTCCTGAACTTCGATGTTGGTGATGATTATGTTGAACTCGATGATATCTTTGCTTCTGTTACAAAGTGAACTCGATGATTATGTTGGTGATTAGATAGCTAGCGGTAATGACTATGATGATTTAATAGTAGTGGTAACTATAATGACGACTATGATGATTTGTAGCTAGCTAAAGTTTATTTATTTATTAATATGCGATGATGATGATGATGATGATGATGATGACCACTACAACTCACTATAACGTAAAATAATCCTAAATTAAATTGATAACACAAATTTAATTGAAAAATAAAAAATAAAACAAAAACCCACAAACATTTAGTACCGGTTGGTGTTACCAACCGGTACTAAAAACTCCGGCTCGGAGTTGCCTCGTGCCACGTGGTTGGCCTTTAGCACCGGTTCGTGCTGAACCGGTACTAAAGGGGGGGGGGGCTTTAGTGACCACACTTTAGTGCCAGTTGTGGAACCGGCACTAAAGGGCCTTACGAACCGGTGCTATTGCCCGGTTCTGCACTAGTGTTGAATGAATAGTAGTATATGTAGGTATTTTCATTTGTTCTGTTATTGTTAAATATCTTGTCATGGATGTACAATCTAACAAATATCTTGATAGGAATTCTCAAAAAGTGCATAGTTTTCTATCTTATGTGCAGTGAATAGAAGAATTTCGATTATGTAGTATGTCTACTAGGGGTTTATCCTGGAATTGCTAACTTTCCTTGCTTACTAGTTTTTCGTCATGTATTTTTTCATATTCCTAGGTCCAACAATATGATAACATAATTTACAGGTGCATACATTGTACTTTGTGTGAAACATGATGCATAGTGAACCAAAGTGCTTCTTCTCTCATCAAGAGATACAAGAAGACTCTCATATGTTCCTAAAGTGTGTCGGCAATGAATAATGTTCTTATGATATTGACATTCATGTCGTATATCTATTATATACTAAAAGCATAATACAAGGGAAAAAGATAGAGAAATAGTTTAGAAATTGTTGTGTGGTTGGCTTCTAGGACGAGCACATAGTATGGCGGTCTCGATTGTAATATGTATCTGACAGCTGTTGATCACGTTCTTGTCTTGAATGTTCAGTTATTTTGGCCTAGTCTTAGGCTTGTAGTTATTATTCGTTCTATCAATGCACCGAGAGTTTGAGAAACAAGCTTTGCGTTTTCTAGAGAAAGAAAACTGGCAAATATCCAACATAACGACAACCTAATCATTGTATATGTTTGGAAATCCCGCTAATTTTTCTTCCATGATTCTTTTGGTAAGAGCTTAGTAGATCATCAAGATAGTCCACCTCGGTTCAAATGGCTATGGAAAAGAACCTATCAACTCAAGCACAAAATGTTCTTATGGCTCCTTCTCAGTGATTCAGTGAACGCAATAAAATTGAGCAGGAAGAGAAAACATCTGCATAGCTATATCTATGTTTCTGCCAAAGAACATGCTGAAAAAACACGAATTCGCTTCGGACTGTTTTTTTCTCAACAATATCGGGAGCTTCTATGTCTTCAAGCAATAGCGGTATGTCTCAGCTTGATTAAATCATCATCTTTAGGGATACTCCCAGTGTACCTTGCTTAATGGAAATCATTGCGGTGGTAGCTTGGAGCATATGGAAAACCACATGTTTGAAAGAGAAGTTTGTAATTTTAACTTTTCACTCCTCGGTTCATAAGAAAGTTTATACATGGTCCCTCAACTCCAAAACAAGCAAAATTTAGTCCCTCAACTTTAAGAATAAATAAGTTTAGTCCCTCATGCCGCTTCAGGCGATTTCCGTGTGACGTGAACAGTAAATTCAAAAAAAATAGCAAAAAGGTGAATTTTTATGGCATCGAAGATGGTCGGGTGTGCAGAGTGTGTGCAAATTTGGTGGTGTTTCAACATTCAAGGAGTTTGTGGTAGAAAATATTGAGGATCCCTAGGGTGAACAGTAAATTCAAAAAAAGATGTGAAATTGTTTTGGCAGCCAAGATTATTGAGTGCGCAAGGTGTGTGAAAACTTTCATGGTGTTTGTACATTGTAGGAGCCCATTGCAAAAAAATAACAAAATTTGGCTAGAAAGAAACTTTGAAAAAGTGCACTATATGCTGTTGTTTTATTGCTAGAGCTCCTCGAATGTCATCTAATCACAAAAAAAAATCACACACCTTACGCGCCCAAGAATGATGCCAAAAAATTCTTATATTTTCAATCATTTTGCTATTTATTTGAATTTACTGTTCACCCTAGGGAAGATTTCCTCTACTTTTTTCCACAAGCGCCTCAAACATCCAAACACCACGGAAATTTGCACACATCTTGTGCACATGAGTATCTTCGATGTCAAGAAAATTCAGATTTTTTTATTTTTGTTGCTATTGTTTTTAATTAATTGTCCCTCGATTTATTTTTCACGTGGGACGAAAACCGCCTGAAGCGGCACGATGGATTATACTTGTCCGGTTTTGAAAGCCGAGGGACTAAGGGTTTCTAGTTTTGGAGTTGACGGACCATTTCTAAACTTTTAGAAGAGTTGAGGGATGAAAAATATACTTTTCCACATCTTTTTCGATTTGCATAAACCCCTTTTTAATTAGTGCAAATACAGGAGGCAATTCTCCCACTAGTTCCCTTAATAGACAGTATGTCCACATCGCAATGATTTGCTTCTCAGCATGATGTGGGACAACAATTTGATGCAATTTCTTGAAATTAACACAAATGTGACAATGTGACACTCTTGGTGATTTGATACAGGAAGCAATATTCCATCTCGATTCATCAAACCTCCATATTTTGGGTATTTAAATTGATCTAGTCCCAAGTATTTATCCATGCCGAAGTCAGTGAACGTATATCCACACACATATCGCATTCGGCAAGAGCGGAAGGACCACACTGAAATCTATGGCAAATGTTCGTACGGACTAAAATGTAACATTAAGTTGGAAAATGACTTCAGGACGACACACATATTAGCGCGATCTGTTCTTTTGCAGAAAGAGGCAAGGCCCAGGCTCAGTGCACACAAAGTTTTTTAGGACTTCTTTCATTCAAATGATCTTCATAGGATTTGGATCCTTAGAAATTATTTCTATATAGGTTGTTTGATCTCCAGGAATGAAATCATCCAGAGGGAAATTTCGAAGGATTGCTTTGCACACTATTTTGAAGGGTAAACTTTCTTTGTTTTCTCGTGGGTAGCAAACACTTATATTACAAATTCTTGTGACTTTCTAATCCTATAGGATGAGGACATGCCACTCCAATCCTATAAATTTTTTATGTTCCTACGTTTTGAACATGAGGCCCTGAATTATTTTACGTAAGGCAATGCTCAGCACAATCCGTCATCTCCCAGACTGGAGAGCTCACACACCCAACGACATCTATAGCCAGCCACCTGCGTCCATCATGCGGTGTGTAAGCACTCCCTTTGGACCGGGCAAAGGAAATGGTCAGTCTTCATGCACATGACCATGCACGTCCCTCTCCTTGGACGCAGAATTCCAGCTATATTCCTCCTTACTCTTCTGGTACATCCACGTTGCACCGTATACCTCAAAGGCTACATAACTCCTTCATTCTTCCGAAGACCAGCGGCGAAAAGTTGCAGTACTAACTGCATATATTCAGAGATCTATGTATGATGTTTATGTAGCAACCAAAATTGGACCGCTCATTAGTAATTTGTGGCCAACGTCTATCAGTACGAAAAGTATGGGCAACCACGTCACAGCCATGACCGAAACCTCACACTCTAAGAGTTAATGGCGAATAGACTCTCGTTGTATGTCCCACAAGGTAGTGAGGTTGTCTCTGCCCTAGTCAGCAATTTTTTGTTGCATTAAGGAAAATGAAGGTCCCCTGCAAAAGATAAAACAAACAACATGAAAGACATATTCACTTACTATGTGTTTTCCAACTCACCTCCTTCCACTAAGCCGAACCAAGCAAACACGTGCCCATGTGAATGATAACCTAAGTCACTATTATTATGTCAGTACTATCATTATGCTTTTTAACTTTGCATTCTGGGGAAAATAATTCATACTCCAATGCTTATAATCAGTAACTTCTAGAAGGAGGTCAACAATCCCTGAGCAATCATCACTTCACCTTCACATATGACCTGTTCCCTCTCGAAACCCAGATTCTTCCTCGGAGATGGTCTGGTTTCAGATAAGAAGTGTACGTCACAACTTTTGAAAAATCTTCTCGAATTTTTATCATGACATATTAATGACATACGATGACACCATGCGCAATTTCAAGTATTTTCAGATTTTGTTTGCATTTTTCAGGATTAAAAACTAATACACTCTATGTTCAGAGTCGAGTCTTGGCACCCTGAAGTTTGGAATTCCTTTCCTTTTCTTGGATAAGGCCTCAACATGGACTCAAGAATAGAAATACAATTTTTTATCAAACTAATTTTACCATCTTTTCATGCAATTGTTGTTCAAAAATTAATTATATGCACTAAATGACTTCAATATACTATCAAACAAACCCCGAAAATTGCCAAATATTGACATGAAAAACGGTATCGACATGCTACTTATTGTTAAACAGTCAATTTCAAAATGGGGATTTCTAATGAGGTGGTATAGAAACATAGGTGAAGCTATCATGACATGCCAATTCGAGGGGTATACTTCTCATTTTTGGATTTGCTAAACATTAGGTGCCTGAAATTTTTGCAAGCATAGGTCGATTCCGCCGAGGCTGAAGACATTGGCAATGTGAGGAGCCCAGCGGTGAGCATCAACTCTGGCAAGGCTGAGCCAGGACCTCGTTGGAGACGGGGACGACACTGCAAGCGATAGGGACGGAGGCGAGGAGGTATGGCCTTTGACAGCAGCAAGCACGACGTGGGGGGTGGGCGGGAGTCAATGGAAGCATGGGGCGGAGGCCGGCATATGGCGGTGGGTTGGGATGCGGCACGACATGAGGAAAATCGTGCAGGGAAAAAGTAAATGGAGATCGAATAACAGTTGCCACATGATCTTCGCCGTTGGATGAAGATCTAACGGCCTAAGAGTTTATTTGGGTGTTTTAGCTCTCATCTAGATAAAGAAATAACTATGTAACATCTGTTGGATTTTACGCGAATATTCATAGTGATTTTTTTCTTTTATTTTTTATTCGGTTAATCAAGTAGTGTAAAAGCTTGACGGGACTTTGTTAATTCTCTTTTTTGGGGGGACTGTTAATTCTCATCTAGACTAGAATTAGCAAATTCATTTTTATATTCTCTTAGGTATGCTTTCATTTATTTATTATATGTAAACGTTTGACTTGACTAATCCAAATAGTATTCCCCGTCAAGCTTGCAATTGTCTTAGGGTCTTAGTCCACTCTACTTGAATCAAACTAATAAACACTACACCCCCAGCATCACCCCCAGCAAGCCAGCTGACATGTGCTGATCGATCACTAGCTTAACTCCCTCCGGCCTCTGTGTGCTAGCTGCAGCCATAGGCCCATGCAAGAAGCATCCCCATACCCACGTACTACTACTACTACCTGATCAGCTGCTGCCTGTTTCTAGCCGCCTACACAACACCTCACGCCGCCGCGCTGTCCTTCGACTACAACTTCACCGTCCCGAGGGACCGCAAGCAGCTCAAATTCATCAACTCCTCCTACGCCGGCCCTGACAGGATCATCCTCACCGTGACAGGATCATCCTCACCGACGACAGCTCCAAGCTAACCGGTCGCGTCGTGCACCTTAAGCCCGTGCGCCTCTGGGACGACCGTACCGGCAGGAGAGCCAGCTTCACCACCAGCTTCCGCTTCGCCATACTCCAAGACAGCAACAGGACGGACAACCTGCCGCGGGGTGACGGCATGGCCTTCTTCCTCGGTCCCTTCCCAGCGACGAACCTGGCGCACGACTCGAACGGAGGCCTCCTCGGTCTCTTCAGCAACCCCAACAGCACGGGCGTCGACGACTTGTGACACCTGCCGCACACCCTCGCCGTCGAGTTCGACACGCGCTGCAACCACGGCTGGGACCCCTCCAACGGGGACTCGGCGCCGACCACATGAATCACATATAGTGTGATCTTATTTTTCGTGGAAGATCTTAGTTTTTAGCGTTCTTGATATCTTGGGGATAGACTTTTTTGTGTACTTGCTATTTTGCGGATAGACTTATGCTTCCTTCATGTCGTTCTAATATATTCAAAATTTAAAATGCTATAGAACAACATCACATAAGGAATATATATTATGAGGTTTCTTATATTGCTGGAATAACATGTCTGATGTACAAATAAATTGAGAATAGTTAGTTTTTAACATCAGGACCTGAATTATTTTACGTAAGGCAATGTTCAGCACAATCCGTCATCTCCCAGACTGGAGAGCTCACACACCCAACGACATCTATAGCCGGCAAGCTGCATCCATCATCTCCATCATGCAGTGTGTAAGCGCTCCTTTTTGACTGGGCAAAGGAAATGGTCAGTCTTCATGCACATGACCATGCATGTCCCTCTCCTTGGACGCAGAATTCCAGCTATGTTCCTCCTTACTCTTCTGGTCCATCCACGTTGCACGGTATACCTCAAAGGCTACATAACTCCTTCATACTTCTGAAGACCAGCGGCAAAATGTTGCAGTATTAACTGCATATATTCAGAGATCTATGTATGATGTTTATGTAGCAACCAAAATTGGACCACTCATTAGTAATTTGTGGCCAACGTCTATCAATACCAAAAGTATGAGCAACCACGTCACAGCCATGACCGAAACCTCACCTTCGAAGAGTTAATGGTGAATAGACTCTCGTTGTATGTCCCGCAAGGTGACGTTGTCTCTCCTCTAGTCAGCAATTTTCTGTTGCTTAAAGGCAAATGAAATCCCCTGCAAAAAGATAAAATAAACAACATGAAAGACATATTCACTTACTATGTGTTTTCCAACTCACTTCCTTCCACTAAGCCGAACCAAGCAAACACATGCCCATGTAAATGATAGCCTAAGTCACTATTATTATGCCAGTACCATCATTATGATTTTTAACTTATTTTTATGGCATTCTGGGAATGATAATCCATACTTCAATGCTTGTACTCAGTGACTTCTAGAAGGAGGTCAACAATCTCTGAGATCATGATGATCGAAACAAAGTAGTAAGAGCAATCGTCACTTCACCTTCACATATGACACGTTCCCTCTCGAAACCTAGATTCTTCCTCGGAGATGGTCTGGTTTGAAATAAGAAGTGTACGTGACAACTTTTGAAAAATCTTCTCAAAATTTTATCATGACATATTAATGTCATATGATGACACCATGCCAAAATTCATGTTTTTTAAGACTTTGTTTGAATTTTAAGAATTAAAAACCAATAACCACCATGTTCAGAGTCGAGTCGTGGCACCTTGAGGTTTGGAATTAAAAACCAACTAAATGACTTCAATATACTATCAAATAAACCCCAAAAAATGCCAAATTTTGACATGAAAAATGGTACCAACATGCTACTCATTGTCAAAGAGTCGATCCCAAAATGGGGATTTCTAATGAGGTGATCTAGAAAGATAGGTGAAGCTATCATGACATGCCAATTGAAGGGGCATACTTTTCATTTTCAGATTTGCTAAACATAATGTGCCTGAATTTTTTTGCAAGCATCAGTCGATGCCACCGAGGCTGAAGACGGTCGCAACATGAGGAACCCAGCGGTGAGCATCAACTCTGGCAAGGCCGAGCCAGGATCTCACTAGAGAAGGGAATGACACTACGAGCGGTAGGGACGGAGGCGAGGAGGTCAAGGAAGATGGAGGCGCGAGGCTTAGAGGGATGGCCTTTGACAGCAGCAAGCACGGCGTTCGGGAGGTCAAGGGGAGCATTGTGCAGAGAC
This sequence comes from Aegilops bicornis, assembly GCA_021605145.1. Lineage (NCBI taxonomy): Eukaryota > Viridiplantae > Streptophyta > Magnoliopsida > Poales > Poaceae > Aegilops > Aegilops bicornis. Next base: position 29,998,763 of record CM038670.1, read on the forward strand.
CTTCAGATGGCAATGGGTTGGGAGGCGGCACGGCATGAGGAAAATCATGTGGGGGAAATGTAAATGGAGATTGAATAACAGTTGCCATGCGATCTCAGCCGTTGGATGAAGATCTAACGACCTTAAAATCTGATCACGCTAATTTTTTTTTTCTCAAGTACCAGATGAATAGGTGGTCCTTTTTATTTGGGTGTGTCTAGCTCTCATCTAGATAAGAAATAACTATGTATCGTCCATTGGATTTTACACAAATATTCGTATTGATTTTTTTCTTTTCGTTTTTATTCGGTTGATCAAGTAGTGTAAAAGCTAGACAAGACTTTGTTAAATTTTCATTCTTTTTTGCGGGTACTTTGTTAATTCTCATCTAGACAAGAACTAGCAAATCCATTTATATATTCTCTTAGGTATCCTTTCATTTATTTATTATATGTAAAAGTTTGACTTGACTAATCCAAATAGTATTCCTCGTCAAGCTTGCAATTGTCTCTAGGGTCTTAGTCCACTCTACTGGAATCAAACTAATAAATACTTCTCCACCCCAGCATCGTCCTGCATGAGCAAGCCAGCTGACATGTGTTGATCACTAGGTAGCTTAACTCCCTCTGGCCTCTGCTAGCTGCAGCCATGGCCCATGCAAGAAGCATCCTCCTACCCACGTACTACAAGTACAACCTGATGATCGGCTGCTACCTATTATTTCTAGCCATGGCCTACGCGACTCCTCACGCCGCCGCAAGTATCTTTGATGTCAAGAAAATTAAGTTTTTAATACTTTTGTTGTTGTTTTTAGTTTATTGTTCGTTGATTTAGAGTACGGGTCAGATGAAAACTGCCCGAAGCGGCACGAGGGATTAAACTTATCCGGTTTTGAAAGTTGAACTAAGCTTTCCTGGTTTTGGAGTTGAAGGACCATGTATAAACTTTCGGAAGAGTTCATGGACGAAAGATATATGTTTCCCTTTTGTTTTTGATTTGCATAAACCCCTTTTTAATTAATGAAAATACAGTAGGCAATTCTCCCACTGGTCCCCCTAATAGACAATATGTCCATGTCGCAAAAATTTGCTTCTCAGCGCGATGTGGCACAACAATTTGACATATTTTCTTGGAATTAACACAAATGTAACAATGTGACACTCTCTTGATGATTTGAGACTTGAAGCAATATTCCATCTCAATTCATCAATCCTCCTTTGTTGGGCATCTAAATCAATTTAGTCCCAAGTATTATCCATACCAAAGTCAGTCAACGTATGTCCACACACATATCACATTCGGCAAGAGCAGAAGGACCACACTGAAATCTATGGCAGACATTTCATACAGACTGAAATGTAACATTAAGTTGGAAAATGACTTCCGGACCACACACATATTAGCGTGCTGTGTTCTTTTGCAGAAAGAGGCAAGGCCCAGGCTCAGCGCACACAAAGTTTTTTAGGACTTCTTTCATTCAAATGATCTTCATAGGATTTGGATCCTTAGAAATTATTTCTATATAGGTTGTTTTATCTCCAGGAATGAAATCATCCTGAGGAAAATTTCGAAGGATTGCTTTGCACACTATTTTGAAGGGTAAACTTTCTTTGTTTTCTCGTGGGTAGCAAACACTTTTATTACAAATTCTTGTGACTTTCTAATCCTATAGGATGAGGACATGCGACTCCAATCCTATAATTTTTTATGTTCCTACGTTTTTAACATCAGGCCCTGAATTATTTTACGTAAGGCAATGCTCAGCACAATCCGTCATCTCCCAGACTGGATAGCTCACACACCCAATGACATCAATAGCCGGCAAGCTGCATCCATCATCTCCATCATGCAGTGTGTAAGCGCTCCTTTTTGACTGGGCAATGGAAATGGTCAGTCTCCATGCACATGACCATGCACGTCCCTCTCCATGGACGCGGAATTCCATCTATATTCCTCCTTACTCTTCTTGTCCATCCACGTTGCACCGTATACCTCAAAGGCTACATAACTCCTTCATACTTCCGAAGACCAGCGGCGAAAAGTTGCAGTACTAACTGCATATATTCAGAGATCTATGTATGATGTTTATGTAGCAACCAAAATTGGACCACTCATTAGTAATTTGTGGCCAACGTCTATCAATACCAAAAGTATGGACAACCACGTCACAGCCATGACTGAAACCTCACACTCTAAGAGTTAATGGCGAATAGACTCTCGTTGTATGTCCCACAAGGTAGTGAGGTTGTCTCTCCCCTAGTCAGCAACTTTTTGTTGCTTAAAGGCAAATGAAAGTTCCTTGCTGAAATATAAGATAAACAAAATGAAAGACATAATCACTTATTATGTGTTTTCTAACTCACCTCCTTCCACTAGGCCCCTGTGAATGATAGCCGAAGTCACTATTAATATGAGTACCATCATTATGCTTTTTAACTTATTTTCATTGCATTCTGGGGAAAATAATTCACACTCCAATGCTTGTACTCAGTGACTTCTAGAAGGAGGTCAAATCTCTGAGCTCAGGATGATCGAAACAAAGTAGTAAGAGAAATTGTCACTTCACCTTCACATATGACCCATTCCCTCTCGAAACCTAGATTCTTCCTCAGATATGGTCTGGTTTGAAATAAGAAGTGTACGTCACAACTTTTGAAAAATCTTCTCAATTTTCTATCATGACATATTATTGTCATATGATGACACCATGCCAAATTTCATGTTTTTTCAGACTTTGTTTGCATTTTTTAGAATTAAAAACCAATAACCTCCATGTTCAGAGTCGAGTCTTGGCAACATAAGGTTTGGAATTCCTTTCCTTTTCTTGGATAAGGCCTAAACATGGACTCAAGAATAGAAATACGGTTTTTCAATCTAGTTTTACCATCTTTTCATGCAAATGTAGTTCAAATATTAATTATTTGCACTAAATGACTTCAATATACTATCAAACAAACCCCAAAAAATGCCAAATTTTGACATGAAAAATGGTACCAACATGCTACTCATTGTTAAAGAGTCGATCCTAAAATGGGGATTTCTAATGAGGTGGTTTAGAAAGATAGGTGACGCTATCATGACATGCCAATTCGAGGGGTATACTTTTCATTTTCAGATTTGCTATACATCATATGCCTGAAATTTTTGCAAGCATCAGTTGGTTCCACCGAGGCTGAAGACGATGGCAACGCGAGGAGCCTAGGCAGACTAAGGCATAGCCTAGTGGTAGGAAGGGGCTGATGCCTTCCCACCCACTCAGGTTCAAGGCACCGTAGTTGCAATTTGGGTTTGTTGCACCAATTATACTGTAAGGGGTTCCCTTACAGTCTTTCTATCAAAAAAAAGCGTAAGGAGCCTAGCGGTGAGCATCAACTCTGGCAAGGCTGAGCTAGGACCTCGCTAGAGACGGGGACGACACTGCGAGCGGTAGCTAGAGATGGAGGCGAGGAGGTCAGGGTGGAGGGAGGGGCGGGGCTTAGAGGGATGGCCTTTCATAGCGGCAAGCACGATGGTGGTTGGGGGGGGGGAGGTCAAGGGGAGCATGGGGCGGAGGCCGGCGCATGGCGGTGGGTTGGGAGGCGGCACAGCATGACGAAAATCATGCGGGGAAAAAGTCAAATGGAGATTGAATAACATTGTCAAACGATATCAGCCGTTGGATGAAGATCTAACGGCCTAAAAAATTATTTGGGTTGTCTAGCTCTCATCTAGATAAGAAATAACTATGTATTGTCTCTTGGATATAACCCGAATATTCGTAGTGATTTTTTTATTTTATTGTTTTATTTTTTATTCGGTTAATCAAGTAGTGTAAAAGCTAGACGAGACTCTGTTAATTCTTTTTTTTTGTAGGGGACTTTATTCTTCTCTCTCTTTTTTGCAGGGGACTTTATTAATTCTTATCTAGACAAGAATTAGCAAATCCATTTATATATTCTCTTAGGTATCCTTCCAATTATTTATTATATGTAAAAGTTTGACTTGACTAACACAAATAGTATTCCTCGTCAAGCTTGCAATTGTCTCTAGGGTCTTAGTCCACTCTACTGGAATCAAACTAATAAATACTTCTCCACCGTACCCCAGCATCGTCCTGCATGAGCAAGCCAGCTGACATGTGTTGATCACTAGGTAGCTTAACTCCCTCTGGCCTCTGCTAGCTGCAGCCATGGCCCATGCAAGAAGCATCCTCCTACCCACGTACTACAAGTACAACCTGATGATCGGCTGCTACCTATTATTTCTAGCCATGGCCTACGCGACTCCTCACGCCGCCGCGCTGTCCTTCGACTACAACTTCACCGTCCCGAGGGACCGCAAGCAGCTCAAATTCATCAACGCCTCCTACGCTGGCCGCGACCGGATCATCCTCACCGACGACAGCTCCAACCTCACCGGCCGCGTCGTGCACCGTAAGCCCGTGCGCCTCTGGGACGACCGCACCGGCTGGAGGGCCAGCTTCACCACCAGCTTCCGCTTCGCCATCGTCCAGGACAGCAACAGGACGGACAACCTCTCACGGGGCGACGGCATGGCGTTCTTCCTCGGGCCTTTCCGGCGACGACCCCTCCTTCTGGCTCGGACGGTGGCCTCCTCGGGCTCTTCAGCAGCCCCAACAGCACGGGACTGCCGACTCCCGCCGCCCGCCGCACACCCTCGCCATCGAGTTCGACACGCGCTGGAACCACGGTTGGGACCCCTCGAACGGGGACGGCGCCGGCGGTGGCGACCACATCGGCGTCGACGTCAACGGCATCAGGTCCAACCGGACCAGAAGCCTGCCGCCGTTGAGCCTACATGGAATCATGTGGGCGAGCGTCACGTACGACGGCGAGTCCAAGGTGATGAAGGTGGCGCTTCGGAAAACCGAGCTGGCGTCCGAGGAGTCGAGCACCACGTACGAGTTCAATGCCACCATGGATCTCAGGGACGACGCCGGCCTTGTACAGGACGCCGCCGTCGGGTTCTCGGCGGCCACCGGTGTCCTCTGCGAGTCGCACCAGCTGCTCTCTTGGTCCTTCCACTCAACAGGTAACCCATTTCAAATCTAACGATGTCATCATGCATGAACCAATTTCTAATATTCCGATAAGGTGTACCGATATATCAACGGTAATTGTCCCCGGCCAACGTTCGCTGTAAGGGGTGGCAAGCGAACCATTTTTATTGTCAGTTTTAGTTGTAAAACGGGATCAAACGACGGCAGTTTTTAGATGAAACCTTTTCAGGGAGAAAATGTCATGTCTTCTGAAGGAAATGTCACCTCTCCCCACTTTCATCACAACTAAAACTGCCATCGAACATTAACCAGTTAGGAGGGTTGTCCTATATCAAAAAGGAAATAAACCTATGACTTGAGATTATCCCCAATAATTTGTGACTTTATGTAGCCTATTTGTTGGTGCGGATGCCGTTGGACTTCGCGCACAAACAGCACACATCACGTACCAAGAGTCCCTAATTGATTCATGCGGCAGAAATTAATAAAAACACAAAGCTTCTGCATCCTCCTGTCGTTAGCGTACTTAAGTATACATCTTTCAGTACTATAATGACTTGTGTATTAGCAAACCAACTACAATCATCCCAAAATTGATGTGACATTCTCATGTCTGTAGCTGGCCTCTTTACTAATAGACAAGTTTAAAACTCACAAGCCAAGTTTAAATCCTCTTAATCTGAATTTGGCAGCCTTTTCCCTCTATCTTTACTAATATAGCTCTCCTGCATGTTCTGCTCTACTTTTCTACAGAAAAAAACCATAGAACAACCCAAATAATCACATGTCAAAGTTGATGTATTTTCATCTATTAATTTACTCCCTCGGTCTGATATTTTATTTAATACTTCCTCCGACCCAAAAAAAGTGTTGTGGCTTTAGCTCAGACTTGATCTAAAGCTGAACCAAAGCCACAAGACATTTTTTGGATTGGAGGGAGTATTTTCTAGACTGTATTAGTTTGATGTGTTCTTTTGCATGTGGCAATCTAAACTCAAATAATAAACCTAACCAACTATAATTATAAATCATCCCTAATGTGATGCGACATTCTCATCACTCTAGCCCCTTGGTGGTGTGGACCCCATCTGATCAAGCTCTTCTAGAATGTTACACATCACCAAGCAAGGGTCTTGCTTGCATTATTATCGATCTTATCCCTACTTCGCCAGAATAAAACAGAAAGCTTCTTTTGCATATGTACATGACAAAATGTACGACCCTGCTAAAGTTGCATGGCAACATCATGTCATCATGCGCACCTGCCCAGGCTCTCACGTATGTACGGTCAATCGTCTTCATGCCCAATTGCCAGTCCACATCATGATTCCTAAGGTCTTAGAGCAGAGATTGAGGGGACCATGATGAAATCCATATTGTTAATTAGATTGCTTCATAAATGCCATTTTCGTGTTATTACTTTTTCAATTAAATTTTGGTTATGTGAGAAACAGGAACAAATTTTAAGAAAGGAAGAAATTCACTCCCAATGAAGCTACTGGCTTGGCTCACAATTCTTTTGGCTCACATAAACTATGTTTGATATTAGGTAGATTCTTGTAAATCATAATCCCGTTTACCCAACCCATTTCCTCCTATTTTTAGTGGTTGTGTGGATAGCTTTTTTCTTCTTTTTTGGCAAGAAATTCATAGTATTTTATAGAATAATCACATCACAACATCGTTTAGCTACCTAAAACTAAGCCTTTACCTCTCAAAGTAACAAACACAGGAGCAATTTACTCCTTCACCCATTCTTACACCCATCGGCTGGCTTATGTAAGGACAAAATTATAGTGATAAATCCAATAAAATTTGAAATTTTTAATACATGTAGCTTTACATGATGAAGTAAAATATGTGTGCATATATTGCTTGCAAAATATTAACATTTGGGATTTATGCGGTAAATATCACTATTTTATTTGCATAGCTTGTAGATGGTCATACTTTTTGTTAGAATATGTGTATAAACTACATGATTTTGGATTCATATCTTAAAATTTTACAACAACAATTTTTCCTTCACAAAGATTGGCAAACCCATACATGATGATTTATAAGTTTGGTGAGCTAAAAGAAGTAGCTGATATATGAGCCAAGCCAATGTTTCAGGAGGGAAAATGGACTTTCTATATTTTTTTTAATTTTGTGTAGGGTAAACTGTTAGAACTATAGTTAAGCTAGATTTATAAATGGTAGGATAAATAGCTATCTTGACGCATGAAAAGAAACATCTAATTAAACTGAGCTAATAAACCTAATAAATTGAGTTTATCCCCAATAATTTGTGACTTTAGGTAGCCTATTTGTTGGTGTGGACGCCATTCGACTTCACTCACTAACAGCACACATCACGTACACCAAGAGTCGAGATCGCATAATTGATCGCGCGGCAGAAACTAATAAAACATAAAGCTTTTGCATAATCGTGTCATTAGCGTACTTAAGTATATATCTTTCAGTACTATAATAGTTTATGTATTAACTTCATTTTTGTCCATAACAAAATGACCCAGCACACAATAATGGCTTGTATACTAATTTTCCTTTTCTGCAATTGCATCTAGGCAATCTATACTTAACTAGGAAAAACCTAACAAACTATACTCATCCCAAAAATTATGCGACATTCGCATGTCTCTAGCTTAGCCTCTTTACTAATAAACAAGTTTAAAACTCACCACCCAAGTTTATATCCTCTTAATCTGAATTTGGCTGCCTTTCCCTCTTCACTAATGTAGATCTCCTACATGTTCCTCTATTTTATTTTTCTTCAGGAAAAACATAGCACAACTCAAATAATCACATGTCAAAGTTGATGTTTTCATCTATTGATTTACTCCCTCAATCTGAAATTTAATTAGGTATTTTCTTTTGCATATAGGATATAACTTAATTAATAAACCCAACCAAGTATAACCATCCCTAATGAGATGTGACATTCTCATCACTCTAGCCTCTTATTGGTCTGGACCCAATCCGATCGACCTCCTTCTAGAACATTACACATCACCAAACAAGGGTCTTGATTGCATCATTATCGATCTTATCCCTATGCCACGAGAATAAAAACAGAAAACTTCTTTTCTAGCGTATAAGTATGTGGACTAGCTACTTTCCTGCTGGTCCATCACAAAATGTACCACCTAGCCAATGTTGCATGGCAACATCATGTCATCATGTGCACCTGCATCAACTCTCACATCCGTACGGCCAATAGTCTTCATCTTCAATTGCCACACATCATGCTTCCTAAGATCTTAGAGCTGAGATTGAGGGGACCATGTTGAAATCCATGTTAATTAGATTGATGTGTAAATGCAATTTCAGTTTTATTACTTTTTCAATTAAAATTTTGGTTATGTGAGAAAGAGGAACAAAATTTCAATTAGGAAGATAGTAACTCCCCGTGAAGCTACTAGTTTGGCTTACTTAGACCGTGTTTGATATCACGGTGGATTCTTCTAAATCATAATCCCGTTGACCCAACCCATTTCCTCATATTTTAGTGGTTTTTTGAATATATGCTTTCTTCTTTTTGGCAAAAAAATCATAGTATTTTACAAAATAATCACATCACAACATCATTTGGTGAACTAAAACTAATCCTTAACCTCTAAAAGTGCCATACCCCGGAGTATTACTCCTTGCCCGGTTCTCACACCCACCGATCGGTTTATGAAGAACAAAATTATGCTGACAAGTCAAAAAATGATTTTTTTTTAATAATGTAGTTTACAACATGAAGTATATTTGTGTATATATTGGTTACAAAATATTAACATTTGTGATGTATGCGGTAAATATCTTTCTTTTCTTTGCATAGTTTGTAGATGGTCATACTTTTTGTAAGAATGTGTGTATAAACTACATGATTTTGGATTAATATTCTAACATTTTACAACAACAATTTTTCCATTACAATGGTTGGCAAACTGGGACATGATGATTTAGAGAGTTTGGCGAGCCTAAAAGAATTAGCTATATGAGCCAAGCCAATGTTTCAGGAGGGAAAATTGACTTCCTATATGTTTGAAGTTTTGTGTAGGGTAAATTGTTAGATTTATGGTTAAGCTAGATTTATGTTTTTATAATGACCTGACCATTTAGCACCAAAAATAAGACAATAACTGATTGTTATTTTGCTAACAGATCCATCTCACACGGAGACAAAAATGTGGGTGATATTCCTATCTGTCGCAGCAGTTTTGTTAGCCGGTTTACTAGTGGCTCTTCTCCCTCTTCTCTATACTACATTTATGAAAAGGCCAAGACGGTGCCTCGACGGAAATTGTTTGCAAGGTAAATATATCATGGATTTTATTTAATTATTTAATTAGAAAAGTCACTTCATCAATTCCCTTCATTAACTAACCATGTTATCCAATCGCGGAAAGATCAAAGTTGCAAGAAAATTCTCCTACTCTGAGCTAGTAGCGGCAACGGACAACTTCTCGCGAGATAGGAAGATCGGCAAAGGTTCCTTTGGTGACGTGTACAGAGGGTTGCTACCTGTGCCGGACCTGCGGGAGGTGGCGGTGAAGGAAATGCGACAGCCAACATTGAAGCGGAACCGGAAGAACTACGTGCATGAGATCGAGACCCTGTGTCAGCTACGCCATAAGAACCTCCTACGGCTCATCGGCTGGTGCGACGATGGTGGCCGGTTGGTGCTTGTCTACGAGCTCGAACCCAATGGTAGCGTCAGCGACCATCTCCACGACGGCGGCACTAGCGGGAGAATATTGACATGGCCGCAGAGGTACAATATCCTTCTCGGTATTGCAGCCGCCATTGACTACCTCCACAACGGTGCATATGACTCAACAAAGAGGTACGTGTTGCACCGGGACATAAAGCCCAGTAACGTGATGCTGGGAGAGGGCTTCGAGGCCAAGCTCGGCGATTTTGGACTCGTACGACAGGTCATCTGCCATGGCGGCGGGGGTACTCCTCGGACAACTGTTATCGGGAGCATGGACTACATGGACCCCAAGTACATCGAGCTCGGCACGCTGAGCTCCGCCTCTGATATATACAGCTTTGGGTTGGTGCTGCTGGAGGTGGCCACTGGCGTGAGACCGTCCGTCCCGGGAACAGCAGCACACCGGAACACCCTCATCGCGGCCGTCACGGAGTCTCACAGCAGAAAAGCCATCCTCGAGATGGTAGATGAGCGGCTGAGAGGGGAGTTGAATCAGTGGTGGTGGCAAATGGAGCGTGTCATGGTCACCGGGCTGACATGTGTCGAGCCGGCGCGTGACGAGCGGCCATCTATCAAAGATGTCATCGACCTGCTCTCCAAGCACGAGCAATCTCCGGCATCTAACCGTTACCTGAAAAATACTTCGATGCGGCCCAAGGATCGATTTCCTTTCATACTAACTAGGAATGTGGCTCTCGCGAATGAAAGGGCAACATCTTTAGCGTAGTGAACATGTCCATGAAATAATATGACTTCATATAATATGTGGAATTTTATATCCTATAGCTCTATAGGCGTGTACAAGGTTATGTTAAGTAAAACTGTTTATGAAATTTTAGAAGCGTTCACGCATGCATTTATAAAAAATCATGTACTTTGTAAAATGTTGCATTTTCTCATGTTGTATTTTGTTTAGATTATCTCTGGTCAAAATTTCAGTGTGAGCAGTTATACCAAAAAAGACTCGCGCCCCGCTTTATATACTCCCTCCGTCCGGAAATATTCGTCGGAGAAATGCATACAAATAGATGTATGTAGAACTAAAATACGTCTAGATACATCCATTCCTCCGACAAATATTTCAGGACAGAGGGAGTATAAAACAACGATCACCATACAAACCTGACACACACACTCAAGGCAAGATACAAGGGTGTATAAGAACACCTTTGTGTGAATAAGCATGAGAAGCTGCCTCTGTACCACGCTCCAGTTCTCCCCCATGTCGGCGACTACAAACAACAACCAACAAGTATTTGTCCGCTGTTATTATCAAACAATAGGAAATGATTTCCTAGATTGCACTGAAATCATCAAATTTGTGCATTAACCTATAATAACAATGTCATTTGGTTCCTGCTGCAAAATATATTACCATTTGATCGACCTGTATCTATGAAAGGATTGAATTTGTATATTTCAAAAGATCAGGCTCACTATTTTGCATTGTATCACTTTGTCGTATTTCTGCATAGAATTGAGATTCCCAGGGATAAGCATACCTAATGCATCAAGCTTCTCAGGTTTTGCAGCTACAGTGTCCTTTAGCTGGCAGCGCTCAAGGTCCTGCATAGGACCAATCAAATTAAGATCAATAGAACAGATGGATTACTCGGCGTATCAAAGGGGAAGCTTATGTAGTGAAAGTGAAACACACAGCGGCTATATAACCTGTACCTGCCATATCTCGGCCTCAGAATACTGCCCAATTGGGTCAATGTTGCTTCTCACGGTTCCTTCGAAGAGGGCGGGCTCTTGAGGAATCACACCAAAGCGAGACCTCAGATCATGAAGACCCAAAGTGCAAATATCTACTCCATCAATGACAATCTGGCCCTTTTGCAGGCTCCACAAGCCTGAACAAAGCCTGGACTAAGGTTGACTTGCCACTGCCGGTCCTTCCCACCACTCCTATCTTTTCCCCACTCTTGATGCTTATCGTAATGCCTTTCAAAATTAGTGGTGTGTTTGGTCGATACCTAACCTGAAAAGAATAGTATTTTATGGCTAACTTCTATCAATAACCTAGAAAATAATAGTGATAAGAAACACTTGCTAAAGGAAGAATCAACAAAGAAAAAGAAAAAGAAAACTGACCTCTAGATCCTTTATGTCAATATCTCCTCCCTGCAGCCAATTTGCCGAGGGGAGACAATCTGACACTGCCATGCTGCCTCTGAAGGAAGAGCGCTGTACTGATTCACCCTCTCCACCGAGACCATATCATTTTCTAGGAATTGAGAGAAAGGCCGTAGGAAAGGGACATGCCGACAAATTCTACGTCAGAAACAGTAAATATCAATGACGGGATGACCTTATGCATTTGAAGGTTAGAAAGAAATATACAGCTCCTGAATGATAAAACATTAAGAAAGTTTGTCTGGTTCCCATGTTCACCAGTCCAAAATCTTTGCCACTGAACCAAACTTGTCTTCGACGAGCACACCCGCAAGGTCTTATGGTACACAGAACAGCTAGGACCAAACTTTTCTTGTTGGTTCAAGACTTCAAGTACAAAAGAAAAGGCTTAGCCCAATCATTAATTGATGGTGTGTCACAATCGATAAGTATTAGGCTGGTTTCATATCTCAATTGGTAAATTTTACCAACTAGCTAGTCAGCATAGCTATTTCACGAGTTAGTTTATCACAGATATGAATGTGCTACAATTGTGTGGGTGAATAAACTTTTCACGTAATAGCAAAAAAGGATTTCCCCTGATACAAACACTTATTACAACCGAGAGACCGATACAAATACACAACACACATACCCAAGGCAAGATACAAAGGTGTAGGGCACCGACACACCCCACCGATAACCAAGCAAACACCGCTTGGAGCTGCAATAGAAAGGTGAGCTAGACAACAACGAAGCCAGGACTTCAAAACGGTGTGTTCCAGAAGGGTACGACCATGTATAGCCGCCACCGCAAGATCCCGAAGATCAGGTTTTCATCCGGAGCAAGACGACAGGAGTGGGATGCCACGACGGAGCCTTCATGAAGGATACAACGTCAACGGCCGGTGCCACCGTCGGCCAGTCAAAGTACTGGGCAAGTGGTGTACCCAGGTGCTCACACCCCTCCGTCGCACCCTAACTTCGTCAACCATCCGCAACCACACCAACCGCGTGGCCATGGTTGACCGCCCGCACCTGAGACACACGCTCCACCCCCAAATGTCGCGCCTCCCGCCACCAGAGCCGCCGCCCTGCAACCAAGCAAATACGGGACCACACAAAGGCCCTGGCTTTGGCCCAACCGACCGCCTCCGACCGACGGAGCCATCAGCAAATGCTCTGCCCCAGACATCGGCAGACCTGCGCAACCCGCCCGCGGTGGACGCATCCGGACTGGCACACCCCCTAGAATAGTGTCAAACTAGAATAGTTCTTTTGTATACACAATTAATGAAATTAGTTTTTTTTTCACTAAATGAGTTGACTTGTTCTTGAGTAACATGACAGTAACAGATTTAGTTTGCTCGGTTCATGGCCCGTCATTTCCTAAGAATCTAGTTCGATGGAATGTATCCGGTTTGCGAATCCAACAACCAATTCAAGAATCTACTAGTTCTGATTCACCGACTCTGATTCATAAATCAGAGTTCTCTATTTGTGAACCTGGTGATTTGGGCATACCTTTCAGTGCTGAATAAGAATTGGCACAAGATTCAATTTTCTATGGAATTGATATCAGATTCGAGAAAACAAGTAAATTTAGACCAAGAAAACATATAGAACATGAGGACCGTAAGTCTACTCTGTCCTATGAAATGCAATTCTATAAATACTCAATTAATGAAGACTTAATAATACCTTTCTTGATGAAATTGCTAGGCAAACTGATCATGAAAAAACCAGTTATGGACAACACAAGAGTGCCAATTAGCTCCAGGCGAAATCCAAACCACTCATTAGCTGCGTAGTTATGGAAGGACGTACGCAAATTGGAATTAATTCTGTCCAAGTTTGTTTGGTAAAATCCATCCTCCTTCCCAAAGCACCGTATAGTTGGAGCGCCCAAAATGGTCTCCGTTAAGTGATCAATAACTGGTGCATTTGTGACTCCTTAGAGACGAGTTAGCCCTCGGGATGTTGCAATATAATGATCCTGAAAGATAAATAAAAGTTAGAAACCAACTTTCTCATTATTCAGTTATGGGTTGGTAATATAAAGACTGAGTCCTCTAAGATGTTTTTTTTTAGAAAAGGGGTATAACCACGGCCTCTACATCAGAACGATGCATACGGCCACCTTTATTAGAACGCAAAAAAGTTCAACAAGGTCATGAGGTCTTAAACAAAGGAGCCAAAAAAAGCTCACGAAGAGCAGAAAATAAAAGCCACAACCGGCCGGCAAAATATATAGATAGGAAAACTAATTGTCTATCCTATTACATGACCGTCATCCAAACCGGCTGAATATAGCCCGAGCTACCATCTCCCATCGGGTAGATCCAGTAACCAAATGCTCCCTGGCCTCCATCTGAGTGACTAGCGACCACATACGGATCAACGTAGTAGCTCGGAAGATAACCTACAAAAATTGAGTATTTGATGCTCTATTAAAAACCAAATCATTCCTGCAGTTCCACACTGCCCAATGTAAAGCACATACTCCTACATGAATGTGTCTCGCTGTTTGGACTCTATCCAGTCCAGCCACGTCCCAAATAACGTGTTGATATTAGTCGGAGGAGTAATATTAAACGCAATGTGAACAGTCCGCCATAGAACCTTTGCCATCGGACAATCAAGAAAGAGGTGTTTGATGGTCTCATCACGATCACAAAAACTACATCTCGTGGAACCAGTCCAGTTGCGCTTTGTCAAGTTGTCGTTAGTCAAAATGACTTGTTTGTGTACAAACCACATGAACACTTTAACTCTCAAAGGTACCTTGACATTTCAAACATGTTTGGAACTGGGAATAGAGCTAGAGTTAATCACATCTAAATACATAGATTTAATCATGAACTCTCCATTCTTAGTTAACTTCCAGCACAACGAGTCTGGCTGTTGAGAAAGTTGCACATCCATTAGTCTTCTCACCAAATGGAGCCATGCTTCCCAACGGGCTCCGGCAAGTGCTCTTCTAAAGTGGATATTGAGAGGAGTGGATTGAAGCACGGTATCAACGAAGGCATCTCTATTTTTTCGTTGCACAATGCTATAAAGGAAGGGATATTGCAACGCGAGAGGGGAATTATACCCGGTACCAAATGTTCAATAGCAGTCGATTGCAATGGCTATGGCTGACGGCCAAGCTACTTGGCAGGTGACTGCAATGTTGCTAACCACCGAAATGCACATTGATACACCAATACCCATATAAAATAGAAGGGCGGTGTCTATTTTAGTTCGGTCCGCTGTTGCAGAAAGAATACACAAGGGTATGCTTCAACAAAAGATTCTATACATGACCGGTAACAAACAAAATCTATGTCTTCACAAGACATACCCGGCTTAGAATTCTTCCTGAAGGAGTCGTGTCAAAAAATGACATTGGAGCTCGTAGAATGCTATTAAACATCTTACCGAAGAAGGCCTGGGCTGATTTAAGCCCCAAAAAAGCGATGAAAAGAAGGCTGATAAACTGAAATACCACCGAAGCAGAAACTATTGACGCATAGACACCAAGAAACATGGAAATGTCAAATATGGTGTCCCCTGATGTTTCATACGACAGCCAGTAGTTGCTGGCCATTCTGGAGCCCTCTGTCAGCACAGATATAGCTAGAATGAGCACAACTCCCCACCAACCCCAAGCCTGTGTGATGTATAGCTTGTACACATGCCAACTCACTTGACCACTCTCCTTTTCCTCTTCCTCAATTAGCTTAGAAGAACCTGCTTCATTGCTAGGAGCAATAGCGGTCGTATTACTGTTTTCTTCAATGGGTTTGGAGTTAACCGTGGCTGGAGAATTCTCGGTGTTCTGAACAGTGTGGCCTTGCACCCCTGGCGCTTCCATGGAACTGTGGTGAGCAGCAACAAGAGCTAAAAAATCTGAACATGAATCTAGTAAATCGCCATAGACCCCTGACTGAATGATCGCCCCATTTTTCATTACCTGCATAATGCAGTTTCATCTCTGTTATCTGTCGATACCATCAGCATGGTATCTTTCACATAGTATATGAAGTATGGATAGTGTTAACAGGTAAAGAAAATGAAAAATAGATTTGAGAAAAAATACAAAGAAAGTTTTTAGGGACCATAGGTATGAACACTAGATTAGTTCTTTCCCTACTCCCTGAACCGAAAGAAAACATTGCTACTGATACTCTGCAATATCTTAGTCACTTATTTTCTACACAAAGCATATATGTCTACTCTATTTCCTCCTAAAATAATACATACAGTAAAAAAACTGAACTTACGAATACAGTATCCACATTTCGTAAGAAATCCACTTGGTGAGTAACAAGCAAAACAGTCTTATTCTTGAGTAGGCCCTTGAGACATTCCTGCAGAAAAAGGCTACCTGTTAGTGCTACTTAATAGTAATTGGCTAAGATACTAGCAATATTATAGTCATAGCCCTATACTTTCAGTTCCACACAACCCTTTATTTCTTTTCGCGCTGCTGTAGTGACGAGAAAGCTAGATAAATAGCATTAGAAAAAAAAAGGTTTGAAAGAACAAAAGAAACTGATATTTGATGACCGGTATCAACAAAATTATAATTCTATCGCCAAATGCAACATCCTTTTCTGTTCAATTAATCAAATATATCGCAAGAATGCACTTTTCTCAGGATCTCAATTTCCATATCTGTACATTTCCTAAACCATCTATATTGTGGCAGCTGGTATCACGCTTTATCATTTTGAAAATATATCTCCAGGTGCATCCCATGAACATTTAAAATTGTGTTACTGTTGCATTTACCCCAAATTTAATCAAGTATATGAGTTCTAAAACAGTACATGGAAAGAAAAAAAGATGTACGGCAATAAGATTTTTACCTTAAAGATAGTCGAGCCAGTATGAGCATGGACTGCACTAAATATGTCATCGAGAAGATATATATCACAATCTTGATAAACTGCTCTAGCCAACTGGATGCGTTGTTTCTGGCCACCACTGAGGTTGATCCCACGCTCCCCCATTTCAGTCTGGTCGCCGAACTCCATCATTTCTAAATCTTTTTGTAAGCAACAAGCATGTATGACTTTCTTGTATGTCTATGCATGCATCGGCAGTCCAAACAAAATGTTTTCTTGAATGGTTCCATTCTGGATCCAAGCTGTCTGATTGACACATGCCGTGGTCCCGTACACCCTAACCTATATATATCGAAGACAAAAATATATATAAATAATGCAGATGCTGGCAACGCAGAAAAGTAATTAAACTGATTTGAAAAGAAGATAGTGATGCTGACGTGTGTACATGTAATGTGTGTACATGTAATTCGGGGTTTTCGCGGTTCTAGTTTACTTAGGTTTTGACTAGTCCAACTACGTGGTTTTGGACCGATCGGGGTTTTCCACCTGTATGATATCCTTTGCCCTAGAAAAAACTGCTATCTAGTCCTATGGTGAGGATGAAACCTCGATTAAACATTGCTTCACACTATCACCGTTTTTATAAATTTACAATATAGACATGGATGCTTGTATGAAAACTATCTCTATGCACCAATGTACTGTAGTACACCGTAGTCCTTGAATACATCGTCTCCCACAAAAAGCAAAGCAGAAACTCTTGAAGCATCAATGTCAAGCCTAGTAACCACAAATAACCTAACCAAGAACATCTCATCTCACTATATTGTCACTATTTAAGCCATGAAATCTTTAAATTCTTTGATCGATGACCTTATCCAAAGTGATTCCTAATTTTTGGTGGAACAGTAAAAGAAGGAAATTGCACCATTGGATCTTTTGCAATAATTGTTTATGTTAATAGAGAATAAAACTCAAATTCTAACAAAATGCAAAATTCTTTTACAAATAAAAAAATACTACATGATGCAGTGCCTTAGACTCACCTTGCCGGAGACCTTGTGCATCTCTCCCATGATGCAGGACAGCAGCGACGACTTGCTGGAGCCAACCGCTCCGACCACCGCCGCGAGCTCCCCCTTCCTCACCTCCACCTCGATCCCTTTCAGCACCGGCTCCACCCCTCCGCCATCCTTCTCCTCGCCATCGCCGCCCTGGACGTCCCATGCGAACACCCCGCATTGCACCTTCACGGCCACCTCATCCCCGGCGGTGCCACTGCCAGGACGCTCCACCGCCGTGGTGTCGATCTCGGCGTCCGCCAGGAACTTGTACAGCCTGCCGAGCGACACGAACGCCTGCATGGACGTCACGATGGTCTGCGGGAAGTTTCTCAGCGAGCATGCGGAAGAAGGCGGTGGCCGTGAACACCTTGCGGCGTCGAGCTCCCCTCCGGCGGCGAGGTACGTCCCGAACACGAGAACCGTCATAGCGATGGGCCCGCTGGAGTACACCACGTTGGTGGCGCACACGAAGAGTATCACCTTCTTCAGCCACCCCACCTCGGCGCGCCGGAGCTCCAGCACCTTGCCACCGAAGGTCTCTTCCCATGCCTGCAGCTTGATCATGTGCATTTGGCCGAGCATCTCCGTCACGGCCTTCGCGCCGCTGTTGTGGGCGCGCCGCTGTTGTGGGCGCTGAAGAACTTGAACTGGTAGCCCAGGTTGAGCTTGTTGGCGAACACGGTGACCACGGCGAGCGTCATGATCACGGCGGGGCTCAGGTACGCGTACAGGAGGAACAGGGCCACCGAGATCTGCAGCGGCATCATCCACATCCACAGGCCGTGCAGCCCGTGCATGGTGCCGGACACCATCGAGGCGTCCACCTGCATGTAGTTCATGATGGCGCCCGCGCCGCGCACGCGCGCCGGGCCGGTGGACAGCCGCAACGACTTGCGGTACAGCGCCGTGAGAGAGCAGCGCGCCGCGGATGCGCATGCCCAGGAGCTGGCCCTGGAAGTTGTAGTGGTGCGACGCCAGCGTCTGGACCGCCTTGCCGGCGATCAGGATGGCCACAAGTCGGAGGCCCTCCAATGGCGTGCCGCCGCGGTGGATGAACTCGACGAAACGGTCGATGGGCGACGGGCCGACGTACATGGCCGCGAGCTGCACGAGCCACAGCGCGACGCCCACCGGGCTCCACCAGCCCCGCGCTTCCGCCGGCCAGTTGGACGCGAGCAGAGCGTACGCAGACTCGGCGCGGTGGTCCAGCGACACCGGCGGGACGTCGGTGTCGCCGAGGGACTCGTTGGCGTGCCACTTGGAGACGAGCGGGTTGATCCAGCTGAAGGTCGAGCGCGAGAGGAACAACGCGGTCACGTACGGCGTCGCCGCCGCCGCCGCCGCACTGGGGTTCTGGTCATGGTCCTGTTCGTCCTCTTCATCACGCGCCGTGCAGGTGGTGATGGCAATGTACGCGAGAGGGAGCGAGAGGAGCAGGCCGGCGAAGGCGAGGACGTCGTCGGGGAGGACCGGCGAGCCGTCGGCATTGCGGACGGCCGCGGAGGCGGAGAACAGCGCGGCGCCGAGGGCTGTGGCGATCCAAAACACGCGGAGGTGCGGAGGGTGAGCGGCGGCCGCAGCTGAGGCGAGCACGGTCCACGCGGCCGCGGCGTGTGCGGCGAAGTGGACGGCGAGGAAGGCGCACTCGACAACGCGCCACGGCTTCGTGCCTGCTGCCGGCAGGAGGAAGATCGCGAGCGCGAGTAGGACGGCGGACGTCGCGACGGTGACCGCGGACGCACCGAGCGCGACGGCGTGGCGGCCGGTGGCCAGGAACGGCGCGGCGTGAGTCGGTGACGGCAACAGCGCACAGGGGACGCGCCGCTGGCGCCACGGCGGCAGAGGGCGAGGACGAGCGAGGCCGCGAGGAAGAGAAGAGGACGTCGATGGCGCCGAGGAGCGCGCGCTGCGGGCACGGCGAGAGGAGGAGGAACGCGAGGGTGCCGACGAAGGAGCCGGATGATGAGGACCCGGTGGTGGCCAGCCAGGCCACCACGGGAGCCCTCCTCCCATCTCGCAGGTGCTGCTCCCATGAACCTCTTCGTTTGAGGAGAGGTGTTGGACCGGAGGAACGAATGAATCTAGGAGAAGTAGTTCGGTCAAATCGGAGAAGGTGGCGCAGCCGGCGGGACTCCATTGGCCGGGCACCTCCCACCCTCGGCCTCGCGCACTCCATTGGCTGCGGGGAGACTGTAGCCCACGGACCCGGAGTTATATAGCGCAACCATCGTCATTCGTGCCGCTTAGGCCCAAGGGCAAGGGGCTTAGCGTACGTGCTTAGAAAAAAATGCTTTAAAAAACTATTTTTTCTCAAATATCTTTTTCTAGAAACTACTCCATCCGTTTCTAAACATAAGTGTTTTTAAAGATTTCAATACGAACCACATGACATACGGATGTACATAGACATATTTTAGAATTTTGAATGTAGGTTCACTCATTTGGCTCTGTATACTATCTCCGTTCCTAAATATAAGTTTTTAAGATATTTCAATGCAGACTACATACGGAACAAAATGAGTGAATCTGCACTCTAAAATATGTCTATATACATCAGTATATAGTCCCTATTGAAATCTTTAAAAAGACTTACATTTATATACATCTGTATATAGTCCCTATTGAAATCTCTAGAAAGACTCACATTTAGGAACTGAGGGAGTAGTCCTTATTGAAATCTCTAGTCGTGTTTAATGCAACTAATGTCGTTTCCAAATTATAAGTAATGCAATTAACATGTTTCTAAATTATTGATGATGTGATGGATACATCATTGGAGGAGCGTGAGACGTTGGATATAGATGGTTGAATGGCTTGCATCATTTAAATTCAGCAAACTCGTGCTCTTATAAGTAGTATAGTATATAGTAGATAGATAACCATTGCTACTTGAGAAAAACTCGGTTTATTTTACTAAGCATCTCTCCTTAGGCAACGAATACTTTAGGTTCTAATAAAATACGTACAAGTTTTTCTCAAATTTGTTTAGAAAAAAGAGGTCAACATTTCTTTCTCAAATACTACCAAAAAACATGGCATTAGGGATACTACAGTTTATAAACTGTGGTACTTTGTTTATTTCAAACACATTAAAAAAACAGTGGCTTTTAGAGAAGTCTGACTACACAAATCTTGGAAACTAGTGTGTTTAAAAGATTTTTTTTTTACATTTTCATTCAGAACTTATACTTTTTATTTATTGTGTATCGAGATTACAATCTCACCAGAATACAAGGAAGTTGGAAAACATCTAGTTCTTCACATGTTCTCATCAATTACGTAGCTCCCTCCGAATACAGAAGCAAAGGAGTAAATTATCAGTAATAAATGCAGTATATATTCACATTTCCCGATGCCAATATTCCTTGATAATCGATGCCTAGTTAAAGACTACTTCACTAAACATTCCAAAGCGAATAAAACAGCTCGTGGCTTTTGCTCAAACGAGTAAAAACCTACATGGCCATCCTGTATTGGACTATCAATAGATTTAATGTGCCATTATCCAGGAATGTTTTTTGTCAAGTATAGCCTACAAAATACTTGCACAGTTCACCTACGATAAAGAATGTCGCAGTCCTCAGATCTACACAGCAAGGTCAGCCAAGGTGTGCCATCAGATGATAACAGGCTGCCACTTCCCAGCTCCAGAGGTTCAGGGGTTGTGGTTGAGGACCAGTAACTTTGGACCATATGGAAAGCACCCTTCCCTGTCTCTGATCGAGGGAAGAAATCAAGGCGCTTTACTTGCAAATGTCCAGCCATCAAGTCTCTGCCTAGAATTTCGAGTCGCAGCGGGATGCCAAGTGCATATGTTAGAGCCCTCATTGCCAACATCGTTGGTTTAACATCCAGGGGCCGCACCTCCTTGTAGCAATACTGATGCCAAAACCATAAAATGTCAAATAGTGAGCTCGGTCTGTAAATGGTAAACTTAGTATTGGTTTAGTCATGATTATGTTATTACTGTGCAAAGGACAGAAATAACACTGTTTATGCAGAGAAAATTCTCAACCTTGATACTCCCTCCGTCCGAAAATACTTGTCATCAAAATGGACAAAAAGGGATGTATCTAAAACTAAAATACATCTAGATACATCCCCTTTTATTCATTTTGAGGACAAGTATTTCCGGACGGAGGGAGTAGTTAACTACATAAATAAACTTTTATGACAAAGACAAAGGACACACAATCCACTAGTTGATTGTTCGAGAACAGTAGTAGGGATAAGAAATTCTAACCTGATGGACATTCATGTTTCCAGGAATAAATGATTTGTAATCAGCTTCTCGAGTACGGATCTCAGTCTCTGCCAGCAGTCTTAGCAAAGAAATGACTGGAAAAAAAAGGTGTTTAGCGAGAGAGAACAAGTGGACAAACAAAACATCTAAGCAAGCTTGTAGTATCCTTACTCCTGAGTGGCATCATCTCCTGTAGACTTCTCTTGTACAACTCGTCAGAACTCAGACTGCAAACGATAAAAGCAAATATTTTCAAAACCCAAACGTAACAACAAACAAGCAAAGGGATCTTGTAACTTAATGTCATGTCCTGTCAGAGAAAATCACTACAAAGCATCAAGTTAAAAGCTCATACCCATTTGCAACAGAATTGACCAAATGATTCAACTCCTGAAAGAACATGAAGACAAATGGTTAAGTATATAATTTGAGATATATTATGAAGAGAATCATATTTGTTTAACATACGGCATACAGCAGTTGTAATGATGTGGAAAACAAATATTTCCGCGACATATCATGCCGACTGCTCCTAACGCTCCACTACTTTTGTAGTGAATGCTATTTCAGGAAACATACTTGAGCTGAATAGCGTCCATACTGTAGCAAGAATGAACAGTTGAGTTTTTATTCAAGTGGAATATGATGACAGACCATAGTATTATTAAGGAGCTCTTAAGTTGACATGGTCCTGTAGACCAGTACTCTCCACCATGTCATATACTCGGTGTTTCAAAATTTGAAAACGCGCTATAGCTTTTACAGCATGAAATGCTACACCATTGAATAATTTCCACTATCAGAGCTAATACCGCTATATCCACTATTCATGTAGCAGATATTGCTCCTCCATGCTACATGTGCCAAACTAGAACTAAATAACCACTTTTTTCCTCTATACTCTTCTTAGATATCCTTAAGAAAAAGTAATATGGAAACAAGAAAATAAATATTTCGAGAACTCCACAGTCCTCCCCTAAATTTACATGTATGGCAGCTCCACAAGTGCTCATCGGTTTTCCCTCTCCTCTCACTCTGCATACCCCTTCTATTTTAGGTCGCATATTTTGGAATTCGCTAAGACCAAGGAGTTTAATACTTCTCGGAACTTCATGATGTTCTTTTGATAAGAAATAGATTAGTTCAGGCTGGCCAAGCCTTGTCTTAGTTCAGTAGACCTATAGATATGGCTCAATGCAAAATCTAACTTTATTATATGTCTCGCTACATATATTTCATACTCGGAAGTCGTAACAGTAAACAAAGATGTGTAAAATACTCCCTCCGTCCCATAATGTAAGACGTTTTTTCACACTACATTAGAGTCAAAAAACATCTTACATTATGGGACGGAGGGAGTAGTAAACAGTGAGCAGATTTTAGCTTTTATGATGGCCCGCTATATGTGTGATAGATTTTTCCTATCCTTCATGTAGCAGACCACAAACCGCTTTATCTACTTCTAGCTTTATTTAAGTGTGTAGTCCCATATGCTTTTTTTAGAGAGGAAAGAAAAACACAAAAACATTTTAGGGTATTATTCTTTATCAAAGATATTTTCTGATGATGTAGCATGGGTTCAGATAACTTTAAAGCAGATTCAGCAAGGGCACTGGACAAAAAAAAGTTTAGAGAAGAGGCTCGAGCCGAGCCTAACATTGAATTAACAAAGCCATCAACCCGCTAGGATTACAGCCAACCACATCTTACAAGAAGCACTGGACAATTAAGGCCACTTAAGGGGCCACTTAAGGGACATCTAGTTATTTTTGCAAGTATTATAGATCATATGTAGTTTGTTTTTCACTAAATGACTGAACTAAGTATTACAAAGGAACTAGGGTTACGAGGTCAGAAAAAAAATGAAGCTTCTGTAAGCTAGGAGAATACATACAGAAACAACACTTGAAAAGTATTCTTCAGGATTTAAGAAGTATGCTTTGTCCCATTTCAGACGACAGAAATTCTCTCTGGACACTGCCACATGTTCCATTAGACGAGTAACTTCAGCTTGACTATCTTGCATTTGTCCAAGATTTTCCTGTTTACAAGCATAGTCATATCAAACTTTGATGCAAAACAAAAAAGCAACATCGTAAAAACCTTGTAACTTAGAAAGTTACCAAGTAGGAGAAAAAGAAAGCTCTGTAGAAATAGTTGCCATCTCCGCGAGTTCGTCTGAAGTGCAAATAGCGCTGACAAAGAACCTGCACAAAACTAGTTTTGCGCATTAGCATAGAACACTTAAATAACGAGAATGCTCCTATAGTGGCATGCAAACTTACCTTGATAATTTCCTGGAAAATGTCATTATCTGGATAATCCTGAACCAAATCCAAGAGTGGTTCCTGCCATACAAAGAATAAGTATCACAAAAAGGGCACTAACGATTTAGTAGATTCATCTGAATTAAGGATGGATTCGATAAGTAATGCTGAAGCACAAGGCGCAAAATTGTAAGCCTAAGAAATTCTTTTATGGTTTCCACACATCAATCATCCACTTATTTGGTAGGAAAATGATATGAGGCCTTCATTGGGAAAACCTATGTTACACTAGATAAGGATCATCGATCACAATGTGCAAAACTGAAACTTATTTTATGTCACATAAGAACTTCTCCTGTACCCTAACTCACATTATTGGTAAGACTTGAGACACATGACCTTATCAAGGGTAAGTTCCACTGTAACTACAGAGTAACGTCTACGAAAATGTTATGTTCCAGAAAGAAGAACAAACTAACAACAAAGGATTCAAATAGAAGCCAATGATTTTTCCATCAGATAATACCATAGTTCCCTCAGGGCCTGATTGCAGTTTGACAAACATTTTAAGGTTGCATGTAACACACACTCAAACAAGGGGAATGATAATATATATTAGCATGCTAAGCAAGATCGAGTTAACTCTTGAATATCTAGTGAAAGTTTATTGTAGGACATCGGAAAGGTCAGATGGTGTTAACTGAATGAACAAAAGATTAAAAAGTCAATGCATTGTTGTGAACAGAGGATCTACAATGTTCTCACCTGGCATCCTAATGCCCTTGGACGAGCATCCGGACACCGGAAAACACCACTGACACTGAGAATACGGCAGTCCTTCGGTGGTCGGAGGTATGTTCTCTTGCCATCCAGCAGCTGATTCCAGTTTGCCCACAGAGAAAAATATTCATTTTTGTTGAGCGGCACCGAGTCATGCCGAACAAGATCATGCGGGAGATTCTTCTTTTGAGTGCTCATAAACAATGAAATGTAGAATTTCTCCTCATCTGGTAATTCATCCTAAATAATTGCAGACAGATAGTTGTGAAGGATACTTTCCAGCACGAATAAGGCCCATAAGTACAAAAAAACAAGTGTAGTAACTAAAACAACTGATTCAGACTCCGACTAATGCAATCAACAACTAGAAAATTAATTCCAACACCGCAGTGACTGACGAGGCATCCTTCTCTGTGTTCAGAACAACTGAACAAAGAACTCAAGTTGCCAAATCACCGAAATGAACTAAGAACTAGTAGCAGCAAAGGAACACAAATTTTCACCTGATCCTCTTGCATCACCTCCCAACCCTCATCATCTCCGTCTTCGGGCCAATCATCATCATCATCATCCAGTCCTTGATCCTAGAAAATGGCAGGGCATTGTAAGACAAACACTTTCCAGCGCAAATGCAGAGAACAGAGTAAAGAAGAGTGCAGCGAAAACAGAGCATCCGATCCAGACACAGTTTTCAGTTATCTTGCCATGGAAATATCCAATCTAGCTAGCTTTCCTGGTCACCCGATTGGAACATCAAAGGAACGCGATTTCTGAACAGAAACCCCAACGAACTCCCTCCTTTTCCTTTTACAAAAGAATTCAGGTACTACGTCAGGCGTCATGAAAAATTAATTGGAGGGCTCGCAAGCATGCACGCAATCCATCTTCCCAACAAGGCAACAACTACACCAATTCTAAGAACGCAGCCAAGAAAAGGATAACTGAACTGCGACGACACCCGATCCTGCGGCAGCGGAGCCAAGAAAGCACCCAGACACCAACAGGCCGCAAGAAATGCCCCGAAGCGGACCAAGAACGAAGCCGAGGTCACCCCGACGCACCACCGAATCGCGCCGGAGGACCATCACCATTCGCCCAGATTTCAAGAACGAACTCACCGTGTACTTGACGATGGGGGTCAGCGGCGGCTGCCGTGCCGGCTGAAGCGGGGGCGGCGAGGCGGAAACCGCCGTGGGGTCGAGGGAGGGCGACGGCGCGAGCCCTGGCGCAGGCGGCGGTGTGGGTCCGGCGCCGCCGCCGCCGTCGCCGTCTCCGTCTCCGGTGCTTCCCGCCCTGTCCGTGTATAGCTTGACCTTGAAATTTATCCCCATTTCTTTCGCTTGCTGGAGATTCCTTTTCAGCCCCTCGGAGAAGCACTGGCTTCTTTCGGCTCGCCCCCTCGATTCCTGGAGAATTTGGTAGAGGTCTTTTGCAAGGGCCCAAGTGGTAGATATCTTATATACTACTCCTTCTGTAAACTAATATAAGATGACGTTTTATATCATTATTAGTGACTCTACATGGTAGGAGAGTGTATCAGCAAATTGTCTCAGCCCGTCACTCAAGCTCTATTTCAGGCCCCCAGCCCGGCCTCCCTTCCTCCTCCTTCAGAGACCTCGTCGGTGACAAGAGGAGTGGGATCCTCTCCCCCTTATTTACGGTGTTCTTTTTGTAGGTCAATGTTTTCCTTAGATTTTGTTTCTGTGACAACATTGATGAGGTAGTGGCAGCAATGGCCCGTTAGAATGAAGTCTTTTCGACCTCTCCCTACATCACGACATCCGACCTGGCGGCGTTGTAAGTTGTGAGGGTATATGTGCTGCCAGGTATGTTGGCTCTCATCGGATCTTCATAGTGGTGTATCAATCAAGCGAAGCAATGGTCTCGCTCTTGGTGTGGTGATTTAGACCCCTTTCAATGCACTCGGCGCCATGACTCGGGTTCTCCAATCCTCTGGACTGGTGGTGAAGGATTGAAAGCCTGCGTGGGGTGGGGTGATGCACAAACTGATGTTCCTTTGGCATTTACTAGATCCTCATTTCTGGCGATGAATTATTATTGCGGTCAAAATCTGGTTTAGCGACAAGGCGGGGCGGGGCAGCACCCATCGATGGTGGGGGAGGGGAGGGGGAGGTACGTGGATAGAGTGTGGCATGTCGGTGGGTGGAAGACTTGCGCGTGATCCATTCGCGGGCAGAATAACGCACCTGAGGGGGTCAAGACGATGATCCAGCTGCCCATTTGCATCCGGTGGCTAAGATATTAATCTTTTCCAAGTACCCAAGGTGTAGACCATCCCTTTTTCTTATCCTCTACCCCCGTGCTCTATCGAATCCACTTTCTCATCCCACTGGCTCTCCTACTCAACCACCTAGCCCGCGGTCGTTATATAGTTCCCTTGACCTACCTCGCTATATTGTCATGTCACCACCAACCATCAGGCGACGGCCACCACTCCAATGAGAGGGCACTGATAAATTCGCAAAGCAATAGTTAACATCGTCCCCATTTCCACCGCTGCTACCCTCTTATATATTCACTTTATAAGGTGCACATGTCTTTCCATGTTTAACTTTGATACTTCAATAGACCAATAATTTAAGAATCATGTGCCTTCTAATTACATTGAAAACTTCTTTCAAATACCCCCTCGATTTAAAAAAGTAATGTGTATTACTTTTTGTAAAAAGTCAAACATTTCTATGTTTGACAAAGTATAGCAAGACATATCAACATCTACCATGCTGCACAAGTAAAATGTAAAAATACGTTTCGTGAAGAATCAAATGATAATGATTTGTATTGTACATGCATACTGAGAATATAAATTTGGTCAAAGCTATGAAGTTTGAGTTCTAAAAGAATTAGTACACCTTGTATTTTGAACGGGAGGGAGTATAACTTTAGTGGAATAATTTTTGTGACACATAACAGCATTTCTTTTCTTTTTCTTTTTGCGGGTACACATAACAACATGCATGTTCCTTGCTTAAATTCATGGTTAAACTTGAATATCGAAAAATGTGTACACCTTTTAAGCGAAGGTAGTAGTAAGAAGTGTTGAAGATTAGGGACCAGTGGTTCATTCCATTGTGATCTACAGGGGTAAAAACACAAAGGCCGGTGATTTGTAAAAGTGTCTCTTTTTGTGATCTATAAAGAAAAGACCAGGCAATGCAGATCGGAAAACTTGTCGCAACTCGCAAGGTCAAAAACTGTGAAACTGGTCAAAATGATGACCATATTTTTTTTGTTTGAGACAAAAAAAATGATGACCATATAAGCGAGGAAGAACTGTGCCCGTCACGTACATCTTCCAGTTTTTTTTTTAATTTACATCTTCCAGTTTTGGTCGCTCTCATCATGTACAGTGCAGAGTTTTCTTTTTTTCCTTCCTGAGCGTAACCTGCCACTACGGACGGATAGGGCCTGGTCCGGTATGCGTTCTCCAGTTCGCCTCCAAGTTGGGCCAGCGGAGGAAGAACCAGGCTGCACGCAGATGCGGCCCACCTGGCCATCCCGCGGTTCCTGCGGCTAGCGGGACACAGCAGCGCACCCCAGTTTAGTCCGACATCGCGCAGCGAAGGAGCTCGGGACCGGTTTATAAGCGTCGCCCTTCCATCTGCATCGTCCCTTCGGGGACATCCGATAAAATTGGAACGATACAGAGAAGATTAGCATGGCCCCTGCGCAAGGATGACACGCACAAATCGAGAAATGGTCCAAATTTTTTTGAGATTTTGCGCGCAGGTCCTCTCGATTTTTACAGATACACCCTCGATCCACCTTCGCATGCGGCTGAAGCGGTGGCGCTGTGTACTTTTCTTTGCATCCAGATCCTTCAACTCTTCGCGTCTCCTATATCCAAGCTCCTGGCCTTCAATACTGTACTTTTCATGTTATACATCAGCTTCACGAGACCACTGCAGCTGGAGCAGCCAACCATCCATTTTCTGATTGTGAGTGTTCTATTTCATTTTCTTAATTTTGATTTCTCCAAAATGTCAACTGAGAATAAACTGAATCCAGATGCCGCAAAAACACTGAAACAAGTGTTGGACAATTTTGCCAATGTCACTGGACTTGCGATATTTTTTTGAAAAAATCTACTTTCATACATCTCAACATGGACGTCAATCTAGTGGCGGGGAGACTAAGTTATGTAAACGTGACAGTAATGTGTACACTTAACATCCCCCGCAGTCGCAGCATCGATGTCGATGATGGTAAGACTAGAGTGAAATTCACTGAAAATCACGGTTGGTAGTCCTTTGGTGAATATGTCAGCATATTGAGATTGAGTAGGAACATGCAGTACTTTGACTCCGCCCAGCTGCACCTTCTCACGGACAAAGTGGAGATCGATCTCAATGTGCTTGATGCGGCGATGTTGAACTGGATTCGCTAACATGTACACTGCAGAGATGTTGTCGCAGTAAACAATGGTGGCCTTCGGTATTGGACGCTGGAGCTCCAACAACAATTGGCGGAGCTACACTGACTCTGCAACAGCGTGTGCCACAGCTCTATACTCCGCTTCTGCTGACGACCTGAAACAGTGTGCTGCCTTTTGGAAGACCAGGAGATTAGATTATCGCCTAAATACACGCAAAATCAAGAAGTAGAGCGACGGGTCTTGGGGCAGTCGGCCCAATCGGCATCCGACTATGCTATCAGTGGAGTTGGGGAGGAGGTGTTTATGTGTAAGCCAACATGAAGAGTGCCCTTGAGGTAGCGAATGATACGTTTGACAAGAGCGAGGTGAGGATCACGAGGATCATGCATGAATAGGCAGGCCTGCTGGACAGCATAAGCAATGTCCGGGCGGGTTAGGGTGGCATATTGCAGAGCACCTGCAAGGCTGCGGTAGAACGCCGGGTCAGAAACTGTTGAGGAACGTAGTAATTTCAAAAAAAATTCTACGCACACGCAAGATCATGATGATGCATAGCAACGAGAGGGGAGAGTGTTGTCCACGTACCCTCGTAGACCGAAAGCGGAAGCGTTAACTGCTAGCACAACAGGTTGATGTAGTTATCGTCTTCACGATCCGACCGATCAAGTACCGAACGACGGCACCTCCGAAGTTGACACGTTCGGTCGATGGCGTCCCACGAACTCCGATCCATGAGAGCTTTGTAGAGAGTTAAAATCGGCCTGACGGCGTGATGACGGTGTTGATGATGCTACCAACGCAGGGCTTCGCCTAAGCACCGCTACGATATTATCGAGGTGGAATATGGTGGAGGGGGGCACCGCACACGGCTAAGAGATCAATGATCAATTGTTGTGTCCAGATGTGCCCCCTTGCCCCCGTATATAAAGGAGGGAGAGGAGGAGGGGGCGGCCAAGGAGGAGGAGGCGCGCCCAAGGGGGGCAATCCTACACTACAAGAAATATGTCAACTTGTGACCTTGACTATTGGTCACTGAAAGGTCATTGTTTTTCATTTGCGACCTTTTTTTGACCAAAAACAGAAGGTCAAAAGCTGAGGGTCGTTAACTGACTATAGCGACCTTCTTTGTGAGAAGGTCGTGGACGTTCTGACCAAAATATTCCTCTTGTGACGTTTTGGTCACTAGCAACCTCCAGTGCCACGTAGGCATCCAGCGTGGCAAGTCGATGTGGCACAAGATTCAGCCCGGTCCAATTAGGTGTTTTACATGGGCCGAGCCCATTAATTCAGCCTTTTATATATGTTTTTCCTGTCAATTTACGCTAGCTACATGGGCCAAGCCTAGCAATTCGGCCTTTTATCTTTTTCTCACAAATTATGTTTAACCAAATGAGTCCAGCCCAATATTTTTCAGGCTTTTTCTTTCCTGTCCAATCCACATTCATTTATTTTTGTTTCATTTTTTGCCCAAAATATTTGTCCAATATAATTTGATCCTTGGCCTCTTTAAGGTCCAACTCCAGCCCATTTAACGAACATTTTCAAACCAGTTTGAATAACAATATGAATCACCACCAATTAGCTGAATATTACAGAAATATCTCAAAACTCACATTCTACAAATTTCCATCACATCCGTATTTTATACAGATCCAAGCAACCTACAACATTACGTATTCAAGCATTCAGCTGCTGAAATACTCTAGAGCAGGAAAGAATAAATAGAACTATCTAGTGCTTCACAACAAGAAAACATGTAGTCTGCTTCTTAAAATACTGCTTCTTCCTTAGCAATGACAGGCCGATGCAAAACATCTGGGCATTCAAAAGAGAACAAAAAGTATGTCATTGATATAAGAAATATTACACGAATGCTTTTAAAATAAAAACTAAAGGCACATGAGATGGAAACAAGTAATTTGAGATGGAAAGTTAGCCAACAGAATTTATACAAAAGATCTTTTTGCAGTACAATTATCTTATGTACATATGAATGACACCCAAGTAATTTGAGATGGAAACAAGTACATCTAGCAATCTAACATGTATAGTGGCACCAAGAAAAGAGCAAGACACGGAAGAATTTTAGCTTTACATAATGTTTACAAGAACAGGACCCTGATACAGGATTTAGCTTGTCCTCAACACTGTTAACAAGGTACTTCTAAAGTAGCTATGTGCATCAGCCTCACCAAGTCTTATCATGAATTGGTTGCTTTTAAAAACTATACTATATTTTTGAACATCAAACTAAATAGACGGCTGCTCTCAAACCGTACATCCAAACAAAGCAAATAAGTACTCTCTGAAACCTTAGAACATGCTTTACAACTCATATGTAGAGGCCAACTTGAAATTATGAGCATAATGAACTCATTTTTCAGTTAGAAGCTCGCTGCCCAAAACTGTCAGGTAGTGCAGTTTTTTAACTAAACCAAATTCAGTTTACACAGAGGTAAGTAAGGAACTACTTCAAAACCAGAGGTGCTAACTATGTTTACACAGAAAAACGAGTACGGTGTCTATTTGCCAAACTTGCAGCAGCTAAGAATTCATTCCCCATAGAGAAAATGAACTGACTAAGACTATGATATGATTGTCGTGACCTCGTTCACGGTATCCTAACAAAGCATAAAGAAAAGAGAGCATGTCCCGTCGTCATTAGATTAAATTTCTACTAGTACACAGTGCTAGAATCACTATAACCTATGGAGTGACAAGCACTATAACCATACAAATAAAGTACTTTATCCCATACCTATATGCATAACACCGACGGAATAACAGCGGTATAAACAGTAGTATAGAAACTTAAACACTAGCATCACCTACTTAGTAGTGACCAGGAATTAATCCACAGTTGGTAGAGAAAAACAAAATCACAAGCACTCTTGGCGTAGCACGTGTAGCAGTAGATCACAGTCACTACATCCGGCATCACCAATCTTATTGTATGCAAACAATCTTATTTTATTTGTTTATATTACTAAAACAAAGGTGTATGAGGTCGATCAGGAACACTATTTTAAAAGCAGACATATCTTCCTTTATGTGAAGAAGTCTGCTCACTTCATTAATTAGTAGTAATCATTCCATGCTTATCAACCGGTAATGCGTGTGCTTGATCATGGTGCGGAGATTACACGCATAAAGGAATAGAATCCTAAACACAATAGCATCAAACAGCGGTGGGTGCTCAACCCATTTACCATACACAAGCAACACTTAAACAATAGCATGTGCATATATAACTTGTGTCACATTAGGGGTTCAGAATGTACTCGGTATATTCTAATAAATATAACATGACCGAATTTCTTACGGTCAACATCACCTCCGAGCAAGTTGATGTAACCACCACCGCAGACAAGCTTTTGCTCATGCCTCACCGTGAACTGCAAAGACGAGTGTCTTCTCCTTGTTCTTGAACTTCAGTGGTACTCATTTGAGATGGCATAGAACACCTGTAGTCCTCTGAGGTTTGGATACCTACATCAAGATTCAAGAATCAAGGTTTCATTAGTAAATCATAAGAAAGAAAATCTCAAGTTAAGTTTTCTGAATCAACTAAACTTCAATGTGTAGGTACTACCAAGTACCAATGAAAGCATAGTAGTATCAAACTGAAACACCACACCACAAGAAGATGCATTACAACCAATTACTCCCATCCATGGAACAAATTGCAAAAATAATTGACTCTATTCGTGGCTATTTAACCAAGAAGTTGTTTGAACATGCTTGTTACAAGTAATCCAAAATTCAAGATTTTGTTATTGAATAAAGGGTAGACAGATTACATAAATTTCAGCCAACCTATCCTCTACAACAAAGATGAGGGAGTTGTACTCCAAATCAAAGTGAAGCACGTCAGAGCTGCAAGGCAGAGAAAGATAGTAGAAGAGGAGAGAGAACCTCCACGGCCGGGCCGCAAGCAGTGCAGGGTTGCTCGAGCAGAACCTCCATGACATGGCCTTGGTTGGTGCTTCCCCACCCGCTCCTCTACTGCTACAAAAGAAGATAATTCAAGGCGGAGATTAGAGAGGGAAGGAGAGATAGGAGAAAGGAGGGGAGGGGCTGAACTCACCGGGACATGGCGGATCCAGTAGGAGTAGAGGGCCTTGTGAACGAGGCAAGCTCGGCAGCGGTGTTGTTGCAGTGGCGAGGAGACGCCGGGCTCGAATCAGGCGGCATCGTGGAGCGATCGCGAAGAGCGAGGAGGTCGTGTGCACGCGAGAGTGGATGGTGGTCGGCGTGGTACGAGGTGGTGGGCCGAGGCGGCGAGTGGATGGCGGCAGCAGGTGGGTGGGGATGCGGATGGGGCGACACGGATCCGGGTAGTGGAGGCGAGGAGCCACTTGAGGCGGGGAGGTGTGGGGAGTCGATCTGGGGGCAGCCATGGTGCGAGGCGTGGCGGCAGCGTCTATGTTTTGGAGAGCTGTCAAGGGCGTTGGAGGGAGGCAACAAGGAGGTGGAAGAGGAGGCGGTGGTGGAAGGGGAGACACCGCCGGGGAGGTGAAGCCCGTCTTTGCTCACGGCTGCCGCCCGTGGGCTCCCCACCCACAGACAGTTCATGGCGGGCTCATGGGAGCGAGGAGCGATCTGGGTAGAGGACGGCGGATTGGATTGGGCTACGTGGGGGTAGGGATAGAGGCGTGGCTTGAGATCTGAGGGAGGGAGAGGGTTAGGGTTGGAGATAGGGTTAGGGTGAGAGGATGAGGCCGTGAGGGTGAGGGTGCCGTCCGATCCGGAAATATCCGACGGTGTATGATGCGTGATCCGCGTGAGAAGCCTATGGACCAATCAAAACGCAGATAAAAGCTTTGACAATCTTATGACCATCTCAATTGGTCTTAATTGATTGAAATATAAGTATTTTTGCAGAAAAATGCATTTTTCATTTCAGTTTTGTTCTAAAGAACCTACCAACTCTTTGTTGCAAAATTGATCCTACCAACTCAAAGTATCTATTTCATCACAGGAACACAAAGTTTCGCAAGATTTCACACCTAGATAAGAACGTTCATACCGACAAATTTGACCACATTTATCAATAGCCTCTTATTTCGGGTAAACAATCGACATATTAGCCTCATGTTGTATGTTTAAATGACCCAATATTGTGTTCATATGTGTATCTTGGGACGACAAATAATATTGATTTGAGGGGGTTTTATTTTCTTTACACAAAAAATCATTTTTCAATTTTTGGAGTGCCAATAATCGGGTTTTTTTGTGAAGGCCCTATCATATATTTATTGCAAAATTGAACAAAATTATTTTTCTAAAATACTACGCCATATTTAATGAACAAATGACCAAATAGTTGGGTCTCAAAAGATTCGAGCCACCTCTCGTGAAAAAGACAAATTATCGCCGATTCAGCAGGAAGCGGGTTGATTTTGAACTGCAGCATCCTCATAGTTTGCTCTTTATTTTTTCCAAAAATAATGTCTAGGTACAGAAGTATCTATTTTATCAGAGAAACACCAAAAAAATTCCAAGATTCAAGCACTAGGTAGGAAACGGTCATTCCCGCCGTTTTGACCGCATTTTGAAACGGGCATAAAAAATTCAAAATAAATTAAAAAATTGGGAAACCTTCGCATTGTGTCATTATATGTGGCCAAGTTCCCAGGAAAAATAACAAACTTATGTCTGGCAATTATTTTAAAAAAGTGTTCTCAGAAATGAGCTATTATGCGTGAAGATTCATGGCTTTCAAGCCAAATGATCAATCTTATGGCCACATTCATGGCATAGTTTGTTCAAATGATCTCATATTGTGCACAAGGGTGCATCTTGGAATTCCAAACAATGTTGCCTAAGGAAGTTTTCATTTTCTTTGCACAGAAAATTCATTTTTCATTTTCCAAGTGCCCAAAAGGAGGTTTTTTTGTGAAGGAACTACCAAATAATTGTTGCAAAATTGGATCAAATAATTTTTATAAAATACTAGGCCATATATAATGCACAATTGACAAAATGGTTGGGTGAAAAAAGTTTTGATCTACCTCTGATGAAAAAGACAAATTACCGTCGATTTAGTTGGAAACGGGTCAAATTTGAACTGTAGCTGCCTCATAGTTTGCTATTTATTTTTTCCAAAAATCATTTCTAGGTACATAATTATCTATTTAATCATAGAAACACCAAAAAAATTCCAAGATTCAACCACTAGCTAGGAACGGTCAAGCCCGCCGTTTTGACCGCATTTTGAAACGGGCATTAAAAATTCAAAAAAAATCAAAAAATTGGAAAACCTTCGCATTGTGTCATTATATGTGACCAAGCTTCCAGGAAAAATAACAAATTTGTAATACGGAAATTATTTTAAAAAAAAGTGTTCTCAGAAATGAGCTATCATGCGTGAAGATTCATGGCTTTCAAGCCAAATGATCAATATTATGGCCACATTCATGGCATAGTTTCTTCAAATGATCTCATATTGTGCACGAGGGTGCAT
Source organism: Aegilops bicornis (assembly GCA_021605145.1). Classification (NCBI taxonomy): domain Eukaryota; kingdom Viridiplantae; phylum Streptophyta; class Magnoliopsida; order Poales; family Poaceae; genus Aegilops; species Aegilops bicornis. The sequence continues at coordinate 30,034,621 of CM038670.1, forward strand.
CTTGGAATTCCAAACAATGTTTCCTAAGGAAGTTTTCATTTTCTTTGCACGGAAAATTCATTTTTCATTTTCCGAGTGCCCAAAAGGATGTTTTTTTGTGAAGGAACTACCAAATAATTGTTGCAAAATTGGACCAAATCATTTTTATAAAATACTAGGCCATATATAATGCACAATTGACAAAATGGTTGGGTGAAAAAAGTTTTGATCTACCTCACGGTGAAAAAGACAAATTCTTTGTCGATTTAGTTGGAAGCAGGTCAAATTTGAACTGTAGCTGCCTCATAGTTTGCTCTTTATTTTTCCAAAAATCATTTCTAGGTACATAAGTATGTATTTAATCATAGAAACACCAAAAAATTCCAAGAATCAACCACTAGCTAGGAATGGTCAAGCCCGCCGTTTTGACCGCATTTTGAAGCAGGCATAAAAATTCAAAAAAATCAAAAATTGGAAAACCTTCGCATTGTGTCATTATATGTGACCAAGTTTCCAAGAAAAAAATAAACTTATGTCTGGTAATTATTTTAAAAAGTGTTCTCGAAATGAGCTATCATGCGTGAAGATTCATGGCTTTCAAGCCAAATGATCAATCTTATGGCCACATTCATGGCATAGTTTGTTCAAATGATCTCATATTGTGCACGAGGGTGCATCTTGGAATTCAAACAATGTTTCCTAAGAAAGTTTTCATTTTCTTTGCACGGAAAATTCATTTTCATTTTCCGAGTGCCCAAAAGGAGGTTTTTTTGTGAAGGAACTACCAAATAATTGTTGCAAAATTGGACCTAATCAATTTTATAAAATACTAGGCCATATATAATGCACAATTGAAAAAATGGTTGGGTGTCAAATTTTTTGATCCACCTCTGGTGAAGAAGACAAATTACCGTCGATTCAGTTGGAAGCGGGTCAAATTTGAACTGCAGCTGCCTCATAGTTTGCTCTTTATTTTTTCCAAAAATCATTTCTAGGTAAATAAGTATCTATTTAATCAGAAATACATGGTTTGATGGCGATACATCAAGGTTTGGACGGTGGCCGAGGGCCCCAACTCTAGAGCGCGTAAGCTCGCATGCCCGCCGCGTGGTCACCGCGTGACCGTGGTGTTTCCATGTGTTCTGGGCGGCCTAGGCATGTCTAGTGAGTTGGGCACTCCCCAGGTAGGTGCTAGGAAGAAAATCACAACATAAAATTCTCACGAGGAGACCGATCGATGCTCAAACATGAATAAGCAGCCAAGTGTTTGATTTATGTACGGGAAATGCACATGGCTAATGGGCGTGAGTTTTGGCTGAGGATGATTAGTTACTAAGAAGACCATCTTCACAAATTTTCACCTCAAAAGGAGGAGCCTAGGTGGTACTTGCTTTACAAACTACCACACTTTGGACATAAATCTGAATGTTGAAGCTGGGCTCAAAATAATGAATAGATTGAGCTGGCATTTGGTGGAGGATGGTTATTTGGGCATAGGAAAGCACTCAGAGAAAATGGATACCATTTGGACATGCCAAAGTGGTACTTCCTTCACAAAGTGCCGCTCACGAACAGAATAGGAAAATGAATATTTTTTAATTATTTTTGAACTAGGCAAGGAAGATTCTTACATATTTGACGAAGATATGACCCAAACAATTTATGAGATTTTTTTGGGAATTTTGGGAATGACAGAAATATAGGTTGCTTCACAACCTAGGGCAAAAACTGTCACATGGACATGACACATAGGCAAAACTAATGAGGTGGCGCCTAGTCATAGCAACCCAGCACAATTTACAAGGCTATGACCATCTATATTGGTCGTTAACAACTAGAAATAAGGCAGCGGACTATCGTTGTTTGCTTTATGACCTTTTCGTGTAAGGAAATTACGACCTTTCTGACCAAAATGGTCGCAATGGTTTAGGGTTTGGAGCCCCTCGAACAGCTTTTGACCAATTGGTCTGAAATGGTCATAAATCTATGACCAATTCTTCCAGGGTCACTGACAGAAGGTCACTTTTGACCAATTGCTACTCCAAGTAGGATCCCCCCCCCCTCTTTCCTAGTCCAAGTAGGAGAGGGGAAGGAAGGGGAGGAGAAGAAGAAGGAAAGGGGGGTCGGCCCCCTAGTCCAACTCGGTTTGGGCTAGGGCGGCCGTGCGCCCCTAGCTGGCCGCCTCTCCTCTTCCTCCACATGGGCCCATGAGGCCCAATACACCCCCAGGAGGTTCCGGTAACCTCTCGGTTCTTCGGTATTTGTCCGATAACTCCCGGAACTCATCCGATGTCCGAATATAACCTTCCAATATATCAATCTTAACGCCTTGATCATTTCGAGACTCCTCGTCATGTCCCTGATCACATCCGGGACTCTGAACTACCTTCGGTACATCAAAACACAAAAACTCATAATACCGATCATCAGCAAACTTTAAGCGTGCGGACCCTACGGGTTCGAGAACTATGTAGACATGACTGAGACACGTCTCCGGTCAATAACCAATAGTAACCTGGGTGCACATTTTGGCTCCTACATATTCTACGAAGATCTTTATCGGTCAAACCGCATAACAACATACGTTGTTCCCTTTGTCATCGGTATGTTACTAGCCGAGATTCGATCGTCGGTATCTCAATACCTAGTTCAATCTCATTACCGACAAGTCTCTTTACTCGTTATGTAATGCACCATCCCGCAACTAACTCATTAGCTACATTGCTTGCAAGGCTTATAGTGATGTGCATTACCGAGAGGGCCTAGAGATACCTCTCTCACAATCGGAGTGACAAATCCTAATCTCGAAATACATCAACTCAACAAGTACCTTCAGAGACACATGTAGAGTACCTTTATAATCACCCAGTTACGTTGTGATGTTTGGTAGCACACAAAGTGTTCCTCCGGTAAGCGGGAGTTACATAATCTCATAGTCATAGGAACTTGTATAAGTCATGAAGAAAGCAATAGCAACATACTAAACGATCAAGTGCTAAGCTAACGAAATGGGTCAAGTCAATCACATCATTCTTCTAATGATGTGATCTCATTGATCAAATGATAACTCATATCTATGGTTCGGAAACTCAACCATCTTTGACCAATGAGCTAGTCAAGTAGAAGCATACTAGTGACACTATGTTTGTCTATGTATTCACACATGTATTATGTTTCCGGTTAATACAATTCTAGCATGAATAATAAACATTTATCATGATATAAGGAAATAAATAATAACTTTATTATTGCCTTGAGGGCATATTTCCTTCAGTCTCCCACTTGCACTAGAGTCAATAATCTAGATTACACAGTAATGATTCTAACATCCATGGAGCCTTGGTGTTGATCATGTTTTGCTCGTGGAAGAGGCTTAGTCAACGGGTCTGCAACATTCAGATCCGTATGTATCTTGCAAATCTCTATGTCTCCCACCTGGACTTGGTCCCGGATGGAATTGAAGCGTCTCTTGATGTGCTTGGTTCTCTTGTGAAATCTGGATTCCTTTGACAAGGCAATTGCACCAGTATTGTCGCAAAAGATCTTCATTGGACCCGATGCACTAGGTATGACACCTAGATCGGATATGAACTCCTTCATCCAGACTCCTTCATTTACTGCTTCCGAAGCAGCTATGTACTCCGCTTCACACGTAGATCCCGCCACGACGCTTTGTTTAGAATCGCACCACCTGATAGCTCCACCGTTCAATATAAACATGTATCCGGTTTGCGATTTAGAATCGTCCGGATCAGTGTCAAAGCTTGCATCGATGTAACCATTTACGACTAGCTCTTTGTCACCTCCATAAATGAGAAACATATCCTTAGTCTTTTTCAGGTACTTCAGGATGTTCTTGACCGTTGTCCAGTGATCCACTCTTGGATTACTTTGGTACCTCCCTGCTAAACTAATAGCAAGGCACACATCAGGTCTGGTACACAACATTGCATACATAATAGAGCCTATGGCTGAAGAATAGGGAACATCTTTCATTTTCTCTCTATCTTCTGCAGTGGTCGGGCATTGAGTCTGACTCAACTTCACACCTTGTATTACAGGCAAGAACCCTTTCTTTGCTTGATCCATTTTGAACTTTTTCAAAACTTTATCAAGGTATATACTTTGTGAAAGTCCAATTAAGCGTCTTGATCTATCTCTATAGATCTTGATGCCCAATATATAAGCAGCTTCACCGAGGTCTTTCATTGAAAAACTTTTATTCAAGTATCCTTTTATGCTATCTAGAAATTCTATATCATTTCTAATCAATAATATGTCGTCCACATATAATACTAGAAATGCTACAGAGCTCCCACTCACTTTCTTGTAAATACAGGCTTCTCCAAAAGTCTGTATAAAACCATATGCTTTGATCACACTATCAAAGCGTTTATTCCAACTCCGAGAAGCTTGCACCAGTCCTTAAATGGATCGCTGGAGCTTGCACACTTTGTTAGCACCATTTGGATCGACAAAACCTTTTGGTTGCATCATATACAACTCTTCTTCCCGAAATCCATTCAGGAATGCAGTTTTGACATCCATTTGCCAAATTTCATAATCATAAAATGCGGCAATTGCTAACATGATTCGGACAGACTTAACCATCGCTACGGGTGAGAAAGTCTCATCGTAGTCAACTCCTTGAACTTGTCAAAAACCTTTCGCAACAAGTCGAGCTTTGTAGACAGTAACATTACCATCAATGTCAGTCTTCTTCTTGAAGATCCATTTATTCTTGACGGCTTGCCGATCATCCGGCAAGTCAACCAAAGTCCACACTTTGTTCTCATACATGGATCCCATCTCAGAATTCATAGCCTCAAGCCATTTTGCGGAATCTGGGCTCATCATCGCTTCCTCATAGTTTGTAGGTTCGCCATGCTCAAATAACATGACCTCCAGAATAGGATTACCGTACCACTCTGATGCGGATCTTACTCCGGTTAACCTACGAGGTTCGGTAGTAACTTGATCTGAAGTTTCATGATCAATATCATTAGCTTCCTCACTAATTGGTGTAGTTGTCACAGGAACCGGTTTCTGTGATGAAATACTTTCCAATAAGGGAGCAGGTACAGTTACCTCATCAAGTTCTACTTTCCTCCCACTCACTTCTTTCGAGAGAAAATCCTTCTCTAGAAAGGATCCATTTTTAGCAACGAATGTCTTGCCTTCGGATCTGTGATAGAAGGTGTACCCAACAGTTTCCTTTGGGTATCCTATGAAGACACATTTCTCCGATTTGGGTTTGAGCTTATCAGGTTGAAGCTTTTTCACATAAGCATCGCAGCCCCAAACTTTAAGAAACGACAACTTTGGTTTCTTGCCAAACCATAGTTCTAAGGCGTCGTCTCAAAGGATTTTGATGGTGCCCTATTTAACGTGAATGCAGCCGTCTCTAAAGCATAACCCCAAAACGATAGCGGTAAATCAGTAAGAGACACCATAGATCGCACCATATCTAGTAAAGTACGATTACGATGTTCGGACACACCATTACGTTGTGGTGTTCCGGGTGGCGTGAGTTGCGAAACTATTCTGCATTGTTTCAAATGTAGACCAAACTTGTAACTCAAATATTCTCCTCCACGATCAGATTGTATAAACTTTATTTTCTTGTTACGATGATTTTTCCACTTCACTCTGAAATTCTTTGAACTTTTCAAATGTTTCAGACTTATGTTTCATTAAGTAGATATACCCATATCTGCTCAAATCATCTGTGAAGGTGAGAAAGCAGCGATACCGCCCATGAGCCTCAATATTCATCGGACCACATACGTCAGTATGTATGATTTCCAACAAATCTGTTGCTCGCTCCATAGTCCGGAGAACGGCGTTTTAGTCATCTTGCCCATGAGGCATGGTTCGCAAGTACCAAGTGATTCATAATCAAGTGATTCCAAAAGTCCATCATGATGGAGTTTCTTCATGCGCTTTACACCAATATGACCCAAACGGCAGTGCCACAAATAAGTTGCACTATCATTATCAACTCTGCATCTTTTGGCTTCAACATTATGAATATGTGTATCACTACTATTGAGATTCAACAAAAATAGACCACTCTTTAAGGGTGCATGACCATAAAAGATATTACTCATATAAATAGAACAACCATTATTCTCAGATTTAAATGAATAACCGTCTCGCATTAAACAAGATCCAGATATAATGTTCATGCTCAATGATGGCACTAAATAACAATTATTCAGTTCTAAAACTAATCCTGAAGGTAGATGTAGAGGTAGTGTGCCGACGGCGATCACATCGACTTTGGAACCATTTCCCACGCGCATCGTCACCTCGTCCTTAGCCAGTCTTCGCTTAATCCGTAGTCCCTGTTTTGAGTTGCAAATATTAGCAACATAACCAATATCAAATACCCAGGTGCTACTGCGAGCTCTGGTGAGGTACACATCAATAACATGTATATCACATATACCTTTGTTCACCTTGCAATCCTTCTTATCCGCCAAATACTTGGGGCAGTTCCGCTTCGGTGACTACCGCTTGCAGTAGAAGCACTCAGTTTTAGGCTTAGGTCCAGACTTGGGTTTCTTCTCTTGAGCAGCAACTTGTTTCTCGTTCTTCTTGAAGTTCCCCTTCTTCTTCCCTTTACCCTTTTTCTTGAAACTGGTGGTCTTGTTGACCATCAACACTTGATGCTCCTTTTTGATTTCTACCTCCGCGGCCTTTAGCATTGCGAAGAGCTCGGGAATTGTCTTGTTCATCCCTTGCATATTATAGTTCATCATGAAGCTCTTCTAGCTTGGTGGTAGTGATTGAAGAATTCTGTCAATGACACTATCATCCGGAAGATTAACTCCCAGTTGAATCAAGTGATTGCAATACCCAGACATTTTGAGTATATGTTCACTTGTGAACTATTCTCCTCCATCTTGCGGTAGAATTTATTGGAGACTTCATATCTCTCAATCCGGACATTTGCTTGAAATATTAACTTCAACTCCTGGAACATCTCATATGCTCCATGATGTTCAAAACGTCCTTGAAGTCCCGGTTCTAAGCCGTAAAGCATGGCACACTAAACTATCGAGTAGTCATCAACACGCCATCGTCAGAATTCACAATGTCTGCGATTCTTTGGCGCAGGTGGTACACCTAGTGGTGCTTCCAGGACGTAACTCTTCTGTGCAGCAATGAGGATAATCCTCAAGTTACGGACCCAGTCCGTGTAATTGCTACCATCATCTTTCAATTTTGCTTTCTCAAGGAACGCATTAAAATTTAACGGAACAACAGCACGGGCTATCTATCTACAACAACATAGACAAGCAAAATACTATCAGGTACTAAGTTCATGATAAATTCAAGTTCAATTAATCATATTACTTAAGAACTCCCACTTAGATAGACATCTCTCTAATCATCTAAGTGATCGCGTGATCCAAATCAACTAAACCATAACCGATCATCACGTGAAATGGAGTAGTTTTCAATAGTGAACATCACTATGTTGATCATATCTACTATATGATTCACACTCGACCTTTCGGTCTCAGTGTTGCGAGGCCATATCTGCATATGCTAGGCTCGTCAAGTTTAACCCGAGTATTCCGCGTGTGCAAAACTGGCTTGCACCCGTTGTAGATGGACGTAGAGCTTATCACACCCGATCATCACGTGGTGTCTCGGCATGACGAACTTTGGCAACGGTGCATACTCAGGGAGAACACTTTTACCTTGAAATTTAGTGAGAGATCATCTTATAATGCTATCGTCAATCAAAGCAAAATAAGATGCATAAAGGATAAACATCACATGCAATCGTCATGATCACCATCGTCACCGGTGCTTGTGATATGATATGACCATCATCATCTTGTGCTTGTGATCTCCATCTCCGAAGCACCGTCATGATCACCATCGTCACCGGTGCGACACCTTGATCTCCATCGTAGCATCGTTGTCATCTCGCCAACTATTGCTTCTACGACTATCGCTACCGCTTAGTGACAAAGTAAAGCAATTACAGGGCGATTGCATTGCATACAATAAAGCAAAACAACCATATGGCTCCTGCCAGTTGCCGATAACTCTGTTACAAAACATGATCATCTCATACAATAAAATTTAGCATCATGTCTTGACCATATCACATCACAACATGCCCTGCAAAAACAAGTTAGACATCCTCTACTTTGTTGTTGCAAGTTTTACGTGGCTGCTACGGGCTGAGCAAGAACCGTTCTTACCTACGCATAAAAAAACAACGATAGTTCATCAAGTTAGTGTTGTTTTAACCTTCTCAAGGATCGGGCGTAGCCACACTCGGTTCAACTAAAGTTGGAGAAACTGACAGCCGCCAGCCACCTATGTGCAAAGTACGTCGGTAGAACCAGTCTCGCGTAAGCGTACGCATAATGTCGGTCCGGGCCGCTTCATCCAACAATACCGCCGAACCAAAGTATGACATGCTGGTAAGTAGTATGACTTAGATAACCCACAACTCACTTGTGTTCTACTCGTGCATATAACATCTACGCATAAAACCAGGCTTGGATACCATTGTTGGGGAACGTAGTAAATTCAAAAAAATTCCTACGCACACGCAAGATCATGGTGATGCATAGCAACGAGAGGGGAGAGTGTTGTCCACGTACCCTCGTGAGACCAGCGGAAGCGTTAACTGCTTAGCGGTTGATGTAGTCGTACGTCTTCATGATCCGACCGATCAAGTACCGAACGTACGTCACCTCCTAGTTCAGCACACGTTCAGCTCGATGACGTCCCACGAACTTCGATCTAGCAGAGATTTGCGGGAGAGTTATGTCAGCACGACGGCGTGATGATGGTGTTGATGATGCTACCGACGCAGGGCTTCGCCTAAGCATCGCTACGATATTACCGAGGTGGAATATGGTGGAGGGGGGCACCGCACACGGCTAAGAGATCAATGATCAATTGTTGTGTCTAGAGGTGCCCCCTTGCCCCCATATATAAGGCCAACTCCACTGCACGACCCTATCTTGTCCGGCCCCGGCCGTTTGGGGCAAAACGGACAAACCAGGCGGCCCAGCGCGCGACGGCCTGGACCCATCTGGTCCGTTTTGTGTCCGGGCCGACCCATTTCGAGCGCGAACTTGCGTCATGTTTGGGTCGCGGCGGACAGCGAACGGACGCTTCGAACGTCCGCGTCGGGGCCGCGTGGCAGGCGGCCACCTACCTCCCACCCGCCAACATAAATGCGCATGGGCAGGTGGCCCCACCTGTCATCCGCTCCCCGTCGTCGACCTCGCCGGCCGGCCGCAGCCATGGGCCTTTGGAACTACGGTCGTAAGGGGAAGCACGACCGCGAGGCCGGCTCCTCCTCGGGCCGCCGCCGCGGATCCGTGAAGAAGGAGGAGCCCGCGTCAGCGCCGCGCTCCTCCCGTCGAGCCCCCGCGTCACCTCCGCGCTCCTCCCGTCGAGCCCCCGCGTCACCGCCGCGCTCCTCCCGTCGAGCCCAGCGTCGGCCCCTTCACCATCGCCCCTAGGCCCATCGGCGAGCGCGACCGGCAGTACCTCTGCGCGTACGTGTGCCGGTAGTACTGGGAGACGAGGACGCCGGTCCCGTGGAGCGACACCCACCTCCCCAACAGATGGCACCTCTCCGCGGACCGGGTCCCCATCCCGCCGATGCCGGCGAACGGCCGTGCCCGGCGCGATGAGATCGCGCGCCGCCGCCGCCTCCTCCCTGATGACCTGTACTACGACCACAGGTATGCCCCCGACTCCCCGCTGTGGGACACATGGCTCCAGGACGAGCATGATACGCGCCGCGCGTCGTGCCGTCGGCCTGATGTCGCCGGGGCGCGGAGGCCACGCGTCTTGGCGCTTGAGCGTCTGTGGTCTCGACGCCCACCCGTCGCCTTCCCGATCCCCGTCGCCACCTCCACCTCCTCGCATGACAGCGGAGGAGGAGGCCCGTCTGCTGCAGCGTGCCATGGATGACTCCATGAACACGCACGACGAGTGGCAATGGGACAGCCTAGAGGAGGCCATGGAACTCTCTGCCGCCGGGGACGTTGCCTTCCCGGAGCTGCAGATGGCGGCCGTCAGGGAGAAGGCGATGAAGGAGGACCCGCCGACCGCGTTCCAGCAGCTGCTGGGCCAGGGGTGGGGCTGGTCCTGCACTGCTCCGGAGATGGCCGCGAGCATGGGCGTGAACTGGTGCCCCACTCCACCACGGTCACCGGAGCGGGAGGCGTCGCCACGGGAGGAGGTGGTGCAGGCACCTCCCGCCGTCCAACCCGCCCCCGTCTACCACGCACCGCTGGCCCACCTGTGGACGCCGTCGGCCTACATCGACCTCGTTAGCGACGACGACGACACCGGCGGCCAGTGAAGACGGCCATGGCCACGGCACCGATGGGCGCGGCAGGAGCGCGCGGGAGGCGTTTTTTTATTTTGTTTTTATGTTAATTATGAAACTGGGCCTTTTAAGTGGCCGTGGAAACTGGGCCATTTTGTGGCTGACCCCTATATATGTTTTATGTTTTTAATGCTTTTATTTACTTTTTTAGTTATTTCATTCTAGTTTTATAGTTTTTTTATTCACGTCCACCCCGGACACGTTTTGGGGTGCGGCCGCGCGGTGGGCGCACACACGACCCAGCTGACAAAGCCTGACACGGGCGAACCCATCGGCGCCCCAAAGGGACAAAATCCGGCCAATCCGGACGCCCGTTTGGGGTCGTGCAGTGGAGTTGGCCTAAAGGAGGGAGAGGAGGAGGGGGCGGCCAAGGAGGAGGAGGCGCGCCCAAGGGGGGATATCCTACTCCAAGTAGGATTCCCCCTCTTTCCTAGTCCAAGTAGGAGAGGGGGAGGAAGGGGAGGAGAAGAAGAAGGAAAGGGGGGCCGACCCCCTAGTCCAATTCGGCTTGGGCTAGGGGGGCCGCGCGCCCCTAGCTGGCCGCCTCTCCTCTTCCTCCACATGGGCCCATGAGGCCCAATAACCCCCCGGGAGGTTCCGGTAACCTCCCGGTTCTTCGGTATTTATCCGATAACTCACGGAACTCATCCGATGTCCGAATATAACCTTCCAATATATCAATCTTAACGTCTCGACCATTTCGAGACTCCTCGTCATGTCCGTGATCACATATGGGACTCCGAACTACATTCGGTACATCAAAACACAAAAACTCATAATACCGATCGTCACCAAACTTTAAGCGTGCGGACCCTACGGGTTCGAGAACTACGTAGACATGACCGAGACACGTCTCCGGTCAATAACCAATAGCGGAACCTGGATGCTCATATTGGATCCTACATATTCTACGAAAATCTTTATCGGTTAAACCGCATAACAACATACATTGTTCCCTTTGTCATCGGTATGTTACTTGCCCGAGATTCGATCGTCGGTATCTCAATACCTAGTTCAATCTCGTTACCGGCAAGTCTCTTTACTCGTTATGTAATGCATCATCCCGCAACTAACTCATTAGCTACATTGCTTGCAAGGCTTATAGTGATGTGCATTACTGAGAGGGCCTAGAGATACCTCTCCGACAATCAGAGTGACAAATCCTAATCTCGAAATACGTCAACTCAACAAGTACCTTCGGAGACACATGTAGAGCACCTTTATAATCACCCAGTTACGTTGTGACGTTTGGTAGCACACAAAGTGTTCCTCCGGTAAGCAGGAGTTACATAATCTCATAGTCATAGGAACTTGTATAAGTCACGAAGAAAGCAATAGCAACATACTAAACGATCAAGTGCTAAGCTAACAAAATGGGTCAAGTCAATCACATCATTGTTCTAATGATGTGATCTAATTGATCAAATGATAAATCATATCTATGGTTCGGAAACTCAACCATCTTTGACCAATGAGCTAGTCAAGTAGAGGCATACTAGTGACACTATGTTTGTCTATGTATTCACACATGTATTATGTTTCTGGTTGATGTCTACTACACAACCTTCTTCTTGTAGACGTTGTTGGGCCTGCAAGTGCACAGGTTTGTAGGACAGTAGCAAATTTCCCTCAAGTGGATGACCTAAGGTTTATCAATCCGTGGGAGGCGTAGGATGAAGATGGTCTCTCTCAAACAACCCTGCAACCAAATAACAAAGAGTCTCTTGTGTCCCCAACACACCCAATACAATGGTAAATTGTATAGGTGCACTAGTTCGGCGAAGAGATGGTGATACAAGTGCAATATGGATAGTAGATATGGATTTTTGTAATCTGAAATAATAAAAACAACAAGGTAACTAATGATAAAAGTGAGCGTAACCGGTATTGCAATGATAGGAAACAAGGCATAGGGTTTATACTTTCACTAGTGCAAGTTCTCTCAACAATAATAACATAGATAGATCATATAACAATCCCTCAACATGCAACAAAGAGTCACTCCAAAGCCACTAATAGAGGAGAACAAACGTAGAGATTATGGTAGATGCGAAACCACCTCAAAGTTATCCTTTCTGTTCTATCTATTCAAGAGTTCGTAGTAAAATAACATAAAGCTATTCTTTCCGCTCAATCCATCATAAGGTTCATACTAGAATAACACCTTAAGACACAAATCAACCAAAACCCTAATGTCACCTAGGTACTCGATTGTCACCTCAAGTATCCGTGGGCATGATTATATGATATGCATCACACAATCTCAGATTCATCCAACCAACACAAAGTACTTCAAAGAGTGCCCCAAAGTTTCTACCGGAGAGTCAAGAAAACGTGTGCCAACCCCTATGCATAGGTTCATGGGCGGAACCCGCAAGTTGGTCACCAAAACATACATCAAGTGGCACGTGATATCCCATTGTCACCACAGATAAACACGGCAAGACATACATCAAGTGTTCTCAAATGAAAGACTCAATTTGATAAGATAACTTCAAAGGGGAAACTCAATTCATCACAAGAGAGTAGAGGGGGAGAAACATCATAAGATCCAACTACAATAGCAAAGCTCGCGATACATCAAGATCGTGCCATAGAGAGAACACGAGAGAGAGAGAGAGATCAAACACATAGCTCTTTGGTACATACCCTCAGCCCGAGGGTGAACTATTCCCTCCTCGTCATGGATAGCGCCGGGATGATGAAGATGGCCACCGGTGATGGATTCCCCCTCGTGAGGTGCTTGAGCAGGCTCGAGAGGTTTTGGTGGCTCTGAGAGGCTTGCGGTGGCGGAACTCCCGATCTATCTTCTCCGTGGATGTTTTTCAGGTACGTGGGACTATATAGGCGAAAGAAGTCGGCCGGGAGGTGTTCGAGGGGCCCACGAGACAGGGGGCGCGCCCAGTAGGGGGGCGCCCCTATCTCCCGGCCTCCTTGAGGATCTTCTGACGTGAACTCTAAGTCTCCAGGATGATATTCTTCCAAAAAATCACGCTGCCGAAGGTTTCATTCCGTTTGGATTCCGTTTGATATTCCTTTTCTTTGAAATTTTGAAACAGACAATAAAACAGCAAAATGGGTTGGGCCTCCGGTTAATAGGTTAGTCCCAAAAATGATATAAATGTGTAAAATAAAGCCCATAAACATCCAAAAGGGGTAATATAATAGCATGGAACAATAAAAAATTATAGATACGTTGGAGACGTATCAAGCATCCCCAAGCTTAATTCCTGCTCGTCCTCGAGTAGGTAAATGATAAAAACAGAATTTTTGATGTGGAATGCTACCTAGCATAATTCTCAATGTAATTTTCTTTATTGTGGCATGAATGTTCAGATCCAAATGATTCAAGATAAAAGCTTATAAAACATAAAAATAATAATGCTTCAAAGCATACTAACAAATAATCATGTCCTATCAAAATAGCATAGCCAAAGAAAGCTTATCCCTACAAAATCATATAGTTAGGCCATGCTTCATTTTCATTACACAAAATACTCCCATCATGCACAACCCCGATGACGAGCCGAGCAATTGTTTCATATTTTTTAACGCGCTTCAGCTTTTTTCAACTCTTACGCAATACATGAGCGCAAGCCATGGACATAGCACTATGGTGGTATATATGGTGGTGGTTGTAAGGACAAAAAGGGAGAAGATAGTCTCACATCAACTAGGCGTATCAACGAGCTATGGAGATGCCCATCAATAGATATCAATGTGAGTGAGTAGGGATTGCCATGCAACGGATGCACTAGAGCTATAAATATATGAAAGCTCAACAAAAGAAACTAAGTGGGTGTGCATCCAACTCGCTTGCTCCACGAAGACCTAGGGCATTTTGAGGAAGCCCATCATTGGAATATACAAGCCAAGTTCTATAATGAAAAATTCCCACTTAGTATATGAAAGTGACAACATAGGAGACTCTCTATCATGAAGATCATGGTGCTACTATGAAGCACAAGTGTGGAAAAAGAGATAGTAGCATTGTCCCTTCTCTCTTTTTCTCTCATTTTATTGTTTTTTCTTTTCTTTTTTTTCTCTCTTGTGGGAGTATATATATGATTTTTTTTCTTTGGCCTCCCCCCTTTTTTTTCTTTTTGTAAAGTCCGAAGTCTCATCCCGACTTGTGGGGGAATCATAGTCTCCATCATCCTTTCCTCACTAGGACAATGCTCTAATAATGAAGATCATCACACTTTTATGGATTTACAACTCAAGAATTACAACTCAAAGCTAGAACAAGATATGACTCTATATGAATGCCTCCGGCGGTGTACCGGGATATGCAATGAATCAAGAGCGACATGTATGAAAATTATGAAGGTTGCCTTGCCACAAATACAATGTCAACTACATGATCATGCAAAGAGCAATATGACAATGATGGAACGTGTCATAATAAATGGAACGGTGGAAAGTTGCATGGCAATATATCTCGGAATGGCTATGGAAATGCCATAATAGGTAGGTATGGTGGCTGTTTTGAGGAAGGTAAATAATGGGTGCAATACCGGCGAAAGTTGCGCGATATAAAAGAGGCTAGCAAAGTGGACGGATGAGTGTGCGTATATCCATGGACTCACATTAGTCATAAAGAACTCATATACTTATTGCAAAAGTCTACTTAGCCCTCGAAGCAAAGTACTACTACGCATGACCCTAGAGGGATAGATTGGTAGGAAAAGACCATCGCTCGTCCCTGATTGCCACTCATAAGGAAGACAATCAAAAGAGCACCTCATGCAACAAATTTGTCACACAACTTTTACCATACGTGCATGCAACGGGACTTGCCAACTTCAACAAAAGTATTTCTCAATTTCATAATTACCCACTAGCATGACTCTAACATTACTACCTTTATATCCCAAAACAATTATCAAGCAACAAATTGATCATAGCATCCAATTCACCTCCTATGATAGTTTTTATTATACCCAACTTGGATGCCTACCATTCTAGGACCAATTTTATAACCATAGCAAATACCATGCTGTTCTAAAAGACTCTAAAAAAGATATAAGTGAAGCATGAGAGACTAGCAATTTCTTCAAAATTAATCCACCGCCGTGCTCTAAAGATATAAGTGAAGCACTATAGCAAATGACAAACTACTCTGAAAGATATAAGTGAAGATAAATGAGTAGTCGAATAATTGTGCAACTATGTGAAGACTCTCTAACATTAAGGAATTTCAGATCTTGGTATTGTATTCAAACAGCAAGCAAAACAAAATAAAATGACATTGCAAGGATAGCACCACTCAAGTGAAGAAGCAAAACTTAGGTTCCACCGATACTAACCGATAATTGTTAAAGAAGAAGGGTGATACGTCTCCAACGTATCTATAATTTTTGATTGCTCCATGCTATATTATCTACTATTTTAGGCAATATTGGGCTTTATTATCCACTTTTATATTATTTCTGGGACTAACCTATTAACCGGAGGCCCAGCCCAGATTTCTTGTTTTATGCCTATTTGATGTTTCGAGGAAAAGGAATATCGAATGAGTCAAGCAGGAACGAAATCAACTGGAGAAGTTATTTTTGGAAGGAAAGCAACCCAGGGAACTTGGAGTGCACGTCAGGGGAGATACGGGCTGCCCACGAGGGTGGGGGGCGCGCCCACCCCCCTAGGGCGCGCCCCCTGCCTCGTGGGGCCCCCGTAGCTCCACCGACGTACCCCCTACACCCTTATATACTCACGTATCCTAAAACTTCCAGAACAGAAGATAGATCGGGAGTTCCGCCGCCGCAAGCCTTTGTAGCCACCAAAAACCAATCGGGACCCTGTTCCGGCACCCTGCCGGAGGGGGAACCCATCACCGGTGGCCATCTTCATCATCCCGGCGCTATCCATGACGAGGAGGGAGTAGTTCACCCTCGGGGCTGAGGGTATGTACCAGTAGCTATGTGTTTGATCTCTCTCTCTCGTGTTCTCTCTCGTGTTCCCTCTATGGCACGATATTGATGTATCCCGAGCTTTGCTATTGTAGTTGAATCTTATGATGTTTCTCCCCCTCTACTCTCTTGTGATGAATTGAGTTTTCCTTTTGAAGTTATCTTATCGGATTGAATCTTTTATGAGAAAACTTGATGTATGTCTTGCTGTGTTTATCTGTGGTGACAATGGGATTTCACGTGCCACTTGATGTATGTCTTGGTGACCAACTTGCGGGTTCCGCCCATGAACCTATGCATAGGGGTTGGCACACGTTCTTGACTCTCAGGTAGAAACTTTGGGGCACTCTTTGAAGTACTTTGTGTTGGTTGGTTAAATCTGAGATTGTGTGATGCATATCGTATAATCATGCCCACGGATACTTGAGGTGACAATGGAGTATCTAGGTGACATTAGGGTTTTGATTGATTTGTGTCTTAAGGTGTTATTCTAGTACGAACTCTTTTATAGATTGATCCGAAAGAATAGCTTTGAGGTGGTTTCGTACCCTACCATAATCTCTACGTTTGTTCTCCGCTATTAGTGGCTTTGGAGTGACTCTTTGTTGCATGTTGAGGGATTGTTATACGATCTATGTATGTTATTATTATTGAGAGAACTTGCACTAGTGAAAGTATGAACCCTAGGCCTTGTTTCCTATCATTGCAATACCGTTTACGCTCACTTTTATCTTTAGTTACCTTGCTGTTTTTATTATTTCAGATTACAAATACCTTTATCTACCATCCATATTGCACTTGTATCACCATCTCTTCGCCGAACTAGTGCACCTATACAATTTACCATTGTATTGGGTGTGTCGGGGACACAAGAGACTCTTTGTTATTTGGTTGCAGGGTTGTTTGAGAGAGACCATCTTCATCCTACGCCTCCTGCGGATTGATAAACCTTAGGTCATCCACTTGACGGAAATTTGCTACTGTCCTACAAACCTCTGCACTTGGAGGCCCAACAACGTCTACAAGAAGAAGGTTGTGTAGTAGACCTCAAGCTCGTTTATGGCGCCGTTGCCGGGGAGGCTAGGTAAGTGAAGGTATATCTTTAGATCTTGCAATCGAGTCTTTTAGTTTCTTGTTTTATCATTAGTTTAGTTTATAAAAAAAATTACAAAAAAATGGAATTGAGTTTGTCTCATACGCTTCATCTTTTTAATATCTTTCGTGAGAATGATGGAAAGGAAAATTGTGCTCAAGTGCTAGAAGATGAAATCTATAAAATGTTTGGCACTAAATCTTTGTATGATGAGCATGATTGCAATGTTGTTAGTATGAATTCCTTGAATATCCATGATGCTAATGATATGCAAAGCCACAAGCTTGGGGAAGCTATGTTTGATGAATATGATATATTTTGGCCCCCAAGCTTTGATGAGCAAATTTACTATGATGAAAGCATGCCTCCTATCTATGATGATTATTGTGATGACACATATGCTCTAAAGAATAATGATAACCATGAAACTTGTCATCTTGATCTTAATTTTCAATCATATGATAGTTATTTTGTTGAGTTTGCTCCAACTCTTATTCATGAGAAGAATTTTGCTTATGTGGAGAGTAGTAAATTTTCTATGCTTGTAGATCATGAAAAGAATGCTTTAGGTGCTGGTTATATTGTTGAATTCATTCATGATGCTACTGAAAATTATTATGAGGGAGGAACATATGCTTGTAGGAATTGCAATAATATCAAGTTTCCTCTCTATGTGCTTAAAGTTTTGAAGTTATGCTTGTTTTGTCTTCCTATGCTTGTTGATTATTGTTCCCATAAGTTGTTTGGTCACAAAATCCCTATGCATAGGAAGTGGGTTAGACTTAAATGTGCTAGTCATATTCTTCATGATGCTCTCTTTATGTTTCAATTCTTATCTTTTATATGAGCATCATTGAAATCATCATGCCTAGCTAGGGCGTTAAACGATAAGCGCTTGTTGGGAGGCAACCCAATTTTATTTTAGTTTCTTGCTTTTTGGTTATGTTTAGTAATAAATAATCCATCTAACTTCTGTTTAGATGTGGTTTTGTGTTCTAATTAGTGTTTGTGCCAAGTAGAACCTTTGGGAAGACTTGGGTGAAGTCTTTATGATCATGCTGTAAAAAAACAGAAACTTTAGCGCCCACGAGATTAGCTATAACGTTTTACTGGAGAGTGATATTTAGTTGATTCTTTTTGCAGATGATTACTGGAAAAATCCCTCAGGTCCACCAATTTATTTTATAATTTTTGGAGTTCCATAAGTTTGCGTTAGTTACAGATTACTACAGACTGTTCTGTTTTTGACAGGTTTTTTTTTTCGTGTGTTGTTTGCTTATTTTGATGAATCTATGGCTAGTAAAATAGTTTATAAACCATAGAGAAGTTGGAATAAAGTAGGTTTAACACCAATATAAATAAATAATGAGTTCATTACAGTACCTTGAAGTGGTGTTTTGTTTTCTTCGCTAATGGAGCTTACGAGTTTTCTGTTAAGTTTTGTGTTGTGAAGTTTTCAAGTTTTGGGTAAAGATTCGATGGACTATGGAATAAGGAGTGGCAAGAGCCTAAGCTTGGGGATGCCCAAGGCACCCCAAGGTAATATTCAAGGACAACCAAGAGCCTAAGCTTGGGGATGCCCCGGAAGGCATCCCCTCTTTTGTCTTCATTCATCGGTAACTTACTTGGAGCTATATTTTTATTCACCATATGATATGTGTTTTGCTTGGAGCGTCATTTTCTCTTGTTAGTTTTTGCTTGCTGTTAATTATATTTATGTTTTGCATCTTTAGTTTCAATAAAAATGTCAAGGATAGCCTTTACCATGCTTATTTTGCTAGTATACATGTTGCTGTTTGAAAACAGAAAGTTTACTGCTGTTGCAAAAATTCCCTATAAAAGTCAGAGAGTGGTATAATGTTGAATCTTTTTGCATATTGAGCTCTGATAAATTTATTACAGTGGGAATGTCAGTTCATAATTTTTGGAGTCAGGTAAGTATTGATACTCTTGCATTCTTTACAGACTGTACTGTTTTGGCAGATTGCTGTTATGTTTGCATATGTTTGCTTGTTTAATGATTCTATTTGAGGATAGGAGTATTAAATATGCAGAGGCATTTAGTATGCAATGTTGAATAATAATTTTAGTGATTTGTTACAGTAGGAAATGATAAGGTTTTGCATTGGTTTATACTAACCTATCTCACGAGTTCTTGTTGAGTTTGTTGTGAATGAAGCTTTTGATAAAAGAGAAACCATGATATGAGAGGAATTAAGGAGACACAAAAGTTCAAGATTGGGGATTCCCAAGGCACCCCAAGATAATATTTCAAGAAGTCTCAAGAATCTAAGCTTGGGGATGCCCCGGTAGGCATCCCACCTTTCTTCTTCAACAACTATCGTTTAGTATCGGTTGAGCCTAAGTTTTTGCTTCTTCACATGAGTCGTGCTATCCTTGCAATGTAGTTTTATTTTGCTTTGCTTGCTGTTTGAATAAAGTATCAAGATCTGAAATTCCTTAACGAGCGAGAGAGTCTTCGCATAGTTACATAATCATTTAGCTACTCATTGATCTTCACTTATATCTTTCGGAGTGGTTTTTGTTATTGCTCTAGTACTTCACTTATATCTTTTAGAGCACGGTGGTGGTTTTATTTTGAAGAAATAGATGAATTCTCATGCTTCACTTATATTATTTTGAGAGTCTTAAATAGCATGGTAATTTTCTTAAATAATCATAATATGCTAGGTATTCAAAAATAGTAAAAACTTTCTTATGAGTGTGTTGAATACTATGAGAAGTTTGATACTTGATAATTGTTTTGAGATATGGAGGTAGTGATATTAAGGTCATGCTAGTTGGGTGATTATGAATTTAAAGAATGCTTGTGTTGAAGTTAGCTAGTCCCGTAGCATGCACGTATGGTTAAAGTTGTGTAACAAATTTGAAACATGAAGTGTACCTGGCTTGTGCATCCTTATGAGTGGCGGTCGGTGACGAGCGATGGTCTTTTCCTACCAATCTATTGAAGGAAATATGCCCTAGAGGCAATAATAAAGTTATTATTTATTTACTTATATCATGATAAATGTTTATTATTCATGCTAGAATTGTATTAACCGGAAACATAATACATGTGTGAATACATAGACAAACAGATAGTCACTAGTAAGCCTCTACTAGACTAGCTCATTAATCAAAGATGGTTATGTTTCCTAACCATAGACATGTGTTGTCATTTGATTAATGGGATCACCTCATTAGAAGAATGATGTGATTGACATGACCCATTCCGTTAGCTTAGCACTTGATCGTTTAGTATATTGCTATTGCTTTCTTCATGACTTATACATGTTCCTGTAACTATGAGATTATGCAACTCCGTTTACGGAGGAACACTTTGGGTACTACCAAGCGTCACAACGTAATCGGGTGATTATAAAGGAGTACTACAGGTGTTTCCAAAGGTACTTGTTGGGTTGGCGTATTTGAGATTAGGTTTTGTCACTCCGATTGTCGGAGAGGTATCTCTGGGCCTTCTCGGTAATACACATCACATAAGCCTTGCAAGCATTACAACTAATGAGTTAGTTGTGAGATGATGTATTACTGAACGAGTAAAGAGACTTACCAAGAACGAGATTGAACTAGGTATTGGATACCGGCGATCGAATCTCGGGTAAGTAACATACCGATGACAAAGGAACAACGTATGTTGTTATGCGGTTCGACCGATAAAGATCTTCGTGAAAATGTAGGAACCAATATGGGCATCCAGGTCCCGCTATTGGTTATTGACGGAGATGTGTCTCGGTCATGTCTACATTGTTCTCGAACCGTAGGGTCCGCACGCAAGGTTTCGATGGCGGTTATATTATGAGTTTGTGTATTTTGATGTACCGAAGGAGTTCGGAGTCCGGATGTGATCACGGACATGACGAGGAGTCTCGAAATGATCGAGACATAAAGATTGATATATTGGACGGCTATATTCGGACACGGAAAGGTTCCGGAAGTTTCGGAGAAAGACGGAGTGCGGAGGGGTTACGGAACCCCCGGGAAGTAATGGGCCTTATTGGGCCAAGAGGGAGAGAGAGGCTGCGCCAGGAGGTGGCGCCCCCCCATGGGGAGTCCGAATTGAACAAGGAGGGGCGCGCCCCCTTCCTCTCCTCTCCCTCTCTTCCCCTTCCTCCTTCCTAGTTGGATTAGGAAGGGAGTCCTACTCCCACTAGGAGGAGGACTCCCCCTCCTTGGCGCACCTCCTAGGGCCGGCCGGCCCTCCCCTTGCTCCTTTATATCACGGGGCAGGGGGCACCCTAGAACACACAAGTTGATCCTTGAGATCGTTCCTTAGCCGTGTGCGGTGCCCCCTCCACCATATTCCACCTCGGTCATATCATAGCGGTGCTTAGGCGAAGCCTGCGTCGGTAGAACATCAAGATCGTCACCACACCGTCGTCTTGTGGAACTCCCTCTCCCGGAGCTTTGCTGGATCGGAGCCCGAGGAGTGTCATCGAGCTGAACGTGTGCCAAGAACTTCGGAGGCGCCGAGTAACGGCGCTTGGGATCGGCTGGATCGCGAGGAGAACGTCGACTACTTCCTCTACGTTGTGATCGCTTCGCTTTGGTCTCACGAGTGCGTAGACAATACTCTCCCCTCTCGTTGCTATGCATCACCATGATCTTGCGTGTGCGTAGGAAATTTTTGAAATTACTACGTTCCCCAAGCGGTGGCATCGAGCCAGGTTTTATGCGTTGATGTCATATGCACGAGTAGAACACAAGTGAGTTGTGGGCGATACAAGTCATACTGCCTACCGCATGTCATACTTTGGTTCAGCGGTATTGTGAGATGAAGCGGCCCGGACCGACATTACGCGTACGCTTACGCGAGACTGGTTTCACCGTTATGAGCACTCGTGCTTAAAGGTGGCTGGCGGGTGTCTGTCTCTCTCACTTTAGTTGAACCGAGTGTGGCTACGCCCGGTCCTTGAGAAGGTTAAAACGGAGTATATTTGACGAAGTATCGTTGTGGTCTTGATGCGTAGGTGAGATTGGTTCTTGCTTAAGCCCGTAGCAGCCACGTAAAATTTGCAACAACAAAGTAGAGGACGTCTAACTTGTTTTTGCAGGGCATGTTGTGATGTGATATGGTCAAGACGTGATGCTATATTTTATTGTATGAGATGATCATGTTTTGTAACCGAAGTTATCGGCAATGGCTGGAGCCATATGGTTGTCGCTTTATTGTATGAAATGCAACGCCTGTAATTGCTTTACTTTATCTCTAAGCGGTAGCGATAGTCGTAGAAGCAATAGATGGCGTAGCGACAACAATGCTACGATGGAGATCAAGGTGTCGCGCCGGTGGCGATGGTGATCACGACGGTGCTTGAGATGGAGATCACAAGCACGAGATGATGATGGCCATATCATATCACTTATATTGATTGCATGTGATGTTTATCCTTTATGCATCTTATTTTGCTTTGATTGACGGTAGCATTATAAGATGATCTCTCACTAAAATTATCAAGAAGTGTTCTCCCGAGTATGCACCGTTGCGAAAGTTCTTCGTCTTTGAGACACCACGTGATGATCGGGTGTGATAGGCTCTACGTTCAAATACAACGGGTGCAAAACAGTTGCGCCTTGCAGAATACTCAGGTTAAACTTGGCGAGCCTAGCATATAACAGATATGGCCTCGGAACACGGAGACCGAAAGGTCGAGCGTGAATCATATAGTAGATATGATCAACATAGTGATGTTCACCATTGAAACTACTCCATCTCACGTGATGATCGGACATGGTTTAGTTAATTTGGATCACGTAATCACTTAGATGACTAGAGAGATGTCTGTCTAAGTGGGAGTTTTTAATATGATTAATTAAAACTTAAATTTATCATGAACTTAGTACTGATAGTATTTTGCTTGTCTATGTTTACTGTAGATAGATGGCTCGTCTTTGTTGTTCCGTTGAATTTTAATGCGTTCCTTGAGAAAGCAAAGTTGAAAGATGATGGTAGCAATTACACGGACTGGGTCCGTGACTTGAGGATTATCCTCATTGCTGCACGGAAGAATTACGCCCTGGAAGCACCGGCTGGGTGCGAACTGCTGCAGAACAACGCCGAAGTTGTGAGCGTCTGGCGAGCAAAGGCGATGACTACTCGATAGTTCAGGTGTGCCATGCTTTACGGCTTAGAACCGGGTCTTCAACGACGTTTTGAGCGTCATGGAGCATATGAGATGTTCCAGGAGTTGAAGTTAATATTTCAAGCAAATGCCGGATTGAGAGATATGAAGTCTCCAATAAGTTCTATAGCTGCAAAATGGAGGAGAATAGTTCGGTCGGTGAACATATACTCAAAATGTCCGGGTATAATAACCACTTGATTCAACTGGGGTTACTCTTCCGGATGATAGTGTCATTGTGAGAATTCTCCAATCATCGCCACCAAGCTACAAGAGCTTCGTGATGAACTATAATATGCAAGGATGACCAAAACAATTCGAGCTCTTCTCAATGCTAAAAGCCGCGGAGGTAGAAATCAAGAAAGAGCATCAAGTGTTGATGGTCAACAAGACCACTAGTTTCAAGAAAAAGGGCAAAGGAAAGAAGGGGAACTTCAAAAGGAACAACAAGAAAGTTGCTGCTCAAGAGAAGAAACCCAAGTCTGGGCCTAAGCCTGAAACTGAGTGTTTTCTTGCAAGCAAGCTGGACCTTTGAAGCGGAACTGCCCCAAGTATTTGGCGGATAAGAAGGATGGCAAGGTGATCAAAGGTATATGTGATATACATGTTATTGATGTGTACCTTACTAATACTCATGATGAGTACCAGGTATTTGATCTTGGATTACATTGCTAATATTTGCAACTCGAAACAGGAACTACGGATGGCGAAGATTGGCTAAGGGCGAGGTGACGATGCGTGGGAAATGGTTCCAAAGTCGATGTGATCATGGGTCGGCACGCTACCTCTACATCTACCATCGGGATTAGTTTTAGACCTAAATAATTGTTATTTGGTGCGGCGTTGAGCATGAACATTATATCTGGATCTTGTTTGATGCGAGACGGTTATTCATTTAAGACAGAGAATAATGGTTGTTCTATTTATATGAATAATATCTTTTATGGTCATGCACCCTTGAAGAGTGGTCTATTTTATTGAATCTCGATAGTAGTAATACACATATTCATAGTGTTGAAACCAAAAGATCTGAGTTGATAATGATAATGCAACTTATTTGTGGCACTTGCCGTTTGGGTCATATCGGTGTAAATCGCATGAAGAAACTCCATCTTGATGGGCTTCGGAATCACTTGATTATGAATCATTTGGTACTTGCGAACCATGCCTCATGGGCAAGATGACTAAAACGCCGTTCTCCGGAACTATGGAGCGAGCAACTGATTTGTTGGAAATCATACATACCGATGTTTGTGGTCCAATGAATGTTGAGGCACTTGGCGGGTATCAAGTTATTTTCTCACCTTCACAGATGATTTGAGCAGAATCTGGTATATCTACTTAATGAAACACAAATCTGAAACATTTGAAAAGTTCAAAGAATTTCAGAGTGAAGTGGAAAATCATCATAACAAGAAAATAAAGTTTCTACGATCTGATCGTGGAGGAGAATATTTGAGTTACGAGTTTGGTTTACATTTGAAACAATGTGGAATAGTTTCGCAACTCCATACACGGAACACCACGGAGAAATGGTGTGTCCGAACGTCGTGTCGTACTTTACTTGATATGGTGCGATCTATGATGTCTCTTCTTGATTTACCGCTATCGTTTTGGGGATATGCTTTAGAGGCGGCCGCATTCACGTTAAATAGGGCACCATCTAAATCCGTTGAGGCGACACCGTATGAACTTTGGATTGGCAATAAACCAAAGTTGACTATTCATAAAGTTTGGGGATGCGATGCTAAAGTAAAGAAACATCAACCACATAACCTCGAACCAAAAAAGGAAAAATTTGTAATCAAAGGATAACCAAAGCAGACTGTTGGGTACACCTTCTATCACAGATCTGAAGGCAAGATTTTCGTTGCTAAATTCGGATCCTTTCTAGAGAAGGAGTTTCTCTCGAAAGAAGTGAGTGGGAGGAAAGTAGAACTTGATGAGATAATCAGATCTGCTCCCTTATTGGAAAGTAGTTCATCACAAGAAACGGTTCTGTGACAACTACACCAATTGGTGAGGAAACTAATGATGTTGATCATGAAACTTCAGATCAAGTTGCTCTTGAACTTCAGAGGTCAAGCAGAATAAAATACGCACCAGATGGTACGGTAATCCTATTACGAAAGTCATGTTACTTGACCATGGCGAACCTACAAACTATGAAGAAGCGATGGTGAGCCCAGATTCCATAAAATGGTGGAAGCCATGAAATCTGAGATGGGATCCATGTATGAGAACAAAGTATGGACTTTGGTTGACTTGCCCAATGATCGGCAAGCCATTGAGAATAAATGGATGTTTAAGAAGAAGACTGACGCTGATGGTAATATAACTGTCTACAAAGCTCGACTTGTTGCAAAAGGTTTTCGACAAGTTCAAGGGGTTGACTATGATGAGACTTTCTCACCCGTAGCGATGCTTAAGTATGTCCGAATCATGTTAGCAATTGCCGCATTTGATGATTATGAAATTTGGCAAATGGATGTAAAAACTGCATTCTTGAATGGATTTCTAGAAGAAGAGTTGTATATGATGCAACCAGAAGGTTTTGCTGATCCAAAAGTTGCTAACAAAGTGTGCAAGCTCCAATGATCAATTTATGGTGCAGTGCAAGCCTCTCGGAGTTGGAATAAACGTTTTGATAGTGTGATCAAAGCATATGGTTTTATCTGAGACTTTTGGAGAAGCCTTGTATTTACAAGAAAGTGAGTGGGAGCTCTGTAGCATTTACGATATTATATGTGGACGACATATTATTGATTGGAAATGATATAGAATTCTGGATAGCATAAAAGGATACTTGAATAAAAGTTTTTCAATGAAAGACCTCGGTGAAGCTGCTTACATATTGGGCATCAAGATCTATAGAGATAGATCAAGACGCTTAATTGGACTTTCACAAAGCACATACCTTGATAAAGTTTTGAAGAAATTCAAAATGGATCGAGCAAAGAAAGGTTTTTTACTTGTATTACAAGGTGTAAGATTGAGTCGGACTCAATGCCCGACCACGCAGAAGATAGAGAGAAAATGAAAGATGTTCCCTATGCTTGACCATAGGCTCTATCATGTATGCAATGCTGTGTACCGGACTGACGTATGCTTAGCTGTAAGCTTGGCAGGAAGGTACCAAAGTAATCCAGAGTGGATCATCGGACAGCGGTCAAGAACATCCTGAAATACCTGAAAAGGACTAAGGATATGTTTCTCGTATATGGAGGTGACAAAGAGCTAGTCGTAAATGGTTACGTCGATGCAAGCTTTGACACTGATCCGGACGATTCTAAATCGCAAACCGGATATGTGTTTTTGTTAAACGGTGGAGCTGTTAGTTGGTGCGATTCTAAACAAAGCGTCGTGGCGGGATCTACATGTGAAGCGGAGTACATAGCTGCTTCCGGAAGCAGCAAATGAAGGAGTCTGGATGAAAGAGTTCATTTCCGATCTAGGTGTCATACCTAGTGCATCGGGACCAATGAAGATCTTCTGTGACAATACTGGTGCAATTGCCTTGGCAAAGGAATCCAGATTTCACAAGAGGACCAAGCATATCAAAAGACGCTTCAACTCCATTCGGGACCAAGTCCAAGTGGGAGACATAGATATTTGCAAAATACATACGGATCTGAATGTTGCAGACCCATTGACTAAGCCTCTTCCACGAGCAAAACATGATCAGCACCAAGACTCCATGGGTGTTAGAATCATTACTGTGTAATCTAGATTATTGACTCTAGTGCAAGTGGGAGATCAAGGAAATATGCCCTAGAGGCAATAATAAAGTTATTATTTATTTCCTTATATCATGATAAATGTTTATTATTCATGCTAGAATTGTATTAACCGGAAACATAATACATGTGTGAATACATAGACAAACAGATAGTCACTAGTAAGCCTCTACTAGACTAGCTCATTAATCAAAGATGGTTATGTTTCCTAACCATAGACATGTGTTGTCATTTGATTAATGGGATCACCTCATTAGAAGAATGATGTGATTGACATGACCCATTCCGTTAGCTTAGCACTTGATCGTTTAGTATATTGCTATTGCTTTCTTCATGACTTATACATGTTCCTCGTAACTATGAGATTATGCAACTCCGTTTACCGGAGGAACACTTTGGTACTACCAAGCGTCACAACGAATCGGGTGATTATAAAGGAGTACTACAGGTGTTTCCAAAGGTACTTGTTGGGTTGGCGTATTTCGAGATTAGGTTTTGTCACTCCGATTGTCGGAGAGGTATCTCTGGGCCTTCTCGGTAATACACATCACATAAGCCTTGCAAGCATTACAACTAATGAGTTAGTTGTGAGATGATGTATTACGGAACGAGTAAAGAGACTTACCAAAGAACGAGATTGAACTAGGTATTGGATACCGACGATCGAATCTCGGGTAAGTAACATACCGATGACAAAGGGAACAACGTATGTTGTTATGCGGTCTGACCGATAAAGATCTTCATAGAAAATGTAGGAACCAATATGGGCATCCAGGTCCCGCTATTGGTTATTGACCGGAGATGTGTCTCGGTCATGTCTACATTGTTCTCGAACCGTAGGGTCCGCATGCTTAAGGTTTCGATGACGGTTATATTATGAGTTTGTGAATTTTGATTGACCGACGGTGTTAGGAGTCCCGGATGTGATCACGGACAGGACGAGGCGTCTCGTATGTATCGAGTCATAAAGATTGATATATTGTACGGCTATATTCGGACACCGGAAATGTTCCGGAAGTTTCCGGAGAAAGACGGAGTCTTGGGAGGGTTACCGAACCCCGGAAGTAATGGGCCTTATTGGGCCAAGAGGGAGAGAGAGGGCTGCGCCAGGAGGTGGCGCGCGCCCCCCCATGGGGAGTCCGAATTGGACAAGGAGGGGGCGGCCCCCTCCCTCTCCCTCTCTCTTCCTTCCCCTTCCTCCTTCCTAGTTGGACTAGGAAGGGAGTCCTACTCCCACTGGGAGGAGGACTCCCCTTCCTTGGCGCACCTCCTAGGGCCGGCCGGCCCTCCCCTTGCTCCTTTATATCACGGGGCAGGGGCACCCTAGAACACACAAGTTGATCCTTGAGATCGTTCCTTAGCCGTGTCTGCGGTGCCCCTCCACCATATTCCACCTCGGTCATATCATAGCGGTGCTTAGGCGAAGCCCTGCGTCGATAGAACATCAAGATCGTCACCACACCGTCGTCTTGACGGAACTCCCTCTCCCGGAGCTTTGCCGGATCGGAGCCGAGGAGCGTCATCGAGCTGAACGTGTGCCAAGAACTGGAGGCGCCGGAGTAACGGCGCTGGGATCGGCTGGATCGCGAGGAGAACGGACGACTACTTCCTCTACGTTGTGATCGCTTCCGCTTTGGTCTACGAGGGTACGTAGACAATACTCTCCCCTCTCGTTGCTATGCATCACCATGATCTTGCGTGTGCGTAGGAAATTTTTTGAAATTACTACGTTCCCCAACATCTATCCCCCTAGGAGCATGCGCGTAGTACTTGATTTTTTATGACTTCTAAATTTTTGCAATAAGTATATGAGTTCTTTCGACTAATGTTGAGTCCATGGATTATACGCACTTTTACCTTTCCGCCATTGCTAGCCTCTTCGGTACCGTGCATTGCCCTTTCTCACATTGAGAGTTGGTGCAAACGGTGCATCCAAACCCCGTGATATGATACGCTCTATCACACATAAACCTCCTTATATCTTCCTCAAAACAGCCACCATACCTACCTATTATGGCATTTCCATAGCCATTTTGAGATATATTGCCATGCAACTTTCCACCGTTCTGTTCATCATCATTATGACATACGTTACTTTTGTCATATTGCCATTGCATGATCATGTAATTGACATCGTATTTGTGGCAAAGCCGCCATGCATTATTTTTCATACATGTCACTCTTGATTCATTGCACCATCCCGGTACACCGCCGGAGGCATTCATATAGAGTCATACCTTGTTCTAGTTTTGAGTTGTATTCATATGCTGTAATCAATGAAAGTGTGATGATCATCATTATTAGAGCATTGCCCAAAAAAAGAGAAAGGCCAAAAAGAAAAAAAGAAAGGCCCAAAAAAATATAAAAAGGGCAATGCTACTATCTCTTTTTCCACACTTGTGCTTCAAAGTAGCACCTTGTTCTTCATGTAGTGAGTCTCATATATTGTGCTTCAAAGTAGCACCATGTTTTTCATATAGTGAGTCTCATAAGTTGTCTTTTTCATACTAGTGGGAATTTTTCATTATAGAACTTGGCTTGTATATTCCTACGATGGGCTTCCTCAAATGCCCTAGGTCTTCGTGAGCAAGCAAGTTGGATGCACACCCACTAGTTTTCTTTTGTTGAGCATTCATAGCTCTAGTGCATCCGTTGCATGGCAATCCCTACTCCTCATGTTGACATCAATTGATGGGCATCTCCATAGCCCGTTGATTATCCTCGTCAATGTGAGACTTTCTCCTTTTTGTCTTCTCCACACAAACCCCGTCATTATATTCTATTCCACCCATAGTGCTATATCCATGGCTCACGCTCATGTATTGCGTGAAGGTTGAAAAAGTTTGAGATTATTTAAGTATGAAACAATTGCTTGGATTGTCATCGGGGGTATAGAAGTTGGGAACATCTTTGTGTGACGAAAATGAAGCATAGCCTAACTATATGATTTTGTAGGGATGAACTTTCTTTAGCCATGCTATTTTGAGAAGACATGATTACTTTGATTAGTATGCTTGAAGTATTACTATTTCTTTTATCAATATGAACTTTTATTTTGTATTCATTCGGATCTGAATATTCATATCACAAGTAAGAAGAATTACATTGAAATTATGCCAACTAGCATTCCACATCAAAAATTATCTTTTTATAATTTACCTACTCGAGGACGAGCAGGAATTAAGCTTGGGGATGCTTGATACGTCTCCAACGTATCTATAATTTTGATTGCTCCATGCTATATTATCTATTGTTTTAGGCAATATTGGGCTTTATTATCCACTTTTATATTATTTTTGGGACTAACCTATTAACCGGAGGCCCAGCCCAGATTTTTGCTTTTATGCCTATTTCGGTGTTTCGAGGAAAAGGAATATCGACGGAGTCAAACGGAATGAAATCAAGCTGTAGATGTTATTTTTGGAAGGAACGCAACCCCGGGAACTTGGAGTGCACGTCCGGGGAGATATGGACTGCCCACGAGGGGGGGGGCGCGCCCACCCCCCTCGGGCGCGCCCCCTGCCTCGTGGGGCCCCCGTAGCTCCACCGACGTACCCCCTGCACCCATATATACTCACGTACCCTAAAACTTCCAGAACAGAAGATAGATCGGGAGTTCCCCGCCGCAAGCCTTTGTAGCCACCAAAAACCAATCGGGACCTGTTCAAGACCGCACCTAGGGGGGAGGAACCCATCACCGGTGGCCATCTTCATCATCCCGGCGCTATCGATGACGAGGAGGGAGTAGTTCACCCTCGGGGCTGAGGGTATGTACCAGTAGCTATGTGTTTGATCTCTCTCTCTCTCGTGTTCCTTCTATGGCACGATCTTGATGTATCCCGAGCTTTGCTATTGTATCGAATTGAGTCTTTTATGAGAACACTTGATGTATGTCTTGCCGTGTTTATCTGTGGTGACAATGGGATTTCACGTGCCACTTGATGTATGTTTTGGTGACCAACTTGCGGGTTCCGCCCATGAACCTATGCATAGGGGTTGTCACACGTTCTTGACTCTCGGTAGAAACTTTGGGGCACTCTTTGAAGTACTTTGTGTTGGTTGGATGAATCTGAGATTGTGTGATGCATATCGTATAATCATGCCCACGGATACTTGAGGTGACAATGGAGTATCTAGGTGACATTAGGGTTTTGATTAATTTGTGTCTTAAGGTGTTATTCTAGTACGAACTCTTTTATAGATTGATCCGAAAGAATAGCTTTGAGGTGGTTTCGTACCCTACCATAATCTCTACGTTTGTTCTCCGCTATTAGTGGCTTTGGAGTGACTCTTTGTTGCATGTTGAGGGATTGTTATACGATCTATCTATGTTATTATTGTTGAGAGAACTTGCAGTAGTGAAAGTATGAACCCTAGTCCTTGTTTCCTATCATTGCAATACCGTTTACGTTCACTTTTATCTTTAGTTACCTTGCTGTTTTTATTATTTCAGATTACAAATACCTTTATCTACCATCCATATTGCACTTGTATCACCATCTCTTCGAACTAGTGCACCTATACAATTTATCATTGTATTGGGTGTGTTGGAGACACAAGAGACTCTTTGTTATTTGGTTGCAGGGTTGTTTGAGAGAGACCATCTTCATCCTCGCCTCCTGCGGATTGATAAACCTTAGGTCATCCACTTGAGGGAAATTTGCTACTGTCCTACAAACCTCTGCACTTGGAGGCCCAACAACGTCTACAAGAAGAAGGTTGTGTAGTAGACATCAAGCTCTTTTCTGGCGCCGTTGCCCTGTTGTGTATATGGTCTGAATGTATGTGGCAAAGCTCGGGGTGCTTGTTTAAGGTCGTAAAGAGACTTTTTGAGCAAGCAGACGTGATCAGGCAAGGATGGATCTTCGAAGCCCTGTGGCTGTTAACAGTACACAGTTTCAGTCAAGGTGCCATGAAGGAAGGCATTTTTACATCTAGTTGGTGTATAGGCCAATGAGAGGAGGTCGCAATGGATAGGAGGACACGAATCGTGCTTGGTTTGACAACGGGGGAGAACGTCTCGTCGTAATCGATTCCCGGTTGTTGGGAGAAGCCGCGGCATACCCAGTGAGCTTTATAGCGAGCCAAGCTGCCATCAGCATGAAATTTGTGACAGAATAGCCATTTGCCGGAGATAACGTTGCAGGAGGGAGGACAAGGAATAAGCTCCCAAGTGCCATTCTGCTTAAAAGCATCAAACTGGAGCGCATAGCCTCAAGCCAATGGGGATCATGAAGTGCAGAGCGGTATGTTTTAGGAACAGGGGATATGGTAGAGGTGGAGGCTAACAGGTTAAGATGGCGAGCAGGGATGCCAAAGCCCCATTTCCCTCGAGTGGTCATCTTGTGTGGGTTTTGGGGAATAGGGGCCGAAATTGCCTTGGACGGTAGAGGTGGAGTATGGGGAGGTGTGGTGGAGGCAGTATAGGGAGGGGGTGGTGGGGACGGTGGTGCCGGAAGTGTAGGAGGTTCATGCATAGTTGTGGCATGCGTGGGAGTTGGGTTGTCGGTAATGGCAAACAAAGGCCGCGAGGAAGGGGAGGATGAGTTGGGATGTGGAAGCGTGGAGGTGGCATGCAATGTGGCAAAGGGAAAAGATTGTTCGTCGAAGGTCACATGGCGGGAGATGACAACCTGACCAGAGGATAGATCCAAGCAGCGGTATCTGCGATGATCGTCAGGGTAGCCCAAGAATATGCACGGAGTGGAACGTGGAGCAAGCTTGTGAGGCGTTGTGGCAGTGAGGTTGGGATAGCACAGGCAACCAAAAACGCGCAGCGTGTCATATGGTGGAGGTGAGTTGTGAAGGCTGATGTATGGCGTGGAGGAGGGGTTGGATTTGTAGGGGCGAAGGTTGAGGAGAAAGGTAGCCGTCCGAAGAGCTTCGACCCAGTAGGCAATGGGCATGGATGCCTGAATGAGCAAGGTGCGGAATATATCATTCGTGGTACAAAGGGTGCGCTCGGCCTTGCCATTCTGAGGCGAGGTGTAGGGGCAGGAAAATCGGAGGACAATGCCATGCTGGAGAAACAAGTTGCGATTGCATTGGTTGTCAAATTCAGTGCCATTGTCACACTGAGGAAATTGTTGAAACTTAAAAAGTGCCATGAACATAAGATTTGGCCTTTAGAGGAAAATACCACATGTAGTGAGTGAAATCATCAACCACAATCAGATAAATATTTGTATCCAGACACTGAGAACATGGGACGTCCAAACATCACACTGTAAAAGCTCAAATGGAGTAAAGGCAGATGTCTTTGATAGATGAAATGGCAAACGTACATGCTTTCCTCTCTGACAGGTGATGACCCGCTAGTATAGGGGATCTATTGTAGTCCTTTCGATAAGTAAGAGTGTCGAACCCAACGAGGAGCAGAAGGAAATGACAAGGGTTTTCAGTAAGGTATTCTTTGCAAGCACTGAAATTATCGGTAACAGATAGTTTTGTGATAAGATAATTCGTAACGAGTAACAAGTAACAAAAGTAAACAAGATGTAGCAAAGGACAAGCCTGGACAAACTCTTATATAAAGCAAAGTGCTCCCGAGGACACATGGGAATTATTGTCAAGCTAGTTTTCATCATGCTCATATGATCCGCGTTCGTTACTTTGATAATTTGATATGTGGGTGGACCGGTGCTTGGGTGCTGCCCTTACTTGGACAAACCTCTCACTTATAATTAACCCCTCTCGCAAGCATCCACAACTACGAAAGAAGAGTTAAGGTAAACCTAACTATAACATGAAACATATGGATCCAAATCAGCCCCTTACGAAGCAACGCATAAACTAGGGTTTAAGCTTCTGTCACTCTAGCAACCCATCATCTACTTATTACTTCCCAATGCCTTCCCCTAGGCCCAAATCATGGTGAAGTGTCATGTAGTCGACGTTCACATAACACCACTAGAGAAGAGACAACGTACATCTTATCAAAATATCGAACGAATACCAAATTCACATGATTACTTATAGCAAGACTTCTCCCATGTCCTCAGGAACAAACGTAACTACTCACAAAGCATATTCATGTTCATAATCAGAGGAGTATTAATAAGCACTAAGGATATGAACATATGATCTTCCACCGAATAAACCAACTAACATCAACTACAAGGAGTAATCAACACTACTAGCAACCCACATGTACCAATCTGAGGTTTTGAGACAAAGATCAGATACAAGAGATGAACTAGGGTTTGAGGGGAGATGGTGCTGGTGAATATGTTTACGGAGATTGACCCCCTCTTGATGAAAGGATCGATGGTGATGACGATGACGATGATTTCCCCCTCCCGGAGGGATGTTTCCCCGGCAGAACAGCTCCGCCGGAGTCCTAGATTGGTCCTGCCCAGGTTCCGCCTCGAGACGGCGGCATTTCGTCCCGAAAGCTTCTCTCTAATTTTTTTCCATGGCAAAAGACACCATATAGCAGAAGATGGGAGTCAGGGGCCTGCCAGGGGGCCCACGAGGCACGGGTGGCGCGCCCAGGGGGTAGGGCGCGCCCTCCACCCTCGTGGCTGACTGGTGCCCCCCCTCTGGTGCTTTCTTCGCCCAATATTTTTAATATATTCCAGAAGCGCAAGATGATATTGGCCATATTGTTGGGGAACGTAGTAATTTCAAAAATTTTCCTACGCACACGCAAGATCATGGTGATGCATAGCAACGAGAGGGGAGAGTATTGTCTACGTACCCTCGTAGACCAAAGCGGAAGCGATCACAACGTAGAGGAAGTAGTCGACGTTCTCCTCGCGATCCAGGCCGATCCCAGCGCCGTTACTCCGGCGCCTCGAGTTCTTGGCACACGTTCAGCTTTCGATGGCGCTCCTCGGGCTCCGATCCGGCAAAGCTCCGGGGAGAGGGAGTTCCGTCGGCCTGACGGCGTGGTGACGATCTTGATGTTCTACCGACGGGGCTTCGCCTAAGCACCGCTATGATATGACCGAGGTGGAATATGGTGGAGGGGCACCGCTGCACGGCTAAGGAACGATCTCAAGGATCAACTTGTGTGTTCTAGGGTGCCCCCTGCCCCGTATATAAAGGAGCAAGGGGAGGGCCGGGCCGCCCTAGGAGGTGCGCCAAGGAGGGGGAGTCCTCCTCCTAGTGGGAGTAGGACTCCCTTTCCTAGTCCAACTAGGAAGGAGGAAGGGGAAGGAAAGAGAGGAGAGGGAGAGGGAAGGGGCGCCCCCTCCTTGTCCAGTCGGACTCCCCATGGGGGGCGCGCGCCACCTCTGGCGCAGCCCTCTCTCTCCCCTCTTGGCCCAATAAGGCCCATTACTTCCGGGGGTTCCGGTAACCCCTCGGCACTCCGTCTTTCTCCGGAAACTTCCGGAACCTTTCCGTGTCCGAATATAGCCGTCCAATATATCAATCTTTATGTCTCGATCATTTCGAGACTCCTCGTCATGTCCGTGATCACATCCGGGACTCCGAACTCCTTCGGTACATCAAAATACACAAACTCATAATATAACCGTCATCGAAACCTTAAGCGTGCAGACCCTACGGTTCGAGAACAATGTAGACATGACCGAGACACATCTCCGGTCAATAACCAATAAGCGGGACCTGGATGCCCATATTGGTTCCTACATTTTCACGAAGATCTTTATCGGTCAGAACCGCATAACAACATACGTTGTTCCCTTTGTCATCGGTATGTTACTTACCCGAGATTCGATCGTCGGTATCCAATACCTAGTTCAATCTCGTTCTTGGTAAGTCTCTTTACTAGATTACGTCATACATCATCTCACAACTAACTCATTAGTTGTAATGCTTGCAAGGCTTATGTGATGTGTATTACCGAGAAGGCCCAGAGATACCTCTCCGACAATCGGAGTGACAAAACCTAATCTCGAAATACGCCAACCCAACCCTTTGGAAACACCTGTAGTACTCCTTTATAATCACCCGATTCGTTGTGACGTTTGGTAGTACCCAAAGTGTTCCTCCGGTAAACGGAGTTGCATAATCTCATAGTTACAGGAACATGTATAAGTCATGAAGAAAGCAATAGCAATATACTAAGCGATCAAGTGCTAAGCTAACGGAATGGGTCATGTCAATCACATCATTCTTCTAATGAGGTGATCCCATTAATCAAATGACAACACATGTCTATGGTTAGGAAACATAACCATCTTTGATTAATGAGCTAGTCTAGTAGAGGCTTACTAGTGACTATCTGTTTGTCTATGTATTCACACATGTATTATGTTTCCGGTTAATACAATTCTAGCATGAATAATAAACATTTATCATGATATAAGGAAATAAATAATAACTTTATTATTGCCTCTAGGGCATATTTCCTTCAGTCTCCCACTTGCACTAGAGTCAATAATCTAGATTACACGGTAATGATTCTAACACCCATGGAGTCTTGGTGCTGATCATGTTTTGCTCGTGGAAGAGGCTTAGTCAATGGGTGCGCAACATTCAGATCCGTATGTATTTTGCAAATATCTATGTCTCCCACTTGGACTTGGTCCCGAATGGAGTTGAGCGTCTTTTGATATGCTTGGTCCTCTTGTGAAATCTGGATTCCTTTGCCAAGGCAATTGCACCAAGATTGTCACGAGAAGATCTTCATTGGTCCCGATGCACTAGGTATGACACCTAGATCGGAAATGAACTCTTTCATCGAGACTCCTTCATTTGCTGCTTCGAAGCAGCTATGTACTCCGCTTCACATGTAGATCCCGCCACGACGCTTTGTTTAGAACTGCACCAACTAACGGCTCCACCGTTTAACAAAAACACATATCCGGTTTGCGATTTAGAATCGTGGGATCAGGTCAAAGCTTGCATCGACGTAACCATTTACGACTAGCTCTTTGTCACCTCCATATACCGAGAAACATATCCTTAGTCCTTTTCGGGTATTTCAGGATGTTCTTGACCGCTGTCCGATGATCCACTCTGGATTACTTTGGTACCTTCCTGCCAAGCTTACAGCTAAGCATACGTCAGTCTGGTACACAGCATTGCATACATGATAGAGCCTATGGCTGAAGCATAGGAACATCTTTCATTTTCTCTCTATCTTCTGCTGTGGTCGGGCATTGAGTCCGACTCAATCTTACACCTTGTAATACTGGTAAAAACCTTTCTTTGCACGATCCATTTTGAATTTCTTCAAAACTTTATCAAGGTATGTGCTTTGTGAAAGTCCAATTAAGCGTCTTGATCTATCTCTATAGATCTTGATGCCCAATATGTAAGCAGCTTCACCGAGGTCTTTCATTGAAAAACTTTTATTCAAGTATCCTTTTATGCTATCCAGAAATTCTATATCATTTCCAATCAATAATATGTCGTCCACATATAATATCGAAATGCTCTGAGCTCCCACTCACTTTCTTGTAAATACAAAGCTTCTCCAAAAGTCTGTATAAAACCATATGCTTTGATCACACTATCAAAACGTTTATTCCAACTCCGAGAGGCTTGCACGGACCATAAATTGATCGCTGGAGCTTGCACACTTTGTTAGCACCTTTTGGATCAGCAAAACCTTACGTTGCATCATATACAACTCTTCTTCTAGAAATCCATACAAGAATGCGGTTTATACATCCATTTGCCAAATTTCATAATCATCAAATGCGGCAATTGCTAACATGATTCGGACAGACTTAAGCATCGCTACGGGTGAGAAAGTCTCATCATAGTCAACCCCTTGAACTTGTCGAAAACCTTTTGCAACAAGTCGAGCTTTGTAGACAGTTATATTACCATCAGTCGGTCTTCTTCTTAAAGATCCATTTATTCTCAATGGCTTGCCGATCATTGGGCAAGTCAACCAAAGTCCATACTTTGTTCTCATACATGGATCCCATCTCAGATTTCATGGCTTCCAGCCATTTTGCGAATCTGGGCTCACCATCGCTTCTTCATAGTTTGTAGGTTCGCCATGGTCAAGTAACATGACTTCGAGAATAGGATTACCGTACCATTGGTGCGTATTTTATTCTGCTTGACCTATGAAGTTCAGTAGCAACTTGATCTGAAGTTTCATGATCAACATCATTAGTTTCCTCACCAATTGGTGTAGTTGTCACAGGAACCGTTTCTTGTGATGAACTACTTTCCAATAAGGGAGCAGATACAGTTATCTCATCAAGTTCTACTTTCCTCCCACTCACTTCTTTTGAGAGAAACTCCTTCTCTAGAAAGGATCCGAATTAACAACGAAAATCTTGCCTTCAGATCTGTGATAGAAGGTGTACCCATGATCTCCTTTGGGTATCCTATGAAGACACATTTCTCCGATTTGGGTTCGAGCTTATCTGGTTGAAGTTTCTTTACATAAGCATCGCAGCCCCAAACTTTAAGAAACGACAACTTTGGTTTCTTGCCAAACCACAGTTCATACGGTGTCGTCTCAACGGATTTAGATGGTGCCCTATTTAACGTGAATGCGGCCGTCTCTAAAGCATATCCCCAAAAGCGATAGCGGTAAATCAGTAAGAGACATCATAGATCGCACCATATCAAGTAAAAAGTACGATTACTGGCGTTCGGACACACCATTTCTCTGTGGTGTTCCGGGTGGCGTGAGTTGAAAACTATTCCACATTGTTTCAAATGTAAACCAAACTCGTAACTCAAATATTCTCCTCCACGATCAGATCGTAGAAACTTTATTTTCTTGTTACGATGATTTTCCACTTCACTCTGAAATTCTTTGAACTTTTCAAATGTTTCAGATTTGTGTTTCATTAAGTAGATATACCCATATCTGCTCAAATCATCTGTGAAGGTGAGAAAATAACGATACCATTGGCGTGCCTCAACATTCATTGGACCACAAACATCGGTATGTATGATTTCCAACAAATCAGTTGCTCGCTCCATAGTTAGGAGAACGGCGTTTTAGTCATCTTGCCCATGAGGCATGGTTCGCAAGTACCAAATGATTCATAATCAAGTGATTCCGAAGCCCATCAAGATGGAGTTTCTTCATGCGATTTACAATCGATATGACCCAAATGGCGATTACCACAAATAAGTTGTATTATCATTATCAACTCTGTATCTTTTGGTTTCAACACTATGAATATGTGTATTACTACTATCGAGATTCAATAAAAATAGACCACTCTTCAAGGGTGCATGACCATAAAAGATATTATTCATATAAATAGAACAACCATTATTCTCTGTCTTAAATGAATAACCGTCTCGCATCAAACAAGATCCAGATATAATGTTCATGCTCAACGCCGCACCAAATAACAATTATTTAGGTCTAAAACTAATCCCGATGGTAGATGTAGAGGTAGCGTGCCGACCGCGATCACATCGACTTTGGAACCATTTCCCACGCCAAGATCGCCACCTCGCCCTTAGCCAATCTTCGCAATCCGTAGTTCCTGTTTGAGTTGCAAATATTAGCAATGAACCAGTATCAAATACCAGTGTACTACTGCGAGTATTAGTAAGGTACACATCAATAACATGTATATCACATATACCTTTGATCACCTTGCCATCCTTCTTATCCGCCAAATACTTGGGGCAGTTCCGCTTCGATGTCCGGTTTGCTTGCGGTAAAAACACTCGATTTCGGGCTTAGGCCCGGACTTGGGTTTCTTCTCTTGAGCAGCAACTTTCTTGCTGTTCCTTTTGAAGTTCCTTCTTCTTTCCTTTGCCCTTTTCTTGAAACTAGTGGTCTTGTTGACCATCAACACTTGATGCTCTTTCTTGATTTCTACCTCCATGACTTTTAGCATTGCGAAGAGCTCGGGAATTGTTTTGGTCATCCCTTGCATATTATAGTTCATCACGAAGCTCTTGTAGCTTGGTGGCAGTGATTGGAGAATTACATCAATGACACTATCATCCGGAAGAGTAACCCCAGTTGAATCAAGTGGTTATTATACCGGACATTTTGAGTATATGTTCACCGACCGAACTATTCTCCTCCATTTTGCAGCTATAGAACTTATTGGAGACTTCATATCTCTCAATCCGGCATTTGCTTGAAATATTAACTTCAACTCCTGGAACATCTCATATGCTCCATGACGCGTTCAAAACGTCGTTGAAGACCCGGTTCTAAGCCGTAAAGCATGGCACATCGAACTATCGAGTAGTCATCGACTTTGCTCGCCAGACGTTCACAACTTCTCGGCGTTGTTCTCGCAAAGAGTTCGGCACCCAGCGGTAAAAGCTTCCAGGGGACGTAATTCTTACGTGCAGCAATGAGGATAATCCTCAAATTACGGACCCAGTCCGTGTAATTGCTACCATCATCTTTCAACTTTGCTTTCTCAAGGAACGCATTAAAATTCAACGGAACAACAAAGACGAGCCATCTATCTACGATGAAACATAGACAAGCAAAATACTATCGGTACTAAGTTCATGATAAATTTAAGTTTTAATTAATCATATTAAAAACTCCCACTTAGACAGACATCTCTCTAGTCATCTAAGTGATTACGTGATCCAAATTAACTAAACCATGTCCGATCATCACGTGAGATGGAGTAGTTTCAATGGTGAACATCACTATGTTGATCATATCTACTATATGATTCACGTTCGACCTTTCGGTCTCCGTGTTCCGAGGCCATATCTGTTATATGCTAGGCTCGTCAAGTTTAACTCGAGTATTCTGCGCGCAACTGTTTTGCACCCGTTATATTTGAACGTAGAGCCTATCACACCCGATCATCACGTGGTTTCTCAGCACGAAGAACTTTCGCAACGATGCATACTCAGGGAGAACACTTCTTGATAATTTTAGTGAGAGATCATCTTATAATGCTACCGTCAATCAAAGCAAAATAAGATGCATAAAGGATAAACATCACGTGCAATCAATATAAGTGATACGATATGGCCATCATCATCTCGTGCTTGTGATCTCCATCTCCGAAGCACCGTCGTGATCACCATCGTCACCGGCGCGACACCTTGATCTCCATCGTAGCATCGTTGTCGCCACGCCATCTATTGCTTCTACGACTATCGCTACCGCTTAGAGATAAAGTAAAGCAATTACAGTATGCGTTGCATTTCATACAATAAAGCGACAACCATATGGCTCCAGCCGATTGCCGATAACTTCGGTTACAAAACATGATCATCTCATACAATAAAATATAGCATCACGTCTTGACCATATCACATCACAACATGCCCTGCAAAAACAAGTTACACGTCCTCTACTTTGTTGTTGCAAATTTTACGTGGCTGCTACGGGCTTAAGCAAGAACCAATCTCACCTACGCATCAAGACCACAACGATACTTCACAAATAGACTCCGCTTTAACCTTCTCAAGGACCGGGCGAGCCACACTCGGTTCAACTAAAGTGAGAGAGACAGACACCCGCCAGCCACCTTTAAGCACGAGTGCTCGAAGCGGTGAAACCAGTCTCGCGTAAGCGTCTGGCGTAATGTCGGTCCGGCCGCTTCATCTCACAATACCGCTTAAACCAAAGTATGACATGCTGGTAGGCAAGATGACTTGTATCGCCCACAACTCACTTGTGTTCTACTCGTGCATATGACATCAACGCATAAACCTGGCTCGATGCCACTGTTGGGGAACGAGTAATTTCAAAAATTTCCTACGCACACGCAAGATCATGGTGATGCATAGCAACGAGAGGGGAGAGTATTGTCTCACGCACTCGTGAGACCAAAGCGGAAGCGATCACAACGTAGAGGAAGTAGTCGACGTTCTCCTCGCGATCCAGCCGATCCCAGCAGCATTACTCGGCGCCTCAGTTCTTGGCACACGCTCAGCTCGATGACGCTCCTCGGGCTCCGATCCGGCAAAGCTCCGGGGAGAGGGAGTTCCACAAGACGACGGGCGCAGGACGATCTTGATGTTCTACTGACGCAGGCTTCGCCTAAGCACCGCTATGATATGACCGAGGTGGAATATGGTGGAGGGGGCACCGC
The DNA here is from genome assembly GCA_021605145.1 of Aegilops bicornis. NCBI lineage: Eukaryota > Viridiplantae > Streptophyta > Magnoliopsida > Poales > Poaceae > Aegilops > Aegilops bicornis. The sequence goes on from CM038670.1 coordinate 30,076,796, forward strand.
ACACGGCTAAGGAACGATCTCAAGGATCAACTTGTGTGTTCTAGGGTGCCCCCTGCCCCAGATATAAAGGAGCAAGGGGAGGGCCGGCTGGCCCTAGGAGGTGCGCCAAGGGAGGGGGAGTTCTCCTCCTAGTGGGAGTAGGACTCCCTTTCCTAGTCCAACTAGGAAGGAGGAAGGGGAAGGAAAGAGGAGAGGGAGAGAAGGGGGGCCGCGCCCCCTCCTTGTCCAATCGGACTCCCCATGGGGGCGCGCGCCACCTCTGGCGCAGCCCTCTCTCTCCCTCTTGGCCCAATAAGGCCCATTACTTCCCGGGGTTCCGGTAACCCTCCGGCACTCCGTCTTTCTCCGGAAACTTCCGAACCTTTCCGTGTCCGAATATAGCCGTCCAATATATCAATCTTTATGTCTCGATCATTTCGAGACTCCTCGTCATGTCCGTGATCACATCCGGGACTCAACTCCTTCGGTACATCAAAATACACAAACTCATAATATAACCGTCATCGAAACCTTAAGCGTGCGGACCCTACGGTTCGAGAACAATGTAGACATGACCGAGACACATCTCCGGTCAATAACCAATAGCGGACCTGGATGCCCATATTGGTTCCTACATTTTCTACGAAGATCTTTATCGGTCAGACCGCATAACAACATACGTTGTTCCCTTTGTCATCGGTATGTTACTTACCCGAGATTCGATCGCCGGTATCCAATACCTAGTTCAATCTCGCATCTTGGTAAGTCTCTTTACTCGTTCCGTCATACATCATCTCACAACTAACTCATTAGTTGTAATGCTTGCAAGGCTTATGTGATGTGTATTACCGAGAAGGCCCAGATACCTCTCCGACAATCGGAGTGACAAAACCTAATCTCGAAATACGCCAACCCAACCCTTTGGAAACACCTGTAGTACTCCTTTATAATCACCCGATTACGTTGTGACGCTTTGGTAGTACCAAAGTGTTCCTCCGTAAACGGGAGTTGCATAATCTCATAGTTACAGGAACATGTATAAGTCATGAAGAAAGCAATAGCAATATACTAAACGATCAAGTGCTAAGCTAACGGAATGGGTCATGTCAATCACATCATTCTTCTAATGAGGTGATCCCATTAATCAAATGACAACACATGTCTATGGTTAGGAAACATAACCATCTTTGATTAATGAGCTAGTCTAGTAGAGGCTTACTAGTGACTATCTGCTTTGTCTATGTATTCACACATGTATTATGTTTCCGGTTAATACAATTCTAGCATGAATAATAAACATTTATCATGATATAAGGAAATAAATAATAACTTTATTATTGCCTCTAGGGCATATTTCCTTCACATATCATGTCACTTTATGATCTGCATGTGATGTTTGTCATGTTTACATCTTATTCGCTTCGAACGTCGGTAGCATAAATAAGATGATCCCTCACTAAAATTTCAAGGAATGTGTTCCCCCTAACTGTGCACCGTTGTGAAGGTTAGTTGTGTCGAAGCACCACGTGATGATCGGGTGTGATAGATTCTAACGTTCGCATACAACGGGTGTAAGCCAGATTTACACATGCGAAAAAACTTAGGTTGACTTGACGAGCCTAGCATGTACAGACATGGCCTCAGAACACGAGAGATCGAAAGGTCGAACATGAGTCGTATGGTAGATGCGATCAACATGGAGATGTTCACCATTGATACTAGTCCGTCTCACGTTATGATCGGACACGGCCTAGTCGATTCGGATCATTATCACTTAGATGACTAGAGGGATGTCTATCTGAGTGGGAGTTCATTAAAATAATTTGATTAGATGAACTTAATTATCATGAACATATTCTAAATTGTCCTTGCAAATTATGTTGTAGATCAAGAGATCGCGCTTTAGCTCCCTGTTTTAATGCGTTCCTAGAGAGAGACTAAGTTGAAAGATATTGTGAGCAATTGTGCGGACTAGGGCCGTAGTCTGAGGATTGTCCTCACTGCTACACAGAAGGCTTCTGTCCTTGATGCACCGCTCCGTGTGCCAACCCCTCTAGCATCGTCTGTGGATGTTGTGAACATCTGGCAGACACGTTCTGATGACTACATGATAGTTTAGTGTGCCATGCTTTACAACTTAGAATCGGGGCTCCAAAGGCGTTTTTGAACGCCATGGAACATATGAGATGTTCCAAGAGCTGAAATTGGTATTTCAGTCTCATGCCCGTGTTCAGAGGTTTGAGACCTTTGACAAGATCTTTGCCTACAAGATGGAGGAGAATAGCTCAGCCAATGAGCATGTGCTCAGAATGTCTGGGTACTTCAATCGCTTGAATCAAGTGGGAGTTAATCTTCCAGATAAGAGAGTGATTGACAGAGTTCTCCAGCCACTATCACCAAGCTACTAGAACTTCGTGATGAACTATAACATGCAAGGGAAGATGATCCCAGAGCTGTTCGTCATAAGGCCGCGAAGGTAGAAATCAAGAAGAAACATCAAGGGTTGATGGTTAACAAGACCACTGGTTTCAAGAAGGGCAAGGGCAAGAAGGGAAACTTCATGAATGGCAAGCCAGTTGCCGTTCCAGTGAAGAATCCCAAGAACCCAAACCCGAGATGAAGTGCTTCTATTAGGGGAACGGTCACTGGTAGCGGAACTGCCTCAAATACTTGGTAGATAAGAAGGCTGACAACTTCAACAAAAGTATATTTGATATATGTGTTATTGATGTGTACCTTACTAGTATTCCTAGTAGCACCTGGGTATTAGATACTGGTTCAGTTGCTAATATTGGTAACTCGATACAAAAGCTACGGAATAAACGAAGACTAGCTAAGGGCGAGGTGACGATGTGTCTTGAAATGTTTCCAAGGCTGATGCGATCACCATCGCACGCTCCCTCTACCTTCGGGATTAGTGTTGAACCTAGATAAATGTTGTTTGCATTGGTGTCTGCGTTGAGCATGAACATGATTAGATCATGTTTATTGCAATACGGTTATTCATTTAAGTCAGAGAATAATGGTTATTCTGTTTACATGAATAACACCTTCTATGGTCATGCACCCAATGCGAATGGTTTATTGAATCTCGATCGTAGTGATACACATGTTCTTCTGGGGGGGGGGGCGTGGGCGGAGGCGGCAAAGAAGAAGCAACAACGATGTAGAAGAGGAGGCGGCGTGAGAGCAAGGGGAAAGGGGATCACGTGGGATGCGGAGGGTGTATCTGGGGAGGGCTCCTTCACTACTAAGAAATCCAGCCAATCCGCAACCTGCTATGTGGGGCCCTCATCTCATGATGTGCGACCGAAGCAACGAAGGAGACAAAAACGATCGAGCGCCAGCAACGGCCCAGCGGTATCGTAATAGTAAAAATCGCACGCGTGGCATAGCGCAACGAGCGCTATTTATGCCATCCTTATTGTGTTTGATGCTCCAATCATCTAGAATGTTATCATCGTTGTTGTAGATCTCACCCTCATTGCCCAACACCCGTGCTCGATCTGCCGCTATTGTCCGTCCCACGGCCTCGACCATCCTTGTGAGATGACAAAGAAAAACATATATACCAATAAATAAACGTGTCTTTTACTCCTCTCCTGTGCATCTTTATGAGGTGACAAAGAAAAGAAAAAAAACATGTATAACAATAATAGACACGTCTTTTACTCCTTTACACGCCTTCGTGTTCACACGGTTGCACCTCGTCAACGCAACAAGAAGATCCACGTTCACCCGTTTATAGCCCACGGCAAACGAGGTATAAAATCCTCTACAGCAAACACCACAAGGTTTTGTGTTGTGTCAACATTGAACAGGAGAAAAGTTTTACTTTATTATTATTATTATTATTAAAAAAAAAGATAAAAGCAGAATTGGTAAAGGAAAGGAAAGTGACAACGCGGCGTGGAAGAAGGCCGTGCGGACTCCATCTCTGACCATCTTCTTTCTTCCTCCTCCCCCTTCCTCCTATCTGCAAATCCTCCTCCCGCACCGCGACCCACGCCCCCCTCCCCTCCCCACTCCGGCGGAGGCGGCCGTCGCGCCCCCGACCCTCAAGCTGACCCCGCCAAGCCGCTACGCGGAGGCGGCCGGCGCCGGCGTCGGCGGGGCGGAGCGGGGAGACATGCACAGATCGGCGGGGGTCGCGATGGCGTGGAACGTCTTCCGCTTCTGCACGGCGCTCCGGGGCCTGGGCTCCATCATGATCCTGCTCGTCCTCGCCATCGTCGGCGTCACCTACTACGCCGTCGTCCTCTGCAACTACGGCCCCGCCCTCCTCCTCGGCGGCGCCGCCACCCTCGCCGCGCTCGCCGTGCTGCTCCTCTTCCACTTCCTGGTGCGTGCCTCTCTTGGCCCGGGGCGGGGGGGATTTCGCGATTTCGCCTCCTGGCGCGCGCGGTCTCGGCGATTTCGTGATTTAGGCCGGAGATTCGCACTCTGGCTGAGCCGGAAGCGATGCGAATTGCGGCGGGATTGGGAGTCGTTGGCTGTTAGAATCTTGGTTCTTCAGAAAGCAATGTTTTGCACATGGGTGAAATTTCTCTATTTTGGGGAGCTACGATGTTGAATGCGCCATATTCTTGGATTGTTGATGCAGGCATGCTGCCTTTTAGCATATATATCTTCGTATGCTATGCTAGTTTCTTCTTAACAACGCTACGCTATGCTATGCTACTTCTTCAGGAATCAATGTTTTCTTTTTAAATGCAGGAATCAATGTTTGGTACATACAACATAGGTAGAAAAATTTCTATTTTGACCATTATGCTGGGAACCAGGAACATATTCTTGGGTTGCTGATGCATGCTGCCTTGTGGGACATCTTTCTGTGCCACTCGTATGTTGGTTTCTTAACATTTGCGTCTCTAGGTGGTACCTCTTGGTATGTAGCTAGCTGCAGGCGCGCTGAACGATTCTATACCAGGGAGCTGCTTCTATTTGGGGACATTTTACACAGATTGGGCTGGTTGATCTGATGCGCCCACATTCTTATCATTGTTTTTTCTCATATGCTCTGTGGGAGCATAGTAGATCTCTGTACGATGTGAACGCTTCCTAATGAGACCTAATGAGAGAAATTCAGAAAATATGCTATATTGGGCTGATCCAATGCATTTTGAATGCTATTGGATTTGTGAGTCATAGCATGAACTGCTTCTTTGCAGAATTAGTTGGCTGTGAATGCTAGTGGCTTTATCTTGCGATTTAAGGCATGTCCTGCGTGTGCTTTTGTCAGTTGTATTGTGTTTTAATGGTTTAGTTCTATCGGATTTTGCAGCTTGCTATGCTGTTGTGGAGCTACTTCTCTGTTGTGTTCACCGACCCTGGTTCTGTTCCGCCAAATTGGAACCTTGATTTTGACGAGGAAAGGGGAGAAACTGCTCCCCTCTCTAGCTCAGACTTCAATAGCCAGATGAACCCACAGCAGTCTATGGCTACCGGTGACACGGGCAATCCGAGGATGAGGTACTGTAGGAAGTGCAACCAACTGAAGCCCCCTCGGTGCCATCATTGCTCTGTTTGTAAGTTCATAATTCTTTCTTCAGGATGAAATGCTATGTTATTCCAGTTATTACTAATTGCATAGTCTACATCGTGCCGCTTATCTATGCCTAAATTGTTTTTCAGGTGGAAGGTGTATCCTTAAGATGGATCATCACTGTGTATGGGTTGTTAATTGTGTTGGGGCACTGAACTATAAATACTTTCTTCTCTTCCTGGTATGATTTTATTATGCTTGAGACAATTGTCCTCTTTGGAAGGCAGATTAGTTAACCTTTTTTTAAACTATCATTTTACCTCTGAACTAGTTGCTCTTTCTTATCATGTAGATATATATGCAATATTTGGGTGATACCTTAACCACACCTTTTGAATTAAGAAACTGAATTCCTTTTTCCTGTGCAATTTTCTAAGCTTTTAATTGGGGGGGGGGGGGGTGGTGGATATCATTTTTTGTGTGTCAACCACTTAGTTAGTTCATCATTGCTAATACTACAAGTATTTCTGCTTTTGGATGATCCTGTTGTAAACGCATTTAAAAATAGACTTATTTTCACGGGGATTTGATATACAGTTTGTTATGTATGGCAAATAGAGATTAGATGTCAGGGGTTCGGCATTTTCCTGTGATTCTTAGTTTTCTTCCATTTAAGTACAACGACGATTAAAGGCATCAAATGCAAATTATTTAGTTTCTTAACATGCCGTTGCATCATGGTTCCTCTGATTACTGTCCTGAACGATGCAACACCTCCTTACATGTCGATGCTTCATGGCTCCTGTCCGTATTGTACTCTCTGCCACAACCCCTTCTTGATGTATCTGTGCATAGTTAGTCCCCTTGTCAGCCAGGTTATTCCTTGATTAGCTTAGCAAGCAGTTAGTCCAACTCCATTGATAACTTGAAATGCAAGATTTAAATATGCTTCTTCCAACTCTTATGTAATAACATCAAAACAAACATAAGCTTTAATACCTTGAATTTCGTGCATACGTAACCACTGATGATTTAACAAAACAATTCTTCCACTAGTCCAAATTAAACTTATTATAGTGTATTATGTTAGTAGTTGTTATTACTTCCAAAAACAACGAATTTAACCCTTTGAAGAGTAATAAGTTGACCTAAATTGTGGTGTTTCCCTTGCTTGGGATGGATTTTGGTTGTGCAAATGATGATACAGTTGACTCCAAATAGTTAATTCTGAGCATTTGAGCATGACAATGCAGCCATCCCAACTAAAAATATGAATAAAACTGTATCCTAGAGTTCAATGCATGAGGTTCTTTCTTTACCCTATTGTGTAGTAGGCTTTCAATGTGTCATCATGCATCATGCTAGCAACATGTATCATACAGTTATTAAGTGAACATTGATTAGCTTGTGTTTACATTTAAACAATAGTAATGTATTTGCATCTATTGCTAATTACTAAACCTAACCATCTGTTTTCGGAAATCTGCATTCATTCATATAAGTTGAAATATTAAGGCCTTGCTCCTTTACTTGAAGAGTCATCTCACTTATGCAGCATGAAGAGAGTGATAAGGCATAGTATAAGCAAGTGCATCAATTTGTCCATATGTTATTGGTGTGTTCAGTGGTCTTTTTATTATAGTAACAGTACAAGGACTGTTTGTTCAGTAGTACTTATCTTGGACTTGTTTTGAAACAGTGCACTCTTTCATGCTACTATGTCGATCATTAGTTTTCTTAAAAATTAAATCTGTTTGTTTTTATGGTGCTTGCAGTTTTACACCTTCCTTGAGACGACGCTTGTTACCCTCTCTTTACTGCCTCACTTCATAGCCTTCTTCAGTGATGTCGAGATCCCAGGAAGTCCTTCAGCACTTGCAACCACATTTCTCACATTTGGTAAATGCATTACTAATTTCTATGACAAAACGTATGCTTTCAGCATGATTGATTGAACATCCGCTAAAACTATGTATTTTTCTTGCAGTGTTGAATCTGGCCTTTTCCTTGAGCGTTCTGGGTTTTATGATAATGCACATTTCACTTGTTTCTGGTAATACAACAACGATTGAGGTAAGTATCTTTGTAATATAATGTTAAATTTTATTGTTTGTTATATCATGAATTCATGATGAGATCAATTTGTCACTTTGTTGTTCAGGCATATGAGAAGAAAACTAGTCCACGTTGGATGTATGATCTTGGCCGGAAGAAGAATTTTGCTCAGGTTAGGTTTATAAAAAATACTATATCTTTTCATAGTCATCTGGATAATTTTCTATGGTGCTAGTATGTGTCAAATTAGCTTTATTTCAAGAAAATGACAAACCTGTCTTGTTGAGGTGACTATAAAGTTTAAACTTCCTATAAATACGATGACTACATGTGGATTCAGATATTAATGGTAGCTCAGGCTCAACTCATATTCAGTAGTTATGTTATCACATAATATTTTTTTTAGAAATGATTAAATAATCATTATGTGAGCTGAGCATGTTGTTATACAAGGTTTGAAATAGCATAACCTGAAATTTCCATGGGGCATGTATTAATGCATAGAACTTTGCTAACTGTGGAAGAAGATTAAGCAATGGAAGTTCAAAATTACCTTATTAAACCAGAATCTAGCACTTGTGGTTGACAAACCATCATGTTGGGATATTCCATGATATTCTTTATTAGTTGTAGTTTCATAAACCTTGAGTGTGCCCTTTCACAGGCAGTTCTGCCGGGTACATGATACATATGTGCAATATACCATATCGATATTATTTTACTTGTGATTCTCTAGCATTTATATTTTATTTCTGCTCTGTACATGGACTATGATGCCCAAATATAATCAAGGGGGACAAAATATGGAAAGTGCATGTCCTTGATCATGTCCGTGTTTGTGACCTTCAACATCTGAAACATGACCTTTCTCTATTATTAGTTTCCTTCTTGCTGGCCATAGTACTATCAGACTTGGTAAACAACGACATTCCAGAAGTTACTTTCATGCAAAACTATGTTAGTAAACAAATGGTCTTGTTATCAGGTCTTTGGAAACGACAAAAAGTATTGGTTCATTCCGGCATACTCAGAAGAGGACCTGCGAAGGATGCCCGCTCTGCAGGGCCTCGATTATCCTGTGAGGACAGACTTGGACGGGCAAGAGTTGTAACGACACTGAATTTCCCCAGTGCCCCTGACGACACAACCTTGTGCTGGACAGACAGAATGTTTCATGTAAAATTCGACGGCTTTCGCTTCAGCTGTCGACGGTATGGCGAAAGAAAAGTAGGCATACTGTATACACCAGCTGTTGTGTTACACTCACTGGTCCTAGAGGGCATGTGATGTAAATTATTTCTAGCGTATGTTCTCGAAAGGAAAAAGGGAAATTCCGGTGTCATCTAGATGGGCATCGAGACGCATATGCTGTACTTTGACCGAGAGTAGCCGATTCAGAAAGATACCATTTGTCGATGAAAAATGACTTGCGTAAATCGGTGGATCTGTGGATGTAATATTTGTTGTTTTAAGTCTTGTATAATGTCCACTTTGTATGTCCAATCTTTCCCTAAAAAAAAACTTTGTAAATTGAAGTTGTTTGGTACTCTTTGGCAGTCTTGCTTGATTGATGTAGTATGATTTTTGCCTTTCCGTCACCTGATTTGATGTATTCTGTTCTGCCTGAAAGAGGTGTAGAGTAGTTTGGAAATTGCTTTTGGAGCTTGTGTTAATTTGAAGAAGAAGAAAAAAATTATACATATTCATATGGATGTATTCTAAACGTGCGTAAAGTTTGACCATGATATATGTTTACAAGGTGAGGTACACAAAAAATGACACTTTTTCGTGATTTTGAAAACGGGGAACAGGTAAAAATTGATGATTCTGTGTTTTATAAAAACTAGGGTAGTTTGATTTGCCCTCCCGCTCCCGGGTTGTCCTCCTCGCCTCGGTGTGTAGTGTAGGGGTGCGGTTCCTCCATCCCATCCGGGGCTGGTTGTTGGGACTTGGGAGGTGGTGATAGACAGCAGGAGCAGACTTGATAAGAGCCTTGTTAGTCGGGATCAAAGAGCACAAAACCACCATTTTGATGAGGGCTAGGTTTGCAGAAAACACTACGTTACATTTCTTTGACAGAAAGCACCACGTCTACTTTTGCAAATAACACTGATCAGCGGATTTAACTCGGCTGAGCACGTTTATGACCCTTTTTTGCCTACGTGGCGTAACATTTCATGTCAGATCAATTTTAATCAAAATTTACAAACTAGTCCTTAGACTTTACACCGACACCCTGAATCAAAAAGTAAAAAAGCAATTAGACCCTGCAGAGGTGGGCATCGGGGGGGGGGGGGGGGGCCGGCGGAGAGGTGCTTTCTGTCAAAGAAATATAATGTAGTGTTTTCTACAAACCTAGCCCTTAAAGTAGTGATTTTGTGCAATTTACTTGTAGGGAGTGGTTTTAGTGTTGTTGCAATAAAGTCGAAGTGCCCCAGAAAAAAAAAGTCGAAGTGGGCAATGGATGCGATGGGCGATACATGATGACGCAACAAATGGCTTATGGTGTGCTTATGATCTAGCTCGATGTGGTTGCCTTTGTTCAATAAACCAAACAATTATCCTCTTGACACATTTCTTCTGTGAATTAAAACAATACCCGTGCGTTGCAACGGGATATAAATATTCTAATACGTAAGCTTGTGATTTACTTGTCATAATAATGCGATTGAGTAAATAAATGTTCATCAAATTCTGACTATAAATTAACTTATATTTTGAAAGAAGTTCAGTAAATAAATTAAAGTGAAATTGATTCAGAAGGTAAGTAAATTAAGGTGATTAATTATCATATACATAGAAGGTTGGACGAAGAGGTGATGTGAAGAAAGGTAAAATGGGAACCTTATGTTCTTTCTAAGTACTTCATCCGCCTCAAAATAAATGTCTTAACTTTCTACTAACTTTATTATAAAGTGTGCTAAGGTCAAGACACTTATTTTAGGAACGAGGGAGTAGTAGAGGGAGAAGAACAGTTTGATTGATTGTGAGAGACTAACCTATCAGCACATAGTGTTTTTAATCCACAGTCCTTTTTCAGCATCACTTCCTTTGATGAACAGCTCAGTGTCAAAGGACGAATTCATTAGTAGGTGTATATCACTGTCGACTGTGGGACGACGATACTTAAGTACAGCGGCTAGCGGGACAGCTCTTCTGTTCGCGCACTCCACCACGCCGTAGGAACTGGATCCTCTAACATTAGAAAGGAAAGTTAAAAAAGCTACAATCCTTTAACTTTTCTTCTTGCAATCTATATGATTCTATCCCTAATCTCTTCCTAATAATAAAGCACGGATTGACTCCGTGGGTTCACCGTCACAATACGCTTCTTCCCCTGAATTTACGCTTTCAGTTTTGTTTCACGTCCAGTGTTTCTACATACGTTCTTTTTCTTTTCTATATTGTCATGGTCGGCAAGGATCCGAGAAGCACACATCGGATGAATCGTGTGAAACAAGGCCAGAAATTCTTCTACAACTCGAATCAGAATCCTCCAAGGTATAGGATCCCTTCTTCAATCACGTCTAGCGATGGGCGGGCTTGCGTTAGTGTTGTCGGTACCAGGTCTAAAGTTCTGCGGGAGGTAGAACTATTGGTGGCCATGATCGGGAAGGAGGAGAGGGTGGAGGAGTGTACGCCGGAGTCGGTCGCAGAAATTGTGTAGCACTTCGTCGTCGTCGTCCCTGACACAGCTGTTCTACGACGGGCGCCAGGTCGTGTTGCTGTGGCCCAAGCCTGCGTCGACGTCAAACTGGCCCCACGTGCGGCTGGTTGGGATCCTCTAGGTCGCTACCGGACTCCGCTTGCCCCTCGCTGCCGAGCTCAAGATCCAGATTCACCCCGACCTGTCTGACCCGGGCAATTCCCGAACTCCACTTGGACCCGCCCACCGCGATTCCTCCGCGGGCTTCTCTTCCGCTCAGCGTCGTCCCTTCTGGACGCTTGCCGGTGGGCTCAAAGTGCTTAGCACGCTGGCGGCAGCGGTAGTTGCTCGGGTGGCCTGCAGCGGCAATGACGGTGGAGCTTGGTTGCAACGGCCATGGCGAAGCAGTTCAAGGCAAAACGAGCTAGCTAGCCCATTAGGTTCCTGGGGATACTGGGACCACGCTTACGTGCTTGGACGCGTCGAAAATGTGCTCTGGCTACAGCAGCTATGCAGCATCACGGCGGCGAGCTCCAGCTAAAGCGGGGAGGCTGGCTAGAGGGCGGGCGCAAGCCATAGTGACGAGGATAGAGGAAGAGGAGCTCACGGGGGATGCGGAAGAGCAAGTCAGCGGGGTCGGAGGTGCTCGGACGGTAATGAAATCGATGACGGCGGCCGGCGTGTCCGAGAATAAGACGCGGTCGGTTTTAGTCGTATTGCGGCGTCCCGGCTCGTGATCTTCCTCGGAGAGGATGGGCAAGTCGTGGCGGAGCTCGTGGACATGTCAGTGCATCGAGGCGGTGGCGGTTGCCACGCCAACGGCGTGCGGCTCGCATTGGTGCTTTTTGAAGCTCGAGATTGAGCGAGGCAGAGGGAGAAAGAGAGCCGCGATAGAGGGGAAACGACCAGGGGGTCATCCTCATCTCCTGGGCGAGGAGGTGGCTTCGCCAGCAGGAGGACGCACTCTCAGCTCGCGTCGGGTCCGAAGATGGTCGTCATCAAGTCCTCCTATTCCGTGGCGACCTCCTTCTCTTATTTCTCAATCTCGGTTGCCCGCTGGCCCGTGATGCTACAACCGTCAGCAACCCAAGGCTGCAAGCGCTCTTAGAGGTAAATCTACTACTACACTCCATGGTCGGGGTAACAAGAGGACCCTCTGTTCTTGATTCCCGTTAGCACATCAGCACCTCTGTTTGGATTGCAGCCTTTCTGTTATGTTTTTAGTACTTTTGTCTTATGGTTTCATTGCAGTGGAGAGAAAACTGATGATCTGGCGCTCCTTTCATCTCTTTGTGTTGTATATTTTATGCTCATATCTTTTACATATTATTAGTTAGAGATGTAAAATTCATGCTGATTATTCTCATTGTTATGCAAATTCATCTGTGTGTACTATAATTTCATGACATAGAGCCAAAATAAAAAGTAGAATTTGGAGGAATAGTACTGCTCCTGAATTTGGGGTTTAGATTTGTGCTACAGGTTGTATATATTGAGACTGAACCTCAACTCCAGAAATGATTTTCTTCTTCTTATAGCTTCAAAATTTGTCCAGTTGTTCAAAAGATCCCAAATCCGTTATCGCACTGAAGGTTTTCGAGCTTCCAGACGTTTAGCTTGAAAAATTCCTTCTGTGAAATAACTACTCCGGCCCTGATCCTAAATCCATCCAGAATGTATCTGGTTTCACATAGCACATGACTGTCGAGATCCATTAGTCAATAAGGCTACAACGACTTTACTTGGAGGGTTTCAGACACAAAGGAGGCTTCAAATCATGGCTTTTGGTATTCTGACAACCCAAAAACATCTTATATTTTGATATGGAAGGAGTAGTTCATTAGCTTGCAACTAAAATTAGAATAGCTTTGAACACTAAGTGCATCTGCAATTATTATATAATGCGGCTGTCTTTTCTACTTTGTGCAAAATATTTATGCATGTTTTCAACTGGGAGATTATAATAGTTAACTTCAAGTGATGTACAGCTAGAGCTTGCTGATGGTTTTAGGATGGTAACTTTGTAACTTGCAAGATTTAGAATAGAATATAACTATGCATGACATAACCTAATGCAAAAAAGGTAACATATTACATGTGGTGGTATTTCGCAAGCTTCTGTTATACAAGGCCTATAAGAAACTATCCTTGCATGGAAAGAAAGGTGACACATGCAACTTGCTCTTGTCTCTCGCAAGCTTCTATATCTGCTCAATTATGCGTAGGCAATTTATTTTCTTAGAAATAGCATCAAAGGATACATCTTATAGTTGCAACAAGAGGAAACATAGTGGGCCGCATGGTTGAATTTGAAGGGAACAATTATAGTGAGGCAAGTATTTTCATCTACCGTGCTGCAGAGACCCTCATCACAAGTTTGTGATATTGTAAGTAGTTTATTTGCTTTGAATATTTGCTCAAGAGATTGTGTTACTTTACTTGCATCTTTCCCATTCCCTAGATTTAGACAATTAACCAGTATATCATAATATGTTGAAGTAGAGTCCCTGCACCTTCTTTATCATTTATGACTAAGATTTGTACATTTAGGTTCTATTTTACAAATCAATCTCTAATTCAGCATGTAGTTAAACAAAAATCTAATCACCACATACATTTTGTCTATATAGAAGATATTATAGTCAAGTTGACTAAAACTTGCTGGGAGAAATGCATCACCCGAGGACCGAGATCAACTTCAGCAGCAATGATGCATCTGGGCCATTTGATGAATATTGTTTGCATATACAATTTTCACCAAATTTTATTTTTTTCCCGCTGCAACGCACGGGCATTTGTGCTAGTCTTTCAGTTTGAATTTAAATCATATAAGCGAGGTGGTACTAATTCTGACCTCATCTACACCCGTTTTCGTCCGTCCACCGTTTCCTTCGTAAGTCAGTTTCGTTCGGCAGGCAAGCAAACGATCCAGCCCATGAGCTGGCACAGGCCCACCTATATATATAATATAATACTAAACCATGGATTGCACGCACGAAAATTCTGGTCGTTCGTAATTTCGTGTGAAATAGTCCCACCTCGCTCCTTTAAACTGATTCTCATCTATTTAAATATGTTTGCACATTGTCTGTAATATCAATCAGCCTCCTCCAAAACAAACAAACGGAGTGACAATACATGGGAGAGAAACAATTGAGGAGCAACGAGGGGGCAAAGCAATCACTAACCGAATGATCTCCCAATATCGCCCCATTGCTCTCTGTTCGGTCTTGTATAAAATAGCGGCCAAGGCAATCACTAACCGAATGAGAGGTATCATGGATAGCGTTATTAGTGAGGAGCAAAGCGCTTTTGTACCTGGCCGACTCATCACTGATAACGTTCTAGTTGCATATGAAAGTGTGCACACAATGAAGAGAAGGAAGAAAGGCAAAAACTATTCTTGTGCGGTCAAGCTCGACATGCTGAAGGCATATGACCGTGTCGAGTGGCATTTCCTTGAAGCAATATTGATCAGGCTTGGTTTCAATATTTCCTTTGTAAGGCTTATTTTGAAATGTGTCTCTTCTGTCCGGTTCTCTGTGCGGGTTAATGGCGAGCTCCTGCCTTTTTTCACGCCTTCAAGAGGGTTCCGGCAAGGAGATCCAGTTTCGCCGTTTTTATTTCTTCTCTGTGCAGAAGGATTTTCCTCATTGCTCAAGTATTACAATGGAGGTGTTGTGGATAGAGGCTTAAGGGTGAGCTACAGATCACCTTGGGTAACTCATTTACTTTTTGCTGACGATAGCCTGATCTTCATTAATGCAAGCAACCCAAGTGCTATCCGTCTCAATGACATTCTGTCAATTTATGGTGAGGCCTCAGGTCAGTGTGTAAACCGTGAAAAAAGTGCTATCTATTTCAGTTCTAACACACCTGATTCTTTGAGGCAACTTTTGAAGTCAACTCTGAATATCCAAGTTGAAGCTTTCAGCGCAAAGTATCTCGGCCTTCCAACTGCTGTGGGACGCATCACAAGCGGCACTTTTGAACACATCAGTGAGAGAGCCCGTGGAAAAATTCAAGGATGGTCAGAAAAACTACTAGCTTGTGCCGGCCGCGAGGTTCTGTTAAAATCGGTCGTCCAGGCTATCCCGACCTATCCAATGAGCACTTTCCTTCTAACAAAGAAAGTCTGCAAGAGCTTAACTTCTCCTATGGCAAAATATTTCTGGAGCAGTTCTCTGGATAAAAAATCTATGCATTGGGTGTCCTGGAACGAGTTGGCCACACCAAAGTGCAAAGGAGGGATGGGGTTCCGTGACCCACATTAGTTTAATCTTGCCATGCTGGGCAAACAGGGTTGGCGATTAATGACAAACCCAACATCGCTGTGTGCTAGAGTGCTCAAGGGCCGCTACTTCCCCGACGGAGATTTTATGCACGCATCTGCTCCAAAGTCGGCCTCGGCCACTTGGAAGGCAATCTTGGCGGGAAGGGAGGCTCTAGGGGCCGGGCTGATCGCTCGAGTGGGAGATGGCAGTACGATCTCAGTATGGAATGACAAATGGATTGCTGGAACGATCTCGATGAAACCAATCTTCAAACCGCCAAGTACCACCATTCAAATGGTGCATGAGCTTATTGACACGACCACGTGGTCGTGGCGGCAAGATGTGGTTAGGGACACTTTCGTTGCCCCGGACGCCGATGCCATTTTGAACATTCCTATCAGGCAAGGGGGAGGTGAGGACTCATTTGCATGGGCATTTGAGAAATCAGGCAACTACACGGTGAAGACAGCGTACCGTGCTCTAATGACTCATAAAGAGCGCTTGGCTCTAGAGGAAGGGACGGCTACCGGAACCTCAGTGGACGATCATCAGTTGTGGAAGGCCTTGTGGAAATTGAATGTCATACCGAAAGTGAGGGTTTTCTGGTGGAGAGTTCTCCGTGGGATTCTTCCGGATGAAGCTACTCTCAACTATCGTCACATTCAGGGCCGGCTCTATGATTTTGAAGGCCCCGGTGCGAACCCGACCAGTGGGCCCAATAGAGAGAAAAATCCAATTTGATACATGAAAATATAAAATTGCTATCAAATCATAAAACTAATATTTCTTTAGTAGAATCAAGCATATGTTATTTTCCATGTCTTTGTTCCAAACCAAGTATCATGGAAGTTACAACGCAGAAAAAACATATAGAAATAGCATGCTAACCTCCAGTGATCATGTGAAACGAGACTTTCGTGCATTTTTGACGCAAAATCATCAATGAGAGTGTCAAGATCAATACTATCCAGCATATTCTTCTCAATGCAGCACATGGCCAATCCATTCAATCTTTCTTGGGACATCATTGACCTCAAATAATTTTTCAATAGTTTCAATTTTGAGGAACTCCTTTCAGCTGATGCAACAGTCACATGTACGGTCAAAAGGATACGATAAGCAATTGAGATATTTAGATAACAATCCGCATCTCTAACAAACTCAAATATCTGATCCGCTAACATGAATGTGTTTGGCAATGTCATCAGCAGTACTTTTAGTTCAGAAACGAAATCATCTAGATCGACATCTGCTGACTTACCATGAGTGAATTTGTTGACAAAATTAGTGCAACATCTTCTTAGATCATTATCACCCTCAGCCTTACCTCATTCCAAGTATTCATGTTAGTGATATGCTCAACACTATTCTCATGCAATTTGAGCTTCTCACTAAGATGTCTCCAATCCTTCAATCCTCGGATGCTAGCAGACTTTTGCTTTTTCCAGATTTAAACAATTTGCAACAAAAGCAGTAGACTTTATTCACATGTTTAGAGTACACTAACCACCTCCGATCACTGAACTCGCCATTCCTTAACTTTCTTGTGTAGTAATCATATGGAAAATGCCTGCCACTAATTTCATCTTCGGGAAACTCAAGATTGTATTCCCTTATAGGTCCTTTTTCAATGAGAATATCTCTTGATTTATTGTCAAGAATATTCCAAGTTCTAGGATCATATATATCAAAAGAAGAACCCTGCTCATCTGCATTTCCAAGATTCTCATGGTCACTTTCCGCAGCATTATTTATCGTGTGCTGATCGGCATCATTTTCCGCAGCATTATTTTCCTCAACATGATTTTCCTCGACATGGTTTTCCTCAACGGCATTCTTAGTATCATCAGGTTTTTCTTCACCATTTGTGATATATAATTGCTCTGAATTTGTAGCAGCACCCGTCCTCACGACAAACATATCCATAGCGCCTTCCTGAGATTTAATCAACTTGTTTACTCTTTTCTTGTTGTTTCTTTTCTCGCAGCCAGATATATGTTTTTTAGGTAACATGATTATGCTGCAAGTGAGAAACACGAATACAGTATCAGAGATTGAAGATGTTATGCTTTTAGATGAGAAGTTTCAGAATTGAGACCACCGGAAAATATTCGCCTATAGCTTATGATTTATGAATAGATTGATCTGAGAATTATTACCTTCTGAATGATGATCTTGATCAGTTGATCTCTTCCCCGAATTCTTGCCGATTTGATCCCCAAACTCAGCTCTAGGTTCGGTGTGGTGCGCTGGTGTCGGCGTCAGGCGGCGTGCTGCTGTGTAGATGCGTCTCCGTGCTCCTGCGTCGGTGCGTCTCCCTGGATAGGAGAACGACAAGGCAACGTGCGTTGCCTGGGCTTGGTTGGGCAGGCCCTAGTGATGGTTGCATGCTGCTTGCTGGGTGGGCTCAGAGCTACCAGGGCTGGACGTTAGTCATTCTTTTTTTTTTCACTACTCCGTAATATATATATATATATATATATATATATATATATATATATATATATACTGCGTATATACTATGGGCCCCCTTTTAGTCTGGGCCCCGGGCCGTCGCACCTCTCGCACTGGTCCAAAGCCGGCCCTGGTCACATTGCACCAATTAATCGATGCAAAGTCTGCTTAGCGATGAGAGAGGATCTGGAGCATGCTCTTATTCACTGCTCTCATGCGCAACGATTCTGGGACGAGGCCTGTGCTTGGTTTGACATCAGGCTGCCCCGACTCCATCCTGACTCATGGGCTCGCGACATCACATGTGATCCCCGTTTCTCTGATGATGACCGAGCCAAAATCACCACCGTAATGTGGTCCATATGGCACTCTCGAAATCGTATCAAGCATGGCGAAGAGGGAAGGGATCCAACATCGACAATTAGAGCGATCAAGGAGGCCCTTGCACTTCTTCAACTTCCGCGTAAGGCAGCGGCTACGCTACCCGGCTATGGCTGGAGACCTCCTGATGATACTACGGTAAAAATCACGACAGACGGTGCACTGAACTTTGCTGAGGGGAGAGGCGGCGCAGGTGGTGTCGCCCGATCCTCATCGGCTCTGTTAGGTTCTTGGTGCAAGCCATATATGGGGATTTCAGACCCCCTGATTATGGAAGCTTTATCTCTGCGAGACGGGGTCTTATTCGCCACTCTTCGAGGCATCTCGCATGTGATAATGGAAATTGACTGCGCGGAGTTAGTGACACTCTGGAACACTCGCCACAGTTCCCGTTCAATTGTGGCTCCGATTCTGCTAGAAATAGGAGAGCTTAGTAATCACTTCATTTCCTTTGATATTCAGCATATTAGTAGATCAGCAAACCTACCGGCGCATCTCTGTGCTAAGCATGCTTGCACTCTGAATGTGACCGACTGTTGGATGAATGTAACTCCTAGCTTCCTAGTGACCAGCCTTATGACTGACTGTCCTAGGAATGCTCTTATTTGAATAAAAGCTCTCTGGATTGCCCGCAAAAAAAAGAGCAACGAGGGGGATCCTGGGCGGCGAACAAAAAGGGTCAAATCCTGAATTGAACCCAGCAAGGAAAGGGAAAGGCAGGGGACGGGGATACAGCGGCGGCGCTCCTAGATCTGGTCTGGATCGACGCAGTCCATACGGGGAAGAGAGAGAGACAGACAGGGCGAGGCGATATGGATAACTTTGAAGTGTCGCTTGAATGTACACGTTATGGTTGTACGTGGCGCTCCCTCGACATGAAGTAGTACGTGGCTACGTGCGATGGAAAGGGCCAGGCCCAGCCAGCCAGCCTTAATGGATCGATGTCATATATACATATAGCCCAGCTTCTTTCCTGTAACAAAACATTTTTGACATACTGTTTTTTTTTGCTCAAAAAGAAAAATGGTGTACGTTTTTCTTTTAGTTGCATGTTGTACTAATTGATGAGTCCATTTTTGACTTTCTTTTTCATCCATGTAAGAAATAGATGTGTAATATGTTTTGTCCATGCCAATTAAAATACAATTCATAATTGATTCTAGAGTTGATGAGGTCTTATGTGATCTACTTTTCTGTTTACATTATTGGTTACGGGACCTCATCACCGGTATCATCGCTAACGCATCGAAGCTCACGGGAACATAAGCTCGCGTCATCAAGACTACATCGACCAGGATCGGAGTTCGATATACCTGGGTTGGCGGTTGAAAGAGCTGGCGTCGACTGGATTCTGGAACCCTCGGTCGCGTACGCTCATCCAGTACTCGCTGAAGATTCTCCAGTCGAGTGCGCTCAGCCAGGTTGGCTGCGCCGCATCCTCCAAGGCGCGGGCCTCAGGGGTTTCTCCAACGATAGGAGTGTGAAGTGCATCCATGTTCCGACGGCGAAGCTCCTCCCTCTGGAGCGAAGTGAGGGGCTCGGGCAAGTACTCTTCGTGAGTTTGCACCGGATCGCCTCCACCGTCACCTTCGTTGGTGCGGGTGAATCCAGGGGGACTGCGTGGTCCATCGACCATCGTAACCTCTCGCCGCCGGTCATCGCTATCGCATTCGGACGCGGTCTTCACGGAGCTACCGACAGTCGAACAGGCCGCATGCAGATTCGTCGGGCTCGATCGTCCGCGACTTGGGGATGGCCGACCGGGCGGGCCACCGCATGCCTCACCCACCTGAAGCCTCGACCGACCGGAATGCTTGCGCCCGGTGGGAGATCGGGAGTGAAGACGGCGCAGAGCCGACCCATACTGGGTCGACGGTTGCCGCAGGAGGACGCCATGCGGACACACGCGAAAGTGCGTCGCCCAGCGGATGGGGAGCGCGTCCACGCCGAGTGGAGCCTCCGAAGCCAAGCGGAGTCGTGGCGCATTTAACGCCGCCGCACCGAGACGGATCTCGTGGCCGTCGACCAGAACTCCACCAAACCATGATGTCGGAGATCGAGAGAATCCCAACTTCTCCAACACCGCTAGAACACCTGCCTGGCAGGGCGCCAACCGTCGTGGTTCTAAGTCCGACAAGAGAATGGGGTAGGTATGGAGAGGCAAGATCCTAGCTATGGAGTAGTTGTATACGCAAGAGATTTACGAAGTTCAGGCCCTTCTGAGGAAGTAACAGCCCCACGCCTCGGAGCCCCGAGGCGGTCGATCGAATATATGCGTATGTGTTACAGGGTGCGAACCCTTCTACCGTGGGAGGGGTGGCTTATATAGAGTGCGCCAGACCCCAGCCAGCCCAATGAGTAGAGGGTTTAAGGTACATTAAAGCTAGGCGTTATTGGTAACGCCTTACATAAAGTGTCATTAAAGTCATAAAGACTATTTAATTACAGACCGTTTGGACACCGAGTGGCTCTTGGACTCTTGGTGGTCGAGTGGGTCTTCATAGTCGAGTGCCTTTGAATCTGTCGAGTGGAAGCCTACCAGGTCGACTGGAAGGCTGCTTCTCTTGTGAATGTCCTTGTGGAGGGTACCCTTGGGCAGGTCCATGACCCTACCCCAGGTACATGACTTCATCAAATAGTTCTAGGTCATGTCTACATAGTTCTCAAACCCGTAGGGTCCGCACGCTTAACGTTACGATGACAGTTTTATTATGAGTTTATAAGTTTTGATGTACCGAAGATTGTTCGGAGTTCCGGATGTGATCACGGACATGACGAGGAGTCTCGAAATGGTCGAGACATAAAGATTGATATATTGGAAGCCTATATTTGGATATCGGAATGGTTCCGGGTGAAATCGGGATTTTACTGGAACACCGGGGGGTTACCGGAACCCTCCCGGGGGATAATGGGCCTTAGTGGGCCATGAGGGAGAAGAGGAGGGCCAGCCAGGGCAGGCCGCGCGCCCCCTCCCCCCTAGTCCGAATAGGACAAGGAGAGGGGGGGCGGCGCCCCCCTTTCCTCTTTCCCCTCCCCCCTTTCCTTCTCCAACAAGGCAAGAGGGGGGAGTCCTACTCCCGGTGGGAGTAGGACTCCTCCAGGCGCACCCCTTGGGGGCCGGCCGCACCTCCCCCTCCCTCCTTTATATACGGGGGCAAGGGGGCACTCCAGAACACACAAGTTGATCTTTGTGATCGTTCCTTAGCCGTGTGCGGTGCCCCATCCACCATATTCCACCTCGGTCATATCGTCGCGGAGTTTAGGCGAAGCCCTGCGCCGGTAGAGCATCATCATCGTCACCATGCCGTCGTGCTGACGGAACTCATCCCCGACACTTTGCTGGATCGGAGTCCGGGATCGCCATCGAGCTGAACGTGTGCTGAACTCGGAGGTGCCGTGACGCTCGGTACTTGGATCGGTCGGATCGTGAAGACGTACGACTACATCAACTGCGTTGTCATAACGCTTCCGCTTACGGTCTACGAGGGTACGTGGACAATACTCTCTCCTCTCGTTGCTATGCCATCACCATGATCTTGCGTGTGCGTAGGAAATTTTTTGAAATTACTACATAACCCAACAGTGGCATCCGAGCCTGGTTTATGCGTAGATGTCATATGCACGAGAAGAACACAAGTGAGTTGTGGGCGATACAAGTCATACTGCTTACCAGCATGTCATAATTTGGCTCAGCGGTATTGTGAGATGAAGCGGCCGGACCGACATTACGCCAGACGCTTACGCGAGACTGGTTTCACTGCTACGAGCACTCGTGCTTAAAGGTGACTGGCGGGTGTCCTCTCTCTCACTTTAGCTGAATCGAGTGTGGCTACGCCCGGTCCTTGCGAAGGTTAAAACAGCATTAACTTGACGAACTATCGTTGTGGTTTTGATGCGTAGGTAAGAACGGTTCTTGCTAAAGCCCGTAGCAGCCACGTAAAATTTGCAACAACAAAGTAGAGGACGTCTAACTTGTTTTTGCAGGGCATGTTGTGATGTGATATGGTCAAGACGTGATGCTATATTTTATTGTATGAGATGATCATGTTTTGTAACCGAAGTTATCGGCAACTGGCAGGAGCCATATAGTTGTCGCTTTATTGTATGAAATGCAGACGCCCTGTAATTTCTTTACTTTATCACTAAGCGGTAGCGATAGTCATAGAAGCAATAGATGGCGTAACGACAATGATGCTACGATGGAGATCAAAGGTGTCGCGCCGGTGACGATGGTGATCACGACGGTGCTTCGAAGATGGAGATCACAAGCACAAGATGATGATGGCCATATCATATCACTTATATTGATTGCATGTGATGTTTATCCTTTATGCATCTTATCTTGCTTTGATTGACGGTAGCATTGTAAGATGATCTCTCACTAATTATCAAGAAGTGTTCTTCCTGAGTATGCACCGTTGCGAAAGTTCTTCGTGCTGAGACACCACGTGATGATCGGGTGTGATAGGCTCTACGTTCAAATACAACGGGTGCAAAACAGTTGCACACGCGGAATACTCAGGTTAAACTTGACGAGCCTCGCATATAACAGATATGGCCTCGGAACACGGAGACCGAAAGGTCGAGCATGAATCATATAGTAGATATGATCAACATATTGATGTTCACTGTTGAAACTACTCCATCTCACGTGACGATCGGACATGGTGTAGTTGATATGGATCACGTAATCACTTAGAGGATTAGAGGGATGTCTATCTAAGTGGGAGTTCTTAAGTAATATGATTAATTGAACTTTAAATTTATCATGAACTTAGTCCTGGTAGTATTTTGCAAATTATGTTGTAGATCAATAGCTTGGATTGTTGCTTTCATATGTTTATTTTGATATGTTCCTAGAGAAAATTGTGTTGAAAGATGTTGGTAGCAATGATGCGGATTGGATCCGTGATCTGAGGTTTATCCTCATTGCTGCACAGAAGAATTATGTCCTTAATGCACCACTAGGTGACAGACCTATTGCGGGAGCGTATACGGATGTTATGAACGCGTTTGGCTAGCTCAATATGATGACTACTTGATAGTTTAGTGCACCATGCTTAATGGCTTAGAATCGGGACTTCAAAGACGTTTTAAACGTCATGGACCATATGAGATGTTCCAGGAGTTGAAGTTAATATTTCAAGCAAATACCCGAGTTGAGAGATATGAAGTCTCCAACAAGTTCTATGGCTAAAAGATGGAGGAGAATCGCTCAACTAGTGAGCATGTGCTCAGATTGTCTGGGTACTACAATCGCTTGAATCAAGTGGGAGTTAATCTTCCAGATAAGATAGTGATTGACAGAGTTCTCTAGTCACCATCACCAAGTCAGTAGAACTTTGTGATGAACTACAGTATACAAGGGATGACGAAAACGATTCCCGAGCTCTTCGTGATGTTGAAATCGACGAAGGTAGAAATCAAGAAAGAGCATTAAGTGTTGATGGTTGACAAGATCACTAGTTTCAACAAAAGGGCAAAGGGAAAGAAAGGGAAACTTCAAGTAGAATGACAAGCAAGTTGTCACTCCCGCGAAGAAGCCCAAAGCTGGACCAAAGCCTGAAACTGAATGATTATACTGCAAAGGAAATGGTCACTGGAAGTGGAAATGCCCTGAATATTTGGTGGATAAGAAGGATGGCAAAGTGAATAAGGGTATATTTGATATACAGGTTATTGATGTGTACCTTACTAGTGTTTATAGTAGCCCCTGAGTATTTGATACTTGTTCGGTTGCTAAATATTAGTAACTCAAACAGGAGTTACATAATAAACAGAGACTAGTTGAAGGGAAGTGACGATGAGTGTTGGAAGTAGTTCCAAGATTGATATGATCATCATCGCACACTCCCTATACTCTCGGGATTAGTGTTGAACCTAAATAAATGTTATTTGGCGTTTGAGTTGAGCATGAATATGATTTGATCATGTTTATTGCAATACGGTTATTCATATAAGTTAGAGAATAATTATTGTTCTATTTACATGAATAAAATCTTCTATGGTCATACACCCAATGAAAATGGTTTGTTGGATCTCGATCGTGTGATACACATATTCATAATATTGAAACCAAAAGATGTAAAGTTAATAATGATAGTGCAACTTATTTGTGGTAATCGCCGCTTATGTCATATTGGTGTAAAGCGCATGAAGAAACTCCATCTTGATGGGCTTTTGGAATCACTTGATTATGAATCACTTGGTACTTGCGAACCGCGCCTCATGGGCAAGATGACTAAAACGCCGTTCTCCGAACTATGGAGCGAGCAACTGATTTGTTGGAAATCATACATACCGATGTTTGTGGTCCAACGAATGTTGAGGTTTCATGGGCGGTATCAAGTTATTTTCTCACCTTCACAGATGATTTGAGCAGATATGGGTATATCTACTTGATGAAACATAAGTCTGAAACATTTGAAAAGTTCAAAGAATTTCAGAGTGAAGTGGAAAATCATCGTAACAAGAAAAATAAAGTTTCTATGATATGATCGTGGAGATGAATATTTGAGTTACGAGTTTGGTCTTCATTTGAAACAATGTGAAATAGTTTCGCAACTCACGCCATATGGATCACCACGGCATAATAGTGTGTCCGAAAGTCGTAACCGCACTTTATTGGATATGGTGCGATCTATGATGTCTCTTATCGGTTTACCACTATCGTTTTGGGGTTATGCATTAGAGACAACTGCATTCACGTTTAATAGGGCACCATCTAAATCCGTTGAGACGACGCCGTATGAACTATGGTAACAGTAAACCTAAGTTGTCGTTTCTTAAAGTTTGGAGTTGTGATGCTTATGTGAAAAAATTTTCACCTGATAAGCTCTAACCCAAATCGGAGAAGTGCGTCTTCATAGAATACCCAAAGGTAACTACCGGGTACACCTTCTATCACAGATCCGAAGGCAAGTTATTCGTTGCTAAGATGGATCCTTTCTAGAGAAGAAGTTTTTCTCGAAAGAAGTGAGTGGGAGGAAAGTAGAACTTGATGAGGTAATTGTACCTTCTCCCTTATTGGAAAGTAGTTCATCACAGAAATCAGTTCTAGTGATTCCTACACCAATTAGTGAGGAAGTTAATAATGATGATCATGAAACTTCAGATCAAGTTGCTACCAAACCTCGTAGGTCTTCCAGAGTAAGATCCGCACCAGAGTGGTACGGTAATCATGTTCTGAAAGTCATGTTACTAGACCATGATGAACCTACGAACTATGAGGAAGCGATGATGAGCCCAGATTCCGCGAAATGGCTTGAGGCCATGAAATCTGAGATAGGATCCATGTATGAGAACAAAGTATGGACTTTGATTGACTTGCTCGATGATCAGCAAGCCATGTTAAATAAATGGATCTTCAAGAGGAATACGGACACTGATAGTAGTGTTACTATCTACAAAGCTCGACTTGTCACAAAAAGGTTTTCGACAAGTTCAAGGTGTTGACTACAATGAGATTTTCTCAACTGTAGCGATGCTTAAGTCTGTCCGAATCATGTTAGTAATTGCCACATTTTATGAAATCTGGCAAATGGATGTAAAAAACTACATTCTTTAATGGATTTATTAAAGAAGAGTTGTATATGATGCAACCAGAAGGTTTTGTCAATCCTAAAGGAGCTAACAAAATGTGCAAGCTTCAGCGATCCATCTATGGAGTGGTGCAAGCATCTCGGAGTTGGAATAAACGCTTTGATAGTGTGATCAAAGCATATGATTTTATCTGAGACTTTTGGAGAAGCCGTATTTACAAGAAAGTGAGTGGGAGCACTACAAAGATTTACGATAAGTATATGTGAATGACATATTGTTGATCGAAAATAATGTAGAATTATTCTTCAAAGCATAAAGGAGTATTTGAAAGGAGTTTTTCAAAGAAGGACCTCAGTAAAACTACTTACATATTGAGCATCAAGATCTATTGAGATAGATCAAGACGCTTGATAAGTTTTTTCAATAAGTACATACCTTGTCAAGATTTTGAAGTAGTTCAAAATAGAACAGTCAAAGAAAAGTTCTTTCCTGTGTTGCAAAGGTGTGAAATTGAGTAAGACTCAAATCCCGACCACGCCAGAAAATAGAAAAGAGAATGAAAGTCATTCCCTATGCCTCAGTCATAGGTTCTATAACGTATGCTATGCTGTGAATCAGACCTATTGTATACCTTGCTCTGAGTTTGGCAAAGGAAGACAATTTTGATCTAATAGTAGATCACTGGACAGCGGTCAAGAATATCCTTAGTGAGGACTAAGGAAATATTTCTCGATTATGGAGGTGATAAAAAAGCCCGTTGTAAAGAATTACAACAGTGCAAGCTTTTACACCGATCCAGATGACTATAAATCTCAATCTGGATACATATTGAAAGTGGGAGCAATTAGCTATAGTAGCTCCATGCAGAGCATTGTAGACATAGAATATTTGCAAAATACATACGGCTCTGAATATGACAGACCCGTTGACTAAGCTTCTCTCACGAGCAAAACATGATCACACCTTAGTACTCTTTGGGTGTTAATCACATAGCGATGTGAACTAGATTATTGACTCTAGTAAACCTTTTGGGTGTTGGTCACATGACGATGTGAACTATGGGTGTTAATCATATACAGATATGAATATTGGTGTTAAATGACATGGCGATGTGATCTAGATTATTGACTCTAGTGCAAGTGGGAGACTGAAGGAAATATGCCGTAGAGGCAATAATAAATTTATTATTTATTTCCTCATATCATGATAAATGTTTATTATTCATGCTAGAATTGTATTAACCGGAAACATGATACATGTCTGAATACATAGACAAACATATAGTCACTAGTATGCCTCTACTTGACTAGCTCATTAATCAAAGATGGTTATGTTTCCTAACCATAGACATGTGTTGTTATTTGATTAATGGGATCACATCATTAGGAGAATGATGTGATTGATATGACCCATTCCGTTAGCATAGCACTTGATCGTTTAGTATATTGCTATTGCTTTCTTCATGACTTATACATGTTCCTGTAACTATGAGATTATGCAACTCCTGCCATCGGAGGAACACTTTGGGTGCTACCAAACGTCACAATATAACTGGGTGATTATAAAGGAGTACTACAGGTGTCTCCAAAGGTACATGTTGGGTTGGCGATTTCGAGATTAGGTTATGTCACTCCGATTGTCGGAGAGGTATCTCTGGGCCCTCTCGGTAATACACATCACATAAGCCTTGCAAGCATTGCAACTAATAAGTTAGTTGCGAGATGATGTATTACTGAACGAGTAAAGAGACTTGCCAGTAACGAGATTGAACTAGGTATTGGATACCGACGATCGAATCTCGGGCAAGTAACATACCGATGACAAGGGGAACAACGATGTCGTTATGCGGTTCGACCGATAAAGATCTTCAGAGAATATGTAGGAACCAATATGGGCATCCAGATTCCGCTATTGGTTATCAATCGAGAATAGTTCTAGGTCATGTCTACATAGTTCTCGAACCCGTAGGGTCCGCACGCTTAACGTTACGATGACAGCTTTATTATGAGTTTATAAGTTTTGATGTACCAAGATTGTTCGAGTCCGGATGTGATCACGGACATGACGAGGAGTCTCGAAATGGTCGAGACATAGAGATTGATATATGAAAGCCTACATTTGGATATCGGAATGGTTCCGGGTGAAATCGGGATTTTACCAGAACACTGGGGGTTACCGGAACCCTCCCGGGGGATAATGGGCCTTAGTGGGCCATGAGGGAGAAGAGGAGGGCTGGCCAGGGCAGGCCGCGCGCCCCCTTCCCCCCTAGTCCGAATAGGACAAGGAGAGGGGCGGCGCTTTCCTCTTTCCCTCCCCTTTCCTTCTCCAACAAGGCAAGAGGGGAGTCCTACTCCCGGTGGAGTAGGACTCCTCGGCGCACCCTTGGGGGCGGCGCACCTCCCCTCCCTCCTTTATATCACGGGGCAAGGGGCACTCCAGAACACACAAGTTGATCTTCGTGATCGTTCCTTAGCCGTGTGCGGTGCCCCCTCCACCATATTCCACCTCGGTCATATCGTCATGGAGTTTAGGCGAAGCCTCGCGCCGTAGAGCATCATCATCGCCACCACGCCGTCAGGTCGTTTAACTCATCCCCGACACTTTGCCGGATCGGAGTCCGGGATCGCCATCGAGCTAAACGTGTCTTTGAACTCGGAGGTGCCAGACGCTCGGTACTTGGATCGGTCGGATCGTGAAGACGTACGACTACATCAACCGCGTTGTCATAACGCTTCCGCTTACGGTCTATGAGGGTACGTGGACAATACTCTCCTCTCTCGTTGCTATGCCATCACCATGATCTTGCGTGTGCGTAAGAAATTTTTTGAAATTACTACGTTCCCCAACAGTATCATGAAGTGATGTGGGGTAAGTTTATCTTCTTACAGAGCATTTGTATTAGTATATATGTATATATATATATATATATATATATAGGACAAATGTTTCCTACAAGCAGTGGTAGTTACCACCGCTTGCGTTTTGTATGTTGTATGTAGTATCTGTCGAAACCGAGAGTATGTACGTGTAGTATGTAGTATATAATAATGATTAGGTAGTATATATACTAATTTTTAGGTAGTATGTACCATTTTTTGAGTACGCTCTTTTTTATGTACAAATATGTACGTATTTCACAAATATAAAGAAACTATGGGCTAATATGCAATTTTTTCATGTAACTTGCTTTGAAATATTTTAGATATATTATATAAACATATTTAAAATAATAAAATAGTATATATAGTACTACATGGTAGTATATAGAGATATGCAGAACTACCACCGGGTGGTAGGATGGATTTTCCCTATATATATATATATATATATATATATATATACAGTATATATATATATTATATATTTCTATCCCTAATAATAAAGCACGGATTGAATCTGTCGGATTCACGATCGTGACGTTTTTATACAAAGGTCCCGATGGTTTTTAGAAATTAAACCCGCAGTCCATACACAAAAGGAAAAATGGTTCGCTGGAAAACAGAAAAACAAAACACCCGTACGCAGAGGCCTCCCGTACGCATCTGCTTCCTCGATCCCTCACCCGTGCCCAAGCCACGCCATCCTCGCGCCGTCGCCGCCGCCAGATCCGATGGGAAGGGGCGCTCAGGCGGTGGATCTGCAAGGAAGGCGGCCGGAGCTCGGAGCACGACGGTTGGCGGGCGCGGCATGGCATCGGGTAACTCTACCTCCTCTGCTGCCGAGCGCGTGAACCGCCTTTGTCTCCTCCACCCCGCCGGCAAACCCAGCCACCGAAGCTTCCCCTCACGCACCTTGTCCCTGCTCGTCCTCCTCTTGGTTGGACCGGGCGCTGCTCGTGCGCTCGTTCACCTCGCGTGGACGGAGCAGAAGGGGGCCGGGGCGACGCGAGCGAAGCAGAGCAGCGCGGCAGGAGTCAGCGAGCATGGGGGCACGAAGCAGAGGCAAAGGCGGCGGCTGGCGACGGACTTGGCACGATGGCGGTGATCCGATCGGTCGAGAACGAGGCAGGGGCGATGTGGTGGAGGCCCGGCGGCGCGGCTTCCTGCGGGTGCCATGGCGTTGGGTGGGCTCCTGTGCACATCCGAGAGAGAGGTGAGAGCAGAGAAATCACTACCGTTCCAAGGTCTCTGGTCTGGGAGCTTGTGAAGAAGAGCAAGTGCTTCTTGATCAAGCAGTTTGGCAACAGCAACGCCAAGGTCCAGTTTCACAAGGACCCAACAACCTCTACAATGTCCGCTACTACAAGTTCTCAGGTCCATAGCTCTTCACACTTGCACTGTTCTTGGCGGGCTCAAAGCTGTTTATTAGTTCCTCTACAAGGCGCTAACTTGCTGTGGTCTGATGTGGTTTTTTACGCTTAGCAAATAGCAAGACCGTGGCGGTCCAACCATCAGCGGGAGAGGAGAAGGCTGTTGTCCTGTCCACAAGCAAGACCAAGAAGCAGGACACCCATGCCAAGCTGTTGCACAAGACTCTAATGCGCAAGCAGTTCTGCAAGATGGCCAAGTATGTCCAGAACCAGGTACTAACGCAACCAAAATTCTTACTTGAAAAGTTAGAATGCACATGTTATGCTTGTTTCTATGCTGCAACTCATTTGTATGTGCACCTGCTCTTATATACATTTAACTGTTTTCTGGATTGTACTATTAACATTGAAGAAGTTTTTCTGTCATTGGGAAATCTGTTTTGGTCTTTGTTTTTAATTGGTAACGAAAGGTATTGCTGTGATGAGCCGTGGCAATAAGGATACCAACGGATCAATTGGTTATTCAATGAAATGCTTTTTACGCTTGGCATTGAGCTCAACCGATTAAGAAAATTGTTTTTGTTGTATATATTAGATTATTGTGTACACAATTTTCACGTTAGTGAGCACATATTATATTACTTTCACCCGTTGCAACGCAAGAACATGGAGTTATTCTCATGTTAAAGTTTCCAGCGATGAGAATGGGCTTAGCCAACATCGCTCAGCTGCTAAAATTGCAAATTTGGTGTAGTTATTCATGGTAGAAATTCCAAATTAAGTGGTATATTTTGCCAGATTGAGAAACTGCATACACGCCTTTGTCAATGCGCAATCGAACAGCCGTCAGGTGCTGATGAGAGGACTACTGAAGTAGGGGAAACACACTTAAGTTTGTTATCCACAGTTTCTTCAGAAGCTGAACATCAGTGGCATCACAAGTGGGCTTCCTCATTTAATCCAAGAGATCTATCAAGTTGCAAAGATAACAACAGTGAACATGAAATATCTGAAAGCAAATGACCCGAGTATCCTCTACTACTTTGGTTTAGGTGCTATTTATCTTGATCTGTGTTGAAATATTTTTATCTTCCGTAGATGCAAAGCATCCAGGATGTGATAAATCATACACTGGAGAATGGCAACGAGACCTTCGGTCACTGGATAATGGCATTTATATGTGGTTCCAGTCTTTTCACGGTGCAGGTGAACAGGAGAATTCTATCAAAGATAAGTGCCCTTTCAAGATTGACATTGTTCTTTCTTCAGTGTAGATGCATGATATTACATGATTAAACATGCCAATTTTTTAAATCGATTTAGTTGTCTATATTATGCTCTATGTGCTATTACCAACAAAAATGTACACCATAATATAAGATGTTATTACATGGACGGAGGGAGATTTTTAGCCTGCAAAGCAACAAATCTATTCCCAGTGTGGTGATAATGTGTTTGCACCAGTTAAGGAAGAATTTGTTTTTCACACTGTAAGAAATACGTCATGTTTCTTCCCCATCATTTAAGTGTGTGCCATTCTTCTTTGTTCATGTTGCTAATAGGATATATTTCATTATGATGTTCCATACTGCTCCTATGGAGTCGCTCTTTGGACTGTTGGACGCGTATATCCAATGAAACTACTTTTCCGGTTGTTGGCTGGAGCTATCACTATGACTGAAAATTTCTTTTCAGTCAAGAAACCAACGACAGGTCAACACTTATCAGCAGTTTGCAATCTTTATTAGACTATGCCTAAGCCAACGGTTAGACAATGTTGTTTTAGTTAGGCAATGTAGAAAACATGGACATGATTTATGTAGATTGGGCAGTCCCTTCAGACTGCATTTTTCAATCTTGAGTGGACGATTATATGTTTTCTTATAGAAAATTGACTATGTGTTTGATGAATTGACTGATTATTTTTACCCTATCAGACTAAACTAGGTCTTAATTTGAAGGTACAATTTAGGCTGCTGATGCTGGTTTGTTTATTGTACTAATTATGCTCTTTAGACAGAGACATGTTGTCTTCATCATTCCTCAGTCATTATGAGCTGGGCATAGATCGGTGACCCGGTTAATCCTGATTTATTGCAACATATGTTTTCTCCACACAGGTCTAAACAATGCAACCTCTTTTTAGGTTGTGGAAATATGATTCGGATGGAGGTTGATGGACTAGAGCAATTAAAGGGATGTGATATTTTCTTCTCCCGTTGCAACGCACGGGCATATGTCCTAGTATATATATATATATATATATATATATATATATATATATATATATATATATATATATATATATATATATATATATATATATATAATAATAATAATAATAATAATAATAATAATAATAAAGCACGGATTGAGTCTGCCGGGTTCACCGTCACGGCGTTTTACAAAAAAATCCCTACTGCTTTGAGATATTCAACCCATGATCCTCGAAGAGTTAAGAAAAACGATTCGATAAATTATTTTGGGCTGCGTGTCGAGTAATGGGCTGGCCCGATCCGATCGGGAGGAGGAGGAGGAGGGCAGGGCTGGGAGTCAGAAACGCCGGGAAGCGGCAGAGTTCGGTGCCTGCTCCGATCGGGAGGAGAACGACGGGCGAGGCTCCGGAGTCGGGGAAGCGGCGGAGGTCGACGCCAGCGGATCTGGTCGGGACCGGATCCTGCAGATCAGGACGCCAGCCGCACCGAGTAATCGTGGTCCGGTGGCGGCGGAAGCGGAAGGAGCTGCCAGCGCGCATGTCCACCCCGCCGATGTCGCCCACCGTGCTCTTGGACCGGCTCTGAACAGCCTCCTCGGGCTCGGAATCTTCACCATCTCCTCCTCTCGCTGATCATCTCTGTTCCTCTCCGCCTGCCTCCTGTGTGCGTGCGTGAGGATGGATGATAGATCACTGGATGGATAGCTAGCTGCTCTGTGGGTGTTGTGCTGCGTGAGGCTTGACGGAGAGATGATTGCGATTTTAGGGCTGCGTTCGATTTGCGGGTATAGAAAATACTGAATCAAAAAACTGCAAAGGAACATGATTGATTGTACAGTACTAGACCATGGGGTTACAGAAGAGAGGAAGAGAATCATGCAGGTGTTCGAAGCATAGACAAAGACTGTGTACAGTGGCAGATTCTATAGAAATATTGATACATGATTATTTGTATAATATTAATTGCTCTTTGCTCTGTTTATCATTGCTACTTGGTCCTCTGTCAATTGTACAGAAGGTAAATTATCTGAATTTACAGACTATCTGTCACTTGAAAGGCATGCTTTTGCTGTACTTTTTCTTAGTTGGTTTAGATTTATTGGATGTTCCAATGTCATCCTATCGGCATATGTGCAATCAGATTTACAAAACCATGAGAAAGCAATCTACGATGTTACAAACAAAGCAATCATCTTTTGTTTGTCAATGTCGCATTCTTCATAGTTGTTGTTAGTTACCAGATGTGCTAGAACATGGTTTGCTAGAACAACACACTTTTGTGATTCTGCCCCGCTTTCTGATTTCAGGCGCATGGGTTTCTTGAGAGGCTCAATTTGCTGGGCTTCAAGCTTGATATCCTGCGAGTCCACGACACAGTTCGTCGAACCAGCTACCCCTTATTCATGTCGTATGTCTTAAACTAACGTCACATGACCAAGTTCCTCAACCTGACCGACCGTTGCAGACATATTTGTGCAGTGCCTCAGCTCATTACCTTGCGATTAACCACGTTTGGACGGATTGTGATCAGGTGGACATCATGGTCGTTTTTGCTCCCGTTGCAATGCACGGGCATTTGTGTTAGTAAGGCTAAAATGATTTAAATTCATTTGCAAAGTATAGATTAAATGTGTACATTCATAATCATTACATGCGAACAATTTGATGATGAAATAAAATTAATTATAGATTATTTATATCTACAGTAAATATCAATAGTAAATAATCTGCTAAATATCTCTAACATTCCTTCTTGATTTTACACTAGCACTGTAGCAGCGTGACATTGCTTCTCTAAGTTAGAGGATCCGGCTCCCACGCCGTAGCGCCGGCAGGTCGCGAGCGCGCTGGCCATGGAGCTCCTGCGGGACAGCATCCCCGCGGTGTCCCTGGCCGTCGCGGCGGCCGCGCTGTACGCGCGCGTGGCGTCGTCCCTGTTCCGTCCCGGGCTCCCGCGCCTCGTCGCGCTGCTCCCGGTGCTGGGGCTCCTCGCCGCCGCGCCGCTGGCCTTCGCCTCCTCCGCCATCGTCCGGGGCGTCGCCGCCTTCTTCCTCGGCTGGCTCGTCGCCTTCAAGGTCGCGCTCCTCGCCGCCGGCCGCGGCCCGCTCGACCCGGCGCTGCCCGTGCTCCCGTTCCTCTTCACCGCCCTGCTCCCCGTCAAGCTCCGGCACGGCGGAGCGTCCGAGGCCAAGGCGGCGCCGTCGCTCGTCTCCTGTGCGGTCAAGGCCGCCCTCGTGGGCCTCTACCGGCTCAACGCCCGGCTACACCTGTACGCGCGCCTGGCGCTGTACGGCGTCCACACCTACTGCTTCCTGGACCTGCTCCTCCCCTGCGTCGCCGCCGCCGCGGCCGCGCTCGGCATGGAGACGGAGCCGCAGTTCGACCGCCCCTACCTGGCCTCCTCGCTGCGGGACTTCTGGGGCCGGCGGTGGAACCTCATGGTGTCGGCCATCCTCCGGCCGTCGGTGTACGACCCCGTGCGCGCGCGCGCCGGGAGCCCCGCCGGCGTGCTGGCCACCTTCCTGGTGTCCGGGCTGATGCACGAGGGCATGGTGTGGTACCTCAGCCTGCGGTGGCCGCCTTCTTCGCCCTCCACGGCGCCTGCTGCGTCGCCGAGGGGTGGTGCGCGCGTCGGTGGGCGGCGAGGAGGCCGCCGCCGCGCGCCGTGGTGACGGTGGGTGTGGGGCTGTTCGTGGCGGGCACCTCGTTCTGGCTCTTCTTCCCGGCGCTGCTCAAGGACGGCGTCGAGGAGAGGTTCCTGGACGAGTGGGCTGCCGTGGCGGCCTTCTTCCCGCCGGCCGAAAGATGAATTCCATTGCTGTACAGTCAACTGAGCAGCTAGCAATAGTGATTGCTTCCATGAAAACAGTCAACGGAGTAGCTAACAATAGTCTATATTACTACCTCTATAATGGGAAGTAACAGACGTGATAACATGCAACACTTTATTTATTAGGCTATAGACACATCTTGCCTTGATATGTGTGATGTTACTCATACTACTAATAACTAGCTATATTATCACTTTCCCCTCTTTCTTCATTTATTGTAAAACTCTAAATGTGGATGATAATTTCATGAACAACATTAGGAACATGAATACTCCGCTTGTTCTAAAGGGGTCTATTTTGAACAATTAAAATGGTTTTACAGGATTATTAAATTAATGCTTAATGAATGTGCCGTGTTTAGGAGTTCAATTTGGGCACTGCAGAAATAATTAGATGATAAAACTAATGAAAATTTGGTTGGCTTACGTTTTTTTTCCAGCTTGTCTTCCTTTACCCGGCACCAAAATATTTCTGTCAAAATTCAATCAGTAAGTCATAAATTCCAAATGGATCTACTGCTGTTAAAAACAACACTGCACAAGAAGAACATGTTGCCTGCCTTACCTGAGCCACCAGTAGAGTGTACAAGATGAACATAGCTAGAAGCACAATCAGCTAATTCGTTTGCAGGCATGGGTTCTCCGAATACCTTGGTGGATGCAACTTAAAATTACAGTTCTATAAAAAGAAGAGAATTTGGATGGTAATCAGAAGTCTAATAATTCTCACATTTCATAATTGGCTGCTTCTGACTTTGCTCTTGAAACTATGTTTTCTCAAGAGAACAATCTGAATATCCTTTTGTACAATATGAGCTAAATTTAGACCGCACACTTGTAATATGCCATTTATGTAGGAACGGGCGAACATACATATAATCCATAACCAGTCAGTGTGCGCTACTTGAGAACATTAGTCTCCTGCATTACGGCATGTATCGAGATGGGCATGACACACGTTGAGGATGGATGGAATACTTCTTCCAATACGTCCACCTCCGCAGGGCCCTCGTGCATCCTAGCCGCCTGCATCACGCCGCCACGGGCGACGACCTCCGGCCACCTGCTCGTGCCACCGCTTAGCCAGGCGGCAACTCGTGCCGGCGACGCGCATGCGCACTATCTCGCCGCCGGGGGAACTCCAGGCCTGCGCAGCGCAGGCGCAGCCCGGGCCTCCACGCCGCCCGAGGAGGCCAGCGCTCGCAGCGCGCCCCCGCCAAGCCGGCAATCGCCAGATGC
The DNA here is from genome assembly GCA_021605145.1 of Aegilops bicornis. NCBI lineage: Eukaryota > Viridiplantae > Streptophyta > Magnoliopsida > Poales > Poaceae > Aegilops > Aegilops bicornis. Next base: position 30,113,145 of record CM038670.1, read on the forward strand.
ACCCCGCATCGCGAAGGAAATTCCCGTAATTCGGGGACGCGTGATTTGCGTGAGCGGACAGGAAAGTTGCGAATCGGCGGGCCGTTAGATTTAATTAAGTTGGTCGATCTGATGGTGTTATCTCCACTGTGTATATACGTTTTACGGGGTGTCCGTAAGAAAGAAAATGTTTGCTTGTTTAATGGTAGTAGAGAAAAGATTACGAGACCTCAGCAGTTCTAAAGGAAATTGAGTTCAGAAATAAAAAGTGGCAAAGAAATGGCTATGTAGAATCAAAGGATCCTCCCAAATTTTCAATTGCACACACGCACACCACCATTCTGCACCTTGAGCTTACAGAAAAGCAGCAAAAAACATCCAAACCCTGATGATCCCAGTCACCATTCAGAGTTTTTTAAAGTGAAGTTCACAAAAGTTCCCAAAGCAGCTAAAGTTGGACAAAACTCTTCATCACTGTTAAGAAAAGAGATTAAACATCAGTCCACCTTGCTCTGTAAGAAGATAAACTTACCCCACATCACTTCATGATACTGTTGGGAAACATAGTAATTTCAAAAAATTTCCTACGCACACGCAAGATCATGGTGATGGCATAGCAACGAGAGGGGAGAGTATTGTCCACGTACCCTCGTAGACCGTAAGTGGAAGCGTTATGACAACGCGATTGATATAGTCGTACGTTTCCACGATCCGACCGATCCAAGTACCGAACGTACGGCACCTCCGAGTTCAGCACACGTTCAGCTCGATGACGATCCCCGGACTCCGATCCAGCAAAGTGTCGGGGATGAGTTCCACAAGACGACGGCGTGGTGACGATGATGATGTTCTACCCGCGCAGGGCTTCGCCTAAACTCTGCAACGATATGACCGAGGTGGAATATGATGGAGGGGGGCACCGCACACGGCTAAGGAACGATCACGAAGATCAACTTGTGTGTCGTGGAGTGCCCCCCTGCCCCCATATATAAAGGAGCAAGGGGGGAGGAGGCCGGCCCTAGGAGGGGGCGCGCCAAGTGTGGAGTCCTACTAGGACCACCTCCCTTGTTGGAGTAGGAGAAGGGGAAAGAGGGGGAGAGGAATAAGGAAAAGGGGGCTGCGCCCCTTGTCCACCCGGACCAGAGGCGCAGGCCTCCTTCCTTTCGGCCTCTCTCCTCTATTCCCGTATGGCCCAATAAGGACCATATACTCCCCGGCGAATTCCCGTAACTCTCCGGTACTCCGAAAAATACCCGAATCACTCGGAACCTTTCCGAACTCCGAATATAGTCGTCCAATATATCGATCTTTATGTCTCGACCATTCAGAGACTCCTCGTCATGTCCCCGATCTAATACGGGACTCCGAACTCCTTCAGTACATCAAAACTCATAAACTCATAATATAACTGTCATCGAAACCTTAAGCGTGTGGACCCTACGGGTTCGAGAACTATGTAGACATGACCTAGAACTATTCTTGGTCAATAACCAATGGCGGAACCTGGATGCTCATATTGGCTCCTACATATTCTACGAAGATCTTTATCGGTCAAACCGCGTAACAACATACGTTGTTCCCTTTGTCATCGGTATGTTACTTGCCCGAGATTTGATCGTCGGTATCCAATACCTAGTTCAATCTCGTTACTGGCAAGTCTCTTTACTCGTTACGTAATGCATCATTCCGTAACTAACTCATTAGCTACATTGCTTGCAAGGCTTATAATGATGTGCATTACCGAGAGGGCCCAGAGATACCTCTCCGACAATCGGAGTGACAAAACCTAATCTCGAAATACGCCAACCCAACATGTACCTTTGGAGACACCTGTAGTACTCCTTTATAATCACCCAGTTATGTTGTGACGTTTGGTAGCACCCAAAGTGTTCCTCCGGTAAACGGGAGTTGCATAATCTCATAGTTACAGGAACATGTATAAGTCATGAATAAAGCAATAGCAATATACTAAACGATCAAGTGCTAGGCTAACGGAATGCGTCATGTCAATCACATCATTCTCCTAATGATGTGATCCCATTAATCAAATAACAACACATGTCTATGGTTAGGAAACATAACCATCTTTGATTAATGAGCTAGTCAAGTAGAGGCATACTAGTGACTATATGTTTGTCTATGTATTCACACATGTATCATGTTTCCGATTAATACAATTCTAGCATGAATAATAAACATTTATCATGAAATAAGGAAATAAATAATAACTTTATTATTGCCTCTAGGGCATATTTCCTTCAGTCTCCCACTTGCACTAGAGTCAATAATCTAGTTCACATCATCATGTGATTCAACACTAATATTCACATCTGTATGTGATTAACACCCATAGTTCACATCGTCATGTGACCAACACCCAAAGGGTTTACTAGAGTCAATAATCTAGTTCACATCGCTATGTAATTAACACCCAAAGAGTACTAAGGTATGATCATGTTTTGCTCGTGAGAGAAGCTTAGTCAACGGGTCTGTCACATTCAGAGCCGTATGTATTTTTGCAAATATTCTATGTCTACAATGCTCTGCGGAGTTACTCTAGCTAATTGCTCCACTTTTAATATGTATCCAGATTGAGACTTAGAGTCATCTCGGATCAGTGTAAAAGCTTGCATCGATGTAACTCTTTACGACGGGCTCTTTTTATTACCTCCATAATCGAGAAATATTTCCTTAGTCCTCACTAAGGATATTCTTGACCAATGTCCAGGGATCTACTCCTAGATCACTATTGTACTCCCTTGCCAAATTCAGAGCAAGGTATACAATAGGTCTGGTACATTGCATAGCATACTTTATAGAACCTATGATCGAGGCATAGGGAATGACTTTCATTCTCTTTTCTATTTTCTGCCGTGGTCGGGATTTGAGTCTTACTCAATTTCACACGCTTGCAACACAGGCAAGAACTTTTCTTTGACTGTTCCATTTTGAAGTACTTCAAAATCTTGACAAGGTAAGTACTTACTGAAAAACTTATCAAGCGTCTTGATCTATCTCAATAGATCTTGATGCTCAATATGTAAGTAGCTTTACTGAGGTCTTTCTTTTAAAGAACTCCTTTCAAATACTCATTTATGCTTTCCAGAAAAATTATACATCATTTCTGATCAACAATATGTCATTCACATATACTTATCAGAAATGCTGTAGTGCTCCCACTCACTTTCTTGTAAATACAGGCTTCTCCAAAAGTCTTGTATAAAACCATATGCTTTGATCACACTATCAAAGCGTTTATTCCAACTCCGAGATGCTTGCACCAGTCCATAGATGGATCGTTGAAGCTTGCACATTTTGTTAGCTCCTTTAGGATTGACAAAACCTTCTGGTTGCATCATATACAACTCTTCTTTAATAAATCCATTAAAGAATGTAGTTTTTGATATCCATTTGCCAGATTTCATAAAATGTGGCAATTGCTAACATGATTCGGCAGACTTAAGCATCGCTACAGTTGAGAAAATCTCATTGTAGTCAACACCTTGAACTTGTCGAAAACCTTTTTGTGACAAGTCGAGCTTTGTAGATAGTAACACTACTATCAGTGTCCGTCTTCCTCTTGAAGATCCATTTATTTAACATGGCTTGCTGATCATCGAGCAAGTTAATCAAAGTCCGTACTTTGTTCTCATACATGGATCCTATCTCAGATTTCATGGTCTCAAGCCATTTCGCGGAATCTGGGCTCATCATCGCTTCCTCATAGTTCGTAGGTTCATCATGGTCTAGTAACATGACTTCTAGAATAGGATTACCGTACCACATTGGTGTTTTGGAAGACCTACGAGGTTCGGTAGTAACTTGATCTGAAGCTTCATGATCATCATCATTAGCTTCCTCACTGATTGGTGTAGGAATCACAGGAACTGATTTCTGTGATGAACTACTTTTCAATTCGGGAGAAGGTACAATTACCTTATCAAGCTCTACTTTCCTCCCACTCACTTCTTTCGAGAGAAACTTCTTCTCTAGAAAGGATCCATCTTAGCAACGAATAACTTGCCTTCGGATCTGTGATAGAAGGTGTACCCAATAGTTACCTTTGGGTATTCTATGAAGACGCACTTTTCCGATTTGGGTTCGAGCTTATCAGGTTGAAACCTTTTCATATAAGCATCGCAACTCCAAGCTTTAAGAAACGACAGCTTAGGTTTACTCGCTAAACCATAGTTCATACGGTGTCATCTCAACGGATTTAGATGGTGCCCTATTAAACGTGAATGCAGCTGTCTCTAATGCATAACCCCAAAGCGATAGTGGTAAATCGGTAAGATACATCATAGATCGCACCATATCCAATAAAGTGCTTGATTCTGACGTTCGGACACACCATTATGTTGTGGTGTTCCATGTGGCGTGAGCTGTGAAACTATTCCACTTTGTTTTAATTGAAGACCAAACTCGTAACTCAAATATTCATCTCCACGATCAGATCGCAGAAACTTTATTTTCTTGTTACGATGATTTTCCACTTCACTCTGAAATTCTTTGAACTTTTCAACTATTTCAGACTTATGTTTCATCAAGTAGATATACCCATATCTGCTCAAATCATCCGTGAAGGTGAGAAAATAATGATACCCGCCGCGAGCCTCAACATTCATTGGACCACAAACATCAGTATGTATGATTTCCAAAAAATCAGTTGCTCGCTCCATAGTTCCGGAGAATGGCGTTTTAGTCATCTTGCCCATGAGGCACGGTTCGCAAGTACCAAGTGATTCATAATCAAGTGATTCCAAAAGCCCATCAGTATGGAGTTTCTTCATGCGCTTTACACTAATATGACCTAAACGGCAGTGCCACAAATAATTTGCACTATCATTATTAACTTTACATCTTTTGGTTTCAATATTATGAATATGTTGTTGGGGAACGTAGTAATTTCAAAAAAAAAATTCCTACGCACACGCAAGATCATGGTGATGCATAGCAACGAGAGGGGAGAGTGTATGTCCACGTACCCTCGTAGACCGTAAGCGGAAGCGTTATAACAACGCGGTTGATGTAGTCAGACGCCTTCACGATCCGACCGATCCAAGTACCGAACTACGGCACCTCCGAGTTACGCACACGTTCAGCTCGATGGCGATCCCGGACTCGATCCAGCAAAGTGTCGGGATGAGTTTTGTCAAGACGACGGCGTGGTGGCGATGATGATGCTCCACCGACGCAGGGCTTCGCCTAAGCTCCGCTGACGATATGACTTCACCGGCGCAGGGCTTCGCTTAAGCTCATGACGATATGACCAAGTGGAATATGGTGGAAGGGGCACCGCACACGGCTAAGGAACGATCCGTAGATCAACTTGTGTGTCCATGGGGTGCCCCTGCCCCGTATATAAAGGAGTGGAGGAGGGAGGGCCGGCCCTCTCTATGGCGCGCCCTAGGGAGTCCTACTCCCGCCGAGTAGGATTCCCCCTTTCCTAGTCCAACTAGGAACCCTTCCATGTAGTAGGAGTAGGAGAGAAGGAAAGGGAAAAGAGAAGGGAATGAAGGAGGCGGTGCGGCCCCTCCCCCTAGTCCAATTCGGACTAGGCCATGGGGGGGCGCGCGGCCTGCCCTAGGCAGCCCCTCTCTCTTTCCCGCAGGGCCCAATAAGGCCCAATACTTCTCCCCGGCGAATTCCCGTAACTCTCCGGTACTCCAAAAAATACCCGAATCATTCGGAACCTTTCCGAACTCCGAATATAGTCGTCCAATATATCGATCTTTACGTCTCGACCATTTCGAGATTCCTCGTCATGTCCCCGATCTCGTCTGGGACTCCGAACTCCTTCGGTACATCAAAACTCATAAACTCATAATATAAGCATCACATCGAAACCTTAAGCGTGCGGACCCTACGGGTTCGAGAACTATGTAGACATGACCTAGAACTATTCTCGGTCAATAACCAATAGCGGAACCTGGATGCCCATATTGGCTCCTACATATTCTACGAAGATCTTTATCGGTCAAACCGCATAACAACATACTTTGTTCCCTTTGTCATCGGTATGTTACTTGCCCGAGATTTGATCGTCGGTATCCAATACCTAGTTTAATCTCGTTACCGGCAAGTCTCTTTACTCGTTATGTAATGCATCATTCCGTAACTAACTCATTAGCTACATTGCTTGCAAGGCTTATAGTGATGTGCATTACCGAGAGGGCCGGAGATACCTCTCCGAGCAATCGGAGTGACAAAACCTAATCTCGAAATACGCCAACCCAACACGTACCTTTGGAGACACCTGTAGTACTCCTTTATAATCACCCGATTACGTTGTGACGTTTGGTAGCACCCAAAGTGTTCCTCCGTAAACGGAGTTGCATAATCTCATAGTTACAGGAACATGTATAAGTCATGAAGAAAGCAATAGCAACATACTAAACGATCAAGTGCTAGGCTAACGGAATGGGTCATGTCAATCAGATCATTCTCCTAATGATGTGATCCCGTTAATCAAATGACAACTCATGTCTATGGTTAGGAAACATAACCATCTTTGATTAACGAGCTAGTCAAGTAGAGGCATACTAGTGACACTGCTTTGTCTATGTATTCACACATGTATTATGTTTCCGGTTAATACAATTCTAGCATGAATAATAAACATTTATCATGATATAAGGAAATAAACAATAACTTTATTATTGCCTCTAGGGCATATTTCCTTCATATGTGTATCACACGGTTGAGATCTAACAAACCATTTTCATTGGGTGTATGCCCATAGAAGGTTTTATTCATGTAAAAAGAACAATAATTATTCTCTAACTTACATGAATAACCGTATTGCAATAAGCATGATCAAATCATATTCATGCTCAACGCAAACGCTAAATAACATTTATTTGGCTTTTAACACTAATCTCGAAAATATAGGGAGTGTGTGATGATGATCATATCAATTTTGGAACTATTTCCAACACTCATCGTCACTTCCCTCAACTAGTCTCTGTTTATTATGTAACTCCTGTTTGAGTTACTAATCTTAGCAACCGAACAAGTATCAAATACTCAGGGGCTACTATAAACACTAGTAAGGCACACATCAAACACCTGTATATCAAATATGCCCTTGTTCACTTTGCCACCCTTCTTATCTACCAAATATTCAGGGCATTTCTGCTGCCAGTGATCATTTCCTTTGCAGTAGAAGCACTCAGTTTCAGGCTTTGGTCCAGCTTTGGGCTTCTTCGCGGGAGCGAAAACTTGCTTGTCATTCTACTTGAAGTTCCCTTTCTTTCCCTTTGCTCTTTTCTTGAAACTAGTGGTCTTGTCAATCATCAACACTTGATGCTCTTTTCTTGATTTCTACCTTCGTCGATTTCAGCATCACGAAGAGCTTGGGAATTACTTTTGTCATCCCTTGCATATTATAGTTCATCACGAAGTTCTACTAACTTGGTGATGGTGACTAAAGAATTCTGTCAATCACTATCTTATCTGGAAGATTAACTCTCACTTGATTCAAGCGATTGAAGTACCCAAACAATCTGAGCACATGCTCACTAGTTGAGCGATTCTCCTCCATCTTTTAGCTATAGAACTTTTGTTGGAGACTTCATATCTCTCAACTCGGGTATTTGCTTGAAATATTTAGCTTCAATTCCTGGAACATCTCATATGGTCCATGACGTTCAAAACGTCTTTGAAGTCCCGATTCTAAGCCGTTAAGTATGGTGCACTAAACTATCAAGTAGTCATCATATTGAGCTAGCCAAACGTTCATAACGTCTGCATCCGCTCCTGCAATAGGTCTGTCACCTAGCGGTGCATCAAGGACATACTTCTTCAGGCAGCAATGAGGATAAACCTCAGATCACGGATCCAATCCGCATCATTGCTACTAACATCTTTCAACACAGTTTTCTCTAGGAACATATTAAAATAAACATATGAAAGCAACAAACATAGGGAAGCAACAACGCGAGCTATTGATCTACAACATAATTTGCAAAATACTACCAGGACTAAGTTCATGATAAATTAAAGTTCAATTAATCATATTACTTAAGAACTCCCACTTAGATAGACATCCCTCTCATCTTCTAAGTGATTACGTGATCCATATCAACTACACCATGTCCGATCGTCACGTGAGATGGAGTAGTTTCAACGGTGAACATCAATATGTTGATCATATCTACTATATGATTCACGCTCGACCTTTCGGTCTCCGTGTTCCGAGGCCATATCTGTATATGCTAGGCTTGTCAAGTTTAACCTGAGTATTCCGCGTGTGCAACTGTTTTGCACCCGTTGTATTTGAACATAGAGCCTATCACACCCGATCATCACGTGGTGTCTCAGCACGAAGAACTTTCGCAACGGTGCATACTCAGGGAGAACACTTCTTGATAATTTTAATGAGAGATCATCTTAAAATGCTACCGTCAATCAAAACAAGATAAGATGCATAAAGGATAAACATCACATGCAATCAATATAAGTGATATGATATGGCCATCATCATCTTGTGCTTGTGATCTCCATCTCCAAGCACCGTCGTGATCACCATCGCCACCGCGCGACACCTTGATCTCCATCGTAGCATCGTTGTCGTTACGCCATCTATTGCTTCTACGACTATCGCTACCGCTTAGTGATAAAGTAAAGCAATTACAGATGCGTTGCATTTCATACAATAAAGCGACAACCATATGGCTCCTGCGATTGCCGATAACTTCGGTTACAAAACATGATCATCTCATACAATAAAATATAGCACCACGTCTTGACCATATCACATCACAACATGCCCTGCAAAAACAAGTTAGACGTCCTCTACTTTGTTGTTGCAAGTTTTACGTGGCTGCTACGGGCTGAGCAAGAACCGTTCTTACCTACGCGTCAAAACCACAACGATAGTTTGTCAAGTTGGTGCTGTTTTAACCTTCGCAAGGACCGGGCGTAGCCACACTCAGTTCAACTAAAGTGAGAGAGCAGACACCCGCCAGTCACCTTTGGCACGAGTGCTCGCAACGGTGAAACCAGTCTCGCCAGAAGCGTCTGGCGTAATGTCGGTCCGGGCCGCTTCATCTCACAATACCGCTGAACCAAAGTTTGACATGCTGGTAAGCAGTATGACTTGTATTGCCCACAACTCACTTGTGTTCTACTCGTGCAAATAACATCAACGCATAAAACCAGGCTCGGATGCCACTGTTGGGGAACGTACTAATTTCAAAAAAATTTCTACGCACACGCAAGATCATGGTGATGGCATAGCAACGAGAGGGGAGAGTATTGTCCACGTACCCTTGTAGACCGTAAGCGGAAGCGTTATGACAACGCGGTTGATGTAGTCGTACGTCTCCATGATCCGACCGATCCAAGTACCGAACGTACGGCACCTCCGAGTTCAGCACACGTTCAACTCGATGACGATCCCCAGACTCCGATCCAGTAAAGTGTCGGGGATGAGTTCCGTCAGCACAACGGCGTGGTGACGATGATGATGTTCTACCGGCGCAGGGCTTCGCCTAAACTCCACGACGATATGACCGAGGTGGAATATGATGGAGGGGGGCACCGCACACGGCTAAGGAACGATCACGAAGATCAACTTGTGTGTCATGGGGTGCCCCCCTGCCCCCGTATCTAAAGGAGCACGGGGAGGAGGCCGGCCGAGGAGGGGCGCGCCAAGTGTGGAGTCCTACTAGGACTCCCTAGTCCTAGTAGGATTCCACCTCCCTTGTTGGAGTAGGAGAAGGGAAAGAGGGGAGAGGAATAAGGAAAAGGGGCTGCGCCTTGTCCAGTCGGACCAGAGGGGGCGCAGGCCTCCTTCCTTTGGCCTCTCTCCTCTATTCCCGTATGGCCCAATAAGGCCCATATACTCCCCGGCGAATTCCGTAACTCTCGGTACTCGAAAAATATCCGAATCATTCGAACCTTTCCGAACTCGAATATAGTCGTCCAATATATCGATCTTTATGTCTCGACCATTTGGAGACTCCTCGTCATGTCCCCGATCTCATCCGGGACTCCGAACTCCTTCGGTACATCAAAACTCATAAACTCATAATATAAGCATCATCGAAACCTTAAGCGTGCGGACCCTACGGGTTCGAGAACTATGTAGACATGACCTAGAACTATTCTTGGTCAATAACCAATAGCGAAACTTGGATGCTCATATTGGCTCCTACATATTCTACGAAGATCTTTATCGGTCAAACCGCATAACAACATACGTTGTTCCTTTTGTCATCGGTATGTTACTTGCCCGAGATTTGATCGTCGGTATCCAATACCTAGTTCAATCTCGTTATTGGCAAGTCTCTTTACTCGTTACGTAATGCATCATTCCGTAACTAACTCATTAGCTACATTGCTTGCAAGGCTTATAGTGATGTGCATTACCGAGAGGGCCCAGAGATACCTCTCCGATAATCGGAGTGACAAAACCTAATCTCGAAATACGCCAACCCAACATGTACCTTTGGAGACACCTGTAGTACTCCTTTATAATCACCCGATTACGTTGTGACGTTTGGTAGCACCAAAGTGTTCCTCCGGTAAACGGGAGTTGCATAATCTCATAGTTACAGGAACATGTATAAGTCATGAAGAAAGCAATAGCAATATACTAAACGATCAAGTGCTAGGCTAACGGAATGGGTCATGTCAATCACATCATTCTTCTAATGATGTGATCCCATTAATCGAATAACAACACATGTCTATGGTTAGGAAACATAACCATCTTTGATTAATGAGCTAGTCAAGTAGAGGCATACTAGTGACTATATGTTTGTCTATGTATTCACACATGTATCATGTTTCCGGTTAATACAATTCTAGCATGAATAATAAACATTTATCATGAAATAAGGAAATAAATAATAACTTTATTATTGCCTCTAGGGCATATTTCCTTCAGATACCTCTTGCAAAAGAAAACAAGCTTTCAAAAATCAACAGCTTCACAACCTTGGCACCAAATTTAAGTAGCATTCTGACTCTGAGCCTAGGAGGCAATCTCTTCTCAAATTTATTTTCAACAGGATTTAATTACTGGCAAATTTGACAATTTTGACCTTGGGATGAAATCAATTCACAGAATGAACTGCCCGTGAAACTATAGAACATCCCTGACCTTTTTGTGTAGCGCCCGCCACGCAGGCGCCACACCCTACGGTGCAGCGCCTAGCACGGGGGCGCTGCACGCCAGTCTACCGTGGCAGCCTTGGGCCCCGCACCCCAGCAGTGCAACGCCTTCGAGCTAGGCGCCACACATGTAATGTGCAGCGCCTAGCCCTCCGGCGCTGCACTGTGACTTAGATGCAGCCCGCGCGCTAGCCGTCCCCAACCCACCCCATCCATTGCCAGTTACAGAACAGCGGCGGCGGCGGCCATCTCCTCTCCCCCTCTCAATCCCCTTTCCCAAATCCTTCAGATCTGACGATATGGTCCATGGATTTCTTCACCAATCCATCCTAGAAGGTACTCTCCTCCGATCCCTTTCTTTCTATCCATAGAATGTATGCTATTTAAAGATTTGGAGAACCCTTGTTTGAATCTTGCATGTATTAGATTTGGGGAACCCTTGTTAGATTAGAATGTTGCATGTATTAGAATCTTGCATGTATTAGTTGATTTTATTGAAAAGATATGGTTTGGATACATAGGTTAACATGTTATTTATATAGAAAAGCTATTTGTATTGAATCTTGCATGAAGCAGGCCTAGTTTAGTTTATTGAAATTATATTTGTATTGACAAGAATGCTTTGGATACATATGCTTTGAATTTTGCATCTAGTAGGCGTACTTTAGTTTATTTGTATTCAAAAGATAATCGTGTTGACAAGAAAGCTTTCTTTCAAATTGTTAGGATGGTTTGGCTTCTCGATGATCACTGGGACAACCAACACCGGTCGTACGCTATGTCGGTGGAGCAGCGGGTAATAATGAAAGTTGCCGGTGTTATGAATTTCGTGTTGATTTCAAACGCAAATGCCCCATATGTAATGATTTGTTTGTTTGTTTGTAGGAGCTTGCACCTCTGAAGCTTCGGTCTCAAGGGGTCACCCTTGGGTGGATGCGCTATGATGAGCGGTACACACGTATGTAAGGGAGACAGGACTTCTCCCTTTCATTCAGTTGGTCAGCCGGTCGACGCCACCCAACAATGCTGCAGCACTCACCGCGCTTATTGATCATTGGAGGCCGGAGACACACACTTTCCATCTTCGGACCGGGGAGATGACCGTGATGCTCCAGGATATTGCTATGATCACCGGTCTTCCTATCGATGGGAATCCTTTATGTATGAACACCGATTCTGATGGGTGGCATGCGCAGATGCATGCCCTTATCGGTATGGTTCCTCCCGAGCCTCGGTAACCAGAAGCAGAAGACAAGAAGAAGGAAAGAGTCGCAGCCGGTGCTCCTTTCACGTGGATTACAGCGCACTTTGGTACTTGCCCTGAGGATGCTAGTGAGGACACGGTCAAGACATATGCTCGTGTCTACATGTGATACGTGATATCCAGGAGTATGTTTGCTGATGGCACATGCAATAATGCTCCATGGATGTGGCTGAAGGCGTTGACCGTCTTTGATAGCAAATGGAGTTGGGGTTCGGCGACACTGGCTTACTTGTATCGACAGGTATAAAGTTGTTTCCTTTTCACTTCCTTGATACATTATCAATGCGCTCTTGCTGTTAATTCAACCATGTTCTCTTTTATGTGCAGTTGGACGAAGCCTGTTGTAGGCAATCTGGAGGTATTGGTGGTTGTCTGCTCGCACTTTCCATATGGAGCTGGGAGCGTTTGCCGGTTGGACGACCGAAGACCGTGAAGTACGAGGATTGGGACGACAAAGACGACCCACTACGGCTCCCCACTTGGGCTCACAAGTGGGATGTGTTAAATGAGACGATGGATGATCCATCGGTCATGTACAAGTTTTACAAGAGCGAGCTGGACACGATCACGCCTAAGCAGGTGAATCGACGTTGCATAAGTGATTATCATGCTTCTATCGTAACTCGATATTAATTTTGCATTCTATCCCATTTTGCAGGTGGAATGGGAGCCGCATGGACAAGGAGAGAGTTTTGGTAACCCTATAGAGTTCAGGCTGAATCCGATGTGCACTAGGGATAGGGATCTCTGGCATATGCGGTGCCCACTGATATGCAACTGGGCGGTTGAGCTTCACCTGCCACATCGGGTGTTCCGCCAGTTTGGTTTGTTCCAGCCACACCCGCCGGAGTGGGAGGACACGGACAAGTTGCTACACGCGTAAGATATAATTAACCTTGAGCACTTAGCATCTTCTCGATGGTTTCGCTAATATTCTGTTTCTAACTTGCATGTTGGATAGGAATTGTTGGCTCCTAATAATAGTGTACTGAATTTTCTCAAGTCCTTCCAGCTATAGCGACTGCTCAATTGGATCTGCACAATCCAACAAAGTAAATGTGCATAGTGTCTGCGACACTTTCTTCCGATCATCACGAAGGTAGTTGTAGGAGTAAAAAAGTATGTCATACTGTTTTTTCAGTATAAGCCAGAGACTGTTGAGAAAGAAAGGCTAGGCCAGGTAATACTTGTTTTTTCAGTACTTGCGCAAAAAATATGTCATACTGTTTTGTTCTAGATGATTTTGATGAATTTTACAACCTTCTTTTCAGTCGTATACCCCAAGAAATGGTCTGCTTTCATGGGGCTTATTTAATTCAAGGAAGAACTGTGAGTAGTAGCAAACCAGACATGAAAAGTTTCAGAGAACTACGAAAACTCCGGTCAGTTTTGTCAGGATCTTGTGACCCAGTTCCAGGACTCTATTGACTAAGGTAATTATATATCTGTGTGATTTATCCTGTTAAAACTTTTAGTGTTCACTTAGGGGTACCTACTTAGGGGTGAGTTCAACCAGTAACTAAATTTAGACTACGAACTAGAGTAGGACAGTAAAGTCAGGAGCAGGATGGAGAACACACGGGACATTGAGGACTAATGGTCAACACTTAAATCTTGCTTTACATTCAGTTCAGTTCTAAGTAGTCTGATACATAGCTGGAGATGTGAGTGCTGATTTGGGGTTGATTTTGGTAATTATACATTTTCCTTGATGACTGTCATTTTGTTGTCCTACATGTGCCATATAATATGCATAACAACTTGAGAGCAACTTTGCTGCTCTTGATGTGCTTCGTCATGCTGTTTTTTAAAGTGCACAAGCAAGCTTGTGAGTATGCATAACAACTTGAGAGCAACTTTGCTGCTCTTGATGTGCTTCGTCATGCTGTTTTTTAAAGTGCACAAGCAAGCTTGTGAGTATGCATAACAACTTGAGAGCAACTTTGCTGCTCTTGATGTGCTTCGTCATGCTGTTTTTTAAAGTGCACAAGCAAGCTTGTGAGTATGCATAACAACTTGAGAGCAACTTTGCTGCTCTTGATGTGCTTCGTCATGCTGTTTTTTAAAGTGCACAAGCAAGCTTGTGAGTATGCATAACAACTTGAGAGCAACTTTGCTGCTCTTGATGTGCTTCGTCATGCTGTTTTTTAAAGTGCACAAGCAAGCTTGTGAGTGATGACAACTACTATGACCTACAAACCTTGAATCAAGGTTTTTGGGGTTGAACATAGGGGCACAACGCGCTCTCCCATCTAGCCAGTGAAGCGTATGAAAGGAAAAACTACAATATACAAATCGTCACCGTCATTCAGTTTGTCCAAAACTGAGAAAAGATCTTTAAAAAAACTGGGAAAAGCTCACGTGATGGAATGAGATGAGATTTCAACATCATGATTGTGTTTTATAATTTGAATGCCCAAAGTAGATGGTCCAGTCAGCCCGTGTTTAACAATATGAAGGGACAAGCTTGTTGATCCATTATCTGGCCAGGAAAATACAAAAATTCGGAGGGCTTAGGTATGGATAATCACTACTAGGGAAAACCTTATACACGGAATCTTAGCAGCAGCGCGGTACAAAAAGAAACGCTACTGCTAATTAGCAGTAGCGCGGGTTTTTAACCCTCGCTACTACTAAGTTGATAGTAGTAGCGCGGGTTTTAAACCCTCGCTACTACTAAGCAGTCTCTATCGTGCCCCCCGACACATGCCAT
Source organism: Aegilops bicornis (assembly GCA_021605145.1). Classification (NCBI taxonomy): domain Eukaryota; kingdom Viridiplantae; phylum Streptophyta; class Magnoliopsida; order Poales; family Poaceae; genus Aegilops; species Aegilops bicornis. Next base: position 30,128,222 of record CM038670.1, read on the forward strand.
AGTAGTAGCGAGGGGTATAAAACCGCGCTACTACTAAGAGTAGTAGCGCGGTTTTATACCCCTCGCTACTACTAAATACGAGGTAGGTGAAGTCGCCATATCCTCGGCCGAATCCCCATCTCCTCCCCCAAATCCCTCCTCTCTTCCACCACTCTCCTCTCACTTTCCATACGCTCTCACATGGACCTCTTGCCCATGCACCCATCCTCCTCCATGGCGCCGAAGAGGCCGCCACACACACCACCGGGCGTCTAGGAGCTCGCGGTCTTCCACCGACGTCTCGGAGGCCGCCGCCCAGCGCCACCACACGGAGCACCTCGCCACGGTGACTAGCTCAGCTGCTCCCTACATCACCTTCCTCTCTCCCTCGGTTTTCCTTTTCTCTCTCTCCCTCTGGTTTGACTCACCCTCCCATGTCCGTGCCCGTGCAGGTCGTCGCCATGGATGACCCGGAGCTATCTGGCATGGTCGGGAAGAGAAGCCCCACGCCGCGGCCTGGCTCTGCCACAGAAACGGGCCCTCTCCAACAGCCACTGCTGGATCTAGTCTTCCGCTGTCCATTCATGCCTCCGGCGACGCCAATCATCGGTAGATCTTACCATTGCTGCCATCGACAGCACGCACGGGATCGAGATGTTGTTTTGTTTCTGAAAGTAATAGCGATGGCGGGGTATAAGACCCGCTACAGCTAATTAGCAGTAGCGCTGTTTGCACTACAGCTAACCATGTATAGCAGTAGCGTGTGTCAACATGCGCTACTGCTACAAGTTAGCTGTGGCGCCGTATCAGTAAGGCGGGTGCCTGCGCTACTGATACACCCAAAACCCGCGCTGCTGCTAGGCTTTTCCCTAGTAGTGAATAGATCTGACCTAATCTAGCAAGGTGAGTGACTCAATTGCACATGTGCAAAATGGAAGTTTAAACTTACTTGGATCTCTTGTAGGGTTTTGGGGAGATTGTCAGCGAGCAACTGATGACAGTCCTTTTGCGATGACAATGATAGAGAAGATTTGAAAGATCTCGGTTGGTGTGGGGCAACTTGTGTACTCCTGGATGGGGGCGCCATCCGGTGGCAGTGGGGTGTGGCAGTTGCTGCAGCTGGGCACAGCCGGGAGGCGATGGTGTCACCATTGTACTACATCACACATTTTTCTCGCGGCGATTGTGTTACTGTTATTTTTATCAACAACCTACCATGACGGTCTGGGAGGTGGCGGAAGTTAGCTGCAGAGGCTACACTCAGATATATGATCTTTGCGGTGAAGAAAAACATGAATTATCTGATTTAGTCAGAACAGGAATGCACCTGCTATGTGAGTGGCACAAAAATTATTGGAGGAAGTTTGCTCTCATGCTTACACAATTTTTTTATTCCTTTTCCACTATTCCTCACTGCAATAGCACTATTGTTGCTCTGTAACCTGATATAGCTTTTTATAATCTATTTATTTACTTGTATGAGTTTGAATTCTAATTCTTATTACCATAGACCACAAGTTGTATGGGCTTATTTAACCTACTATCATGTACCCATTATTCAGTTATGTCTATTGCATTTTGTTTTTCATTAGGCTTGAAAATTTAGACCTGAAATTGATCTTTGTCAAAATTAGTTCAACTGAATGCAGCAAATATGTGATTTAGATATAACAATTCACAGATTTTACAGGGACAAGAAACCTTTTTTTGATTGTTCTTGTTATCTTCCCACACTTGCGGTAAGTACTAAAGTAGTATACTGAAATATGAGACATGTTTGCGAAGTGTCCTCTCCTTTTAGTGATTTACAGTGGTAGTATTATTGATCTCCCATGTAGTGTGTTGACCAATGAGCAACTTAAATACCTTTCCAGTAATTAAGTTGGATAAAGAGAAAGCACAGAACGAAATCTTGGTGAAGACATCTCAACAGAGATGAGATAATGTTGCCCAAGCTGATTATTGCTTGGTTTTTATATCCCTTTTCAGTTGTATTTTTACGCATTATCGACTAGGAATAGAGAATATCTCACAATCAAATTTCAAGTGCCTCTACGAAACTCATAACATGGTTGGGTACTGTTATCCAAAACATATGTTACATTTTCTCCATCATAATGCAACCTTTATTTGGATCATATTTTTGCTTAGCAATTCTTTATTCATTCATATTACATTTATTTCCTGCTCATAGTATGTTTCTTGAGAAATCAATGGACCCTATGCCCACCATTGATCTAATCATGGTTTGTCGTTATTTACCTTTGCATGTGCAAGCAAGACGTGTGTTGCACGTGCAAGCTTACTAGTTTGTTTAAATCACACAGTTGCTTGAGTGTGACTTCTTTTTACTATCATGTAAGAAATATCATGTGTGGTGAACATTTTTTAAAATTGAGTAAGTAAAATTTTGAAATATATATATATATAAATAAAAATAAAAGAAAAAGAAAAAAAGAAACAAACCTACGTAACAAACCAACACGATCTTATGGGGTCGCCCACCAGAGTCTCCTTTGAGGCGGCGCGACCGCCTGTCTTGCTATAAGCGAGATACAAATGTGGACGATTAATTAGCTGACAACTATTAGGTCCTTCGTGCACACGTGGGACTATTGATAAACCTCGTGAGCAAAAACAAATGATAACGTTTTTGCCGAGACACACTTAAGCGAGAAGGAAAACTTGTAAACAAATATTAGAAAAATCCACCCAGATTTCCTTCCTAATTCTAGGCTAATCTGAAAGTTGTTTTCGTTTAAAGCTTGGGCTCGACAAGATCCGGCCCGTTTATGTAACTCACTTTGTACGTGTAATCTCTAGAAAGGGAAGTTTGTTTTGTCGCCTTCACCTCCCACCTGGTTTTTTCCTCTACTTAATTTTGTTTTCTTATTGACCGGCTTGTTGGGCTTTCAATTCAAAATCACTGGCTGACACATGGAGCATACAGTTGTACTCATGCTATTTGTTACGATGAGATGACTCAACAGGTATGATTTTACTCACGGTGTTTATCATCATCGGATGGATAGCTAGCTCAAGCGGGTTTTTGCAAGCGATAAGGCAACAGTTGTCACCTCCTACCTCCTTGTCCTCACTTCTCTCACACCTGCTAGAGATTGGTGGCAGGGCTTAGCCCCATCATTGGGAAACACAACGAAGAGTAGTGATTTAACCGATATACTAGCAATCAGTGAGATAAAAAAAGGAACATACACACACAAATAGATGTGAAACATGGGTCGCCCAAAAAGGAGGCACCAAAATGAAAAAAAAAAGCATGAAAAATTACAGTACTGGAGACCAAGGGCTTGGATAGAAGAGAAGGAAAGTGTGGAAGGACCTAGCTGCAAAGGAAAGTACACAGCGGCACAGCCGCACGAGAAGATTGCTCGGGGGCATATCTGTAAAATGCGCAGGGACCGGAGCGCAAAATCTCGAAAAAATTTGGACCATTTCTCGATTTGTGCGTGTCATCCTTGCGCAGGGGCCATGCTAATCTTCTCTGTATCGTTTCAATTTTATCGGATGTCCCCGAAGGGACGATGTGGTCAGAAGGGCGATGCTTATAAACCGGTCCCGAGCTCCTTCGCTGCCCGATGTGGGACTAAACTGGGGGTTCGTTGCTGTCTCCCGCGAGCGCAGGAACCGCGGGATGGCCAGGTGGGCCGCATCTGCGTGCTGCCTGGTTCTTCCTCCGCTGGCCCAACTTGGAGGCGAACTGGAGAATGCATACCGGACCAGGCCCTATCCTCGTAGTGGCAGGTTACGCTCAGAAAAAAAAGAATAGTGGCAGGTTTCTACGTGAACGGACGTGGGATGCGAATGCCTCTTCTTTAATGAAACTCAAAATAGGAGGATAAGTAGAAAAAGGACGCCATAACATATTCGGGTTCAGTGGTAAATATTTATGTTCAAATTTTATCCAAGTGTGATAATAGTTTTAGTCTTAGCATTGGGGGCAAAAATTCCAACTTCTGTTAGGGATTTCCAAACACTAATTTTGTGTATTCTGTCCCACAAAAAGATAATTGATGTGATTTTTTTAGCCTTCCATTTGGGGGGTGGGGGGATATAGTTCTTTTATTTTCAAAATTTTCAGAATACAAATTCACAATTTATACTCGCACAAATTCTATGTGCATTGGTTGTGACATGTACTGATAATTTGTGCTAGAATCTAGGTTTCTTAAGGAAGCGCTTCATTTTACCATATTAGAGTCAATGCAAGTATATTTCCATTGGGGATGGCTTAACGCCACTACTGGAGTACCATTTTGTTGAAGTAAATTGTAGAGTATATCATGGTGAAGGGTTTTGGGGATCCCAAAATTAAATCTGTTTGTATGTACGTGCCACTTTTATGCGTACAACAAGCGATATATAGTTTTTTTAATTTTATATAATTTAAATTTATTTCGTTTATTTCCATTTTTTTCCTCTGATGCAATTTTACAATGATCTCTAAGGAGCAGTTAAATTAGCCTAACAAATAATGTATGAATACAATTGAGCACTTGTTTCATAATTTTATTTTGTTGCAACTTCAATATTTTTATTTTATTTTAAAATTGGTCCCCAAGTAGACCACTATATCGGACTAGATCATTTTTTATTTTTAGGGAACATAATTAGTAAGATGATTTGATACCAAATTGGGATTAATTTATTTACAATGTGCTTGGGAGGAAGATGAGAAGATGTTGATGGTGGCGGTGTACTTGATGGCGACGACGGCCATGGGTGCTGCTCAACAACAACATGAACCATCTTGCGAGACAACTGTTGGAGCACCGGGGCCGTGGTTTGTTCGAGAAGAAGAACTGACCAAGCTACTCAACGAGGATCGGAAGGACGACCACGATGGGTGAAGAAAAGGCTGTTACCACCACGGGATAAGATGACCATGACAAACCCATGTGATGTGCAGGAGGATCCTAAAATATATGTTAGACATAATGAATGTTGAAGCACTAGAATATGTATGCCCATGTTGCAGCGCACATGATTACCACATTTGTTTTCATCTCCCAAAACCAGTTTGTTTTTTCTACTCTTGGTTTGACCAGACAATGACAATATGTTCAGCTCAAGTAAATCCTAGGAATCATTTAATTGAATGGCCTGATTGTCCAAAATCAAAAATAGTTGATAAACAAACACCTACATATGAGTGTTACCTATCCATAGAAATAACAGATGACAAGCATAGTAAGAGCTAGCTTATCATGTCACAATGAACTGTATGGACGTATTAGAGTGATGATACCAAAGCTAGAGCAAGGAGTAGACCAAGGTAAAAGAGGGTGAAGGAAGAGCAAATTCTATCTTGTTGGTGGGGAGTGAGAAATAAGATGTGTGCATTTAGAAAATTTAGAACCAATGGAAGAGATAAAGCTAAATTTAGAACCAATGAAAGAAGAGATAAAGCTGCCATGATAAATATAACCAATCAACATTGTTGTGTCATTCGGGAATATCTTTTCTACACATGTGAAATTCGACAGGCATTATGTTTGTATATGCAACCACTAAAAATTTTAAAAGTCCGTGGCAACGCGCGGGCAGTCTACTAGTTATAGTATAGATCTTAATCATTCTCAATATACCTTATATTAAGGTTGCGTTTGGCAGCTCAGTCTTTTTGGGCATTTGAATTATACTATGGTTTTTCTAGAAGCCACTTTTTTTAAATAATGTGTTTGAAATAAACGAAGTAGCACAGTTTATAAACTGTAGTATCCCTAATGCCATGTGTTTTTGCTAGTATTTGAGAAAGAAATGTTGACCTCTTTTTTCTAAACAAAACTGAGAAAAACTTGTATTTTATTAGAAACTGAAGTATTTATTGTCCAAGGGAAGACGTTTTGAAAAAAGGTTGTTGCCAAACTAGGCCTCAGTAAAATAAACCGAGTTTTTTCTCGAGGGCACCCGGCCAATGGAGTCCCCGCCCCAACAACTCCTAGATTCACTCCTTCCTCCGGTCGAACACCTTTCAAACCAAGAAGGTTCGTGGGACTGGGAGCAGAACGTGCGAGATGGGAGGAGGAGGGCTCCCGTGGTGCTGGTGGCTGCCCACCACCGGGTGCTCGCCGCCACCGTCGTCCGGCACCCTCGCCTTCCTCCTCCTGTCGCCGTGCCTGCAGCGCGCGCTCCTCGGCGCCATCGACCTCCTCTTCCTCGCGGCCTCGCTCGTACTCGCCCTCTGCCGCCGTGGCGCCGACGGCGCGTTCCCTGAAAAGGAGCCGCTGCTGCCGTCACCGACTCTCACTCCGGCCGCGCCACTCCGGGCCACCGGCCGCCACGCCGTCGCGCTCGGTGCGTCCGCCCTCACCGCCGCGGCGTCCGCCGTCCTCCTCGCGCTCGCGATCTTCCTCCTGCCGGCAGCAGGCACGAAGCCGTGGCGCGTCGTGGAGTCCGCCTTCCTCGCCGTCCACTTCGCCGCACACGCCGCGGCCGCGTGGACCGTGCTCGCCTCCGCTGCGGCCGCCGCTCACCCTTGGCACCTCCGCGTGTTTTGGATCGCCACCGCCCTCGGCGCCGCGCTGTTCTCCGCTTCCGCGGCCGTCCGCAGCGCCGACGGCTCGCCCCTCCTCCCCGACGACGTCCTCGCCTTCGCCGGCCTGCTCGTGTCGCTTCCTCTCGCGTACGTGTCCATCACCACCTGCACGGCGCCGGCGCGTGATGAAGAGGACGAACACGAACAGGACCAGAACCCCAGCGCAGCGGTGGCGGCGACGCCGTACGTAACCTCGTCGTTCCTCTCGCGCGCGACCTTCAGCTGGATCAACCCGCTCGTCTCCAAGGGGCACGCCAACGAGTCCCTCGCCGACACCGACGTCCCGCCGGTGTCGCTGGACCACCGCGCCGAGTCTGCGTACGCTCTGCTCGCGTCCAACTGGCCCGCGGATGCGCAGGGGTGGCGGAGCCCGGTGGGCGTGGCGCTCTGGCTGTCCTTCTGGCCGCAGTTCCTGCTCATCGCGGCGCTTGGCCTCGTGCAGCTCGCGGCCATGTACGTGGGCCCGTCGCTCATCGACCGGTTCGTGGAGTTCATCCGCCGCGGCGGCACGCCATGGGAGGTCCTCCGGCTTGTCGCCATCCTGATCGCCGGCAAGGCGGTCCAGACGCTGGCGTCGCACCACTACAACTTCCAGGGCCAGCTCCTGGGAATGCGCATCCGAGGTGCGCTGCTCACGGCGTTGTACCGCAAGTCGCTGCGACTGTCCACCGGCGCGGCGCGCGCGCACGGCGCGGGCACCATCGTGAACTACATGCAGGTGGACGCGTCCATGGTGTCCGGCGCCATGCACGGGCTGCACGGCCTGTGGCTGATGCCGCTGCAGATCGTGGTGGCCTTGTTCCTCCTGTACGCGTACCTGGGCCCCGCCGTGCTGATGACGCTCGCCGTGATCGGCGCTGTTGTCGTGGTCACCGCGTTCGCCAACAAGCTCAACCTGGGCTACCAGTTCAAGTTCTTCGGCGCCCGCGATAGCCGCGTGAAGGCCCTGACGGAGATGCTCGGCAACATGCGCGTGATCAAGCTGCAGGCGTGGGAGGAGACCTTCGGCGGCAAGGTGCGGGAGCTCCGGCGGGCCGAGGTGGGGTGGCTGAAGAAGGTGATACTCTTCGTGTGCGCCACCAACGTGGTGTACTCCAGCGGGCCCATCGCCATGACGGTGCTCGTGTTCGGGACGTACCTCGCCGCTGGAGGGGAGCTCGACGCCGGCAAGGTGTTCACGGCCACCGCCTTCTTCCGCATGCTCGAGGGCCCCATGAGCAACTTCCCGCAGACCATTGTGACGTCCATGCAGGCGTTCGTGTCGCTCGGCAGGCTGGACAAGTTCCTGGCGGACGCCGAGATCGACACCACGGCGGTGGAGCGTCTTGGCAGTGGCGCCGCCAGGGATGAGGTGGGCGTGAAGGTGCAATGCGGGGTGTTCGCATGGGATGTCCAGGGCAACAATGGCGAGGAGAAATATGTCGAAGGGGAGGAGCCGGTGCTGAAAGGGATCGAGGTGCAGGTGAGGAAGGGGGAGCTCGCGGCGGTGGTCGGAGCGGTTGGCTCCGGCAAGTCGTCGCTGCTGTCCTGCATCATGGGAGAGATGCATAAGGTCTCCGGCAAGGTGAGTGCATGTACTCTTGTCTACTCCATCTCATTTCAAAATAATTGAAGTTCTAGTATTTTCATAAGTCAGACATTTTTAAGTTTGACTCAGTTTATAAAAATCCACAAAGATCTACAATATCAAATATGTATAATGTAAAAATTGGTCTTGCTAAATCACATCTATAAAAGTATATTGCATACTGAATCCAATGAAATAAATTTGGTTTTATAGATGTTGATACATTTCTATATTAGACTTGGTCAAACTTAATGAAGTTTGACTTAGAACAATCCTAGAACTTCAATTATTTTGGAACAAAGCTAGTACAATATCCAATATGATTTGATTATGAAAGAATTTTGAATTTGAGTAAAAACTTGAGTTTTATTCATGAATCTTTCATCTTACAACAAACAATTATCACAAAAGCTTCACTGGTGAAATTTCCTTCTATGTCTTTTATCTTTCCACCAAAAATTAGGGATCACTTTAGAGAAGGTCATTGACCAAAGACTTTTGCTACAAGTCTTGATACTTTGGTGGACTAAGATGCTTGGTTAGTTAGGTTCATTATGGCGGAACCTGCCCACCTGGATTCAAGCACTTAGCGCTAGCGCTTGCATTTCCTTATATTTATTCTACTTTTCAGTGTAGAACTTGCCACAATAATTTACTGGCTTAGTCTCTTGAAGATAATTTATTGTGGTAGAATTGTGTTTTTGTGTTTATAGATCATAATAGAGCCTGTGATGATTTCTCAATTTCAAGATTTACTGACTCAGTCTTTCAAAGTTACTCATAGTGGTAAGGCGTGTGTTTATTATGTGTTCATGGATCATAGGAGTGAGTGTTCGTATGAGGGTCCGCGTCTAACATTGTGATCTAGAAAAATAGTGATAGTTTAAAGCACACATTTAATCGAGATTTCATTTCCGTCACAGGAGATATATTCCTTGAGCACATAAACGCGTAGGGGGAAGAATATCAATTAGGGTCAAAAACGCGTAGTTGGACTAGTCAAAACCACAAGTGCAAAGTAAAACGAGAACAACTTAGTTTAGACCAAGAGATATTCTACTTTTCTTTGTAGTTGTTTGGTCCCTTAGCATTGGAATATAGTTACAACACATAGTGTTAGATCGCTTATGTGGCTTACAATATGGCGCTGTGTTGTAACATGTAAGACATATTTAACACCTAGCGTTATATAGTTTAAAGAGAGGAAAACATAAGGTAGGACCTCGGGTTTGGTTTTCTCCAAAATTCCTACCGAATAGACCATTTCATAGGAATTGGAAAGGAGTGTAGGATGCCAGTTTTTTTTTTGTCTAAACTATACCAAAGAAATTTTTTCCTACGTGAATCTTCTGCTTCGAAATTGAACTTTTACTAAAGTAGCCATAATTAATATGGATCGGAGGGAGTAACTCTTCTCCTTTGTTTGAAATGGGGGCATTAGTGGATTCTAAAAATAAACTGAGGTAAAATAAATCATCTCCAAATTTTTCTATGCTCCATTTTCTATGAACGAAATGGACGCCCCAACGCCAACCCAACCCCTAGTCCCCATTTCCAACCCCACCGCGGCAGTTCTCAACCGAGGGCGGCTCTTCCTCCCCCCAACGGGAAAAGTTAATTTGTTCCGTCGATGCAGCTGGGAGCTTTATTAGCCTTGGATCTGATGTCTTTTTCCCTGCGTGTTTAATTTGTTCCACCTTCTCGCGGTATCCGACCAATTTGATATTACATTAGAAGCCGATCGGTCCAAAGCCTTGACCCGGGAATTTCCGATGTATCCTATGCAGAGATCCTTGACCCGTAATGTGGATGCTATATAGTTGAATCCTGGAAGCTGTTGCCTGCTCTTGTACTCTGTCGCCTGTTTCTTGGTCCACCTTACTCAATACTCCCTCCGTCCGGAAATACTTGTCTTAAAAATGGTTGAAAATGTATGTATCTATAACTAAAATAAGTCTAGATACAACCATTCCTAAGACAAGTATTTCCGGACGGAGGGAGTACTTTTCAATATCTGTGGTCGAGAAGAATCAACAAGTAATATGATAACCAAGAATCAAACAAGCAGGCAAGGCGTAGGCATGATTCGCTATCCTTTAGAAATCTGTAGACTAATGTATAAATAGTTAAATACAGACGCATGTTCTCATACGGAATCCTCCGAACAGCGCAATCTGTTGTAAAATATGTATGGCATGCATATGTCCTTCATTCAGAGCTCTAGTACCCCAGAAGGCCACAACGATGCTACGCCTTGTCGGAAAGTGTACAAATCCAAGAGGTCTGTAGAAAATTGTTGTGGACAGTTGAGAATTGCAGTACAACTTAGAAGACACTCCGGACACACTCTGTCTATGTATTTTCCGTTTTGTTTTTGGTTTGCAGATAAGCTCTGTTGGAATAGACGTTGAGCAGGAGAGGGTGCATACTTGTCTAGGAAAAATCATCATACGGATAGTTAGCTCTACAAGCAGCCTGCCTTTTTCTTGCTACTTGGTCATACTTTGCCGATGCTGATTTCAGCATTCAGGAGAAAAACCATGGAATTATTACAATGGCACTGCATCTGCTTCTTGAACTTGTCCATCGACAAGAGTAGCCTTTATCTGCTTCCTGTACTGTAGCTGAATTACATGTACACACAGCAGCATCACTATCTTCTTTCCAAACCAGTTTAATTGCTTTTCTGTGTTGCATCTGTGTTACTTATGTATTTTTTGTTTTGGCATATATAGGTTAGCGTGTATGGGACCACAGCATGTGTCACTCAGACAGCTTGGATCCGGAATGGAACCATTCAAGAAAACATTTTGTTTGGACAGCCGATGCATCTAGAAAAGTACAGGAAAATCTTACATGCTTGTTGCTTAGAAAAAGATCTAGAAATGATGGAGTTCGGCGACCAGACTGAAATCGGAGAGCGTGGGATCAACCTCAGTGGTGGCCAGAAGCAGCGCATCCAGTTGGCTAGAGCAGTTTATCAAGATTGTGATATATATCTTCTTGATGACATATTCAGTGCAGTTGATGCTCATACTGGCTCAACTATCTTTAAGGTAAAAATCTTATTGCCGTACGTCCTTTTTCTTTTCATGTACTGTTTCATAATTCACATAGTTGATTACATTTAGGATAAATGCAACAGTAACACAATTTTAAATGTTCATGGGAAGTACCTGGAAGATATATTTTCAAAATGATAAAGTGGGATACCAGCTGCCACAATATAGATGGTTTAGAAAATGTTCAGATATGGAAATTGAGATCTTGAGAAAAGTGTATTCTTGCGACATATTCAACTAATTGAGAAAAAAAGGATGCTGCATTTGGCCATTGAATTATAATTTGGTTGATACTGGTCATCAAATATTTTGTTCTTTCAAATATATTTTTTCTAATGCTATCTCATCACTACAGCAGTGCGAAAAGAAATAAAGGTTTGTGTGAAACTGAAAGTATAGGGCTATGACTAGAATATTGCTATAGTATCTTAGCCAATTACTATTAAGTAGCACTAACAGGTAACCTTTTCCTGCAGGAATGTCTCAAGGGCCTACTCAAGAATAAGACTGTTTTGCTTGTTACTCACCAAGTGGATTTCTTACGGAATGTGGATACTGTATTCGTAAGTTCCATTTTTCAACTGCGTGTACTACTTTAAGAGGAAATAGAGTAGACATATATTCTTTCTGTAGAAAGAAGTGACTAAGATATTGCGGAGTATCCATAGCAATGTTTTGTTTTGGTTCAGGGAGTAGGGAAAGAAGTAATCTAGTGTTCATACCTATGGTCCCTAAGAACTTTCTTTGTATTTTTTCTCAAATCTATTTTTCATTTTCTTTACCTGTTAACACTATCCATACTTCATATACTATGTGAAAGATACCATGCTGATGGTATCGACAGATAACAGAGATGAAACTGCATTATGCAGGTAATGAAAAATGGGGCGATCATTCAGTCAGGGATCTATGGCGATTTGCTAGATTCATGTTCAGATTTTTCAGCTCTTGTTGCTGCTCACCACAGTTCCATGGAAGCGCCAGGGGTGCAAGGCCACACTGTTCAGAACACCGAGAATTCTCCAGCCACGGTTAACTCCAAACCCATTAAAGAAAACAGCAATACGACCGCTATTGCTCCTAGCAATGAAGCAGGTTCTTCTAAGCTAATTGAAGAAGAGGAAAAGGCGAGTGGCCAAGTGAGTTGGCATGTGTACAAGCTGTACATCACACAGGCTTGGGGTTGGTGGGGAGTTGTGCTCATTCTAGCTATATCTGTGCTGACAGAGGGCTCCAGAATGGCCAGCAACTACTGGCTGTCATATGAAACATCAGGAGGCACCATATTTGACATTTCCATGTTTCTTGGTGTCTATGCGTCAATAGTTTCTGCTTCGGTTGTATTTCAGTTTATCAGCCTTCTTTTCATCGCCTTTTTGGGGCTTAAATCAGCCCAGGCCTTCTTCGGTAAGATGTTCAACAGCATTCTACGAGCTCCCATGTCATTTTTTGACACAACTCCTTCAGGAAGGATTCTAAGCCGGGTATGTCTTGTGAAGACATCGATTTTGTTTGTTACTGGGCACATCCACATGTACCATCTTCCGTTGAAGTATACCCCTGTGTATTCTTTCTGCAGGTATCAGCGGACCAAACTAAAATAGACACCGCCCTTCTATTCTATATGGGTATCGGTGTATCAATGTGCATTTCGGTGGTTAGCAGCATTGCAGTCACCTGCCAAGTAGCTTGGCCGTCAGCCATAGCGGTGCTTCCCCTACTGCTATTGAACATTTGGTACCGGGTATAACTCAGCTACTACACTACATCTTTGAGGACTCATTCTTCATATTACCAACCCCTAACTGAATAGTGAGAAAGTTGGTTTCTAACTTTCATTTATCTTTCAGAATCGTTATATTGCAACATCCCGAGGGCTAACTCGTCTCCAAGGAGTCACAAATGCACCAGTTATTGATCACCTAACGGAGACCATTTTGGGTGCTCCAACTATAAGGTGCTTTGGGAAGGAGGGTGGATTTTACCAAACAAATTTGGACAGAATTAATTCAAATTTGCGTATGTCCTTCCATAACTACGCAGCTAATGAGTGGTTTGGATTTCGCCTGGAGCTAATTGGCACTCTTGTGTTGTCCATAACTGCTTTTCTCATGATCAGTTTGCCTAGCAATTTCATCAAGAAAGGTATTATTAAGTCTCCATTAATTGAGTATTTATATAATTGCATTTCATATGACAGAGTAGATTTTATGGTCCTCATGTTCTATATGTTTTCTTGGTCTAAATTTACTTGTTTTCTCGAATCCAATATCAATTCTGTAGAAAATTGAATCTTGTGCCAATTCTTATTAAGCATTGAGGGTATGTCCAAATCACTAGGGTCACGAATAGAGAACTCCGATTTATGAATAGGAGTCAGTGAATCACAATTACTAGATTCTTCAATTGGTGGCCGGATTCGCAAACTGGAGAGATTCCATCAAACTAGATTCTTAGGAAGTGATGGGCAGTGAACCAAGCAAACTAAATCTGCAACTCTCATGTTACTCAAGAACAAGTCAACTCATTTAGCACAAAAACTAACTTCGTTAATTGTCTATACAAAGGCACTATTCTAGTTTGATTATGTGAAATGTTTATTAGAGGGGGCAGCCCGGTGCACGTAGCTCCCGCTTCCGCAGGGTCCGACCACTTTGGGTCTATAGTACACGGTCTTTCCCTTCATTTCTGCAAGAGGCTGTTTCCAGAACTTGAACCCGTGACCTCATGGTCACAAGGCAACAACTTTACCGCTGCACCAAGGCTCCCCTTGCCCAGACCCTGCACAAGAGTTTCTTAACGCACATAATTGTAGCAATTACCAATTGAGATATGAAACCAGCCTAACACTTGTTGGTTGTGACACAACATTAATTAATGATTGGGCTAAGCCTTTTCTCGTGTACTTGAAGTCTTGAACCAACAAGACAAGTTTAGTGCTAGCTGTTTTGTGTACCATAAGAAGTGAAGAAGTGATTGCTTGGTGCAGTGGCAAATATTTTGGCCCTGTTCAAGAATTTGTCCGATTAACCAGTTAACTTGCCGATTAGTCCCTACTCTTAGGATCGCCGAGTAGCCGATAAACTGATAAATCGTCCAACTAATAGACTAAATGACCAGCCTATTAATCCCGTACACGCCAGCCAACCAAGCAGCTACCAGTTAACGATTTCCTTAACAATGGATTTTGGACTGGCGAACATAGTAACTGGACAAATTTGCTTAATGTTTGTCATTCAGGCACTGTATAGTTAGTTCTTTGTGACCTGTAAATGCATCAGGTCATCCCGTCATTGATATTTACTGTTTCTGATGTAGAATTTGTCGGCATGTCCCTTTCCTACGGCCTTTCTCTCAATTCCCTGGTGTACTTTGCAATTTCCATAAGTTGTATGCTAGAAAACGATATGGTGTCAGTGGAGAGGGTGAATCAGTACAGCGCTCTTCCTTCAGAGGCAGCATGGGCAGTGTCAGATTGTCCCCCCTCGGCAAATTGGCTGCAGCGAGGAGATATTGACATAAAGGATCTAGAGGTCAGTTTTCTTTTTCTTTTTCTTTGTTGATTCTTCCTTTAGCAAGTGTTTCTTATCACTATTATTTTCTAGGTTATTGATAGAAGTTAGCCATAAAATACTATTCTTTTCAGGTTAGGTATCGACCAAACACGCCACTAATTTTGAAAGGCATTACGATAAGCATCAGGAGTGGAGAAAAGATAGGAGTTGTGGGAAGGACCGGCAGTGGCAAGTCAACCTTAGTCCAGGCATTGTTCAGGCTTGTGGAGCCTGCAAAAGGCCAGATTGTCATCGATGGAGTAGATATTTGCACTTTGGGTCTTAATGATCTGAGGTCTCGCTTTGGTGTGATTCCTCAAGAGCCCGTCCTCTTCGAAGGAACCGTGAGAAGCAACATTGACCCAATCGGCCAGTATTCTGAAGCCGAGATATGGCAGGTACAGGACGTTGTGTGCTTCACTACATAAACTTCCCATTCGATATGCCGAGTGATCCATGTGTTCTATTGATCTTAATGTGATTGTTCCTATGCAGGCCCTTGAGTGCTGCCAGCTAAAAGACACTGTATCTGCAAAACCTGAGAAGCTTGATGCACTAGGTATGCTTATCACACGGGAATCTCGATTCTATGCAGAAATACGACCAAGTGATACAATGCAAAATAGTAGTCCAGGCTTTATAATCTTTAGAATCACGACGTCTGAGGTCCTGATCTTGAAATACAAAAATTCAATTGTTGCATAGATACAGGTCCATCAAATGGTAATATATTTTGCAGCAGGGAACAAATGACACTGTTATTATAGATTGATTACTGCACAAATTTGATGATTTTTAGTGCGACCTACGCAATAATTTCCTATTCTTTGGTAATAACAGCAGACAAATACTTGTTGGTTGTTGTTTGTAGTCGCCGACATGGGGGAGAACTGGAGCGTGGGACAGAGGCAGCTTCTCTGCTTCGGCCGAGTCATACTGAAGCGCAGCCAGATCCTGTTCATGGATGAGGCGACTGCTTCTGTCGACTCCCAGACGGACGCGGCCATCCAGAGGATCATCCGGGAGGAGTTCCGGGAGTGCACCGTCATCAGCATCGCTCATCGTGTCCCGACCGTCATGGACAGCGACAGAGTTCTTGTGTTGGATGCAGGTAGGCTGTGGCTTTGCACGAATGATCTACTTGTAGCTTCTTCAAGAGTGATTTTCCAACAAGAAAATTGTGCTTCTGTTTGAATCTTGTATGAATTTTACTGTTTCAGGTTTAGTGAAAGAGTTTGATGCTCCATCCAAGCTGATGGGAAGGCCATCACTATTTGGGGCTATGGTTCAGGAATACGCGAACCGCTCTTCTAGCGAGCAGGCAACCGATGGATGATGCACATGTCTTCGTGGCAAAGCAGAATAATGTAGATTGAGATACAAGCAGTAGAAGTTTAGGCATACAATTAGGGGTACGATAGATGGTTTCTAGAGGAAAATGTTGTTAGTTTTGCTGTCATACGTGTAAAATCAAAAGAGGAAGGAATGTCTCTTATTCAAAGTAAAAGAAAAGCTACTTCATGCTTATTCAATGGAAGGTGCTTTTTGTCCTAGACATATACATATATTACTGAGAACATAGTTTTCTCTAATGAAGAAGATATTTTTATTTGTTAATTTCATGCATTTTGCTTACATTCGGTTTGTTGACTTTGTGACGCTGAATTGTGAGGTACATGCGTTTTATAACTGCTCACACTGAAATTATGACCAGAGATAATTTAAAGAAAATACAATATACGAGGTCACAATATTTCTTAAAGTACATGAACCATTTTTTATAAATTCGTGGACACTTCTAAAATTACAAGATCAAATTTTTAAATTCATGAACCCTTCTTAAAATTACACGACATTTTTAAATGTTAGCACAAAATTTTAATTATATTAACCTTCTTATAAAATGTATGCACATTTTTAAAATTACATGGAAAAATAAAATGTGGTTCCTTTGTTAACATTTTAAAAATTACATGTATATTTTTAAAATGTAAGAAAACTTTATAGTTGCATGATAAAGTTTCACATTATTTTTTAACCGGTTAAATAAGATTGATACATTTTCTTGAAATATTATTTTTACTATTTCAAAATGTATACAAAAGGGGGGCCAAAACAAAATAGTGAAAAAGATAAAAAGGAAGCAAAAAGAAAAGGGACCTATGCCACTTTTTTTTACTGGTTCGGCCTATGTGAGCGCGGGTTGTTGTAGCATAAATACCTTCACTCGCAGATAGTGTTCTCAGGCCGTAAATGTTTCAATTTTTACTTAAAAACTGTATCCATTTTATAATGTAGTGCATATAATTTTTTTGAAAAGTTAGTCCTCACAAACTTTGATCAACTTTATGGAGGAAACCATTTACCTCTAGAATACAAACATATATCATTGGATTCATCATAAGACGTAGCTTCATATTATATATATATAGTATTGTGAATATAAAGAGTTTCTCTATAAAATTTGTTAAAGTTTGCAAAGTTTAACTTGTCAAAAAATCTATATAACCTACATTACGGAAGAGAGGGAGTACCTTTTCAGGTTTCAATTTCTTTCTATATGTTTCTCTGCACCAAATAGCCCACTAGTCATGTCTCGCGTTTTGCGAACTGCACATAGCTGCCCCCTAAATGGGCTCGGCCAGCACGGGAGGTACGCTGGCTCTCCCGCGCATGTTTCTTTTTTCTTATTTTTACTTTTATTTTTAAAATGGGAAATTATTTTTCAGAATTTTACCAAACGTTCACAATACATTCAAACTATGTTTATGCAATGTAAAAAATATTCATGCAACTCAAAAAAAATGTTGACATCATTCAAAAAATGCATGTGGCATCTTAAAATGTTCACGTGTTTCAAAACAGTGTTCGTGATATTTTTAAAGATGTTTAAACGATGTAAGAAAACATGTTCTCATAATTCAAAAAAATGTACGCGACATTTTTGAAAAATGTTCACACGTTTAAAAAAAAAGTTCATGACATTTTCAAAACACAGTTTTACAATGTAAAAACAATGTTCACCGTTTTTTGGATCATGTACTTTACTAAAGTAGAGCTACCGACCAAAATTACAATAACTTAATTTCCATTCATAAGTTCTTACCACACATACCATGTGGTAAATGTATGCGTACTTTTAAAAAGGTTTTTTCCATTCAAAAAACATACGTTTAAATTGTTCATGTGTTATAAAAATATGTTCATAATATATAAAAATAATAATGCAATGGAAAAATGTTGTATAGTTCTAAAAAATGTTTTGGGATATTAAAAAAATGATCAATATGTGTGTGAATTGTTTTTAGCATTTATAATTGAAAAAATGTACATTATTTACCTAAAAAATGTTGGATGTGTATAAAGAAATGTTCTACATGTATAGAAAACATACAATTTGTATTGAAAAAGTAGACATGTATTGAAAAAGGGAAAACAATATAAAACAAAGAAGAAACTTATCAAACCAAAAAGAAAAAAAAAGAAAAATTGATGAAAACCAATACAGAAAAGAAGAGAAAATACGACGCTGAAGCTTTTAAAACCGGTCTGAACTGTTTTTTTTAGGGATAATTCCAAGTTTTATTCATCAAATGCCACAGTGTGTGTGATACAAATTGGATCATGGGGTTGGCCATACCAGAAAGGCACCCTTGACCAAGAGAAAGGGAGTACTTGGCTAGACTATGTGCTTCACCATTGACAACACGACCTTCGAAAATAGAAGTACAATTAAATGCAATTGCTTTAAGTCTAATCTCACTAATAGTAGCACCGAAACAACCTCGCGAGCCCTTCATGACATCTGAAACAACTTGCTTGCAATCTGACAAGATGACACAAATCTACACATGGAGATCTTCAGCTGGTGAGAGTGCTTCCTAACACGCGATGGCCTCAAGTGTAGTTGGATCGTCCACCCTTGGTATGACCAGTGCGGCGCTCCCTAGATAGTTCCTTCTACTATCGCGGCATACGACTGCTGTTGTCCCTCCTCGACATGCACGAACACCAGCGTCGACGTGGATTTTCACAAAACCAGTCGGCGGTGCCTTTGGTCGTATCTGTGCACTTGTGCGCGGCACAATGGCATGCTGAATCATCGCTTGGCAGTTTTCCTTGACCAACCCAAGCTCCTCTCAATAAACCTTTTTATGAAAATATTGGTCGCCTAGGGACTCTGAAAGATCCCCTCATGGACGGCTTTACGTCACGCCGACCAAATGGCCCACAAAGTGACTAAAAGGCTGACAAACTGATCATCTGGCAGCATCTCCATGAGAGTAAAGAGCCATTGCTTAGCACTTGACTACATGGTAGTCATCATTTTATGTGCAACCTCTTCATCTGCTAGAGCCCAGGTACTTCTAGACATGGTGCACTCAACCAAGGAATGCCTCCAAGAGTCGGGTGCTCCACATAGCCTCCACACATTGGAATCAGATATATGCCTATGAGCTTTGACATCCTCTGTTGGTAATGAGTATTTTGATAACCTCCATAAGAACATGTGGACCTTTGTTGGCACCTGGATATTCCATAGCTGTTTCCATGCCTTCTCCTCACTAGCCCCATGGTCCGAACTGGTGATAGAAGCTTCTTAAAACCGGCTCCCCAGGAATCCTTAATGGGCCGGCCCATATGCGGATGCAAGGAGGGAAACAACAGGCGAAATAGTGGAGCTCATGGTAAATGATACACAACTTCCACGATTAGGCATGCCCATTATCTAATCCTAAAAAAACTAATCTTTGCCCATCAGGAAGGCCCAACCTAGAAGGGGAAATAGTGGAGGCTCAGAGCTCCATGGACAGAGTGACACACAAGTGACGGTATGGTCCCCAAAAGAAAAAAAGTGATGATACTTGGTTAAGCTTGCACATATTTATCCTACGGTTTATCTTTGGAAGATTTCATGCATCTTTCGTATCAACTTACACTCATTGTTGATATGCTAAGAAAT
This sequence comes from Aegilops bicornis, assembly GCA_021605145.1. Lineage (NCBI taxonomy): Eukaryota > Viridiplantae > Streptophyta > Magnoliopsida > Poales > Poaceae > Aegilops > Aegilops bicornis. The sequence goes on from CM038670.1 coordinate 30,147,906, forward strand.
GGGAGCTTTAGAAAGCTAAAAAAAGTATACTCTCGTCATTATGTTAGCCTTGAGAGAGGTAGTATGGAGCACCGCCGTAGTGCCAAAACCTAGCATGAAAGGACACTTAGGTCAAACCATCCCATCCACGTCATTACAAGTTATCTGACACCCCATATACTAGGTGGCCATGCACATCAACCTTAACCCACTCTATTGGCAGCGTGCGTTAGAGGTATGATAAGCTACTAGATGGGAACCTTCCCACAAGGGTCGTTTGGTTGCACTATGATTCGATCTAGCCGATGAAGGACTACCTTAACTATTTGCGTTTAGGGGACACTCAAACATTACATATATAGGATATAATAAGCACCAACATAGCATGGAAAGATCATGTCATAGTTTTACAAGCTCATATATGAATTATCAACATCCCTTCAGGCACCCAGGTATAATCCAGGTGCAGAAAATAATCCGGATGAAGGCTATCTGATTGATAGCAACATAAATAATTCTGACGATGGCTACGTGATCGTCATAGTTGATGGAAAACCATGGAGACCTAGACTTATGGTCACTAAAGCGGACGACAATGGTGAGCCTATTTGTCCGAGGAAGTCCTTGTCTCACTTCAACAACGCCATAGGTGTCATCCTTTGAGAAGTCTATAGCATCAATGACATCAACCTATGGGATTCCGACATTGATAATGTGTGAAATCTCCTCCTGAGAAAACTGGACAAAAGATTCAAGTTCCCGGACGAGTATGTCAACGTAGATACTGAAAATAATATGATAAAAAACCACACAATCGCCTACTTCTCTAGGAATTTGAAAGCTTGAAAATCCAGGGCCAAAAACAAGTTCCTTCACAGAGATTCCGAAGTCCACGTGGAATGGCCTACGATTTCTGAACCGAGGTGGACATTTTCAAGTCCTGACACATGCCTTAAGGTGGCCACAGACATGCAACGGACATTGCAGCCAATCATCGGTGACGATGCTGGGGTTCACTTGTATATATGACCGAGGTTACATTGGTTGTCTGTGTTAACGTTCTTCGAAACTTGCCTACCTATATTAGTTAAGTACTCAGTTACATACTCATCGTCATTGTGTTTTAATTAATGTTATTCCAAACGTTATTCCATTAACTTAGTTTGAAGGTATCTGAGAAACAAAGCTACAGCAACGGAGAAGTGATGCCATGGCAACACAAAAATTGTTGCCACTTCCACGGAAAATGCTGCCATAGTAGCGTTTTTGGCCCCCTTCAAAATACATTAATGGTGTGTGGACAAAGGCAACACCACAAATGTTGCTAGTAGCTTGTGGCGTGGGGATATTTCAAACACCACCTTTATATTTACCTCTGGTGGAGTGCACTTGTACGCCATGCCATTGGTATCTATATTAGTGGTGGCGTGGGTTGCCAATGCCACCACTAATTTTTACCAGTGGCGCCATATTTGTGACGTGGGTGCACCACACCACGAAGGCATGTTTCCTACACCAGTGGTACACACAATATATCCCCACATGGAGGGTCCCATGCACAATATACACAATTCCGCTGAAAGTAATACCTACCCAGTATTTATCTCTCCCTAGATCTGGACCTGTAAGCACTGGGTACCTGCCCGTAAGTAGGTGTCTCCATGTGCCGGACATCCTCTCTCGTAAAAATACATCACATTAACACTACCTACATTAGGAACAGAAGAAGTTCTGAAATATGGTGACATGGTGTTTTCAGAAACCTCACAACAATTATTGCCCGCAAACTAGCATGATTCAAATTATTTACCTCACAAGAGATAATTTACTTAACATAACCTTGTACGCTGCTATAGAACCATATGATTCAAAATTCCACATATTTAGTGTCTACGAAGTCATAAATTTATGTCTCAAACATGTTCAATACGATAAAGATGACGCCCTTGCATTTGCGAGAGCCACATTCCTAGTTAGTATGAAAGGAACCGATCCTTGGGCCTCATTGAAGAATCTCTGAGGTAACGGCTGGATGCCAGAGATTGCTCATGCTTAGAGAGCAGGTCGATGTCATCTTTGATAGATGGCCGATCGTCACGCGCCGGCTCGACACACGCCAGCCCGGTGACCATGACACGCTCCATCTGCCACCACCACTGATTTAACGCCCCTCTCAGCTGCTCATCTACCATCTCGAGGATGGCTTTTCTGCTATGAGACTCCCTCACAGTGGTGATGAGGGTGTTCCGGTGCGCTGCCGTTCCCGGGATGGACGGTCTCACGCCAGTGGCCACCTCTAGTAGCACCAACCCGAAGCTGTATATATCAGAGGCGGGGCTAAGTGTACCAAGCTCGATGTACTTGGGGTCCATGCTCCCGATCACGGTTGTCCGAGGAGTACCCCCGCCGCCATGGCGACTGACTTGCCGTACGAGTCCAAAGTCACGAGCTTGGCCTCAAAGCCCTCTCCCAGCATCACGTTGCTGGGCTTTATGTCCTGGTGCAACACGTACCTTTTCGCTGAGTCGTAGGCACCATTGTGGAGGTAGTCGATGGCGGTTGCGATACCGAGAAGGATATTGTACCTCTGCGGCCATGTCAACATCCTTCCGCCAGTGCCACCACCATGGAGATGGTCGCTGATGCTACCGTTGGGTTCAAGCTCGTACACGAGCACCAACCTGCCACCATCGTCGCACCAACCGATAAGCCGTAGGAGGTTCTTATGGCTCAACTGACACAGGGTCTTGATCTCGTGCACATAGTTCTTCCGGTTACACTTCAACGTTGGTTGTCGCATCTCCTTCACAGCCACCTCCCGCTGGTTCGGCATCGGTAGCAGCCCTCTGTACACGTCACCGAAGGAACCCTTGCCGATCTTCCTATCCCGTGAGAAGTTGTCCGTTGCCGCTACCAGCTCAGAGTAGGAGAATTTTCTTGCAACTTTGATTTTTCGGGTGATCAAATAACATTGTTAGTTTAGAGAAGGAAATTGATCGAGTGACTTTTCTAATTAATTAATTAAAAAACCTAGTATTTACCTTGCAAACAGTTTCCGTCGAGGCACCATCTTTGCCTATTCATAAATGTAGTATAGAGAAGAGCGAGAAGAGCCACTAGTAAACTGGCTAATAAAACTGCCGTGACAGCTAGGAATATCACCCACATTTTTGTCTGCGTGTGAGATGGATCTGCTAGCAAAATAAAAATCAATTACTGTCTTATTTTTTGGTGCTAAATGGTAAGGTCATTATAAGAAGATAAGTCCATTTCTCCCTCCTAAAACATTGGCTTGGCTATTAAGCTAATTCTTTTAGGCCCACCAAGCTCTCTTAATCATCATGTCCCGGTTTGCCAACCATTGTGACAGAAAAATTGTTGTTGTAAAATGTTAGAATATGAATCCAAAATCATGTAGTTTATACACACATTCTTACGAAAAGTATGACCATCTACAAACTATGCAAAAAAAAACATATTTACCGCATACGTCACAAATGTTAATATTTTGTAACCAATGTGCACACAAATATACATCATCTTGTAAACTGCATGTATTAAAAAAATCAAAGTTTTTAGGACTTGTTAGCATAATTTCGTTCTTACATAAACCAGTCGGTGGGTGTGAGAACGGGAGAGGGAGTAAATTGCTCAGTGGTATGATACTTTCAAAGGTTAAGGTTTAGTTTAAGGTCGCTAAATGATGTTGTGATGTTACTGTGAAATTTTTGCCAAAAAGAACAAAAAAGTTGTTCAAACAACCACAAAAATAGAAGGAAATGGATTGGGTACACTGGTTTATGATTTACAAGAATCCACCGTAATATCAAACACGGTCTAAGTGAGCCAAAAGAAATGTGACTCAAGCCAGTAGTTTCACTGGGAGTGAATTTCTTCCCTTTTTTAAAGGACCCTCTTATCTGGCTGACATTCGCTGGGATGGGCCGGGCGGCATTTGTGAACGTTTTGATGGAAGTTTTAGTTGGTTGAGGGGTGACAGTTTATTCATATGAACATGTCATTTTCCGGAAAGAAGGCTCAAAACTGTCATCCTCCCAAAAAAAATACCATGTTGCTCTGAAGAAACTGCCACCCCCAGTACAACTAAAACTGTCAGGAAAAACGTTTGAAATGCCATGCTCTCCCAGCGAACGCCAGCCAAATAAGACTTCCACTTTAAAATATGTTCCTCTTTCTCACATAACCAAAATTTAACTGAAAAAAGGAATAACACCAAAATTGCATTTAAACATCAATTTTATTTAACAATATGGATTTCAACATGGTCCCCTCAATCTCAGCTCTAAGATATTAGGAAGCATGCATGATGTGGACTGGCAATTGAAGATGAAGATGATTGACCGTACAGACGTGAGAGTCCGGGCAGGTGCACATGATGACATGATGTTGCCATACAACATTGGCAGGGTGGTACATTTTGTCATGGACCAGCAGTAAACTAGCTAGTCCACGTGCATACGCTAAAAGAAGCTTTCTTTTTTTTATTCTTGTGGCATAGGGATAAGATCGATAATAATGCAATCAAGACCCTTGCTTGGTGATGTGTAATGTTCTAGAAGGAGGTCGATCAAATGGGGTCCACACCAACATTAGGGATGGTTATACTTGGTTAGGTTTATTAATTTAGTTGTTGCCTATATGCAAAAGAAAATATCAAATTACCGAGGGAGTAAACCAATAGATGAAAACATTAACTTTGACATGTGATTATTTGGGTTGTGATATGTTTCTCCCGAAGAAAAATAAAATAGAAGAACATGTAGGAGATCTACATTAGTGAAGAGGGAAAAGGCAGCCAAATTCAGATTAAGAGGGTAAATACGTGGGTGGTAAGTTTTAAACTTGTCTATCAGTAAAGAGGCTAGCTAGAGACACGAGGCATAATTTTTGGGATGAGTATAGTTGGTTAGGTTTATCCTAGTTAAGTTTAGATTGCCTAGATGCAACTGTAAAAAAAGGAAAATTCATATATAAGCCATTATAATGTGTTGGGTCGTTTTGGTATGGACCAAAATGAAGTTAATGCATAAGCCATTATATAGTACTGGTCTGCGGACGATGTGGACTGGAAAATGGACACTTGTGTCGGGTTTGAGGGTCCGTTTTGAAGATGCCTAACAGCCTGAGGGCACATGACACATATATCTAGAACCAGTTGGAAGGCCAAACTCTTGTCTTATGGGGCCCGACTGATCTTGATCAATTCCGTCCTAAGCAACATGGTTTTATATATGTTGTCATTCTTCCACCTGCCGAAAGGGGTTCTACAGCGGCTAGATTACTTTAGATCCAGATTTTTTTGGCAGTCTGATAACGAAACCAAAAAATATCGACTTGCTAGGTGGAGCGTATTATGCAGACCTAAAAGTCAGGGGGGTCTGGGTATCCAAGACCTTGAGATTAAAAACATAGCTCTTCTCAGCAAGTGGGTTTATAAATTACTCACTCAGAATGGAGTATGGCAGGAAATCATTCGCAACAAGTATGTGGGATCCAATGCCATTTCTCAAATTCATTGGAAACCTAGGGATTCACATTTTTGGAGTGGTGTCATGAAGGCCAAGGAATTCTTCTTCCAATTTGGGACCTTCTCGGTTAGGGATGGTTCTCAGGTTCGTTTCTGGGAGGATACCTGGTCAGGGAACAACTCACTAATGGTGCAATATCCGAGCTTATACCGGATTGTTAGACATAAATTCGTCACGATCAAACAAGTCCTCGGACAAGAAAACCCCGATATTTCTTTTCGTAGGGATCTTTTCGGCACTCGTCTGGCAGCATGGAATGAATTACTCACTCGCCTGAAGGACATTCAACTGTCAGATGAGCCGGACACTTTCCGATGGAACTTGCATCAGAATGGCAAATTCTCGGTCAAATCCATGTATGATGCAATGGTTCATTGTGATGTTCCAGTTGATAATAGGAAATTGTGGAAGCAAAAAATTCCTCTAAGAGTGAGTATTTTCCTCTAGTTTCTAAACAAAGGAGTCATCCTAACCAGAGATAACCTGGCACGACGAAACTGGCATGGGCTCAAGACATGTGTCTTTTGCCAACATGAAGAGACTATTAAACACTTATTTTTTGAGTGTAAGTTTGCCCGGACAGTTTGGGCCATGGTCCAAGTAGCTTCGAATTTATACCCACCACGTAGTGCACGGAATATGTTCGGCAACTGATTGCGGGTATTGACAAACAATTTTCTGCACATATTCTTGTGGGAGCGGCGGTCTTATGCTGGGCAATATAGCTTACCAGGAATGATGTGGTTTTTAACAATAAATGTGTCTCATCTTCTATGCAGGTTATCTATGTTTGTACACGATGGCTCCGTACGTGGTCTATCCTGCAGAAGCCGGAGGACAGGGACCTTTTTATGATGGCGTCTACACGGCTGGAGCGTACGGCCAGGGAGGTTTTCTACCCACATGGATGGCGGTGTGATTTACGGATAGGGTCTACCGCTTCCTAGGCTGGACATGATTTATGTATCGAATTATTTCAATTTAGAGTGCTCTGAATTTTTTGGCTGTGTGCATCTAGCTATGCAGAAGCCGGGCTTTTTTTTAATACGATTGTATCATCTTGATATATCTATTCAATGAAAAGTCCTTTATCGAAAAAATATCTAGAACCACACACGTGTACATATGGTTACCTGTTGAGTGGAAGAACCAAGCGAGCAGTTGGTGCGACTCACATAGGACACCGGTGGCCGCCGAGAACCCGACGGCGGCATCCTGTACAAGGCCGGCGTCGTCCCTGAGATCCATGGTGGCATTGAACTCGTACGCTTCTAAAATTTCATAAACAGTTTTACTTAACATAACCTTGTACACGCCTATAGAGCTATAGGATATAAAATTCCAAATATTATATGAAGTCATATTATTTCATGGACATGTTCACTACGCTAAAGATGTTGCCCTTTCATTCGCGAGAGCCACATTCCTAGTTAGTATGAAAGGAAATCGATCCTTGGGCCGCATTGAAGTATTTTTCAGGTAACGGTTAGATGCCGGAGATTGCTCGTGCTTGGAGAGCAGGTCGATGACATCTTTGATAGATGGCCGCTCGTCACGCGCCGGCTCGACACATGTCAGCCCGGTGACCATGACACGCTCCATTTGCCACCACCACTGATTCAACTCCCTCTCAGCCGCTCATCTACCATCTCGAGGATGGCTTTTCTGCTGTGAGACTCCGTGACGGCCGCGATGAGGGTGTTCCGGTGTGCTGCTGTTCCCGGGACGGACGGTCTCACGCCAGTGGCCACCTCCAGCAGCACCAACCCAAAGCTGTATATATCAGAGGCGGAGCTCAGCGTGCCGAGCTCGATGTACTTGGGGTCCATGTAGTCCATGCTCCCGATAACAGTTGTCCGAGGAGTACCCCCGCCGCCATGGCGGATGACCTGTCGTACGAGCCCAAAATCGCCGAGCTTGGCCTCGAAGCCCTCTCCCAGCATCACGTTACTGGGCTTTATGTCCCGGTGCAACACGTACCTCTTTGTTGAGTCATATGCACCGTTGTGGAGGTAATCAATGGCGGCTGCAATACCGAGAAGGATATTGTACCTCTGCGGCCATGTCAATATTCTTCCGCTAGTGCCGCCGTTGTGGAGATGGTCGCTGACGCTACCATTGGGTTCAAGCTCGTAGACAAGCACCAACCGGCCACCATCGTCGCACCAGCCGATGAGCTGTAGGAGGTTCTTATGGCGTAGCTGACACAGGGTCTCGATCTCATGCACGTAGTTCTTCCGGTTCCGCTTCAATGTTGGCTGCCGCATTTCCTTCACCGCCACCTCCCGCAGGTCCGGCACAGGTAGCAACCCTCTGTACACGTCACCAAAGGAACCTTTGCCGATCTTCCTATCTCGCGAGAAGTTGTCCGTTGCCGCTACTAGCTCAGAGTAGGAGAATTTTCTTGCAACTTTGATTTTTCCGCGATTGGATAACATGGTTAGTTAATGAAGGGAATTGATGAAGTGACTTTTGTAATTAAATAATTAAATAAAATCCATGATATATTTACCTTGCAAACAATTTCCGTCGAGGCACCGTCTTGGCCTTTTCATAAATGTAGTATAGAGAAGAGGGAGAAGAGCCACTAGTAAACCGGCTAACAAAACTGCTGCGACAGATAGGAATATCACCCACATTTTTGTCTCCGTGTGAGATTGATCTGTTAGCAAAATAACAATCAGTTATTGTCTTATTTTTGGTGCTAAATGGTCAGGTCATTATAAAAACATAAATCTAGCTTAACCATAAATCTAACAATTTACCCTACACAAAACTTCAAACATATAGGAAGTCAATTTTCCCTCCTGAAACATTGGCTTGGCTCATATAGCTAATTCTTTTAGGCTCGCCAAACTCTCTAAATCATCATGTCCCAGTTTGCCAACCATTGTGATGGAAAAATTGTTGTTGTAAAATGTTAGAATATTAATCCAAAATCATGTAGTTTATACACACATTCTTACAAAAAGTATGACCATCTACAAACTATGCAAAGAAAAGAAAGATATTTACCGCATACATCACAAATGTTAATATTTTGTAACCAATATATACACAAATATACTTCATGTTGTAAACTACATTATTAAAAAAATCATTTTTTGACTTGTCAGCATAATTTTGTTCTTCATAAACCGATCGGTGGGTGTGAGAACCGGGCAAGGAGTAATACTCCGGGGTATGGCACTTTTAGAGGTTAAGGATTAGTTTTAGTTCACCAAATGATGTTGTGATGTGATTATTTTGTAAAATACTATGTTTTTTTGCCAAAAAGAAGAAAGCATATATTCAAAAAACCACTAAAATATGAGGAAATGGGTTGGGTCAACGGGATTATGATTTAGAAGAATCCACCGTGATATCAAACACGGTCTAAGTAAGCCAAACTAGTAGCTTCACTGGGAGTGACTTTCTTCCTTTTTGAAATTTTGTTCCTCTTTCTCACATAACCAAAATTTTAATTGAAAAAGTAATAAAACTGAAATTGCATTTACACATCAATCTAATTAACATGGATTTCAACATGGTCCCCTCAATCTCAGCTCTAAGATCTTAGGAAGCATGATGTGTGGCAATTGAAGATGAAGACTATTGGCAGACGGATGTGAGAGTTGATGCAGGTGCACATGATGACATGATGTTGCCATGCAACATTGGCTAGGTGGTACATTTTGTGATGGACCAGCAGGAAAGTAGCTAGTCCACATACTTATACGCTTAGAAAAGAAGCTTTCTGTTTTTATTCTCGTGGCATAGGGATAAGATCGATAATGATGCAATCAAGACCCTTGTTTGGTGATGTGTAATGTTCTAGAAGGAGGTCGATCGGATTGGGTCCAGACCAATAAGAGGCTAGAGTGATGAGAATGTCACATCTCATTAGGGATGGTTATACTTGGTTGGGTTTATTAATTAAGTTATATCCTATATGCAAAAGAAAATACCTAATTAAATTTCAGATTGAGGGAGTAAATCAATAGATGAAAACATCAACTTTGACATGTGATTATTTGGGTTGTGCTATGTTTTTCCTGAAGAAAAATAAAATATAGGAACATGTAGGAGATCTACATTAGTGAAGAGGGAAAGGCAGCCAAATTCAGATTAAGAGGATATAAACTTGGGTGGTGAGTTTTAAACTTGTTTATTAGTAAAGAGGCTAAGCTAGAGACATGCGAATGTCGCATAATTTTTGGGATGAGTATAGTTTGTTAGGTTTTTCCTAGTTAAGTATAGATTGCCTAGATGCAACTGCAGAAAAGGAAAATTAGTATACAAGCCATTATTGTGTGCTGGGTCATTTTGTTATGGACAAAAATGAAGTTAATACATAAACTATTATAGTACTGAAAGATATATACTTAAGTACGCTAATGACACGATTATGCAAAAGCTTTATGTTTTATTAGTTTCTGCCGCGCGATCAATTATGCGATCTCGACTCTTGGTGTACGTGATGTGTGCTGTTAGTGAGTGAAGTCGAATGGCGTACACACCAACAAATAGGCTACCTAAAGTCACAAATTATTGGGGATAAACTCAATTTATTAGGTTTATTAGCTCAGTTTAATTAGATGTTTCTTTTCATGCGTCAAGATAGCTATTTATCCTACCATTTATAAATCTAGCTTAACTATAGTTCTAACAGTTTACCCTACACAAAATTAAAAAAAATATAGAAAGTCCATTTTCCCTCCTGAAACATTGGCCTGGCTCATATATCAGCTACTTCTTTTAGCTCACCAAACTTATAAATCATCATGTATGGGTTTGCCAATCTTTGTGAAGGAAAAATTGTTGTTGTAAAATTTTAAGATATGAATCCAAAATCATGTAGTTTATACACATATTCTAACAAAAAGTATGACCATCTACAAGCTATGCAAATAAAATAGTGATATTTACCGCATAAATCCCAAATGTTAATATTTTGCAAGCAATATATGCACACATATTTTACTTCATCATGTAAAGCTACATGTATTAAAAATTTCAAATTTTATTGGATTTATCACTATAATTTTGTCCTTACATAAGCCAGCCGATGGGTGTAAGAATGGGTGAAGGAGTAAATTGCTCCTGTGTTTGTTACTTTGAGAGGTAAAGGCTTAGTTTTAGGTAGCTAAACGATGTTGTGATGTGATTATTCTATAAAATACTATGAATTTCTTGCCAAAAAAGAAGAAAAAAGCTATCCACACAACCACTAAAAATAGGAGGAAATGGGTTGGGTAAACGGGATTATGATTTACAAGAATCTACCTAATATCAAACATAGTTTATGTGAGCCAAGCCAGTAGCTTCATTGGGAGTGAATTTCTTCCTTTTTTAAAATTTGTTCCTGTTTCTCACATAACCAATATTTAATTGAAAAAGTAATAACACGAAAATGGCATTTATGATGCAATCTAATTAACAATATGGATTCATCATGGTCCCCTCAATCTCTGCTCTAAGACCTTAGGAATCATGATGTGGACTGGCAATTGGGCATGAAGACGATGGACCGTACATACGTGAGAGCCTGGGCAGGTGCGCATGATGACATGATGTTGCCATGCAACTTTAGCAGGGTCGTACATTTTGTCATGTACATATGCAAAAGAAGCTTTCTGTTTTTATTCTGGCGAAGTAGGGATAAGATCGATAATAATGCAAGCAAGACCCTTGCTTGGTGATGTGTAACATTCTAGAAGAGCTTGATCAGATGGGGTCCACACCACCAAGGGGCTAGAGTGATGAGAATGTCGCATCACATTAGGGATGATTTATAATTATAGTTGGTTAGGTTTATTATTTGAGTTTAGATTGCCACATGCAAAAGAACACATCAAACTAATACAGTCTAGAAAATACTCTTCCAATCCAAAAAATGTCTTGTGGCTTTGGTTCAGCTTTAGATCAAGTCTGAGCTAAAGCCACAACACTTTTTTTGGGTCGGAGGAAGTATTAAATAAAATATCAGACCGAGGGAGTAAATTAATAGATGAAAATACATCAACTTTGACATGTGATTATTTGGGTTGTTCTATGGTTTTTCTGTAGAAAAGTAGAGCAGAACATGCAGGAGAGCTATATTAGTAAAGATAGAGGGAAAAGGCTGCCAAATTCAGATTAAGAGGATTTAAACTTGGCTTGTGAGTTTTAAACTTGTCTATTAGTAAAGAGGCCAGCTACAGACATGAGAATGTCACATCAATTTTGGGATGATTGTAGTTGGTTTGCTAATACACAAGTCATTATAGTACTGAAAGATGTATACTTAAGTACGCTAACCACAGGAGGATGCAGAAGCTTTGTGTTTTTATTAATTTCTGCCGCATGAATCAATTATGGACTCTTGGTACGTGATGTGTGCTGTTTGTGCGCGAAGTCCAACGGCATCCGCACCAACAAATAGGCTACATAAAGTCACAAATTATTGGGGATAATCTCAAGTCATAGGTTTATTTCCTTTTTGATATAGGACAACCCTCCTAACTGGTTAATGTTCGATGGCAGTTTTAGTTGTGATGAAAGTGGGGAGAGGTGACATTTCCTTCAGAAGACATGACATTTTCTCCCTGAGAAGGTTTCATCTAAAAACTGCCGTCGTTTGATCCCGTTTTACAACTAAAACTGACAGTAAAAATGGTTCGCTTGCCACCCCCTTACAGCGAACGTTGGCCGGGGACAATTACCGTTGATATATTGGTACACCTTATCGGAATATTAGAAATTCGTTCATGCATGATGACATCGTTAGATTTGAAATGGGTTACCTGTTGAGTGGAAGGACCAAGAGAGCAGCTGGTGCGACTCGCAGAGGACACCGGTGGCCGCCGAGAACCCGACGGCGGCGTCCTGTACAAGGCCGGCGTCGTCCCTGAGATCCATGGTGGCATTGAACTCGTACGTGGTGCTCGACTCCTCGGACGCCAGCTCGGTTTTCCGAAGCGCCACCTTCATCACCTTGGACTCGCCGTCGTACGTGACGCTCGCCCACATGATTCCATGTAGGCTCAACGGCGGCAGGCTTCTGGTCCGGTTGGACCTGATGCCGTTGACGTCGACGCCGATGTGGTCGCCACCGCCGGCGCCGTCCCCGTTCGAGGGGTCCCAACCGTGGTTCCAGCGCGTGTCGAACTCGATGGCGAGGGTGTGCGGCGGGCGGCGGGAGTCGGCAGTCCCCGTGCTGTTGGGGCTGCTGAAGAGCCCGAGGAGGCCACCGTCCGAGCCAGAAGGAGGGGTCGTCGCCGGGAAAGGCCCGAGGAAGAACGCCATGCCGTCGCCCCGTGAGAGGTTGTCCGTCCTGTTGCTGTCCTGGACGATGGCGAAGCGGAAGCTGGTGGTGAAGCTGGCCCTCCAGCCGGTGCGGTCGTCCCAGAGGCGCACGGGCTTACGGTGCACGACGCGGCCGGTGAGGTTGGAGCTGTCGTCGGTGAGGATGATCCGGTCGCGGCCAGCGTAGGAGGCGTTGATGAATTTGAGCTGCTTGCGGTCCCTCGGGACGGTGAAGTTGTAGTCGAAGGACAGCGCGGCGGCATGAGGAGTCGCGTAGGCCATGGCTAGAAATAACAGGTAGCAGCCGATCATCAGGTTGTACTTGTAGTACGTGGGTAGGAGGATGCTTCTTGCATGGGCCATGGCTGCAGCTAGCAGAGGCCAGAGGGAGTTAAGCTACCTAGTGATCAACACATGTCAGCTGGCTTGCTCATGCAGGACGATGCTGGGGTGGAGAAGTATTTATTAGTTTGATTCAAGTAGAGTGGACTAAGACCCTAGAGACAATTGCAAGCTTGACGAGGAATACTATTTGGATTAGTCAAGTCAAACTTTTACATATAATAAATAAATGAAAGGATACCTAAGAGAATATATAAATGGATTTGCTAGTTCTTGTCTAGATGAGAATTAACAAAGTACCCGCAAAAAAGAAAGAAAATTTAACAAAGTCTTGTCTAGCTTTTACACTACTTGATAAAAAAGAAAAGAAAAAAATCAATACGAATATTTGTGTAAAATCCAATGGACGATACGTAGTTATTTCTTATCTAGATGAGAGCTAGACACACCCAAATAAAAAGGACCACCTATTCATCTGGTACTTGAGAAAAAAAATTTAGCGTGATCAGATTTTAAGGTCGTTAGATCTTCATCCAACGGCTGAGATCGCATGGCAACTGTTATTCAATCTCCATTTACATTTCCCCCACATGATTTTCCTCATGCCGTGCCGCCTCCCAACCCATTGCCATCTGAAGGTCTCTGCACAATGCTCCCCTTGACCTCCCGAACGTCGTGCTTGCTGCTGTCAAAGGCCATCCCTCTAAGCCTCGCGCCTCCATCTTCCTTGACCTCCTCGCCTCCGTCCCTACCGCTCGTAGTGTCATTCCCTTCTCTAGTGAGATCCTGGCTCGGCCTTGCCAGAGTTGATGCTCACCGCTGGGTTCCTCATGTTGCGACCGTCTTCAGCCTCGGTGGCATCGACTGATGCTTGCAAAAAAATTCAGGCACATTATGTTTAGCAAATCTGAAAATGAAAAGTATGCCCCTTCAATTGGCATGTCATGATAGCTTCACCTATCTTTCTAGATCACCTCATTAGAAATCCCCATTTTGGGATCGACTCTTTGACAATGAGTAGCATGTTGGTACCATTTTTCATGTCAAAATTTGGCATTTTTTGGGGTTTATTTGATAGTATATTGAAGTCATTTAGTTGGTTTTTAATTCCAAACCTCAAGGTGCCACGACTCGACTCTGAACATGGTGGTTATTGGTTTTTAATTCTTAAAATTCAAACAAAGTCTTAAAAAACATGAATTTTGGCATGGTGTCATCATATGACATTAATATGTCATGATAAAATTTTGAGAAGATTTTTCAAAAGTTGTCACGTACACTTCTTATTTCAAACCAGACCATCTCCGAGGAAGAATCTAGGTTTCGAGAGGGTACGTGTCATATGTGAAGGTGAAGTGACGATTGCTCTTACTACTTTGTTTCGATCATCATGATCTCAGAGATTGTTGACCTCCTTCTAGAAGTCACTGAGTACAAGCATTGAAGTATGGATTACCATTCCCAGAATGCCATAAAAATAAGTTAAAAATCATAATGATGGTACTGACATAATAATAGTGACTTAGGTTATCATTCACATGGGCACGTGTTTGCTTGGTTCAGCTTAGTGGAAGGAGGTGAGTTGGAAAACACATAGTAAGTGAATATGTCTTTCATGTTGTTTGTTTTATCTTTTTGCAGGGGACCTTCATTTTCCTTAATGCAACAAAAAATTGCTGACTAGGGCAGAGACAACCTCACTACCTTGTGGGACATACAACGAGAGTCTATTCGCCATTAACTCTTAGAGTGTGAGGTTTCGGTCATGGCTGTGACGTGGTTGCCCATACTTTTCGTACTGATAGACGTTGGCCACAAATTACTAATGAGCGGTCCAATTTTGGTTGCTACATAAACATCATACATAGATCTCTGAATATATGCAGTTAGTACTGCAACTTTTCGCCGCTGGTCTTCGGAAGAATGAAGGAGTTATGTAGCCTTTGAGGTATACGGTGCAACGTGGATGTACGGAAGAGTAAGGAGGAATATAGCTGGAATTCTGCGTCCAAGGAGAGGGACGTGCATGGTCATGTGCATGAAGACTGACCATTTCCTTTGCCCGGTCCAAAGGGAGTGCTTACACACTGCATGATGGACGCAGGTGGCTGGCTATAGATGTCGTTGGGTGTGTGAGCTCTCCACCGGGAGATGACGGATTGTGCTGAGCATTGCCTTACGTAAAATAATTCAGGGCCTCATGTTCAAAACGTAGGAACATAAAAAATTTATAGGATTGGAGTGGCATGTCCTCATCCTATAGGATTAGAAAGTCACAAGAATTTGTAATATAAGTGTTTGCTACCCACGAGAAAACAAAGAAAGTTTACCCTTCAAAATAGTGTGCAAAGCAATCCTTCGAAATTTCCCTCTGGATGATTTCATTCCTGGAGATCAAACAACCTATATAGAAATAATTTCTAAGGATCCAAATCCTATGAAGATCATTTGAATGAAAGAAGTCCTAAAAAACTTTGTGTGCACTGAGCCTGGGCCTTGCCTCTTTCTGCAAAAGAACACAGCGCGCTAAGACCCTGAGCCTGAGCTCATGCAGGACGATGCTGGGGTGGAGAAGTATTTATTAGTTTGATTCCAGTAGAGTGGACTAAGACCCTAGAGACAATTGCAAGCTTGACGAGGAATACTATTTGTGTTAGTCAAGTCAAACTTTTACATATAATAAATAATTGGAAGGATACCTAAGAGAATATATAAATGGATTTGCTAATTCTTGTCTAGATAAGAATTAATAAAGTCCCCTGCAAAAAAGAGAGAGAAGAATAAAGTCCCCTACAAAAAAAAAGAATTAACAGAGTCTCGTCTAGCTTTTACACTACTTGATTAACCGAATAAAAAATAAAACAATAAAATAAAAAAATCACTACGAATATTCGGGTTAAATCCAAGAGACAATACATAGTTATTTCTTATCTAGATGAGAGCTAGACAACCCAAATAATTTTTTAGGCCGTTAGATCTTCATCCAACGGCTGATATCGTTTGACAATTGTTATTCAATCTCCATTTAACTTTTTCCCCGCACGATTTTTGTCATGCTGTGCCGCCTCCCAACCCACCGCCTTGCGCCGGCCTCCGCCCCATGCTCCCCTTGACCTCCCCCCCCCCCCCAACCACCATCGTGCTTGCCGCTATGAAAGGCCATCCCTCTAAGCCCCGCCCCTCCCTCCACCCTGACCTCCTCGCCTCCATCTCTAGCTACCGCTCGCAGTGTCGCCCCGTCTCTAGCGAGGTCCTAGCTCAGCCTTGCCAGAGTTGATGCTCACCGCTAGGCTCCTTACGCTTTTTTGATAGAAAGACTGTAAGGGAACCCTTACAAGATAATTGGTGCAACAAATCCAAATTGCAACTACGGTGCCTTGAACCTGAGTGGGTGGGAAGGCATCAGCCCCTTCCTACCACTAGGCTATGCCTTAGTCTGCCTAGGCTCCTCGCGTTGCCATCGTCTTCAGCCTCGGTGGAACCGACTGATGCTTGCAAAAATTTCAGGCATATGATGTATAGCAAATCTGAAAATGAAAAGTATACCCCTCGAATTGGCATGTCATGATAGCGTCACCTATCTTTCTAAACCACCTCATTAGAAATCCCCATTTTAGGATCGACTCTTTAACAATGAGTAGCATGTTGGTACCATTTTTCATGTCAAAATTTGGCATTTTTTGGCGTTTGTTTGATAGTATATTGAAGTCATTTAGTGCAAATAATTAATATTTGAACTACATTTGCATGAAAAGATGGTAAAACTAGTTTGAAAAACCGTATTTCTATTCTTGAGTCCATGTTTAGGCCTTATCCAAGAAAAGGAAAGGAATTCCAAACCTTATGTTGCCAAGACTCGACTCTGAACATGGAGGTTATTGGTTTTTAATTCTAAAAAATGCAAACAAAGTCTGAAAAAACATGAAATTTGGCATGGTGTCATCATATGACAATAATATGTCATGATAGAAAATTGAGAAGATTTTTCAAAAGTTGTGACGTACACTTCTTATTTGAAACCAGACCATATCTGAGGAAGAATCTAGGTTTCGAGAGGGAATGGGAAAATCATATGTGAAGGTGAAGTGACAATTTCTCTTACTACTTTGTTTCGATCATCCTGAGCTCAGAGATTTGACCTCCTTCTAGAAGTCACTGAGTACAAGCATTGGAGTGTGAATTATTTTCCCCAGAATGCATTGAAAATAAGTTAAAAAGCATAATGATGGTACTCATATTAATAGTGACTTCGCTATCATTCACAGGGGCCTAGTGGAAGGAGGTGAGTTAGAAAACACATAATAAGTGATTATGTCTTTCATTTTGTTTATCTTATATTTCAGCAAGGAACTTTCATTTGCCTTTAAGCAACAAAAAGTTGCTGACTAGGGGAGAGACAACCTCACTACCTTGTGGGACATACAACGAGAGTCTATTCGCCATTAACTCTTAGAGTGTGAGGTTTCGGTCATGGCTGTGACGTGGTTGTCCATACTTTTGGTATTGATAGACGTTGGCCACAAATTACTAATGAGTGGTCCAATTTTGGTTGCTACATAAACATCATACATAGATCTCTGAATATATGCAGTTAGTACTGCAACTTTTCGCCGCTGGTCTTCGGAAGTATGAAGGAGTTATGTAGCCTTTGAGGTATACGGATTGCAACGTGGATGGACAAGAAGAGTAAGGAGGAATATAGATGGAATTCGCGTCCATGGAGAGGGACGTGCATGGTCATGTGCATGGAGACTGACCATTTCCATTGCCCAGTCAAAAAAGAGCGCTTACACACTGCATGATGGAGATGATGGATGCAGCTTGCCGGCTATAGATGTCGTTGGGTGTGTGAGCTCTCCAGTCTGGGAGATGACGGATTGTGCTGAGCATTGCCTTATGTAAAATAATTCAGGGCCTGATGTTAAAAACGTAGGAACATAAAAAATTATAGGATTGGAGTCGCATGTCCTCATCCTATAGGATTAGAAAGTCACAAGAATTTGTAATAAAAGTGTTTGCTACCCACGAGAAAACAAAGAAAGTTTACCCTTCAAAATAGTGTGCAAAGCAATCCTTGAAATTTTCCTCAGGATGATTTCATTCCTGGAGATAAAACAACCTATATAGAAATAATTTCTAAGGATCCAAATCCTATGAAGATCATTTGAATGAAAGAAGTCCTAAAAAACTTTGTGTGCGCTGAGCCTGGGCCTTGCCTCTTTCTGCAAAAGAACACAGCGCGCTAATATGTGTGTGGTCCGAAGTCATTTTCCAACTTAATGTTACATTTCAGTCTGTATGAAATGTCTGCCATAGATTTCAGTGTGGTCCTTCTGCTCTTGCCGAATGTGATATGTGTGTGGACATACGTTGACTGACTTTGGTATGGATAATACTTGGGACTAAATTGATTTAGATGCCCAACAAAAGGAGGATTGATGAATTGAGATGGAATATTGCTTCAAGTCTCAAATCATCAAGAGAGTGTCACATTGTTACATTTGTGTTAATTCCAAGAAAATATGTCAAATTGTTGTGCCACATCGCGCTGAGAAGCAAATTTTTGCGACATGGACATATTGTCTATTAGGGGGACCAGTGGGAGAATTGCCTACTGTATTTTCATTAATTAAAAATGGGTTTATGCAAATCAAAAACGAAAGGGAAACATATATCTTTCGTCCATGAACTCTTCCGAAAGTTTATACATGGTCCTTCAACTCCAAAACCAGGAAAGCTTAGTTCAACTTTCAAAACCGGATAAGTTTAATCCTCAGGCCGCTTCGGGCAGTTTTCATCTGACCCGTACTCTAAATCAACGAACAATAAACTAAAAACAACAACAAAAGTATTAAAAACTTAATTTTCTTGACATCAAAGATACTTGCATGCGCAAGATGGGTGCAAATTTCCGTGGTGTTTGGATGTTGAGGAGCTCGTGGGAAAATGTAGAGGAAATCTGCCCTAGGGTAAACAGTAAATTAAAAAAAATAGCAAAACAATTTAAAAATAAGATATTTTTGGCATCATTCTCGGGTGCGTAAGGTGTGTGAAATGTTTTGTGCTTAAATGAAATCAAGGAGCTCTAGCAAAAAAAAAAATAGTGCACCTTTTCGAAGTTTCTTTCTGATCCAAATTTTGTTTTTTTGCCATGGGCTCCTACAATGTACACACACCACGAAAATTTTCATGCAGCTTGCCCACCCAAGAATCTTGGCCGAAAAAATAAATTGATATTTTTTTAATTGCTTTGCTATTTTTTAAAATTTGCTATTCACCCTAGGGCAGCCTCTATATTTTCTATCACAAGCTCACCAAATGTCCAAACACCAAAAAACTTTGCACGCACTTTGCACACCCGAGCATCTTCGATGATAAAAGATTTCAGATTTTTATGCTGATTTATGAAGTTACTATTTACCGATTTATTGTTCGTGTCGTACGGAAACCACACAAAGCAGCATGAGGGACTAAGGGGTGTTTGTTTCCAGGGACTTTTTGATGTAGGGACTAAAAAAGTCCCTCTTAGAAACTTTTTAACCAAACAGGAGGCACTACTAGGGACTAAAAGTTGCTTTTTGGACTAAATGAAGAAGACTCTCAAGAAGAGTCTTTTTTGGGACTTTTGCAACAATGCCCCTCCCTGCACCCATTGCCCCGCCGGCCCATGGTGTTGTTTGGTTGTTATTTTTCTGTATACTAGGGGTAACATGGTCATTTAATAACCTCCAGGGAGGGACTAGGGACTTTTTAGTCCCTGGAAACAAACAGGGAGGGACTTTTTAGGGACTAGGGACTTTTTAGTTGGGACTAGAAAAAGTCCTAGGACTTATGAACCAAACAGTGCCTAAACCTATCCAGTTTTGAAAGTCGGGGGACTAAGTTTTGCTGATTTTCCAGTTGAGGTACCATTTCCAAACTTTCAGAAGAGATGAGGGGCGAAAAGATAAATTTACAAACTTTTCTTTCAACCCTATGGGTTTCCATATGCTCCAAGCTACCACCACAATGATTTCCATTAAGCAAGGTACACTAGGAGTATCCCTAAACATTATGATTTAATCAAGAGATGCCGCTATTGCTTGAAGACATAGAAGCTCCCAATATTGTTGAGCAAAAATTCCCAAGTTAATTGATGTTTTTTCAGCATTTTTTTTGGCAGAAACACATATATAGCTGATCAGATGTCTTTTCTTCCTGCTCAAATTTTTTTCGGCGTTCACAGTATCAGTGGGTAGGAGCCAAAATAACACATATTGATTGAGTTGATAGGTTCTTTTCCATAGCCATTTCCACTGAGGGGACTATCTTGATGATCTACTAAGATCTTACTAAAAGAATCATTGAAGAAAAATTAGTGGGAGTTGCAAACATAAGTACACTTATCAGGTTGTCATTATGTTGGATATTTTCCAGTTTTCTCTCTCTAGAAAACGCAAAGCTTGCATCTCAAAGTCTTGATGCATTGATAAAACAAATAATAATTACAAGCCGACTAGGCCAAAACAACTGTCCATCCGAGCGCGTTTCAGCCTATTCAAATTTTCCGTACGTCTCCACAAGGTAAGCCATGCCGGTAGTACGCTGAACCAGGTAGATTATTGATTATTGAACTGTGGATAATGGTTGCAATTTTCATGGTTATAGCATAACTAAGTTCTGGTTCCAATTAGATTGCAGCTTAATGAACTTCACAAGGTACACTACACGAGACAAGACTCTTGGATTATATTTTCTTCCACTGTGTTTGGAGTTCCTGGGCGTTTCCTGCTTGCTTTAGGGCCCATTAGAAATTGTCTTTGTTTGGTGTGTTCCAGAAAGTATACACATTTAATCAGAAATACAGGTGGGTCACTCACCCCTATTTGTACTATTGGTGAATTGGATGAATATATAACGCTGAACTTGAAAATTTGAACTGTATATGTATTAGAAGTCCACTCCATTCACCATCAAAGGAAATGATGGTACCTTTCAGGTGTTCAAAGTATGACATGTTGCTCCAATTTGTTCTTGTTTCTATTTCAATGTGGAAAATTTGAGCTAAATTGTTTGTTTTGAACCGTGCAGATTACTCTTTTTTGAACTGATAGGGCGCTATCCCATTCAATTTTTATGCTATTCCATATGGAGTGTAACTTTCTTGAACATTTGTGAGGTAGTGGACTGTTGCAGAAATAAGATAAAAATTCACAAGACCTTGCAGGTGTATATATTTACAATGGTCACAGAAAGAGAACCACTTGATAGGCCCGATGCAAGACTGAGTTGATTAAGGAAATTTTCTTGCATAGAAGCTAACGCTACAACATGAATTGTTCTGTTTGCACGACTGATCAGAGTTTGAGGGATACACATGCTGGACTACTTTGATATATTATATCCGTATATAACTCTTGCTGAAATTTTAAAATTGTACTGTATTGTATACAGCCTGCAACTCCGGGCAACTGCCCTGGCTCAAGTGGAGTGTCCATTAAGCATCCACTAAGAATCAGCATCAATATATGGGTTAGCAATGCTGTTTTTTTGGGCAAACACCAGCCGGCGGCGTCACAAATAGACTTCTGCCCATGCTCGGCAACTAAGTTGGCCCCGCCACTGATTGTACGGCTAGATGGGCATAAAATCATGTTGCAAGACTGAAACTTAGGCGTTGTACTATCCAATTGATTCTGGCATTCTGCATCTCATGTTGGTTTTATCTTTTGTATTCTCTTAGTTGTCAATTTAGAAATTTTCAATACTCATGTAGTCATGTCTCATGTATCATTAGTAGCTTGAACAAAAGGCTGATCATGTAGTCATGTCTCATGTATCATTAGTAGCTTGAACAAAAGGCTGATCATGTAGTCATATTTCAGCATCCTAAGCATCATATTTATTTAATTTTGTTCTAGCTTGAACTAAAGGGCCAGACAAGATAAACTCGAGCGGGATACTTTACACTATGGTTCTAGTTTCGTTTCGACTTTTGCCAGATTCTTGTATGAGCAACGCTGAAAGTTGGAGACGAATAACTCTGGATCATGAGAGAACACCACGTACTACTGCGCAAAGGATAATTCCACTTTTCTCTTTTGTCGCTGAGATGCCAGCGTTAATTTGTTTTGGTAGTGGTATAGCCTACATGATAAGTACTGATGCCTTCATTGGGGGTTATATAGTACTACACTGAAGCTAAAATTTCTATATATTATGCACTATAAATATGAGGGCGCGGGTCGGATCTCGCGGGCGGGGTGTGGCGCTTGATGCGGGGCATGGCAACGCGGCGGCGCTCCAGAGCAGGCCGGCGATGGTGGTGTGGCGACGGGCGGCGGGCCGGTGGTGGCGTCGACGGCAGTGCTTCCAGCAGTGCCTCAGCGTCGCGTCCGGCGCCGCGGGTCGCGGGCGGCCCTCTCGCCGTGGTTCTCTGGTGGGTTGAGGGGGGGGGGGCAGCGGAGGTGGTGGGCTGCTCCCACCCAGTCGGGCCCTCGCGGCTGGGTGGCGGTGCTTAGCCCGAGAGGACCCCCCTGGTGGCGTCTCTAGGCGGCGGCGGCAATAGCTCGGCCACCCTTCCTCTCCAGCTGCAGGCGGTGGCCGGTGCCTCCTGGTATTCTGGGCCTTCGACCGGGGAGCTGGAGCCGGGCATGGGCGTCGGTCCTAGCCATGGGCCACTTCTCCGCCTTCCCCTTCCCCAGGTAGATGTTTGGTCGCGGCCCTTCTCGAGGCAGGTTGGCCCCGGGTGATTCTCGAGGTGGTTGGGGGTGCAGATCTGGGCAAAGTCATGGCTTTTGGTGGCTTCGGGGTGGTCTCATGGCGGGGCGGCGGCCCTGGCGGTGGGAGTTGCATTGGTCGTGGGTGGATTGCACGGCTCGGATGCGGGCAGGCAGCCATGGCCGCTCGGGCGGCATGGCTGTGGGTGTTGGCCGACCGGGGTGGCGGCGAAGGAGTTGAAGCACCGGGGTTCACCACCTACCCAGTCTGTGCACTGGTCGACGGTGACGGCGTCCGTCGACGTCGTGTTCCTCCTTGCAGGCTCCGTCGTGGTGCTTCTACTCCTTCCATCTTACTCTGGATGAAAGCTTGATCTTCAGATCGGACAGTGGCGATTTTTCTGGTCGTGCCCTTCCTGGAGGCACAGTCTTGGAGTCCTCGGTCCGGCGTGTCCGTCGCACATCCTCCCGGACGATCGCTCCTCATGATGGTGGTCTCCGTCGACTCTAAGTGGACCCATTTTGCTCATCTTTTAGGGGCTTTGTAGTCGTTGAGGTTGTGTGTCTGTGCCCGACATTCGTGTATCTTGCCTTGGGTGTGTGTGGCGTGTGTTTGTATCAGATGCTTCGATGTTGTGTTGGTGCTTTATAATATAAAGCGTGGGAAAACCCTTTTTCGTCAATAGCTAAGCAGGGAGATGTCACACTTCGATATATTTGACTGATATTGTGCTAGCACTTGGAGGCAATGAAAGAAGCAAGACATTAACTCGTGGGAAAGATGCCATTAGGTGGCTCTTACGCGCAAAGTCAATGTTTGAAGTTTTTTGACTCAAAGAAGTAGATGGAGCATTGATGTACTCTTGCATTTGAGATAATTTGAGCTATAATGGTTTCTTTTGTATTTCTAGATATAATATTTGTCGTTCTTCATTTGTGAAATGCTATGACCTCTTGTTATTTTAGCCACTAATCTCATTACTACTTTTGGCTTTGTGCTTGTTATTCCACCTCATTTCATGTGCCATCGTGGCATAGCATGGGCATGTTACTAGTATTTAAAAAGATATAAGTGATTTAAATTGTCTAAGATAAAATAAAGTATGGATTTATTTGAGAGGGAGAGAGAGAGAGAGGAGAGAAGTATGAGTAGTGTATGTCACTGACAAAAGTATTATTACGGGGCCTATCAAACTAATGTTGATTTGATTAAATAGAAATACCAGAAAAAGAGAAACCAATACAAAGAATATACATGTGTGTCAGTGTGTGGGTCATAGCTAGCACGAATTACAAAACTAAATGTGTGGTGGCAGATGTACCGCTACATACTGTTATCACAAGAAAACGACTTTGCGGACGTTAGAGCATCTCCAACAGGCGCGCTATCTTAGCCGCGCGCTGGAAAAAACTCTCTTCTTTTGCACGCGGGGAGCCGAAACGGGCGCTCCAGCAGCCGCACAATAATCACGCGCGCAATATAATGGGTTCAACGTGCGGAGGAAAACGACATCGCGCGCTGCTTATTTCATGCGCCCGTTCCCGCGAGCTGGACAACGACGACCCGCGCGCGACTTTCACCAACCGCTAGATCTGAGACCTCCAGGTGCTGGAGTTTGTAGCAAATGAACATACTTACAACTATGGCTACTATCTTGCGGATGACATCTACCCAAGGTGGCAAACATTTGTGAAGCTGTTGACGAAACCGGAAGGTTAGAAAAATCTTGATTTCCACAATGCTCAGTCGGCGGCTAGGAAAGATGTGGAGAGAGCTTTTGAAATTTTACAAGCCCGATTTGCTATTATGAGAGGATCAACTAGATTTTGGGATCAAAAGATCCTTTGTTACATCATGAACGCTTGTGATCATGCATAAGATGATCATCGAGAATGAGCGTGGGGAAGATTTAGACTATTCTCAGTATGAGTTGTTGGGATGTCACGTGCGAGTGCGGAGGAGGGCTGCGAGGGTTGCCCGATTTATTGCCTCCTATAATGTCATTCAACATGCAGAAACGCACGATGATCTTCAAAAGGATCTAATCGAGGAGTGGTGGGCATGGAATGGGCGACAAAACTAGTTTGTTGTTGTATTGTTGAACTATTTGTTGTATTGGAACATAAACTATTTGTTTGAGTTGTAATAATAATTGAACTATTTATTGTTAATTTATTTTTTATGTGTTTGATCTTTTCGGTTCTATGAGAAGTGAGAAATGTTGTTTGTACTGGGCGCGCACTGTAAATTTTGCAGCGCCTGCTGGTGCTGCTCGCGCGCGCCATATTTTGCAGCGGCTGCTGGAGCAAGTGTCCTGCTGCGTGCAAAAAAGGCTATTTCCGCATTGTAAAAAAAAATAGCGCGTCGCAAGGTTGCGTGTCTGTTGGAGATGCTCTTAGGCTAGACGCACATAGAACTGGAGGGTGGTGCATCAGATACGTACTTTCTCATCCAGAGAGCTGTGGTCCTGTCTCATCTTTAGCCTAGCTTTGGTGGGCATATATATAGCATACCTGTCGCCCGAATCGCTGCTCCCTTCATGGCTTCTACTGTGTGTATGGAAAAAAGCAAGTACTGTATTCTAATAGAACCTGATCTTCCTATCGTCCCGGCTGAGATGCCCGCAGAACTGGGTTCCCTGAAGAATAGCGTGCCACTAAATAATTGAGGGATCATATTCTCACGTTGCTTAATGCATGGCACAGATATTTGCCAGGCATGGAATAACAAGGAACATGATAGGATAGAGCATTTCTTTCCCCTTTCATATATGTATGGGGGTAGTTCCACCCTGCAGCCAGAGAGCTTGCAAACTCCATACACAACAATGTCTTCGAGTGCATCCGCGAGCGCATCCGCGACCGCGAGCATACCTTGGGGCGCTTCCTCGAGTGCATCTGCGAGCACACCTTCGGGCGCTTCCTCGAGTGCATCTGCGAGCACACCTTCAGGCGCTTCCTCGAGTGCATCTTCGAGCACACCTTCGGGCGCTTCCTCAAGTGCATCTTCAAGTTATTTCTTTCATGATCGCGTTTCATCAGTCTGTGTTGCTCATGATGGTGGTTCCAACACTCTCACACCCGGAGAAGAAGAGCACAAGAAGATCCTGGAGCAGCTGATGGTGTTCACAGTGGTGCTAATGACCATCCTCGGCGCTTCCCTCTTCATCATCGGACTCCGGCGCCTAATCCATGGCCGGTACACCCTTCATCCCGTCGTGCGTGTCCTGTTGCACTCTACCCTTGTCCTATTCCTCCCGCTCTTGTCCTATGTCTTCTCGCACACCAAGGGGGGGCAGCATGAGCTTCTCCTCATGGTCCTCTGGATGCTACTCATAGAGCTCATCCGCAAGAAGGTGCAAGCAATGGTGCAACCAACTGATGGCTCCTCCTTCTCGAGGGGCATTGGTCGGTTCACGTTGATGGATTACTCTGATGAACTGGCTCGCTTAGTGTGGATTGGATATCTTATATACTCCCACTTATCGGTAGGGGAGGGCAAGCTATTGGACACCATGTTTGTTGTCCTTTGGTCACTAGGACTAGTGAAACTAGGCCAGAGGGTGTTAAATACCTGGATGGCTCAGGATTCTTTTGCTGCAGCCAAGAACGCTCACCTTATTGCAGGATACATGCAACATGTCATGCTGCATGATCAGGCGAAGAATACTGGAGAGGGTGTTGCTAATGAGTTCCACTCCAAAACTGCATCTGTCATCATGGGCACATGCATGTATACGGTGATGGGGGAGGAGAAGCTTGTTCTCACAAAAAAGGAAAGGAAAGATAAAGGTGGAGGAGATACCCCCACAAAAACAAAAGGTGGAGGAGATACATGCACAGTCACAGAGCCAAGGATATTCACTACCCCAAGCGGCTACAATGTGGGATACTTCCCTCATGAACATCATATTAATCATGGCCTTCTCTCCATTGACCTCAAGAAGGTCAAGGGCTTGGTTACCGTGTCCACGATCTGGGACCTAGCCAGAAAGGACAAGGTGCTCTTCTTAAAAAATGCAAGGCGTCGGAGCCTCAAGAATCTGTGCCTTTCATATGCTCTTTTCAAATTGCTGCGTCGCCGGTTCGAGCATTACCCCATGGTGGAGGTTGGCTCAACAATGGCACGTGAGCTAATGCTTGAGGGACTACTTACTCTCGACGACTGTCTCGAGGGCAGCCATGACGAACTCTCTAATATCCTTGAAAAAGAAAAGGAAGATGAAGAAGGCCTTAATATCCATCTCAAGAGCAAGAGCAGCCATGACCAGCTCCCTAATAATATCCCTGAAAAAGAAAAAGAAAAAGAAAAAGGAAAAGAACTACTTAAGCTTAATGCCAAGAGGGCTTTTCAAGTTCTTCAGCTTGAGCTCAACTTCCTTGAAAACTACTACCAAGCAGTCGTCCCTGTGGTGATGTCTAATCCATTTCTTTTTGTTGGCAACTTCCTCTTGTCTCTTCTCTTTGTTGCCATATACCTCCTTGCCGTTGTGGCGATGAGCCAAAATTTTGATGAGATATATTGCACAAATCTTGGCCAAGGACGACTCTCAACCCGAGATCAGCTTATCACCATCTCTCTTGGGATCATCCTCCTTACCATTGAAATCATCGAGTTCCTCTCCCTCTACTTGTTCTCCAATTGGCTCCTGGTGCGCCTGATGTGCTTCTACGTGCGAGCTGCAAATCGATGGAACAAGTGGCTTGCTCACGGGATCATTGTAGCCGCCATGTGGGTTAAACGACGTTCCTTGAGGGATGGGGATGCCTGCATCAAGATCCAGCAGGTATCCATTCTTCAACTTTGTGATACTATTGACACGTTGTGGGCACTGACGTCACAAGCGCTTGCGGCCCGAGTTGTTGGGCCACAGCGGTCTGTGATGGTGAGCGTGGAAGCTAAGGTTGCCATTGTGAAGGCCTTGAAGGGCGCCGTCGGCCCAAGAAGTACTGGAAGCATTAGCTGCCCACATGTTAGTGGCTTTGTCGAGTGTGGAAGTATTACCGAGACCATCCTGGCATGGCACCTTGCCACTGACCTCCTTGTGTTTGAGCTTGAGAATAATGTAGGAGTATCAGATGACCAGAAGGTGGCGACTATGCTGGCACGGTACTGCATGTACTTGGTAGCTAACATGCCTGAGCTGCTGGTGGATGACAAGGCATGGGCAACAGATGTATACCAAGATATGAAGGACTATATAGAGAAGTTGCCGCCGCAGTGTTGTGTTATGACAGGAAACACATCGAGGCGGCGACGCATGGCGTTGATGATGGCCAAGAATGCGGGAGACATAAAAGAAAAGACGACAAAGCTGGGCATGGAGGTGTTTGATGAGCTCCTCAAGAAGCGAGCCCGAGAAGGAGATGCTGCAGTGTGGAAGAGTCTAGCTGATTTCTGGACAGAGCTGCTCATCTTCATGGCCCCATCCGAGAACGTTCAAGGCCATGCCAAGACATTGGCCACCTCTGGTGGTGAGCTTATCACCTACCTTTGGGCCTTCTGCACTCATGCAGGCATTTCTCGTCAGCAGGAGGAGCTCCGGGGCCAGCAGGTGTAGTACTCCACTCTACTGGAGAGCTGCTCGCTTGTGTTGAATTGAACGTCGACATGATGGTGATGGGTTTTATTACATATGCCAACCTGTTTATCTTGATGTATGGTTTGTTTAATTCCCAACTATACGAATCTCAGGCAGTATGTGTATGTCTGGTTTGTGTACGGGCTTGTATATTGTACAACTCTATTTTGATTAAGGCAGACTAGAGGATACTCAAGTCTCCTCTAGTCTGATGTGGATGTGAAGTTACTGTTTCATCTCATCTATGGTCCCTTTGTTGTTTTGGGAGCTGAATTTGTTCATTACAAATCTGGATGCTGCTTATGCTATAAGCCTTTTTTTACACATTTGTCATAAGTTTTTACAACAACATAATTGGCATGAACATTTATATATCTAATCATTGCAGGACTTTTTTGGCGTTTCGAAAATTATTATTTCCACCTTTGAATTAATTTGGGTGAATGTCTTCTTTATATTGAACAAACTACCCGGGTATGCCATTAACATGGTCCATTCTACCTAAAATACAAGGGGGAGAACAGAACAACTTGTCTAGGGTAAAGGTACCATGCAGGGATAAGTAACTAAGTATGCATTAATATAGCAAAATTTTGAGGATACCAAGAAAGGACCTGGTTTGAGGGGCCATCTTCAGCATCCAGAGTAATTTTGAGCCTTTTCTTCTCTCTATTTTGATCGAGACTTTTCTGTCCGTCCAACTTCTTTTGGTGACGGATGTACTCCAATTCATCAAGGATGTCTTCCATGTTATGGAAAGCATATTTGAGACCCCTCGCCATCTCCTCAAAGAGTTTACTTTGATTAATGGCCTCAGCTGCTTTTTTTTTTTTTGATAAAGGAAATATATTAATATCAAGGAGATACCAATTACACCCAGCCTCTGCAACAATGAAATGTCGTAAAGACATCACAGATGCACACAGCCAAAAGACAAAAAAAGAAGAAGAAGAAAATAAATGAAAGATCCCGCTATAGTGATCAATTCCTTGTAGCTGCAGCACGAACCACAACCAAGACGACACCCAAAGTCCAAATTCTTCAAAAGCGACGCCTCCAAGAAGGAAACAATGCACAATCACCGTGATCGCCTGATCATAGATCCTAGGTTTTCATCCTGAAGAAAATCCACACTCTCAAAACAATGCCTTCAACAAGAACACTGCCAGACACAACCAATTAAGGCCAGACCTTGGGTTTTCACCCTGAAAGCTAAGACTTTGTCCTTCGCCTGTGTTGCCGCACCCACTTGCCGATGCCACCGCTATAAGTCACGAATCCCCAAGCGAAGTCATCATCGCCTCAAAGTCTCGATCCGCCATTATTAGGCCTCGGATCTCAGCCACCATGACATTCTCCGCTACTGTCTTCACCATGAAAATCAAAATACCGACATGTCCCATAATGTCAACAGACAACGAAGCTTCACATCACACCCTCCTGAAGCCACACGGGCTGAAATTGGGGCATACGTGACCGAATCCATTCCGACCAGTAATCTACAAGCATCAAGCATCCAATGAAGATCTCTGACGGAGCATTTCGGAACTCGTCAATAGTCAGATCAAAGAGGGTCAACATCTCGCAGAACACCCATTTTGGAGCAAGAAGAACCCTACGAGTGGCAGATGTTGGAGCAAGAAGAACCCTACGAGCGATAGATGTTGGAGCAAGAAGAACCCTACGAGCGGCAGATGGCGGCCACGGTAACCCATCCGGACCTACGACCTCCACCCTGCCCAGATCTAGGCAGAAGCGAAGCACCTCGGACAACCAGCCCTCAACCCACGGCTGGGCTAAGTGGCCGCCGACCCCCTGGCTGCAACCACCACCACCGATTTGAAATCCCCGCCAGGACGGGTCACCAGCGCGGACGCGCCCCAGGAGATGGTCCATGGCACCCGCCCTTCATGCATCGACGGCCACTCCGGGGCGTCAGCACCACGAGAACGTAAGTGGGGAGTTCCACCGGCGGCGAGCTACGCAGGTTGCATGGCGGAGAGAGATGGGGGAGATGGGGAGGAGAGGAGGCTGTGGGGCACCCCGCCGCCGCCTACCCACGCCACGACTTTGCCCGGCGGGGCTAACAGGCAGCGGCGAGGTGGGGAAGGGAGGGAAGGTGGGAGCAGGCGGCAGCGATTTGGGGCTCCGCCCGTGTCGCCCCAAAGGGACGACACTGGGGCAGGGAAAAACCTAACTTCCTCCGTCCTCCCTATGCTACGATTATAGTCCAGGGAGAAAGTCTGTCAACAGGCGGTACAGTGTCTCTGGTTTGTCGGGTTTGTGGTAGGATAAGGTTCTGTTTCCAGAAGCATGGAGATGATAGGCAACATGATCCAGTCTGCAACGCCCCATGGAACACTCCCCGTCACCATTGAGGCTTTTCAGGCAGGAGAAGATATGGGAGAATTAGGCCATGATGTTCAGAGAACCAATCCATTTGGTACAGAGGAATCATAAACCTACAAGAGTGGTTTTTCAGCTCCCGGATGCCCCTACACCCTGTATGAACAATAAATCATACAGCTCCCGGGTCGCCGGATATGGGGGCAAAGCTTCTTACAGGAAAGCATATGAAATCGCTGGAGTTCCGAGCAGCGTGAGAGACGAAGTCACCAATGAGTTTGCAATGTAGACGCCAAAACAGTAGCTTTGTGATTGCGAGTATGGGATCAGTCGTTGTCGCAGGCTGGTCCTCTAAATTCTTCTCCAAAGTACTCCTTCGTCTGAAAATACTTGTCGCAGAAATGTATAAAAATAGATGTATCTAAAACTAAAATACGTCTAGATACATCCGTTTCTTTGACAAGTATTTTCGGACGGAAGGAAATAGTGCTGAGACAAAATCAAAAAATGACGAACTAAACTAGTACTACTAATCAGTGTAAAGAATTGATAAGGTTTGTGCCCCCGCTCCCTCACGGGCCATACCTGAAATGTGATACTAGTGAGGACCAGCTGGATCTCAGATTTTTCTAGGTGACTGGAATGGTGGGAACAGTTCAGATTCATTGATGAAAGGTTAGGATCCACCAAGACATATCAATTTTGGGATTTGACGCATTCCTCTGAATAGCTGCCAAGTCTTATTTTACAAATAAATTAAAATCATAACATAAACTACTCGTCTAAAAAATGTCTCCAAAATGGACGTTACCACCTTGGAATGGCATCCCTTGCACGGGCTATTTTGCTGAAAACCATCCGATATTCTTTTGATGATTAGCCAGAACGGTCATCCTTTTCGTGGTCATATCCCCTGCCCAGAGTATATATTCATCAACATCATTCCATCACACAGCTAGCCAGCGCTCACATCAATTCGTCACACATTATTTCATATATAGCTTAGTAAACAAAGATTCAGTCGAGGTCCAAGGTAAATATGCATGCTTGGACATCATTAGTAATGGCGTTCTTGACTTACCGAGGGGCATTTTGTTCAAGTCTCCTCTGGCAGATAGCCATAGATATCGCGTTAATGATAATATTGGACCGTTGGTGCTCACCAAGCATACGGAGCGGCTGCATGTGCGAGCATAATCCATGGTGAAACGCAAGGTCGGCCTCTAGCTAGCTCCCCTCTCCATCCTACCCCCACGCGCCGCCGCCAGGGCAAAGCCCCTCATGGTGGCTGGCGGCGCGGCACCTTTTCTCCATCTCCCCTAGCTAGGTGGCAGAGGGCGCGGGTCACCCGGCCTGGGAAGAGGCGTCGAGTGGACACGGAGCTCGGTGGCGTGGCGACGTGGTGGCTGGTGCTGCACGGCGGTGGTGGGGTCACTGTTCAAGGCGCGATGTCTGCGTCCTGGGGCGACGGGCGGTGTCCAGATCGGGATCCCGGGGCCTAGGGTGGTTCTGGAAGGCCTTCCTCGTCGGCTGCCTTGCTGCTGGCCGGCCGGCAACGGGGGAGAGGCACGCCTATGCGCGACGGCCCGATCTGGCCGACAGGTGGTGCGGGCTGAGGTGGCTATGGCTGGAGGCTGTTGTCTTGCCTCCCGGCGGCAGGAGCTGATGGCGGCAGTGATGCTCTTCCTTGCTCGGGGGGTTTCCAAGCCCTCAGCGAGGCAGGGCGGCGGCGTGGGCCTGGGTGGGCTTCAACGGCACGACGCCATGGTTCTGCAGATGGGTTGTGGTGTTTGCCTCCTTCCCCTGGATGTGAACTGACGATGGGCAAGGCTGGGCGAGTGCCGGTGGTGTCGGCCGCACGCGTAACGAGGAAGGTTCAGATCTAGGGTTCGTGCTCGGGTGGGCCAGTTCGGAGCCCAGGGCGGATTGGAGCCTGTGCTTTGGGTAGGTGTGGTCGGGGGTAGCCTGGGATTTGCTCGCGGGTGGTGCTCATGCTCTCCTCATTGGTAAGGTGGCCGGTGGTGGTGGCCATGATATCGTGGCATCGGTGAGCGGATCGACGCCGGTGGCCACGGACATGGCATCGTGTCAAAGAAGGTCAAGGAAGAATTCCCACTTGACCGGGTCAAAGGCCTTTTTGATGTCAAGCTTGAAGAGAAGGGCCGATGTCTTGCATTTTTGCAGCCGACGGGCAACGTTCCGGACATACATGAAGTTGTCGTGGATACTACGTCTCTTAATGAAGGCACTTCGGGCGTTGGAGACCAGGGCGTCCATGTGAGGGGCTAGTCGCAGGGATAAGATTTTTGCAATGATCTTGGCGACCGCATGAATTAGGCTAATGGGCATGTGTCAGCGATGCCTTCCGCGCCCTTTTTCTTGGGCAAGAGCACCACGTTTGCATAGTTAAGGCACTGGATGTTGTCGATGTGGAGGGAGTTAAAACTCCAAATCACCCTCATAAGGTCATGTTTAATGGTCCCCCAACACCTCTTAAAGAAGAGCCCCGCCCAGGGGCCTTGTCACTGAGCATGTCCATGATGGCTTCCCAAACCTCCTACTTGGAGATAACGGCATCGAGGCCATGCGAATCCGCGGGCTCAATGTTGATTTCATCCCAATTAAAGTCCATGTTGCTCCTATGTCCTTTGCCCATGACGACACAGAAGTGGTTGTGGATGATATTTTTCTTCTCTCCATGCTCGGTGACCCACCCTTGTGCATGCTTGAGCCTATGGATATGGTTTTTCCTTCGGCGGCCATTGATGCGGCAATGAAAATTTTTGGTGTTGGCATCACCGGCTTTCAAGTTTGCAACCCGTGCGCATTGCTCTTTCTAGCCCTCTCCAGAACAGACAGACTAATGACCCTTCGCTTCAGCCTAGCACAGAGGTCCATCTCCTCAGGCGACAGATGGCGCTCCTCCTGGGCTATGTCAAGCCTCAGGATGACAAGGTTAGCCGCATGAAAGTGCATCTTCGCCTTGGAGAATAGCCGCTTGCTCCATTCAGAAAGGCGAAGCCTCGTTTTCTTGAGCTGAAGGGGTCAGGTCCATCTCTCCAGGCGACAGATTCCAGCCACCATTAGTTACATGGTAACTTCAATTTGCTTAACAAAATCTGACAAACTATTCACTATCAAAACAAAAGATTAAGCCCCAGATCACCCTGCTCTATAGGAAGATAAACTTGCTTCCACATCACTTCATGATACTTCTTGCAAAAGAAAATGAGCTCTGAAAATATCCAACTAGTTCACACGTGTCAGTAGTAGATTATCTATCTGGACGAGCTATATGTAATCTTGTTTCCAACCAATTTGGTCGTATTTTGCTGTAAACCTTTTGGTACTCGATGACTTGGGCTTACTTAATGTTTAATGAAGAGGTAATTACACATGTAGTAGTTGAACTTGTCATGGATGTTCACTTTAGTGCCTAGACTTGTAAAATACATCGATCTGGTACATAATCTTGCCTGGCGCGTTTAAATATGATGCTAATCCCACCTGTAGACGTAAAGTATGCTGACGTGGCACCGTATTTGACTGACGTGGCACGAGATCCACTTGTAGCAACGAAACAAGGGTCGAACAGGGCACCTCAAGCTAGCAGGCAACCTATGCTGGCCACCAAGCCTAGTAGGTCCTTATGCCAAGTGTGGTTCACCAAGCCTAGTAGGTCCTTATGCCAAGTGTGGTTCCTAAGGCTTAATGTACTTTAACCAAAAATGCTTGTGGTACTTAAATGGGCTGCAGTGCCCATTTAGCACATGTTGATTTCTTTAAATAAATTGAAACACGCTAGTCAAGGTTTTTTCTTTGTAGGGTGCGCTAGTCAAGATTAGGAACAAGTTCAATGTATTTTACAAGTTCAGGCACTAAAGTACATATGTGACAAGTTCAATCATCACAAGTGTTAGAATAAATTCGAGGCCACCGTTGATCTACCGAGGACCAAGCAATCACACGAGGAACGACATCGAGATTTGTTAACGAGGTTCACCGATATGGCTACATCCCCGGGGCATGACTACGGGCGCTCCTCCCCATGACACCGTCACAATACCGCACCCTGGCCGCCCGGGCGCCGGCACACGCCGCCGGCTCCCCCGCGTGCCCGTGCTATTATGTTGGCATAGGTTACATCGTGTGTCTACCCTCGCTATATATGAGAGGCCTAGGATACAAGTGTCCTACTTGGACACGACTCCATATCCTGTCTACACACCGTACGACTCCAAGTCCAAATGTAACCTAACTTGTACAATAATATTCGACACAACTTTAACAAACTCCACCTTGACGAATATTCTCCACCACCTTGAATTCGTCCGTGCGTCGAACCTCCATGTACATTGGACTTGAGATATGCCATGAGACTCCATGTGACTCCACCTGCAACTGTAGTCCCTTCTTGTCTTCTTCACAATCAACACTCGAGCAAAATTAAGTTCCTCATTACTCTACCTTGTGCTTCCAACTTCCGGAGAATCCGTTCAACGCCATCACACACCAACCACTGTCTGCATGAAAATGAACAACTCACATATTGGACGCCACATATAAGAGTTATCTGAACTCAACATCACCACTCTTTCTTGACCGTCTGTCTGAAACTTGAAGGAATTTCACCGTCGCCCTGTGTCACCCCGAGTCAAATTTGTAGTTGTCTCACCCTTCTTCCGGATAGTCTCTGGCATGTCCCACAGCTATAGCACTCGGCCTCCTTCTGTCTTGTCATCCGCACTTTGCCATGTGCACTGAACATCATAGAATATACGGCCATGTACTCTCTCTGTTTTGACAATTCCAGACTTCCCGCCACTTTCTCAGATTCTTCATGGTCAACTCTTGTCCATCAACCGGCACCAATAGACCCAGTCACCAACTCGAATCGGGTACTCGTCAACACTGCTTCAGCACCCCCTGCACAATTTGCCTGACCACATGTCTGACCACCAGTGCCTTGGCCTGTCGCTGTGTCCCGTGCTTACCGCACGCCTCGCCGCTATCACCGCGTCGAGCCTCTGCTATCCTGGTCGAGTCTCCCGGGTAGCTAGCCCCCACTGCAGAGAACCACCGATCATCACCGACCGATGCCGAGTATCACGTCTCCATCAGACCACTGGTACCCAGTCCGATCCACGTGTCTCTCGCTATCCCGCTGAAATAGGCTTCGACTCTCCGAATTCTTACGCCGTAGCCCCTCCATCAGCACAGAGTGAAGTCTTCCGCCGGACTCCAGCTCCACCTTCAACATGACTCCATTGTGGTTGTACGTGCCACCTCCACGCCCCGTCAACCTCAAGCTCTCATGTGTACACAACCTTGAATCAACCCTGCGTCATAGTCTTGTCGAAGCCACACAAGCCCTCAAGCCTGCACCACGTGTTTCCACGCCCCAAAAGTCGGTCACCATCAGCATCACGCTCCTATGTCGTCGTCGCTGAAATCATCGCCGTCTTCTGCTTTGACCGACATCCCCGTCGATCCGTCAGACAGTCCAGTCCGACCCAACCGAAATTATCCGGCTGCAATCATGCTCCACCCTGCATTGTGTCCGCCCACACATCTCCGTGCATTGCCCGACGCCTGTGTCTGCATGATTCTGACGACGCTTTGTCCGCGCGCTCCGTTGCCTGTCCACACGCTACAAGCCATCCGAACAAACCAACCTAGCAAAACTTCCATGCAAACTTGAACGGACAAATCCCTTGTCTGCAAATTATCTTGCCCATGTTTGATATATTAACTTCTCTGTGCACCCAGCAGAAAATCAGATCGTAATGATCCATCCCAACTACTCCCATGCACACGCGTTGGACCTAGCAACTCCTCTTTTTTTTTTAACCAAACAAATCTCACTTATCAGCTTTGCCTTCGGCTAACCTTCCGTGACTCAGCTCCAAGCGCAGTGCAACAACTCTAGGGCTTTCAACGCGACGCTCCTGGGTGCAGCGGCCACGTCTGCCCCGTGATCTGCACCTCACGCGCGCCTAGCCCACTGCTGCTTCTGCCACCCGTGCGCGCCTCAGACTGGGCCGCCTTGTGTCCAGGTTCCTTTGATCAGCGTATCGATCTCGTCGAAACCCAAAAAATCTAGAGCAAACAAGGCGGCCACCTTCAAGAGCAAACCGAAGACCGCATCGTTTGGAAGCATGCGAACGATGGGATCTACACGGCGGCCACCGCATACAAGGCTCAATTCCTAGGCATGACTCTCTCCCCTTTGGATCGCATGGTTTGGAAGGCATGGGCACCTCCAAAGGTTAAGTTTTTATGCGTGGTTGGCGCTATGAGATAGGATTTGGACCGCCGATCGCTTGAGCGTCGAGGTTGGCCAAATTGTGGCCTTTGCAAGCTCTGCAATAGGGAGCAAGAATCAGGAGCCCACCTTTTCTTCAAGTGCCGCTACACGATTCGGCTATGGAAGTCTCTTATTGAGAAACTAGGTCTTGCGCACATGGATACTTCCGAGTGGCTCATGGACGACTCCGTCTACCAGTGGTGGGACAAGAGAACCGACAACCGCAACCCTAACCGGCAAGCTATGGCCTCCCTCACCATGCTTGTCTCTTAGACCATTTGGAATGAAAGAAATGCACGGGTGTTCCGCCACAAAAGTGCACCACCGACCGTCCTACTGACCGCCATCGACGAGGCCAAGCTTTGGATAGCCGCGGGCGCAAAGAAATTAGGGAATATTTTTCTGGACGAGTAATTGTCATGCCGAAAGTGTGGGTGTGTTGTAATTCTCTAAACTCTATTCTCTCCTTATTTAATAGATGAGGCAAATCTTATGCCTCCGTTTCAAAAAAAAAAAATCTAGAACACCAAAACACGTTGCCTGCTCGATCCAACCTCGCCAGGAATTTCACTGAAGACACGCCGTATGTACGCTCGCCCGATCGATCTACGGATCAATCGCCGTACGTCTTCACGCACACGCGTTGCCGCCGATGCTTCGAAACAGCCGATCGCCTCCATGAAAGAAATCCATGTCACCGATCCATCTTGCTAACCGCCACTGATGCTGCTCTCCTCGGCTCCTAAAACCGACGCAATTTCTTCGTGGTTGATTCCCGCACTATGAACACAAAATCTTCCGTTTTCTTCCTCTAGATCAAATATCCGCAGCCTCTTCGTAACCTTGCTCTGATACCACTTGTTAGAATAAATCCGAGGCCATCGTCGATCTACCGAGGACCAAGCAATCACACGAGGAACGACACCGAGATTTGTTAACGAGGTTCACTGATATGACTACATCCCCGAGGCATGACTACGGCGCTCCTCCCCATGACACCGTCACAATACCGCACCAAGGCCGCCCGGGCGCCGGCACACGCCACCGGCTCGCCCGCGTACCCGTGCTATTATGTTGGTATAGGTTACATCGTGTGTCTACCCTTGCTATATATGAGAGGCCTAGGATACAAGTGTCCTACTTGGACACGACTCCATATCCTGTCTACACACCGTACGACTCCAAGTCCAACTGTAACCTAACTTGTACAATAATATTCGACACAACTCTAACAACAAGTGTAATTACCTCTTGAATAAAATATTACCTCTTGAATAAAATGGTTATGTGCATCATTTGATGCAGAGGTCGGGGTAATCCTTTTTTTTTTAAAGGAGGAGGAAAGCATGAAACCAAGCAACAGTCAAATCAGTAAGTTTACATACTGGTGGATCCAAAAAACTTTACCGTTGGGGTTATCCATCCAGTAAACCAATCACTTAATCAGCAAGTTTTACATGCCTAGAAAAACGCAATGCGGACCATCCAGTGAAGGCATGGCAGATATCCAAACCTCACATCTTTCGGCGACGAAGAAAGAAGCCCAACGGATAAACCTAAAGAGGCGAGGATATAATATAGGCATCGATCCTCTGCAGGCAGTCTGGTGAAACGCCATTGTCGGAATCCCTTGAGGTGTCGATCGAGCATCAGGTATATATGCGCCGGCCATATCTCTTGCCTACATTCTATTCTAGGCTTGTGAAGCTGCGTGTAACATGCTTGTGAAGATATGTGGACTGGGCCCGGGGAACTTGATGCATCCATATCTTGCTTGGATTATTAATCCCAAGCTGCGTGTGATTCCTGCCTACAGGGATTGATTATTGGTGTATATGCTCGTGAAGATGCCACTCGTGTATCTGCTTGCCAAGATGCCATTCTCCATCGAATGGCTCGGATCAGCCACGTATACGCGACATTTTTTCCGGTGAGATAAAGTTTTAAATAACGTGCAATGGCAAATATATAGTGGCAACTAAATGGAATTAGATCCAGTTTTGCTAAAACACATCTAGACGTGCTCTAGGTATTGCACATCTAATCCTATCCCATTGATTTAAATTAGATTTGTTGATATCACAAGTTACCGGATGGTAACCACAAGTCCCAGTACCGAAATCACTTTACCGACCCAAAAATCTTGAATTTTTGATAAATTTTATCTGGATTCAAAATTCATTAGAAAAATCATCTGTATTTACTATTTACGGATAATCTCAGTGCCAAGATATTTTTTTCATGTGGGAACCAAAACCTTGACCTTACGTGCCTCAGAATCAGACAGGTGCGGAATATTTTGTTTCCAAGCCGGATTATTTATGCGCCCACAGGCTCCTCCTATCCATAGTTCCATACAGACACATACACGTTACATTCTTCCCTCCCAGCTTGAAAGAAAACCACCATCACCAGAGCTTCAAGTACGATGGCGCACAGAGCGCTGGAGGTGACCCTGCTGTCGGCCAAGGACCTGAAGAACGTGAACCTGATCACGCGCATGGAGGTGTACGCGGTGGCGACCATCTCCGGCGACCCCATCACGCGGCAGTGCACCCCGCCGGACCCGCACGGCGGCCGCAACCCGACGTGGAACGCGACGCTGCGGTTCAGCGTCCCGGCCACCGCCGAGGAGGCCCGGGGCGGGTGCCTCCACATCCTCCTCCGCGCCGAGCGCATGTTCGGCGGCGACCGGGACGTCGGCGAGGTCATCGTGCCCCTGGCGGAGATCCTCACCGGCGGAGGCCTCGGGGCCACCAGCTCGCCGCGGTTCGCGTCCTACCAGGTCTGCAAGGTGCACCGCTCCGAGACGCACGGCCTGCTCTACCTCACGTACCGTCTCGGCCCGGTCGTCCCGCCGCCGTCACCGCATGGAAAACCGGCCGACGGGTGGCCGGTCGTTGGGTACCCGGCTCCGCAGGTGATGCCGTCTTCGCCTGCAACACCAGCCGGTGGCCATGGGGATGGGCCGTTTTCGCCGGCAAAACCAGCTGCTGGCTATGTGGATGTGTTGCCGTCTCCAAAACCTTATGGGTACGGGACGACGCCGCCGTCTCTAAAGCCAACCGATCAGGTGGTGTCCATGACAACTTCTCCAAAACCAGTCGGGCGTGTGGTGTCTATGCCACCGTCTCCAAAACCAGTGGAACATGTGGTATCCATGCCGCCGTCTCCGAAACCAGCCGGGCGTGCGGTCTCCATGCCGGCTTCTCCAAGGCCAGCCGGGCACGAGGTGCCCATGCCGTCTTCTCCAAAATCACCGGGTGGGCATGTGCCGTCCCCGAAATCAGCCGGTGGGTATGTGCCGTCGTCTCTGAAACCATCCGCTCATGGCATGCCACCATCTCCAAAACCAGACACGTCTATGGCCATGTCGTCGTCTCCAAAGCCTGCCGGTGGACATAATATAGCCATGCCATCGTCTCCGAAACCATTCGGCGGGCATGTGTTCATGCCGCCGTCCCCAGCACCATATGGTGAGGCTGTCGGTGAACGCATTTTTACCATGACAGAAATCTACCGGTGTCCCATTATCCAGCGAGGAGCTGCCACATCCCCTAACTAGTTCCGGAGTACATCTTGAATGAATAACAAGAGCGTGTCGGCACATCACCTAAATATAAGTCGGCAATGCTTCCATAGCTTAAGGTAGTCATGATCTTGTACTGCACTAGTGATAGTTTGTTGGCTGCACTGCTAGATAAGAGCAAGCGTACCATGAGGTACTAAAACCTAGCACATGTTTTAGTGGTGTTTGTAAGTCGGTTGTAAAAGAAATAAGAGCAATCAGGCTTCAAGGCCTCTAGTACTCGTGCTGCGGTACTGGATGGCGATTGTGGCGGCGGTACCGCCTTCGGCTAGGAAGGAGATAGGTTCCTTGGTGCTCCTCACCGCATGTCGTATCTGGCTCGAGCGCAATAACAGAGTCTTTGAGAAGATTGTTGTCATGCCATCAGTAGTCGTTCGCGCATCCGTGCCGACTTTGCCTTGTGGAGACTAGCTAGGGCTAGGTGAGGTGGGCATGAAGGAGGGTAGCCCTTATGTTCCTTTTTCTCTTGTGGAGCAGGCCATAGTTTGTGGTGTGCTTGCTTGTAACTTTGTGCTACTTTCTTCCTCTCTTAATAGGGTTTTTATTAGTTTTGCCGCAGCTGTGCCATGATGCTCAGTTTTGCCACCAAAAGATACAACCGCTATAAAATGTCATCGTTACAAAAAAAGCCATGCAAGACCGTCAGCTTTAGGTCAAAGCTCCTTGACCGCATTATATGACCAAAACATCCCTAGACCCACGTGTCAGAATTCGCTATCTCTCTCTCTCCATTTCTTTATGATGTGCGGGACCACTTGTCTGGGATAATGCAAAGAAAGAAGAACTAAAACTTGCCATCAAGGTGGTTTCAACCACTGTTTTAAAACAGTGCGCTACAGTGTTTAG
This sequence comes from Aegilops bicornis, assembly GCA_021605145.1. NCBI lineage: Eukaryota > Viridiplantae > Streptophyta > Magnoliopsida > Poales > Poaceae > Aegilops > Aegilops bicornis. The sequence goes on from CM038670.1 coordinate 30,189,410, forward strand.
AGATCCTGCATGCGCGCTAAGAAACATTGGTCCTAACACATGAAGTGAAGTTTGAAATAGTGCTCTATAACATTGCTATAGCATCACTATAGCGTTTAGAGAGGTCTGCCCTAAGAGGCATAGCGCGCTAGTTTTCATCTTCTTTTCGAAAAGGAGGTTCAAACCCAGCCTCTGCATCATTGTGATGCACACATCCATTTTATTAATTATTAAGAGAAGTACATAACAATTCCTCATGTAAGAACTTGCTTTGTTAATGATTTTCAGAGGTGTTCCTTTACGCAGAAAATTATGCTAAACAAAGTTCAGTTCAGAAAGAAGAGTTTTTAAAAGGGTATCGCCATATTAGCTTGCATATCAAACATATTTAATAGATTGATGACTGATTTGGATACAAAACACTATATTACCCTTTTTGATTGAAGGGGTGACTTCTAAACTCTACATTGAAATTGCTAAACTTGTGTGTGTGCTCACGAGGGTTTGGGGGAGGGGGGAGGGGGCTTTACAAAAGTTGTAGGTTTTAGAGAAAAAGGTAAATGTTGTAATTTTCTGAGACCGATACATGTAAAGTGGTACTTTTTGGTTAAATACTCTTTCTATGTAGATGAAGTCAAATAAAATACGCAAAATGAGTGTGCCTGTTGAGGAGAGCCATGCATGAAATGAAAAAAAATACGCAAATTGAACAAAGAATTTCATTTTTTTGTATAGCTCAATCGACTGATATAATTACAGAAAAGATCTATCTATCCAAATTGAACAGAGAATTTCATTTTGTGGTATAGATTGATCGATTGACACTAGTAGAAAAACACCTATTAGTCCCGGTTCGTAAGGGCCTTTAGTCCCGGTTCATGAACCGGGAATAATGGGTCGTTACAAATACCTCCACCCATTAGTCCCGGTTCAAACACGAACCGGGACAGATGTGCCTCCACGTGGCCGGTCCGCCGAGCCCAGTCAGGGGGGCCTTTGGTCCCGGTTGGTGGCACCAACCGGGACCAAAAGTCCATGTTTTTTTTTAGAAAAGTGGCTGCTTTAGGGGTTTTGGGGGTTATTTTTAGGTTGTTATTAGCTAGCTAATAGAGAGAAGTGCCCTTTCTTATATCTTCGTCCTTGGTTTATCAACGCTGCTGCTATGTTCATTTCACCCGCTGATATAACATGCTCATGCATGCTCGCATCATACATCATCATATATAATAACAAGTCCTACTAATCATGCATCATCATACAACTTCTACTCGTTATTAATAATAAGTCATACGGTCATCATCCTCATAGTCATCGAACCCAACCCTACATAATTGTTCTTAGCACTTGATCATCAGTATCAGGTAGGACCTAAACACCCTTAAGGTAAAATAGCATAAAACAATATAGACCCTGACTCTCCATTATAAAGAATGGAGATCATCCTGTCTCAAATTCTTGCGCTTCGCTTCCTTTTGCTTCCAAGAAGCTCCTTACGACTGTCCATACATTTTTTCCATTCTTTGATTGTCATGTCTCCACTTCTTTTAGAAATCCGGTATGGACAGTTGAGATTCAGAGGATGACCTGGATATATGTTCAAAACATGAAGGCTGTCATTCTCATACATCAAATGAGGCACACAATCCTCTGGGATTCTCTGTTGAAAAACATAGTAATAACTTCGTAGTTAGCAATGTTGTACTAGTTTTAGAAGTATGCAAAAAGATGCACGGATGTCGTAATAGTAAAAATCTTACCAGGGTATCTCCATGGTAGTTATCAGAGTTCAACACGTGCACTAGTGGCACGTATTGACCATAATGTTGAGGAGTTCGATTGTATACATTGTAATTCTCAAGATCAGTACAAAATGCGATCAGATGATTTTTCTCCTTATAAGTTAATTCGGAGCTATCGGTGTAGTGGGTTTTGTCTACCATCTTCCGCACATTCTTTGAATAATCAAAATAAGCTTTCAATGGAAATAAGCTGTCAACTATTTTGAAATAAACAATATAAATTACTTAATAACTATGTTAAGCTCACATGGGGGAAGAATTGGAGGTGTATCCACAAGGACCCAAATCGAATGTCTCTCTTGCTCGATTGTAGGATCACCAAGATCCATGGTGACAAGCATACCCTCATCAAGACCATACATCTTGCAAAGTGCTTCCCAATTTTTGCAACCAAAATGGGTTACACTCTAAGCATTGTACAACTTTACTTGAAAATCCACACCATGATGGGTACTTAGGATAATTTTTTTGGTTTCGAAACTTTCATGATCTTCAAAACCCATCCTCTTCAAGACATAGCGTCTTGCAAATCATGGGATAAGCTAGTCGAATTAGAAAAGATGAAAAATATTGTCATGATTAAACTAGTTGAAGTCATGATTAATTACGAAAAAAAACTATTGTCGCTGCTATGCATCGCATTTAACATCGAAGCTCTCGTCGAGCTTAATGCTGAAGCGCCGATCTTCGTCCAGCTCAATGAACCTGTCGCAGATACCTCGGTCGTCGTGGCACCAGTCGCACTTATCGGCGGTTTTCGTCGTCCGAGTACGACATTTCCGGCCTATGTTCATAATTCAAATGAAGGAGAACTTATCCAATATGAGCATTCAATAAGCAAACCAAATCATAAAATAAGCAAAACCAAATCATAAAATAAAGTAGTATTCAAATTAGCATGCATTCAATAATTATAAGCAAAAGTACATCATCTCTTGGTGTTCGTACATCGTCGAATACTATCACTAATATAGCATCACTAATACCCCCATTGGTCCCATTGGTCCCGGTTCTGGATTGAACCGGGACTAATGGGCTGGACCGGCCTGGACCATTGGCCCCTTTTCTACTAGTGTGATATAATTACAGAAAAATATGTATCTATCCAAATTGAACTAGAGACGGAGGTATATATATGCATGATTGTCTGTTCGAGCGAGGTAAAGAGAAACAAAGTATGTTTTTTTTAGCAGCCGCGAGGGGAAGAGCTCCCCACATGAATTTGATTTCATTCAAAGAACCATATTGCTCCAGCTTATAAGGAAAACCGGATAAAAAACCTGAACAAATTTAGTGATTTTTTTCGCAATATTGGTTCTGATACTTGTGATAGCTTATTGGTTATGAGATTGAGAGGGAGATGCTCTGCTTTTTGCAGGATTTTCTAGTATAGTTTTTTTGAAACGTTATCCATTCAGTATACAACAGATAGAGTCAATAATTTCAAGATTATGCTACATCAATGATGTATTTCTAGCTCTTGCAGGTAATAATAATCAATTGTTGATTATGAGACCATATGTATCGTATGCTTAATATAAGAAAAAGTGACAACTGAGTAATATATATGTCTTCCATGGATGCGTAACGTTCAAGATTTTTCACTCTTAAAAGAATATAAGACGGACATACTTGGGCAACTCATTTTAATAAGGAATTATATTCAAAGTACGTATATATATTTGCATTTTTGCTCCCAAATAACAAATATTGATGCCTTTTCATTATTTTTGTACTTGAATTAGTAATATTCTTGTCTTTTCATTGTGTACAAAGCAGTTTAAAGACTGGCATATATTTTTTCTGTCGCGTCGTAGTTTTTCTTACGGCTCATGCCATGAAACATTTTGTTAAGCATTGTCACTTCCTAGTTAGCATTGCACGTACAGTAAGCCTGCAACATATGTACTTCTTGATATGCTAATTTCATAGGACCAAAATTCCATGGATCAACTACACACTTTGTTTTCAATTCCTATTTGACGTGGACTTCATGAACACAGACCATCTGAAACAGGATTATAAGGTTTTATTGTACAAATCTCTTGCTAAATCCTACCCATAAATTACACATCCAACTATTGAAATTATTTGGATAATGCGGATTAAAATAGTGCCTTGAAAAGATTACTAAAATTGTACTTCCTCTGTAAACAAATGTAGGATGTTTTTGAAGTTTAAATTAACCTATATAAAAATTGTCTTACATTTGGATACAGAGGGAGTAATTTGAAGGATTTTTATTTTGCATGGTTTATATAAAATATGTTCTAAATTTAAAATAGTGTTAATATATATATATGTATATATATATATATATTTGTGGAATTTAAAAGTATTCATAAATTATATAAAAAATATTTAACGAGTTTAATAATATGCTCCCGAATTTAAAGATGTTAATGAATATAAAAATGTTTACGGATTTTACTTTTAAAACGTATTTTAAAATTTCACGAATTTAAAAAGTGTTCAAAACTTTCAAATACTCTGAATTTCATAAAATGTTCAAGAATTTTAAAAATAATAAAATAAAAAAGAGAAGAAAACCGCCAGAAAAACACAGAAAAACACAGAAAAAAAACAAGCAGGCAAAGCATGGGCCCTTTCATACTAGACGAAAGAAAGTTTGCCTGAAAAAACGAGACGAAGCAAAGTTTTCTCTCTGCTCGAGTCGAGTTCGGAAGAAATTAAGCATGCGCGATGCGGCCGCGATTTCCCGCCACGAAACTCAAGCCGGCGGCCGGGACTCGCCGTCCTCTCCACGGCCGCGCCACCCTCCGACGCCTGCCACCAGCACCACCTCCAGCGGTAGCAGCAGCAGCAGCAGCTCGAGCACCACATCGCGCGCGGCGACCTCTCGGGCGCCCGCCACATGTTCTACGGAATCCCGGACCTGGACGCGCGCACCTACAACGCGCTCATCCGAGCCTACTCCTGGCGTGGCCCCACCCACGCCGCCGGCACGCTCGCGCTCTACGCCGCCATGCTCCGTGACGGCCACCGCAGCCCGCCCAACAAGTACACCTTCCCCTTCGTCCTCAAGGCCTGCTCGACCTGCGCGCCGGCCACGCCATTCACCGCCCTCATCGACCTCTACATGAAGTGCACCCTCTTCCGCCCCGCAGCCGCCGTCTTCCGCGCCATGCCCGCCAGGGATGCCGTCGCCTGGAACGCCATGCTCGCAGGCTACACGCTCCACGGCATGTACAGCCGCGCGCTCGACTGCCTCCTCCGCATGCAGGAGGGCCGCGCCTGCCTCAGGCCCAACGCCTCCACCATGGCCGCGCTCCTTCCTCTGCTCGCCCAGCAGAGCGCGCTCTGCCGGGGGAAGTCTGTGCATGCCTACAGCGCCTCTCTCCACGACAAGAACGGGGTGCTCGTCGGCACCGCGCTGCTGGACATGTACGCAAAGTGCGGGAACTTGCTATATGCTCACAGGGTCTTCGAGGCCATGGCCGTTAGGAACGATGTTACTTGGAGCGCCATCATCGGAGGATTTGTGGTGTCCATACTGTTAGGAACGATGTCCAGAAACCTCTTTCTGTAATGCCTTGATAGATATGTATGCAAAGTGTGGAAGGATTGATAAATCTGACTATCCAGGCAGATTTTTTATGTGATGCCGTCTAGGGATATTGTGTCATGGAATATGATGATAGCCGGATACAGAATCGATCCATGGGCTCGGAAAAGAAGTCACTGCGCTGTTCTTGGACATGAAGAATCATGCTTGTGACTTGTGAGCCCGATGGCGTCACATTCATCTGCCTAATTTCGGCGTGCATCCATTCTGGGCTCGTGACCGAAGGGAAACGCTGGTTTGACATGATGGCGCAGAAGTTTGGTATAACTCCGAGGATGGAGCACTATGAAAGCAGATGTTCGTGTATGGGGAGCTTTGGAAAGCAAGTGGCTAGGATCATCCAAAAACTCGGACCTGAGGGCATCTCCAGCCGTTGGCTTCCCAGGAGGGGCAAAAAATCGCCCCCTGAGGACGCACCGGCGCTAAACCGCGCACTGGGGGCGTGATGCCCCCCAGTCGCGGCGCCCAAAGTTAGTCAAAAAAGTCAAATACGGCGTAAAAACGACTCAAATTTAACGCAAACATCGGCGAGTTCGTTCAAACTTAAACATATTTTACAAAAAAAAGAAAAAAAACTACCGCGGGCTACCCCCGCCGTCTCCTCGCCGCTACCACGCCGGTTCTACATGCCGAGGAGGTTGTAGAACCGCGTGTAGTCACCGCTGCCGTCGTCATCGCCGCCGTGCCGTTGCCGCCGCTCCGCCACGCGCCGCCGCCCCTGCTGCATCCCTTCCCGGTTGGCGCGGCGGGTTGTACGGTCCGGGCGGCGCTGCCGTCGCTGCCGCTGTCGAGGACCACGACGCTGCGTTTCGCCTCGCCCACGCTATGCGGGCACCCGCATGTCCGGGCGGGACCGGTACTTCGCCTCGTAAAGCGAGGCGAGCCTAGTCTTCATGAAGATGGCGGCGGCGAAGCCGTTCGCCGCCAGCGCCGTCGCACAGGAAGCGCTCGGCCATGGGTGTGAACTGGAGACGGCGAAAGAGAGGAGAGGATAGGGAGGAACGACGACGGCGGGAGACTGTGAGTCGCCGAGTGCGCCGGGGCGCGTCATATATAGGCCGAGGCGCGCGTGCCACCGTGTGTACGCGTGGCGGGCGAGGGAGGGCGAGGAACGCGCGTCATCTGGTCTTCACTGTGCCGCCCGTGAGGCATCAATGGTGACCGGCGCGGCAGCTTTGGCATTGATTCGCCACGGGAAACGAGGCGATAAGGACGACGAAGGGCCGAGAAGCGAGCCGTGTCGCTGACGCGGCGGGCCCGCGGCTATTTCGCGCCAAAACAGTTCGTCCGGCGCCCCCGGGCGTCCCCAGCGCGCCGGGTTCGGGCTGGGTCCGCCGGCGCTGTTTTCGGCCCAAGCCAGCGAAAATCGGGCTCCTGGGGACGCGAGTGGGCCGTTTTTTCTGCGCCGGCGCGAAAAAAACGCCTGGGAAGGCCTTTCTGGGGGCGCGGCTGAAGATGCCCTTAGGGGACTGGCAACTTTGTTCTGCTGTCCAACATATTCAGCGCTGCTGGGAGGTTCGACGAGGCAGCAGAAGGAGAAGGGTTCAAGAAGAGCCCTGGCTGCAGTTGGATCGAGATAGATGGCTCCCTACATGCATTTATTGGCGGGGACAGAGGTCTCATCCGCGGTCACCTGAGATATATCAAGAGCTGAATAACATCGTGGTAGGTACTAATAAATTGGGTTACCAGGCCGATACCAGCTTTGTTCTGCAAGATCTTGAGGAAGAGGAAAAGGAGAAGGCACTTCTTCATCACAGCGAAAAGCTGGCAATAGCTTTCGGTATCCTCACTCTCAGCGAAGATAAGGACATTTTTGTCACAAAGAATCTCCGTGTGTGTGGAGATTGCCATACTGTTATCAAGAACATGTGCTTAGTCAGGAGAAGGGATATGATCGTCAGAGATGCCAACAGGTTTCATCATTTCAAGAATGGACAATTCAGCTGTGGAGATTTTTGGTGACAGCAAAACTAGAGTCTGGTCCATGACCTCTCAGTTTTGTCTTGTACTATCAGTCATTCAGTTGTATGTCTTGAATGGTGGAGCATTTAGAGCATCTCCAACAGCCGCGCCAAAAGATGCGCGCGCACGATAAAATGCCCATTTAGCGTGCGGGGGAAGTTTTCGCGCGCTACAGCGAAGGCAGGAAACAAGCGCGCGTGGTAAACATTTGCGTGCGCGGGGGAGAAAGTTGTTGGTCGCGCGGTAGATTTGACGCACCGCTTTCAGGCGCGCCTATAAATTGCGGCGCTCGCCACGCGATGCTCCACACTGCCGCGCGAGCATTCCCCTTGCCTCCTCGCCGCTTCCACTGCTTTCTCGCCGCTTCCTCTGCTTCCTCGCCGCTTCAGCGCCCTGCCACCACCGCGCCACCATGCCGCTGCGCCGCCGGGGATCATCGGGCTACCGCGGCGTCCGCCTGCGCCTACTACGCCGAGATCCGGTCCGGCGACGTCCGCCTCGGCCTCGGCACGTTCGAGACCGCGCACGAGGCCGCCCGCACGTATGACGCAGTGGCGTGGCGCCTAGGGAGGCCTTGCGCGCAGATGAACTTCCATGATGTCTACACGCGCGAGCAGGCGCAGGCCGTCGCCCCTCCACCTCGTCTGATAACAGACCAGGACCGTGAGGACCACTGTCGGCTGCAACGCCGCCTCCTCATCGCCGAGGAGGACGAGCGAGCCATGGCGGAGTGGCGCCGGTGCACCTAGAGGACGTCGCCGCCAAGAATGCCTTCTGAGCGGAGAGGACGGCAAGGCGTCGCGCGGAGCGTGCGGATAGGTGTCAGCGCAAGGCACTGGCCATATTGCAGTGCGATCTCGTCAACGCCGGTGGGAAGTCGTTCTTCGGGACAGACGATGAACGTTGGGATGACATTTGGCTCGATACCTCGGACAACACCACCGAGGATGATGATGATGAAGACGACTCGGAGTAGGTTCTAGTTGTACCGTAGTTTTTATCTAGTTGCATCGTAATTTTTTTATCTAGTTGCACCGTAGTTCTTTTATCTATCTATGTGATGTGTCGTTTTATCTATGAATTGTGAAATATCTATGTATATAATTTATCTATCTATGCATATGCACAGTAGTCCATAGTGTTTGTGCGAGAGAGTGCGCTGCATTTTTGCGCGCTGCTGGAGATACGCGGGCGCTACATTTTAACGCGGCTGCTGGAGTCAGCGCTGCCCGCTGCGCCAAACCAGGTGATGGGCGCCCTGCAAACTGGTTTTTAACGCGCCGCGCGTTGATCGGCTGTTGGAGATGCTCTTAAAACTTCATCAAAATTCCCTTTGAGGTTCCAGCAAGTTTTGCCCCCATATAAAAGGTTATCCAAAGTGATGGTATCATGAACTGCAAAAGGAAAATCCCAAGGCATATAAAGGTGCTATCCAAAATGAAACAAATTTAGTACAATGATGGTATGATCTAAACAAGATCTGGTTCTGTAGATTTCAATTTGCAAGCCAAGATGATAAAAGACACTGAATTGCTGTTGGCGCTGGTGCTTTCTCGCTCCAGGTCACAGGACATTAACGATGTTACAAAGGATTTGGTATGCAGTCAAGCTAGAATGACACAAATAGAACTTGCATCCCTAGTAGAAATCCAGAGGTACATGCTTGGTATCATCAGTTGTAGAATTCTGAACTATCAGTTAGTCCAGTTGATGCAATAAAATGGTGTCTCAAATATGATTCCGTGCACTTCCCTATCATGGAGACTGGAAAAGGCAATGAGCACAGGAAGGTAAACTCTTAAGCGTCATCATAATTTTGTCCAGTTTCCCAACCTTCCTCTCAATATCATTAGTGGCTTGCAGTTCAAAAACATCATTAGAGGCCTAATGCTACCTTATTACAGGAGAACATGGATATCCGGGGTATTGACTGCAGCTCAAGAATTATGGAATGGAGGGTGTATGTCGGATTCGATTTGCAGAATATTCCTGGGATCCTTGCCCCAGCCCTAATTAGGAAGACAAGAAGTTCATTTAAGGTGCAACAGGAGAAAGCTACAGTACTAAGTAGAAAATGAGATCATCATTTGTACGTAAGGCGTGTTCCTCAAATATATTTCATGGTCCCATAATTGGCGATTACTGATGAGCCAAGGGGCACCTCACAAACTTTTATTTCTTTGTTTCAATTCTTTCAGTGATAGAGCTCTCCCGTAGGAGTACATGCCAATTGGCCTGGACGAGTCTGACCGTCCTCTGAAAATGGCATCATGTCTTTCATTTCACTGAAGCACTTGCTGATCCATCATCTTATTTTTCCTCATTTTCTGCAGGTATTCTCTCTTCTTTGTTGCGCCTTTGAGTGGCAGATGATGATATGTGGCCTTGAAAGTGGTCACTCAGCAAGCCCGTCTAGCTCAGTTGGTAGAGCGCAAGGCTCTTAACCTTGTGGTCGTGGGTTCGAGCCCCACGGTGGGCGCATTTACATTTTTTTTTTACGTCAGGTCTGTCATATTTTTCTCTTTCAGAAAACATAGCAGCTGCTGTCGGCTACATAAACACTTGTAGCATTACAAACATTATGGGAGTTCAGAAGTGCTAAAGGAAGTTCAGTTCAGAAATAAAAAAAAGGGGCTATGTAGAACCAAGGATCCTCCCAAAATCTCAACTTCACACCACCATTCTGCACCTCGAGCTTACATGGTAACTTTTGCTGAAAAGATTAAACTACAGACTACACTGCTCTGTTATGCGCAAATAAAAAAAAAGACTACACTGCTCTGTACGAAGAATTAAAGATAAAGCTTCCTCCCACATCACTTCGTATTGCTTCTTGCAAAAGAAAATGAGCTCTGAGAAAATCCAACCATTTCACAGCCTTTCCATCAACATTAGGTATCATTGTATATACGGGAGGCAGCATCTTACCTCCCACTCCCAGCATTCCACACTCTTCGCAAGGTTATTTTAAATAGGATTCCACCGAGATTCAATTATTTGCCTTCTTAGAGCGGGAGAAATCAGAATAGTCTTTGCCGCGACACAACTTCTATACATACAAGCAACAAAAGGTAGTATGGTCTACAAATACATGGATAATTGGAAAGAAAGTTGCTAAAGTGATCTGCATCTGTTCTTTACACATCATCACTGTTATTCAGTAGCACTCTCTCTCTTTACCTATTACAGATTGAGAATACGACGCTGCCCAAATGGATGGCAGAATACGAACGTGATAGTGGCCCAAAATGCCAAGACGAATGAAACAGCACTGACCACATAGAGGATCGGGTCAGAATCATCAGGCGCACTTCCTCTTGTACCGTTCCGTGCCACAGGACCTGAACTGGAAGTGCACGATCTAAGGTTGTTGTTCCCTTTGTAACAGTCCATATCAAATGAGCCAAACTGACCAGAGTCGGGTAGACATCCTGATAAGTTATTGTATGCCACAGAGAACACCTCTAGGCTCTAGGGATGATAGCCGACTTAACTGCCATGGTACCGATCCATTCAGCCTGTTTCCTGATAGGTCTAAGCTTTCAATCTCGCTCATGTTTGCGAAGGTTGCAGGAATCGGATATACTCAGATACTGGAGTAGTAATGTACCACTGCAGTTTGGAGTACACCCAGTAAAGTAGTTGTCGGATAGATCTAACAGCAGAAGACTTGTAATTTTACATATTTCTGGATGGATGTCACCAGTTATACCATTACTAGCAAGGCTTAAAGCTTCCAGATAAGGAAGATTCCATAATGAGGTGTCACGTTCTCCTGAAATATTGTTACCGTGTAAATCCATGACTTGCACACCACCAGACAGATTTCTAGGGAGAGCTCCTTCAAATTTGTTATTGTCTAAGTAAATTGCCCATATGTGAGGTAAGTTACTAGCCCCGTCAAGTATCATACCCCCAAGATTATTGTTTGAGAGCTTCAATATTGCTGCAGAACAATTGAACAAGCAAGATGGTACCTCTCCTGCAAACTTGTTATTTGATAGGTCCATAATACTAATGTCGCCAATGCTGCACAGTGATGGTGGTATTGTTCCAGAAATAATATTGTAGGAAACATCAAACCAATGTCGGCTGGCAGTTGTCCTTCTATTAGGTTCAGAGATATGTTCACATGTTCTAGATCTAATGATCCAAGTAGTGAGTTATTTGCAAGATCCAGGTAAACTTCAGGATTAGTTTGGTGCTCCCATATCGGATCTAATGATCCAACTAGTGTGTTGTTTGCAAGGTCCAGGTAAACTAGTGTCGCCTCATTTGTGAACAGCCAATTAGGCATGCTTCCTGGCAAATTATTGTTGGACAAATCAAGAAACTGTAGGTGATGCTGTGTGCGCAGGAAATTAGGCTCTGTAATAATGCTCTTATCAAGGTTACACCAAGAGAGCATTAGTGTATTCAACTGAAATTTAGGTACCCAACCATGCAGTTGCGTTTGAACTACCAAATCAGTATTCCTGGACAGATCTATCTCTTTGAGCTTGATACAGTTTCTCAACCAAAATAAATAAAATTTACCGCCTAGCATGTTTTCAGAAAACAAGATAGTTTGAAGCACTGGGGAACACTTCCAGGATGAATTTATAGATATATATGTCCTTGTAAGAGGTTTTCTGAAAGATCCAAGTACTCAAGGTAGGGAGGTGCAAATACGGATGTTGGGACCATGGTTTTGGGTACCGCCCGAGAAAACCGGTTACCGGGCGGTTACCGTGTTTCCCAGTACCCCACGAGAAATCAACTTCTCAAGCGAAAATTCCAAAATTTTGAATTTAAATGAATTTTGAATGGATTTTTGACGAATTTTGTTCGGATTCAAAAAAATTCATCCGAAATTTGCTCGGAATTTCTCGGTAATCGTGGTAATCGAGTTTCTCGGTGACCCACGAGAAAAAAGTGTCACTCGGTAGCCAAAACCTTGGTTGGGACACTACCACTCAATCTATTGGATTTCAAACGCAATTGTCGCAGGTTCCAAGATGAGTTTATAGGTATATGCCCTTCAAAGTGGTTTTCTGAAAGATCCAAGTACTCAAGGCATGAAAGTGCAAATACGGATGCTGGGAGGCTACCACTCAATTGATTGAATCTCAAATGCAATTCTCGCAGATTCCGGAGATTTTTGAAACCTGTCATTTGTACATGCCTTAAAGCAACTAATAAAATTAATTGCACCAACTGAAGGGAATGTTAAACTCATTTGTTTCAGTACCTATATTCTGAAGGGCCCCACCCATGTTGTTTCCATTGAGATTTATGACTTCCAGAGTAACCAATTTGCCGATGGATCTTGAGGTACCCCCTAACAAACGGTTGTCACTGAGGTCAAGATACTTGAGCTTACTCAATCCTTGGAGACCTGAGAAATGGTTTTCTTCAGAATAAGATGATCTGTAATCAAAACTACTGAGAAAATAAATAGTTGCGCGCATGCCACAAGAGTTACATACCCTCGAAATGCTGTAACTTAGCCTGTTGTCAAGAGAAATTCAGTAGCTGAAGGTCCCGAAACGGAGAAAAGACTGTCAAGTTAAGGTTCCAGCATTCATCTTTAATATCAGACACGTACTGGTGGGTATCTTGGAAAAGGTCGAGATGCGATATCCGTCGCGTGCTACTGTCGCATGTGATCCTTTCCCACGAGCAGCAGTCATGACCGTCTCCCCAAGAAGTGGGAACCATGTACTGCACGCTCATGAACCAAGAGCTAATATCCATGAGGGCTGCCCTCTCATCCATGAAGCAGCCCGAACAACTCAGAAACATGGAGTTCAGTGTGCCAAGGACCAGGAATCATGTCATGATCTCAATGAACCTAGCTAATTGCATAAAACCACCATATTTCGGGCTTCTTCTGCAGAAAACCACCTGATCCCCTAATCATTTGCAAAAATCAACGCGCAATCAGTATTTTTTTTTCATTTAACACTGGTCAGGTGATTTAGCCCGTTTAATCATTTTCTGACAAGTGGGGCCGGAATGTAAGGAGCTGATTTGGCAACATATTAATAAACATACCCCTACATCTAAAAGAAAAACACAACCATGCCCTCCCCTTGTGGATACACTACAGGAATCGCACCCTATGCCGACGGCCAGGGCCATCGGCATAGCCCTGACTAGCCGTCGGGACAGGCCTATGCCGACGGCCCCCGTCGGCAACATATCTGTCGGCGTAGCCCGGATGGCCGTCGGCATAGAACGGCCGTCGGCATAGACCCTATCCCGACGGTGGCCGTACATCTATGCCGACGGCACTGGCCGTCGGCAATGCCATCGCCTAACGGCGGTTGTCGTCAACTGCTGAGCAACGGCGGCTCGCCACGTGGCTGAAGGAAATATGCCCTAGAGGCAATAATAAAGTTATTATTTATTTCCTCATATCATGATAAATGTTTATTATTCATGCTAGAATTGTATTAACCGGAAACATGATACATGTGTGAATACATAGACAAACATATAAGTCACTAGTATGCCTCTACTTGACTAGCTCATTAATCAAAGATGGTTATGTTTCCTAACCATAGACATGTGTTGTTATTTAATTAATGGGATCACATCATTAGGAGAATGATGTGATTGACATGACCCATTCCGTTAGCCTAGCACTTGATCGCTTAGTATATTGCTATTGCTTTCTTCATGACTTATACATGTTCCAAAGAACTATGAGATTATGCAACTCCTGCCACCGGAGGAACACTTTGGTGCTACCAAACGTCACAACGAATCGGGTGATTATAAAGGAGTACTACAGGTGTCTCCAAAGGTACATGTTGGGTTGGCGATTTCGAGATTAGGTTTTGTCACTCCGATTGTCGGAGAGGTATCTCTGGCCTTCTCGGTAATACACATCACATAAGCCTTGCAAGCATTGCAACTAATAAGTTAGTTGTAGATGATGTATTACGAACGAGTAAAGAGACTTGCCGGTAACGAGATTGAACTAGGTATTGGATACCGACGATCGAATCTCGAGCAAGTAACATACCGATGACAAAGGGAACAACGTATGTCGTTATGCGGTTCGACCGATAAAGATCTTCAGAGAATATGTAGGAACCAATATGGGCATCCAGGTTCCGCTTATTGGTTATTGACCAAGAATAGTTCTAGGTCATGTCTACATAGTTCTCGAACCCGTAGGGTCCGCACGCTTAACGTTACGGCGATGCTTTTATTACGAGTTTACAAGTTTTGATGTACGAAGTTTGTTCGAGTCCCAGATGTGATCACGGACATGACGAGGAGTCTCGAAATGGTCGAGACATAAAGATTGATATATTGGAAGCCTATATTTGGATATCGGAATGGTTCCGGGTGAAATCGGGATTTTACCGGAACACCGGGGGGTTACCGGAACCTTCCCGAGGGTTAATGGGCCTTAGTGGGCCATATGGGAGAAGAGGAGGGCCGGCCAGGGCAGGCCGCGCGCCCCTCCCCCCTAGTCCGAATAGGACAAGGAGAGGGGGCGCGCCTCTTCCTCTTTCCCCTTCCCCTTTCCTTCTCCAACAAGGCAAGAGGGGGAGTCCTACTCCGGTGGGAGTAGGACTCCTCCAGCGCACCCTTAGGGGCCGCCGCACCTCCCTCCCTCCTTTATATACGGGGCAGGGAGCACCCCAGACACACAAGTTGATCTACGGATCGTTCCTTAGCTGCAGGTGGTGCCCCTCCACCATATTCCACCTCGGTCATATCGCTATGGAGTTTAGGCGAAGCCTCGCTACCGGTAGAGCATCATCATCGCCACCACGCCGTCAGGTCGACGGAACTCATCCCCGACGCTTTGCTGGATCGGAGCCCGGGATCGTCATCGAGCTGAACGTGTGCTGAACTCGGAGGTGCCGTGACGTTCGGTACTTGGATCGGTCGGATCGTGAAGACGCATAACTACATCATCAACCGCGTTGTCATAACGCTTCGCTTACGGTCTCACGAATGCGTGGACAATACTCTCCCCTCTCGTTGCTATGCCATCACCATGATCTTGCGTGTGCGTAGGAATTTTTTTGAAATTACTATGTTCCCCAACAGTGGCATCCGAGCCTGGTTTTATGCGTTGATGTTATATGCACGAGTAGAACACAAGTGAGTTGTGGGCGATACAAGTCATACTGCTTACCAGTGAAGGAAATATGCCCTAGAGGCAATAATAAAGTTATTATTTATTTCCTTATATCATGATAAATGTTTATTATTCATGCTAGAATTGTATTAACCGGAAACATAATACATGTGTGAATACATAGAAAAACAGTGTGTCACTAGTATGCCTATACTTGACTAGCTCGTTAATGAAAGATGGTTATGTTTCCTATCCATAGACATGAGTTTTATTTTGATTAACGGGATCACTTCATTAGGAGAATGATCTGATTGACATGACCCATTCCGTTAGCCTAGCACTTGATCGCTTAGTATGTTGCTATTGCTTTCTTCATGACTTATACATGTTCCTGTAACTATGAGATTATGCAACTCCGTTTACCGGAGGAACACTTTGGTACTACCAAACGTCACAACGAATCGGGTGATTATAAAGGAGTACTACAGGTGTCTCCAAAGGTACTTGTTGGGTTGGCGATTTCGAGATTAGGTTTTGTCACTCCAATTGTCGGAGAGGTATCTCTAGGCCTTCTCGGTAATACACATCACATAAGCCTTGCAAGCATTACAACTAATGAGTTAGTTGTGAGATGATGTATTACGGAACGAGTAAAGAGACTTGCCAGTAACGAGATTGAACTAGGTATTGGATACCGACGATCGAATCTCGGCAAGTAACATACCGATGACAAAGGGAACAACGTATGTTGTTGTGCGGTCTGACCGATAAAGATCTTCAGAGAATATGTAGGAACCAATATGGGCATCCAGGTCCCGCTTATTGGTTATTGACCGAGATGTGTCTCGGTCATGTCTACATTGTTCTCGAACCGTAGGGTCCGCACGCTTAAGGTTTCAAGGACGGTTATATTATAAGTTTGTGTATTTTGATGTACGAAGGTTGTTCGAGTCCCGGATATGATCACGGACATCACGAGGAGTCTCGAAATGGTCGAGACATAAAGATTTATATATTGGACGGATATATTTGGACACCGGAAAGGTTCCGGAGAAGTTTGGAGCTCCGGAGGTTACCGGAACCCCCGGGAGGTATATGGGCCTTATTGGGCCCATGTAGGAGGAAGGAGAAGGAACAAGGAGGGGGCGCGCCCCAAGCCCAATCCGACTGGGGAGGGGGCCGCCCCCTTTCCTTTCTCCTTCCCCTCTTCCTATTTCTACTACTAGTACTACTTCCTAAATACTAGTACTCTTTCCTTCCCTCCAAATAAGATATGGAAAAGAGAGGAAACCTACTTGGAGTAGGTTTCCTCCCTTGCGCGCCCCTGGGCCGCCACCTCCTCCTCCCTCCTTTATATACGGGGAGGGGGCACCCTAGAACACACAAGTTGATCCTTGAGATCGCTCCTCAGCTGCAGTGCGGTGCCCCCTCCACCATATTCCACCTCGGTCATATCGTAGCGGTGCTTAGGTGAAGCCCCGCGTCGGTGAAACATCAAGATCGTCACCACGCCGTCGTCCGACGGAACTTCTTCTCCCCGAGCTTTGCTGGATCGGAGCCCGTGGAGCGCCATCGAGCTGAACGTGTGCCAAGAACTCGGAGGCGCCGGAGTAACGGGCGCTTGGATCGGCTGGATCGTGAGGAGAACGTGACGACTACTTCCTCTACGTCATCATCGACTCGGAGGTGCCGGAGTAACGGCGCTTGGGATCGGCAGGATCGCGAGGAGAACGTGACGACTACTTCCTCTACGCCAGATCGCTTCCGCTAACGGTTCACGAGGGTACGTAGACAACACTCTCCCCTCTCGTTGCTATGCCATCACCATGGTCCTGTGTGCGAGGAAATTTTTGAAATTACTGCGTTCCCTAACAAAGTGGCATCCGAGCCTGGTTTTATGCGTTGATGTCATATGCACGAGTAGAACACAAGTGAGTTGTGGGCGATACAAGTCATACTACCTACCGGCATGTCATACTTTGGTTCAGCGGTATTGTGAGATGAAGCGCCCGGACCGACATTACGCCAGACGCTTACGCGAGACTGGTTTCACCGCTACGAGCATTCGTGGCTTAAAGGTGGCTGGCGGGTGTCTGTCTCTCTCACTTTAGTTGAACCGAGTGACTACGCCCGGTCCTTGAGAAGGTTAAACGGAGTCTATTTGACGAAATATCGTTGTGGTTTTGATGCGTAGGTAAGAACGGTTCTTGCTCAGCCCGTAGCAGCCACGTAAAACTTGCAACAACAAAGTAGAGGACGCCTAACTTGTTTTTGCAGGGCATGTTGTGATGTGATATGGTCAAGACGTGATGCTATATTTTATTGTATGAGATGATCATGTTTTGTAACCGAGTTATCGGCAATCGGCAGGAGCCATATGGTTGTCGCTTATTGTATGAAATGCAACGCCTGTAATTGCTTTTACTTTATCACTAAGCGGTAGCGATAGTCGAGAAGCAATAGATGGCGAAGCGACAACGATGCTACGATGGAGATCAAGGTGTCGCTACCGGTGACGATGGTGATCACGACGGTGCTTGAGATGGAGATCACAAGCACAAGATGATGATGGCCATATCATATCACTTATATTGATTGCATGTGATGTTTATCCTTTATGCATCTTATTTTGCTTTGATTGACGGTAGCATTTTAAGATGATCTCTCACTAAAATTATCAAGTAGTGTTCTCCCGGAGTATGCACCGTTGCCAAAGTTCATCGTGCCGAGACACCACGTGATGATCGGGTGTGATAAGCTTCACGTCCATCTACAACGGGTGCAAGCCAGTTTTGCACACGCAGAATACTCAGGTTATACTTGACGAGCCTAGCCTATGCAGATATGGCCTCGAACACGGAGACCGAAAGGTCGGCGTGAATCATATAGTAGATATGATCAACATAAGATGTTCACCATTGAAAACTACTCCATCTCACGTGATGATCGGTTATTGTTTAGTTGATTTGGATCACGTGATCACTTAGATGACTAGAGAGATGTCTGTCTAAGTGGGAGTTCTTAAGTAATATGATTAATTGAACTTAAATTTATCATGAACTTAGTACCGATAGTATCTTGCTTGTCTATGTCTGCTTGTAGATTGATGGCTCGCCGTTGTTCCGTTGAATTTTAATGCGTTCCTTGAGAAAGCAAAGTTGAAAGATGATGGTAGCAATTACACGGACTGGGTCCAGAATCTCGAGGATTATCCTCATTGCTGCACGTAAGAGTTACGCCCCGGATGCACCGCTAGGTGCCGTGCCCGGCCGATGTAACCGACGACGTTAAGAACGCCCGCAGAGCAAAGTCGATGACTACTCTATAGTTCAGTGTGCCATGCTTTACGGCTTAGAACCGGGTCTTCAACGACGTTTTGAAAGTCGTGGAGCATACGAGATGTTCCAAGAGTTGAAGTTGATATTTCAACAGAATGCCCGGATTGAGAGATATGAAGTCTCCAATAAGTTCTATGGCTGCAAAATGGAGGAGAATGGGTCTGTCAGTGAGCACATACTCAGAATGTCTGGGTATTACAATCACTTGACTCAACTGGGAGTTGATCTTCCGGATGATTGTGTCATTGATGTAATTCTTCAATCACCGCCACCAAGCTACAAAGGCTTCGTGATGAACTATAATATGCAAGGGTTAGTAAAGACTATGCTCGAGCTCTTCGCAATGCTGAAAGCTGCGGAGGTAGAAATCAAGAAGGAGCATCAAGTGTTGATGGTCAATAAGACCACTAGTTTCAAGAAGAAAGGCAAAGGGAAGAAAAAGGGGAACTTCAAGAAGAACAGCAAACAAGTTGCTGCTCAAATGAAGAAACCCAAGTCTGGACCTAAACCTGAAACTGAGTGCTTCTACTGCAAGCAGACTGGTCACTGGAAGCGGAACTGCCCCAAGTATTTGGCGGATAAGAAGGATGGCAAGGTGAACAAAGGTATATGTGATATACATGTTATTGATGTGTACCTTACCAGAGCTCACAGTAGCACCTGGGTATTTGATACTGGTTCTGTTGCTAATATTTGCAACTCAAACAGTGGACTACAGATTGCTTAACACCGGCAAAGGACGAGGTGACGATGCGCGTGGGAAATGGTTCCAAAGTCGATGTGGTCGCGGGTCGGCACGCTACCTCTACATCTACCTTCGGGATTAGTTTTAGACCTAAATAATTGTTATTTGGTGCCAGCGTTAAGCATGAACATTATATCTGGATCTTGTTTGATGCGAGACGGTTATTCATTTAAATCAGAGAATAAAGGTTGTTCTATTTATATGAATAATATCTTTTATGGTCATGCATCCTTGAAGAGTGGTCTATTCTTGATGAATCTCGATAGTAGTGATACACATATTCATAATGTTGAAACCAAAAGATGCAGAGTTGATAATGATAGTGCGACTTATTTGTGGCATTGCCGTTTAGGTCATATCGGTATAAAGCGCATGAAGAAACTCCATACCGATGGACTTTTGGAGTCACTTGATTATGAATCACTTGGCACTTAAGTAACCGTGCCTCATGGGCAAGATGACTAAAACCCCGCTTCTCGGTACAATGGAGAGAGCAACAGATTTGTTGGAAATCATACATAGGATGTATGTGGTCCAATGAATGTTGAGGCTCGTATGGCGGATATCGTTATTTTCTCACCTTCACAGATGATTTAAGCAGATATGGGTATATCTTCTTAATGAAGCATAAGTCTGAAACATTTGAAAAGTTCAAAGAATTTCAGAGTGAAGTTGAAAATCATCGTAATAAGAAAATAAAGTTTCTACGATCTGATCGTGGAGGCGAATATTTGAGTTACGAGTTTGGTCTACATTTGAAACAAAGGCGGAATAGTTTCGCAACTCACGCCACCGGAACACCACAGCGCAATGGTGTGTACGAACGTCAGAATCGCACTTTACTAGATATGGTGCGATCTATGATGTCTCTTACAGATTTACCGCTATCGCTTTTGGGGTTATGCTCTTGAGACGGCCGCATTCACGCTGAATAGAACACCATCAAAATCCGCTGAGACGACACCTTATGAACTGTGGTTTAGCAAGAAACCAAGGTTGTCGCTTTCTTAAAGTTTGGGGATGCGATGCTTATGTGAAAAAGCTTCAACCTGATAAGCTCGAACCTAAATCGGAGAAATGTGTCTTCATAGGATACCCAAAGGAGACAGTTGGGTACACCTTCTATCACAGATCCGAAGGCAAGACATTTGTTGCTAAGAATGGATCCTTTCTAGAGAAGGAGTTTATCTCGAAAGAAGTGAGTGGGAGGAAAGTAGAACTTGATGAGGTAACTGAACAATCTCCCTTATTTGAAAGTAGTTTATCACGTAAACCAGTTTCTGCGATGTCTACACCAAATAGTGAGGAAGTTGATGATGTTGATCATGAAACTTCAGATCAAGTTACTACGTAACCTCAGAGATCAACCAGAATAAAATCCGCACTGCAGTGGTACGGCAATCCTGTTCGGAAATCATGCTACTAGATCATGATGAACCTACGAACTATGAAGAAGCGATGGTGAGCCCAGATTCCGCAAAATGGCTTGAGGCCATGAAATCCGAGATGAGATCCATGTATGAAAACAAAGTATGGACTTTGGTTGACTTGCCCGAGGGTCGGCAAGCAATAGAAAACAAATGGATCTTCAAGAAGAAGACTGACGCTGACGGTAATATTGCTGTCTACAAAGCTCGACTTGTCGCAAAGGGTTTTCGACAAGTTCAAGGGATTGACTACGATGAGACCTTCTCACCAGTAGCGATGCTTAAGTCTGTCCGAATCATGTTAGCAATTGCCGCATTTTATGATTATGAAATTTGGCAAATGGATGTAAAGACCGCATTCCTAAATGGATTTTTGGAAGAAGAGTTGTATATGATGCAACCAGAAGGTTTTATCGATCCAAAGGGAGCTAACAAAGTGTGCAAGCTCCAAATGATCCATTTATGGACTGGTGCAAGCATCTCGGAGTTGGAATAAACGCTTTGATAGTGTGATCAAAGTATTTGGGTTTATACAGACTTATGGAGAAGCCTGTATCTACAAGAAAGTGAGTGGGAGCTCAGTAGCATTTACGATATTATATGTAGATGACATATTATTGATCGGAAATGATATAGAATTTCTGGATAGCATAAAGGGATACTTGAACAAGAGTTTTTCAATGAAAGACCTTGGTGAAGCTGCTTACATATTGGGCATCAAGATCTATAGAGATAGATCAAGACGCTTAATTGGACTTTCACAAAGCACATACCTTGATAAAGTTTTGAAGAAGTTCAAAATGGATCGTGCAAAGAAAGGTTTTTACCTGTATTACAAGGTGTGAAATTGAGTCAGACTCAATGCCCGACCACGGCAGAAGATAGAGAGAAAATGAAAGATGTTCCCTATGCTTCAGCCATAGGCTCTATCATGTATGCAATGCTGTGTACCAGACCTGACGTATGCTTAGCTGTAAGCTTGGCAGGAAGGTACCAAAGTAATCCAGAGTGGATCATCGGACAGCGTCAAGAACATCCTGAAATACCTGAAAAGGACTAAGGATATGTTTCTCGATATGGAGGTGACAAAGAGCTAGTCGTAAATGGTTACGCCGATGTAAGCTTTGACACTGATCCGGACGATTCTAAATCGCAAACCGGATACGTGTTTTTATTAAACGGTGGAGCTGTCGGTTGGTGCAGTTCTAAACAAAGCGCCGTATGGATCTACATGTGAAGCGGAATACATAGCTGCTTGGAAGCAGCAAATGAAGGAGTCTGGATGAAAGAGTTCATTTCGATCTAGGTGTTGTACCTAGTGCATCGGGACCAATGAAGATCTTCTCGTGACAATCTTGGTGCAATTGCCTTGGCAAAGGAATCCAGATTTCACAAGAGGACCAAGCATATCAAGAGACGCTTCAATTCCATTCGGGACCAAGTCCAAGTGGGAGACATAGAGATTTGCAAAGTACATACGGATCTGAACATTGCAGACCCGGTGACTAAGCCTCTTCCACGAGCAAAACATGATCAGCACCAAGACTCCATGGGTGTTAGAATCATTACTGAGTGAACTAGATTATTGACTCTAGTGCAAGTGGGAGACTGAAGGAAATATGCCCTAGAGGCAATAATAAAGTTATTATTTATTTCCTTATATCATGATAAATGTTTATTATTCATGCTAGAATTGTATTAACCGGAAACATAATACATGTGTGAATACATAGACAAACAGAGTGTGACTAGTATGCCTCTATTTGACTAGCTCGTTAATCAAAGATGGTTATGTTTCCTAACCATAGACATGAGTTGTCATTTGATTAACGGGATCACATCATTAGGAGAATGATCTGATTGACATGACCCATTCCGTTAGCCTAGCACTTGATCGCTTAGTATGTTGCTATTGCTTTCTTCATGACTTATACATGTTCTGTAACTATGAGATTATGCAACTCCTGCTTACCGGAGGAACACTTTGGTACTACCAAACGTCACAACGTAATCGGGTGATTATAAAGGAGTACTACAGTGTGTCTCCAAAGGTACTTGTTGGGTTGGCGTATTTCGAGATTAGGTTTTGTCACTCCGATTGTCGAGAGGTATCTCTAGGTTTCTCGGTAATACACATCACATATGCCTTGCAAGCATTACAACTAA
This sequence comes from Aegilops bicornis, assembly GCA_021605145.1. Lineage (NCBI taxonomy): Eukaryota > Viridiplantae > Streptophyta > Magnoliopsida > Poales > Poaceae > Aegilops > Aegilops bicornis. The sequence goes on from CM038670.1 coordinate 30,212,501, forward strand.
TGAGTTAGTTGTGAGATGATGTATTACGGAACGAGTAAAGAGACTTGCCGGTAACGAGATTGAACTAGGTATTGGATACCGACGATCGAGTCTCGGGCAAGTAACATACCGATGACAAAGGGAACAACGTATGTTGTTATGCGGTCTGACCGATAAAGATCTTCAGAGAATATGTAGGAACCAATATGGGCATCCAGGTCCCGCTTATTGGTTATTGACCGGAGATGTGTCTCGGTCATGTCTACATTGTTCTCGAACCGTAGGGTCCGCACGCTTAAGGTTTCGATGACGGTTATATTATAAGTTTGTGTATTTTGATGTACCAAGGTTGTTCGAGTCCCGGATATGATCACGGACATGACGAGGAGTCTCGAAATGGTCGAGACATAAAGATTTATATATTGGACGGATATATTTGGACACCGGAAAGGTTCCGGAGAAGTTTGGAGCTCCGGAGGTTACCGAACCCCTGGAGGTATATGGGCCTTATTGGGCCCATGTAGGAGGAAGGAGAAGGAACAAGGGAGGGGGCGCGCCTCAAGCCCAATCCGACTGGGGAGGGGGCCGCCCCCTTTCCTTTCTCCTTCCCCTCTTCCTATTTCTACTACTAGTACTACTTCCTAAATACTAGTACTCTTTCCTTCCCCTCCAAATAAGATATGGAAGAGAGGGAAACCTACTTGGAGTAGGTTTCCCCCTCCCTTGCGCCCCTTGGGCCGGCCACCTCCTCCTCCCTCCTTATATATCACGGGAGGGGGGCACCCTAGAACACACAAGTTGATCCTTGAGATCGCTCCTCAGCTGCAGGCGGTGCCCCCTCCACCATATTCCACCTCGGTCATATCGAAGCGGTGCTTAGGTGAAGCCCCGCCGGTGAAACATCAAGATCGCTACCACGCCCGTCAGGCCGACGGAACTTCTTCTCCCCGGAGCTTTGCTGGATCGGAGCCCGTGGAGCGTCATCGAGCTGAACGTGTGCCAAGAACTCGGAGGCGCCGGAGTAACGGCGCTTGGATCGGCTGGATCGTGAGGAGAACGTACGACTACTTCCTCTACGTCATCATCGACTCGGAGGTGCCGGAGTAACGGCGCTGGGATCGGCAGGATCGCGAGGAGAACGTACGACTACTTCCTCTACGCCAGATCGCTTCCGCTAACGGTCTACGAGGGTACGTAGACAACACTCTCCCCTCTCGTTGCTATGCCATCACCATGGTCCTGTGTGTGCGTAGGAAATTTTTTGAAATTACTGCGTTCCCTAACAACCAGCATGTCATACTTTGGTTCGGCGGTATTGTGAGATGAAGCGGCCCGGACCGACATTACGCGTACGCTTACGCGAGACTGGTTTCACCGCTGCGAGCACTCGTTGCTTAAAGGTGACTGGCGGGTGTCTGTCTCTCTCACTTTAGTTGAACTGAGTGTGGCTACGCCCGTCCTTGCGAAGGTTAAAACAACACCAACTTGACAAACTATCGTTGTGGTTTTGATGCGTAGGTAAGAACGGTTCTTGCTCAGCCCGTAGCAGCCACGCAAAACTTGCAACAACAAAGTAGAGGACGCCTAACTTGTTTTTGCAGGGCATGTTGTGATGTGACATGGTCAAGACGTGATGCTATATTTTATTGTATGAGATGATCATGTTTTGTAACCGAAGTTATCGGCAATCGGCAGGAGCCATATGGTTGTCGCTTATTGTATGAAATGCAAGCGTCATGTAATTGCTTTACTTTATCACTAAGCGGTAGCGATAGTCGAGAAGCAATAGTTGGCGAGACGACAACGATGCTACGATGGAGATCAAGGTGTCGCTACCGTTACGATGGTGATCACGACGGTGCTTTGGAGATGGAGATCACAAGCACAAGATGATGATGGCCATATCATATCACTTATATTGATTACATGTGATGTTTATCCTTTATGCATCTTATCTTGCTTTGATTGACGGTAGCATTTTAAGATGATCTCTCACTAAAAATTATCAAGACGTGATCTCCCTGAGTATGCACCGTTGCCAAAGTTCGTCGTGCCCAGACACCACATGATGATCGGGTGTGATAAGCTCTACGTACATCTACAACGGGTGCAAGCCAGTTTTGCACACGCAGAATACTCAGGTTAAACTTGAGGAGCCTAGCATATGTAGATATGGCCTCGGAACACGGAGACCGAAAGGTCGAGCGTGAATCATATAGTAGATATGATCAACGTAGTGATGTTCACCATTGAAAACTACTCCATCTCACGTGATGATCGGTTATGGTTTAGTTGATTTGGATCACGTGATCACTTAGATGACTAGAGAGATGTCTGTCTAAGTGGGAGTTCTTGAGTAAAATGATTAATTGAACTTAAATTTATCATGAACTTAGTACCTGATAGTATTTTGATTATCTATGTTTGTAGATAGATGGCTCGTGCTGTTGTTCCGTTGAATTTTAATGCGTTCCTTGAGAAAGCAAAATTGAAAGATGATGGTAGCAATTACACGGACTGGGTCCGTAACTTGAGGATTATCCTCATTGCTGCACAGAAGAATTACGTCCTAGAAGCACCGCTGGGTGCCAGGCTTGCTGCAGGAGCAACGCCAGAAGTTGTGAACGTCTGGCAGAGCAAAGCTGATGACTACTCTATAGTTTAGTGTGCCATGCTTTACGGATTAGAACCGGGTCTTCAATGACGTTTTGAACGTCATGGAGCATATGAGATGTTCCAAGAGTTGAAGTTAATATTTCAAGCAAATGCCCGAATTGAGAGATATGAAGTCTCCAATAAGTTCTATAGCTGCAAGATGGAGGAGAATAGTTCATCAAGGAGCATATACTCAAAAATGTCCGGGTATAATAATCACTTGATTCAACCGGGAGTTAATCTTCCGGATGATAGTGTCATTGACAGAATTCTCCAATCATCGCCACCAAGCTACAAGAGCTTCGTAATGAACTATAATATGCAAGGGATGACCAAAACAATTCCCGAGCTCTTCGCAATGCTAAAAGCTGCGGAAGTAGAAATCAAGAAAGAGCATCAAGTGTTGATGGTCAACAAGACCACTAGTTTCAAGAAAAAGGGCAAAGGGAAGAAGAAGGGAACTTCAAAAGAACAGCAAGAAAGTTGCTGCTCAAGAGAAGAAACCCAAGTCTGGACCTAAGCCTGAAACCGAGTGTTTCTACCGCAAGCAAACTGGTCACCGAAGCGGAACTGCCCCAAGTATTTGGCGGATAAGAAGGATGGCAAGGTTACAAAGGTATATGTGATATACATGTTATTGATGTGTACCTTACTAGAGCTCTTAGTAGCACCTGGGTATTGATACCGGTTACATTGCTAATATTTGCAACTCGAAACAGGGACTACGGAATAAGCGAGCACTGGCAAAGGACGAGGTGACGTTGCGTGTGGGAAACGGTTCCAAAGTCAATGTGATCGCGGTCGGCACGCTACCTCTACATCTACCTTCGGGATTAGTTTTAGACCTAAATAATTGTTATTTGGTGCCAGCGTTGAGCATGAACATTATATCTGGATCTTGTTTGATGCGAGACGGTTATTCATTTAAATCAGAGAATAATGGTTGTTCTATTTATATGAGTAATATCTTTTATGGTCATGCACCCTTGAAGAGTGGTCTATTTTATTAAATCTCGATAGTAGTAATACACATATTCATAATGTCGAAGCCAAAAGATGCAAAGTTAATAATGATAGTGCAACTTATTTGTGGCACCGCTGCTTAGGTCATATCGGTGTAAAGCGCATGAAGAAACTCCATACTGATGGACTTTTGGAATCACTTGATTATGAATCACTTGGTACTTAAGTAACCGTGCCTCATATGCAAGATGACTAAAACACCGTTCTCCGGTTCTATGGAGAGAGCAACAGATTTGTTGGAAATCATACATACAGATGTATGTGGTCCGATGAATGTTGAAGCTCGTATGGATATCGTTATTTTCTCACCTTCACAGATGATTTAAGCAGATGTGGGTATATCTTCTTAATGAAACATAAATCTGAAACATTTGAAAAGTTCAAAGAATTTCATAGTGAAGTTGAAAATCATCGTAACAAGAAAATAAAGTTTCTACGATCTGATCGTGGAGAAGAATATTTGAGTTACGAGTTTGGTCTACATTAGAAAAATTGCGGAATAGTTTCGCAACTAACGCCACCTGGAACACCACATCGTAATGGTGTGTCCGAACGTCAGAATCGTGATTTCTTTACTAGATATGGTGCGGTCTATGATGTCTCTTACCGATTTACCGCTATCGCTTTTGGGGTTATGCTTTAGAGACGGCCGCATTCACGTTAAATAGGGCACCATCAAAAACTGCTAAGACGACTCCTTATGAACTATGGTTTGGCAAGAAACCAAAGTTGTCGTTTCTAAAAGTTTGGGGCTGCGATGCTTATGTGAAAAAACTTCAACCTGATAAGCTTGAACCCAAATCGGAAAAATGTGTCTTCATAGGATACCCAAAGGAAACAGTTGGGTACACCTTCTATCACAGATCCGAAGGCAAGACATTCGTTGCTAAGAATGGATCCTTTCTAGAGAAGGAGTTTCTCTCGAAAGAAGTGAGTGGGAGAAAAGTGGAACTTGATGAGGTTACAGTACCAGCTCCCTTATTGGAAAATGGTTCATCACAGAAATCGGTTCCTGTGACACCTACACCAACTAGTGAGGAAGTTAATGATGATGATCATGAAACTTCAGATCAAGTTTCTACTGAACTACGTAGGTCAACTAGAGTAAGATCCACACCAGAGTGGTACGGTAATTGAAGGAAATATGCCCTAGAGGCAATAATAAAGTTATTATTTATTTCCTTATATCATGATAAATGTTTATTATTCATGCTAGAATTGTATTAACCGGAAACATAATACATGTGTGAATACATAGACAAACAGAGTGTCACTAGTATGCCTCTACTTGACTAGCTCGTTAATCAAACATGGTTATGTTTCCTAACCATAGACATGAGTTGTCATTTGATTAACGGGATCACATCATTAGGAGAATGATCTGATTGACATGACCCATTCCGTTAGCCTAGCACTTGATCGCTTAGTATGTTGCTATTGCTTTCTTCATGACTTATACATGTTCCTGTAACTATGAGATTATGCAACTCCTGCCATCGGAGGAACACTTTGGGTACTACCAAACGCCACAACGTGAATCGGGTGATTATAAAGGAGTATTACAGGTGTCTCCAAAGGTACTTGTTGGGTTGGCGTATTTCGAGATTAGGTTTTGTCACTCCGATTGTCGGAGAGGTATCTCTGGGCCTTCTCGGTAATACACATCACATAAGCCTTGCAAGCATTGCAACTAATGAGTTAGTTGTGAGATGATGTATTACGGAACGAGTAAAGAGACTTACCGTAACGAGATTGAACTAGGTATTGGATACCGACGATCGAATCTCGGGCAAGTAACATACCGATGACAAAAGGAACAACGTATGTTGTTATGCGCGGTTCCGACCGATAAAGATCTTCAGAGAAAATGTAGGAGCCAATATGGGCATCCAGGTCCCGCTATTGGTTATTGACCGGAGATGTGTCTCGATCATGTCTACATTGTTCTCGAACCGTAGGGTCCGTGACGCTTAAGGTTTCGATGACGGTTATATTATGAGTTTGTGTATTTTGATGTACCGAAGGTTGTTCGAGTCCCGGATATGATCACGGACATGACGAGGAGTCTCGAAATGGTCGAGACATAAAGATTGATATATTGGACGGATATATTTGGACACCGGAAAGGTTCCGGAGAAGTTTGGAGCTCGGAGGTTACCGAACCCCGGAGGTATATGGGCCTTATTGGGCCCATGTAGGAGGAAGGAGAAGGAACAAGGGAGGGGGCGCGCCCCAAGCCCAATCCGACTAAAGGGGCAATGCCCCCCCTTTCCTTTCTCCTTCCCTCTTCCTATTCCTACTACTAGTACTACTTCCTAATACTAGTACTCTTTCCTTCCCTCCAAATAAGATAAGGAAACCTACTTGGAGTAGGTTTCCTCCTTGGTGCGCGCCCCTTGGGCCGGCCACCTCCTCCCTCCCTCCTTTATATACGGGAGGGGGGCACCCTAGGACACACAAGTTGATCCTTGAGATCGCTCTCAGCCGCAGCGGTGCCCCCTCCACCATATTCCACCTCGGTCATATCAGAGCGGTGCTTAGGCGAAGCCCTGCGTCGGTGAAACATCAAGATCGTCACCACGCCGTCGTGCTGACGGAACTCCTTCTCTCCGGAGCTCTGCTGGATCGGAGCCCGTGGAGCATCATCGAGCTGAACGTGTGCCAAGAACTCGGAGGCGCCGGAGTAACGGCGCTGGGATCGGCTGGATCGTGAGGAGAACGTACGACTACTTCCTCTACGTCATCATCGACTCGGAGGTGCCGGAGTAACGGCGCTGGGATCGGCAGGATCGCGAGGAGAACGTCGACTACTTCCTCTACGCCAGATCGCTTCCGCCACGGTCTACGAGGGTACGAGACAACACTCTCCCTCTCGTTGCTATGCCATCACCATGGTCCCGTGTGTGCGAGGGAAAATTTTTGAAATTACTGCGTTCCCTAACAAGTGGCATCCGAGCCTGGTTTTATGCGTTGATGTCATATGCACGAGTAGAACACAAGTGAGTTGTGGGCGATACAAGTCATACCGCCTACCGGCATGTCATACTTTGGTTCAGCGGTATTGTGAGATGAAGCGCCCGGACCGACATTACGCCAGACGCTTACGCGAGACTGGTTTCACCGCTACGAGCATTCGTGCTTAAAGGTGGCTGGCGGGTGTCTGTCTCTCTCAATTTAGTTGAACTGAAAAGGCTACGCCCGTCCTTGAGAAGGTTAAAACGGAGTCTATTTGACGAAGTATCGCTGTGGTTTTGATGTGTAGGTAAGAACGGTTCTTGCTCAGCCCGTAGCAGCCACGTAAAACTTGCAACAACAAAGTAGAGGACGTCTAACTTGTTTTTGCAGGGCATGTTGTGATGTGATATGGTCAAGACATGATGCTATATTTTATTGTATGAGATGATCATGTTTTGTAACCGAAGTTATCGGCAATCGGCAGGAGCCATATGGTTGTCGCTTTATTGTATGAAATGCAACGCCTGTAATTGCTTTACTTTATCACTAAGCGGTAGCGATAGTCGAGAAGCAATAGATGGCGAACGACAACGATGCTACGATGGAGATCAAGGTGTCGCTACCGGTGACGATGGTGATCACGACGGTGCTTCGAGATGGAGATCACAAGCACAAGATGATGATGGCCATATCATATCACTTATATTGATTGCATGTGATGTTTATCCTTTATGCAACTTATTTTGCTTTGATTGACGGTAGCATTTTAAGATGATCTCTCACTAAAATTATCAAGTAGTGTTCTCCCGAGTATGCACCGTTGCCAAAGTTCGTCGTGCCGAGACACCACGTGATGATCGGGTGTGATAAGCTCTCACGTCCATCTACAACGGGTGCAAGCCAGTTTTGCACACGCAGAATACTCAGGTTATACTTGACGAGCCTAGCATATGCAGATATGGCCTCGGAACACGGAGACCGAAAGGTCGGCGTGAATCATATAGTAGATATGATCAACATAAGATGTTCACCATTGAAAACTACTCCATCTCACGTGATGATCGGTTATGGTTTAGTTGATTTGGATCACGTGATCACTTAGATGACTAGAGAGATGTCTGTCTAAGTGGGAGTTCTTAAGTAATATGATTAATTGAACTTAAATTTATCATGAACTTAGTACCGATAGTATCTTGCTTGTCTATGTCTGTTTGTAGATTGATGGCTCGTGGCCGTTGTTCCGTTGAATTTTAATGTGTTCCTTGAGAAAGCAAAGTTGAAAGATGATGGTAGCAATTACACGGACTGGGTCCAGAATCTGAGGATTATCCTCATTGCTGCACGTAAGAGTTACGCCCCGGATGCACCGCTAGGTGCCAGTCCCGCTGGCCGATGTAACCGACGACGTTAAGAACGTCTGGCGAGCAAAGTCGATGACTACTCTATAGTTCAGGTGTGCCATGCTTTACGGCTTAGAACCGGGTCTTCAACGACGCTTTTGAAAGTCGTGGAGCATACGAGATGTTCCAAGAGTTGAAGTTGATATTTCAACAGAATGCCCGGATTGAGAGATATGAAGTCTCCAATAAGTTCTATAGCTGCAAAATGGAGGAGAATGGGTCTGCTGCTGAGCACATACTCGTAATGTCCGGGTATTACAATCACTTGACTCAACCGAGAGTTGATCTTCCGGATGATTGTGCCATTGATGTAATTCTTCAATCACCGCCACCAAGCTACAAAGGCTTCGTGATGAACTATAATATGCAAGGGTTAGTAAAGACTATGCTCGAGCTCTTCGCAATCTGAAAGCTGCGGAGGTAGAAATCAAGAAGGAGCATCAAGTGTTGATGGTCAATAAGACCACTAGTTTCAAGAAGAAAGGCAAAGGGAAGAAGAAGGGAACTTCAAGAAGAACAGCAAACAAGTTGCTGCTCAAGTGAAGAAACCCAAGTCTGGACCTAAACCTGAAATCGAAAGTGCTTCTACCGCAAGCAGATCGGTCACCGGAAGCGGAACTGCCCCAAGTATTTGGCGGATAAGAAGGATGGCAAGGTGAACAAAGGTATATGTGATATACATGTTATTGATGTGTACCTTACTAGAGCTCGCAGAGCACCGGGTATTTGATACTGGTTTTGTTGCTAATATTTGCAACTCAAACAGGGACTACAGATTGCTTAACACGGGCAAAGGACGAGGTGACGATGCGCGTGGGAAATGGTTCCAAAGTCGATGTGATCGCAGTCGGCACGCTACCTCTACATCTACCTTCGGGATTAGTTTTAGACCTAAATAATTGTTATTTGGTGCCAGCGTTAAGCATGAACATTATATCTGGATCTTGTTTGATGCGAGACGGTTATTCATTTAAATCAGAGAATAAGGGTTGTTCTATTTATATGAATAATATCTTTTATGGTCATGCACCCTTGAAGAGTGGTCTATTTTAATGGATCTCGATAGTAGTGATACACATATTCATAATGTTGAAACCAAAAGATGCAGAGTTGATAATGATAGTGCGACTTATTTGTGGCATTGCCGTTTAGGTCATATCGGTATAAAACGCATGAAGAAACTCCATCTTGATGGACTTTTGGAGTCACTTGATTATGAATCACTTGGCACTTGCGAACCGTGCCTCATGGGCAAGATGACTAAAACCCCGTTCTCCGGTACTATGGAGAGAGCAACAGATTTGTTGGAAATCATACATACAGATGTATGTGGTCCAATGAATGTTGAAGCTCGTGGCGGATATCGTTATTTTCTCACCTTCACAGATGATTTAAGCAGATATGGGTATATCTTCTTAATGAAACATAAGTCTGAAACATTTGAAAAGTTCAAAGAATTTCAGAGTGAAGTTGAAAATCATCGTAATAAGAAAATAAAGTTTCTACGATCTGATCGTGGAGGCGAATGTTACGAGTTTGGTCTACATTTGAAACAATGCGGAATAGTTTCGCAACTCACGCCACCCGGAACACCACAGCGCAATGGTGTGTCCGAACGTCGTAATCGCACTTTACTAGATATGGTGCGATCTATGATGTCTCTTACAGATTTACCGCTATCGCTTTTGGGGTTATGCTCTTGAGACGGCTGCATTCACGCTGAATAGAACACCGTCAAAATCCGTTGAGACGACACCTTATGAACTGTGGTTTAGCAAGAAACCAAAGTTGTCGCTTTCTTAAAGTTTGGGGATGCGATGCTTATGTGAAAAGCTTCAACCTGATAAGCTCGAACCTAAATCGGAGAAATGTATCTTCATAGGATACCCAAAGGAGACAGTTGGGTACACCTTCTATCACAGATCCGAAGGCAAGGCATTTGTTGCTAAAATTGTTTCCTTTCTAGATAATGAGTTTCTCTCGAAAGAAGTGTGTGGGAGGAAAGTAGTACTTGATGAGGTAACTGTACCTTCTCCCTTATTTGAAAATTGTTTATCAAAGAAACCAGTTTCTGCGATATCTACACCAAATAGTGAGGAAGTTGATGATGTTGATCATGAAACTTCAGATCAAGTTACTACGTAACCTCAGAGATCAACCAGAATAAAATCCGCACTGCAGTGGTACGGCAATCCTGTTCTGGAAGTCATGCTACTAGATCATGATGAACCGACGAACTATGAAGAAGCGATGGTGAGCCCAGATTCCGCAAAATGGCTTGAGGCCATGAAATCCGAGATGGGATCCATGTATGAAAACAAAGTGTGGACTTTGGTTGACTTGCCCGAGGGTCGGCAAGCAATAGAAAACAAGTGGATCTTCAAGAAGAAGACTGGCGCTGACGGTAATATTGCTGTCTACAAAGCTCGACTTTTCGCAATGGGTATTCGACAAATTCAAGGGGTTGACTACGATGAGACATTCTCACCAGAAGCGATGCTTAAGTCTGTCCGAATCATGTTAGCAATTGCCGCATTTTATGATTATGAAATTTGGCAAATGGATGTAAAGACCGCATTCTGAATGGTTTTCCGGAAGAAGAGTTGTATATGATGCAACCAGAAGGTTTTATCGATCCAAAGGAGCTAACAAAGTGTGCAAGCTCCAATGATCCATTTATGGACTGGTGCAAGCATCTCGGAGTTGGAATAAACGCTTTGATAGTGTGATCAAAGTATTTGGGTTTATACGGACTTATGGAGAAGCCTGTATTTACAAGAAAGTGAGTGGAGCTCAGTAGCATTTCCGATATTATATGTAGATGACATATTATTAATCGGAAATGATATAGAATTTCTGGATAGCATAAAGGGATACTTGAACAAGAGTTTTCGATGAAAGACCTTGGTGAAGCTACTTACATATTGGGCATCAAGATCTATAGAGATAGATCAAGACGCTTAATTGGACTTTCACAAAGCACATACCTTGATAAAGTTTTGAAGAAGTTCAAAATGGATCGTGCAAAGAAAGGTTTTTACCAGACATAAGGTGTGAAATTGAGTCGACTCAATGCCCGACCACAGCAGAAGATAGAGAGAAAATGAAAGATGTTCCCTATGCTTCAGCCATAGGCTCTATCATGTATGCAATGCTGTGTACTGCACCGACGTATGCTTAGCTGTAAGCTTGGCAGGAAGGTACCAAAGTAATCCAGGAGTGGATCATCGGACAGCGTCAAGAACATCCTGAAATACGAAAAGGCCTAAGGATATGTTTCTCGATATGGAGGTGACAAAGAGCTAGTCGTAAATGGTTACGCCGATGTAAGCTTTGACACCGATCCGACGATTCTAAATCGCAAACCGGATACGTGTTTTTGTTAAACGGTGGAGCCGGTTGGTGCAGTTCTAAACAAAGCGCCGTGGCGGGATCTACATGTGAAGCGGAGTACATAGCTGCTTCGAAGCAGCAAATGAAGGAGTCTGGATGAAAGAGTTCATTTCCGATCTAGGTGTTGTACCTAGTGCATCGGGACCAATGAAGATCTTCTGTGACAATATCGGTGCAATTGCCTTGGCAAAGGAATCCAGATTTCACAAGAGGACCAAGCATATCAAGAGACGCTTCAATTCCATTCGGGACCAAGTCCAAGTGGGAGACATAGAGATTTGCAAAATACATACGGATCTGAACATTGCAGCACTGCTGACTAAGCCTCTTCCACGAGCAAAACATGATCAGCACCAAGACTCCATGGGTGTTAGAATCATTCTTGAGTGAACTAGATTATTGACTCTAGTGCAAGTGGGAGATCAAGGAAATATGCCCTCGAGGCAATAATAAAGTTATTATTTATTTCCTTATATCATGATAAATGTTTATTATTCATGCTAGAATTGTATTAACCGGAAACATAATATATGTGTGAATACATAGACAAACAGAGTGTCACTAGTATGCCTCTATTTGACTAGCTCGTTAATCAAAGATGGTTATGTTTCCTAACCATAGACATGAGTTGTCATTTGATTAACGGGATCACATCATTAGGAGAATGATCTGATTGACATGACCCATTCCGTTAGCCTAGCACTTGATCGTTTAGTATGTTGCTATTGCTTTCTTCATGACTTATACATGTTCCTGTAACTATGAGATTATGCAACTCCCGTTTACCGGAGGAACACTTTGGGTACTACAAAATGTCACAACGTAACTGGGTGATTATAAAGGAGTATTACAGGTGTCTCCAAAGGTACTTGTTGGGTTGGCGTATTTCGAGATTAGGTTTTGTCACTCCGATTGTCGGAGAGGTATCTCTGGGCCTTCTCGGTAATACACATCACATAAGCCTTGCAAGCATTGCAACTAATGAGTTAGTTGTGAGATGATGTATTACGGAATGAGTAAAGAGACTTACCGCAATCTAGATTGAACTAGGTATTGGATACCGACGATCGAATCTCGGCAAGTAACATACCGATGACAAAAGGAACAACGTATGTTGTTATGCGGTCCGACCGATAAAGATCTTCGTAGAAAATGTAGGAGCCAATATGGGCAGCCAGGTCCCGCTATTGGTTATTGACCGGAGATGTGTCTCACCATGTCTACATTGTTCTCGAACCGTAGGGTCCGCACGCTTAAGGTTTCAAGGACGGTTATATTATGAGTTTGTGTATTTTGATGTACCAAGGTTGTTCGAGTCCCGGATATGATCACAAGACATGACGAGGAGTCTCGAAATGGTCGAGACATAAAGATTGATATATTGGACGGATATATTTGGACACCGGAAAGGTTCCGGAGAAGTTTGGAGCTCCGGAGGTTACCGAACCCCGGGAGGTATATGGGCCTTATTGGGCCCATGTAGGAGGAAGGGAGAAGGAACAAGGGAGGGGGCGCGCTTCAAGCCCAATCCTATTTGGGGAAGGGGGCCGGCCCCCCCCCCTTTCCTTTCTCCTTCCCCCTCTTCCTATTCCTACTACTAGTACTACTTCCTAATACTAGTACTCTTTCCTTCCCCCTCCAAATAAGATAAGGAAACCTACTTGGAGTAGGTTTCCTCCTTGCGCGCCCCCTTGGGCCGCCACCTCCTCCCTCCCTCCTTTATATACGGGAGGGGGGCACCCTAGGACACACAAGTTGATCCTTGAGATCGTTCCTTAGCCGTGCGGTGCCCCCTCCACCATATTCCACCTCGGTCATATCAGAAGCGGTGCTTAGGCGAAGCCCTCGCCGGTGAAACATCAAGATCGTCACCACGCCGTCAGGCCGACGGAACTCCTTCTCTCCGGAGCTCTGCTGGATCGGAGCCCGTGGAGCGCCATCGAGCTGAACGTGTGCCAAGAACTCGGAGGCGCCGGAGTAACGGCGCTGGATCGGCTGGATCGTGAGGAGAACGACGACTACTTCCTCTACGTCATCATCGACTCGGAGGTGCCGGAGTAACGGGCGCTGGATCGGCAGGATCGCGAGGAGAACGACGACTACTTCCTCTACGCCAGTGATCGCTTCCGCTTACGGTCTACGAGGGTACGTAGACAACACTCTCCCCTCTCGTTGCTATGCCATCACCATGGTCCTGTGTGTGCGTAGGAAAATTTTTGAAATTACTGCGTTCCCTAACAGTAATCCTATTCTGGAAGTCATGTTACTTGACCATGGTGAACCTACAAACTATGAAGAAGCGATGGTGAGCCCAGATTCCGCAAAATGGCCGGAAGCCATGAAATCTGAGTTGGGATCCATGTATGAAAACAAAGTATGGACTTTGGTTGACTTGCCCGATGATCGGCAAGCCATTGAGAATAAATGGATCTTTAAGAAGAAGACTGACGCTGATGGTAATGTAACTGTCTATAAAGCTCGACTTGTTGCGTAAAGGTTTTCGACAAGTTCAAGGGGTTGACTACGATGAGACTTTCTCACCAGAAGCGATGCTAAAGTCTGTCCAAATCATGTTAGCAATTGCTGCATTTTATGATTATGAAATTTGGCAAATGGATGTCAAAACTGCATTCTTGAATGGATTTCTAGAAGAAGAGTTGTATATGATGCAACCAGAAGGTTTTGTTGATCCAAAAGGTGCTAACAAAGTGTGCAAGCTCCAAATGATCAATTTATGGTCCGGTGCAAGCTTAGGAGTTGGAATAAACGCTTTGATAGTGTGATCAAAGCATATGGTTTTATCTGACTTTTGGAGAAGCCTGTATTTACAAGAAAGTGAGTGGGAGCTCAGTAGCATTTCCGATATTATATGTGGACGACATATTATTAATTGGAAATGATATAGAATTTCTGGATAGCATAAAAGGATACTTAAACAAAAGTTTTTCAATGAAAGACCTCGGTGAAGCTGCTTACATATTGGGCATCAAGATCTATAGAGATAGGTCAAGACGCTTAATTGGACTTTCACAAAGCACATACCTTGATAAAGTTTTGAAAAAGTTCAAAATGGATCAGTGCAAAGAAAGGATTTTACCTCAGACATAAGGTGTGAAATTGAGTCGACTCAATGCCCCACCACAGCAGAAGATAGAGAGAAAATGAAAGATGTTCCTATGCTTCAGCCATAGGCTCTATCATGTATGCAATGCTGTGTACTGACCGACGTATGCTTAGCAATAAGCTTGGCAGGAAGGTACCAAAGTAATCCAGAGTGGATCATCGGACAACGGTCAAGAACATCCTGAACACCAAGAGGACTAAGGATATGTTTCTCGATATGGAGGTGACAAAGAGCTAGTCGTAAATGGTTACGCCGATGTAAGCTTTGACACTGATCCGGACGATTCTAAATCGCAAACCGGATACGTGTTTTTATTAAACGATGGAGCTGTCAGTTGGTGCAGTTCTAAACAAAGCGTCGTGGCGGGATCTACATGTGAAGCGGAGTACATAGCTGCTTCGGAAGCAGCAAATGAAGGAGTCTGGATGAAAGAGTTCATTTCCGATCTAGGTGTCATACCTAGTGCATCGGGACCAATGAAGATCTTCTGTGACAATACTGGTGCAATTGCCTTGGCAAAGGAATCTAGATTTCATAAGAGGACCAAGCATATCAAGAGACGCTTCAATTCCATCCGGGACCAAGTCCAGGTGGGAGACATAGAGATTTGCAAGATACATACGGATCTGAATGTTGCGGACCTGCTGACTAAGCCTCTTCCACGAGCAAAACATGATCGGCACCAAGACTCCATGGGTGTTAGAATCATTATTGTAATCTAGATTATTGACTCTAGTGCAAGTGGGAGACTGAAGGAAATATGCCCTAGAGGCAATAATAAAGTTATTATTTATATCCTCATATCATGATAAAATGTTTATTATTCATGCTAGAATTGTATTAACCGGAAACATGATACATGTGTGAATACATAGACAAACATATAAGTCACTAGTATGCCTCTACCTGACTAGCTCATTAATCAAAGATGGTTATGTTTCCTAACCATAGACATGTGTTGTTATTTGATTAATGGGATCACATCATTAGGAGAATGATGTGATTGACATGACCCATTCCGTTAGCCTAGCACTTGATCGCTTAGTATATTGCTATTGCTTTCTTCATGACTTATACATGTTCCGGTAACTATGAGATTATGCAACTCTGCTTACCGGAGGAACACTTTGGTGCTACCAAACGTCACAACGAATCGGGTGATTATAAAGGAGTACTACAGGTGTCTCCAAAGGTACATGTTGGGTTGGCGTATTTCGAGATTAGGTTTTGTCACTCCGATTGCTCGGAGAGGTATCTCTGGCCTTCTCGGTAATACACATCACATAAGCCTTGCAAGCATTGCAACTAATAAGTTAGTTAAGTAGATGATGTATTATGGAACGAGTAAAGAGACTTGCCGGTAATCTAGATTGAACTAGGTATTGGATACCACGATCGAATCTCGAGCAAGTAACATACCGATGACAAAGGGAACAACGTATGTCGTTATGCGGTTCGACCGATAAAGATCTTCAGAGAATATGTAGGAACCAATATGGGCATCCAGGTTCCACTATTGGTTATTGACCAAGAATAGTTCTAGGTCATGTCTACATAGTTCTCGAACCCGTAGGGTCCACACGCTTAACGTTACGATGACAGTTTTATTACGAGTTTACAAGTTTTGATGTACCTAAGTTTGTTCGGAGTCCCAGATGTGATCACGGACATGACGAGGAGTCTCGAAATGGTCGAGACATAAAGATTGATATATTGGAAGCCTATATTTGGATATCGGAATGGTTCCGGGTGAAATCGGGATTTTACCGGAACACCGGGGGGTTACCGGAACCCTCCCGGGGGTTAATGGGCCTTAGTGGGCCATATGGGAGAAGAGGAGGGCCGGCTAGGGCAGGCCGCGCGCCCCTCCCCCCCTAGTCCGAATAGGACAAGGAGAGGGGGGGGGGGGCGGCGCCCCCCTTCCTCTTTCCCCTTCCCCCTTTCCTTCTCCAACAAGGCAAGAGGGGGGAGTCCTACTCCCAGTGGGAGTAGGACTCCTCCAGGCGCACCCCTTGGGGGCCGGCCGCACCTCCCCCTCCCTCCTTTATATACGGGGGCAGGGGAGCACCCCAGTACCCGCAAGTTGATCTACGGATCGTTCCTTAGCCATGTGCGGTGCCCCTCCACCATATTCCACCTCACCATATCGCTATGCGGAGTTTAGGCGAAGCCTCGCGCCGATAGAGCATCATCATCGCCACCACGCCGTCGTGTCGACGGAACTCATCCCCGACGCTTTCTTTGGATCGAAGCCCGGGGATCGTCCATCGAGCTGAACGTGTCTTTGAACTTCGGAGGTGCCGACGCTCGGTACTTGGATCGGTCGGATCGTGAAGACGCACGACTACATCAACCGCGTTGTCATAACGCTTCCGCTTATGGTCTACGAGGGCACGTGGACAATACTCTCCTCTCGCTGCTATGCCATCACCATGATCTTGGCGCAGCGTAGGAAATTTTTGAAATTACTACGCTCCCCAACAAAGGCATTTCTATGCCGACGGCCAGGCCGTCGGCTTAGTCAAAACGTACGCCGACGGCCAGGCCGTCGGCATAGGGGTGCCACATGGCGAGCAGTTAGGCCAGCCACAGGACGCCACGTGGCACACCTATGCCGACGGCCCGGCCGTCGGCTTAGTCGAAACATACGCCGACGGCCGTTGCCGGCATAGGAAATCATGAGCTCCCGATTGTCGACGCGTGGCAATCAGATGTCAAGGCTTAGCCGTCGGCTTAGTTTGAAAGCTATGCCGACGGCTACCCGTCGGCATAGGTGCCACGCGTCGACAAGAATCGGGAGCTTCACGCTAGATCTATGCCGACGGCATAGCCGTCGGCATAGTTTGCTTCGATTTTTTATTTTTTCCGCTTTGTTTTCAAATCAGTTCAATTCAAATAACAGCACATATATAACAAAGACATATCAAAAGACATATCAAAGAACGTAAGCATAAGCATCATCACACACACAAGTCTCTAAATGATCATCATCACAACCAACATAAGCATAAGCATATAGAAAAGCACCACACACAAGTCTCTAAATGATTATCACCACACACAAGTCATCTCAAGCATCATCACCACACACTAGGCTTAAGCGCCAGGACGTCAAGCACCACGGAGGTCGTCACCGCCAAGACCGCCGAAGCCCAGGTCGTCACTGCTAGCGGCAGCGGTACCGCCAAGACCGCCTCCACCTCCGCCTCCGTGGATCGGAGTGGTCGGGCTCCGTGTCTCCGGAGTGCTGCGAAGACCACCGCCAACGGTAGATCCATCTGTTCCCTGGATGTTGAAAAGACATATTAATGGGATATATGACTGTGTTGAAAGGCATGACATGCTTGGGGTGAATGGATTGGGGATGAACTAACCGGCGAGGGGCCAGCCTGCGGCTACAAACTCCTCAAAGGTCAAGCAGACTGGTTGTGCTTTGGAGGGCATTGTGTCAAGGTAATCGAGGACACCGCCGCCGCCATTTCCTGAAAATCCTGCCCACCGGGCGATCCCTCTCGCACTTGGTGTTCATGAAGCCTCGATGCCACGCCATGGTCTCTGGCGTGTGTACTCCATGTAGGCCTACGGTATGACATGATGGAACTCATAAAACTACTAGATGCGGAAAATAAAGTGAGCAATGAAGATAAGAGGGAAAATACTTACAGATTGTTGCTCTGAAGAGGGATCGTGAATCGACACCGGCTGGCTCATGCGCTGGCTCAGCTCGGGTCGATCCGACGGGCTGTGTGTAGGAGATAGTCGGAGTGACCACAACATCGAGAACCGCCTCCGACCGTGCTCCTTGGGCCCCATGCTCACCACCGCCTGTCGCCCAGATCCGCCAATGGGTTCAGGTGTGTCGATGTAATCTCAGACACGCCATGGAGTAGGCCTCCTTCCTCCACGCGGTCTTCTTGCCGTAGTACTTGGGCTCGCCAGGCTTGGGGTCCTTCACAGATGGGCGATCTCCCACGCCTGCATGTGTGAGAGCGGCCGCCAGCTTCTCCTCCTGCACCACCAAACAGATGTTAGTCATACATAAGAAAGTGATGGTAAATAGAAGAAGAAGAATGTTTAATGGGGTTAGTCATACATTAACTGCCTTGTGGAGTAGTGGTTTCGGTTTCCCTGAGCATGTACTCCCTCATTCCCTCGGTTAGCCTTATTTTTGATTCTCATAGCCGCCCAGGCTCCAGCCCCATCACACCAAAGATCCACCAATGCCGCCCAGGACTCGTCTTTTCCATAACACCAATTTGGACACACCTACATAATAAAAGCATAATGGCATGTCAACATGAAACGGTGAAATGTACCACATGCACTACTAGAAAAACTATCATTAACGACGAAAGAAAGAAACTCTTGGTCGTTAGAAAACTATAAGCGAACCTCGCATGGTGGAGATCAGGATCAGGCTACCAACTATCGTGTAACAACCCCCTCAGAAAAAAACTACATGTAACAAACACCGAATTACTCTTTTTTTAAGCCCATGGGTGTTGTCGTCATTGACCCAATCTCCTCCTCCTTTAATATCCTCACCTTCGTAATCTGACCCCCTCTCCCTCGTTTCATCTCCCACATTGCCAGCCGCTTCTCTCTCGTTTCCTCTTCCACCCGATCCGCCGCCACGAGCATGGCCTCCGTCTTCGGTTATGACCCTCGTCCACCCATCTCGCAAGATACAACACATCCATGTCCTCCACATCCACGGCCATCGGGAGGAAGCCGAGCAGGAGAGGTACAGGCTAACCCTAGACCGGCCTTCCACGCATTGTTGGGATGAGGAGGGATGGAGAGGCGGCGGGGGCAGGGACCGATTGTTCTTCCCGTGGGAGTAGGATCTGAGCGGGGAGAAGGAGGAGGCGCATGCGTCGCCACAACACCAAGGAACACCTGACCGTGAAGTTTCTCTTATTCCTTGATGCAGATTTATTTGTGAAAGAAGAGAATTAGCGAGAGTGGTCGAGCAAGCTCTTCCTGACATGTTTTTCTTAGATGACCTTTCTCCAATTAAGGTATTTTAGGAAGATACTAATCGCTTAAGTTGTTTTGTACAGAGAAGATGATTTTGCATAGGTAACCTATAGTTTTTCTTGAATCAGTTCCAATAAGTATAGTGTTGATTTGGTTTCTTTTATTTCTACAGGTTTGAATACTACAGTCAGAAAAATCCGTTTGAGATCACAGGTTTTGCTGGGCTTGAAAAATTGTATTAAGTTCATTGTGAACCTTAAGTTCAGAGAAGATGGTATTTGTCTTCTGCAGCAATCATGCCAATGCGTGAGGTATCATTTAGCCTGTATAATAATTAGTCAATAGATTATATTTATTTGCACACAGAAATTGATTGTTCATATGTGAGGATTTTGTAAAAGAGAACAAGCAGTTTGATTCCTGTCCCAAACTGGCTGAATCAATACGCAGTACCAAAGCTAGTATCTAGATAATTCATTCAAGCCTGAAGCAACACACACGTACACGGCACCTAATTGATCTTTGCGTTGATCGGTCCTCACGGCTGGAAACGTACTAATACACACGTATAGGCAAAAAACTGGGCGTATTGCCTTGTATCGGGCCTGATTCTTTTCTTTTATTTCTCGTTGTTGTTCAATGTTTACAAAAGGGTATGCATGCGTATATATAGCAGCTAGGACTACCACAGGCTAACCTACTTGGTTACAAGTTCTAATCCTAGTATACTAGGTATTTGTTATGCGTACAACCTGGATACAACACAACACACGCCATCGTTATTTCCAGCATACTCTTTGTGCACTTTAATTATCTTCAGCAAAAAATGTTTTTGGCAGCACAGTGGTTTCTTGTTTTATTGTATCTTGTGTTTGCAGTTGCTCCCGGCGGTCGGTGCTCCTGTCTGATTTTAATAAGAGCCACGGATGTTTGCATTTGAATTCCATTATGATCTTTCATATTATATATTGATGCTCTCTATGCCTATAACCATTAATGCCTTCTAGTTATGTTCTATTTTTTCACTCAGGGCATATGCAAGTGCTTTCTTTTAGTTTTCACTAAGTGGCCAGATATGACTTCGTCTTGTGTCCTGTACTTTGTGCCAATTTCTGACAATTCTTAGAGGTCTAGCAGACTCCTCATAAAAGCCAACATGCTCAAGTAAGTTGCTCTCATATACTGATTTTATCTGCCGCTATACTTTGTGCCAATTTATTTATGTGAACTGACTTATATAACTTACTCAACATTTTGTAGGAATGATGGAGCACCTTGGTATAAAGAAGCATGAGGATGTATTGTAGTCGCCGATGAAGAATTATATCCATTCAAACAATGATGGCGCCCCTCGATTGAAGATTAATAAATAATATATTTTCTAGTTTTTTCATTTCCAAATTAGATATGAGAAGTACATTCGTCATGTAAGGAGTGATCTTGACTCAAATGTCTTAAATGTTGTTTTAATTCCAGATTTGTATGTCGGAATTTTGTTAGTTGATCTTATTTTTATTAATAAAAGAGGCTATGACCCTTTCAATATTGAGATTCTTTTGCTTCCTAATTAATGCGGATAACATTTAAGAGTTGGATGCTACTAAGGATTCTATAGGCGGTTGAATGGAAATGATATAAAATTATTAGCGATGACAAAAGTGCTCGCTAGTACTATAATTGTGGTTGTTATTGCCTTAGTGATGACGACCACACACTATCCCGTCGTTATTCTTATAACGACCGGAAAATTAGTTTTAACAACGGAGCCTACTACGACCAGCAGATTGCGGTCGTTATTGACCTTTAACGACCACAATGCGACTTTTAACGACCACATATACGGTCGTTAAAAACCTTTTTCCTAGTAGTGATGGTAATGAAAGCATAATGAAAGCATAATATATGAAAGCATAATGAAAAATCTTTTATACTTACCGCTAAGTACTCGTGCCTCTCCAAGGTAATGCCCATCCTCCGTGCTTCTTCCTTGGTCATCTTCACACCAAGAACGTCGTGGTAGTATGTCGAGATGGCCACATAGCGCACCTCGCATCGCATCTGGCGGGCCTTCTTCTTGCATTGGCGCAGCACGATCTGGTCCGCTCTAGCCCTGTGCTCCGGAAGAACTCGATAGAATTTCTACAATCATGCATGAAACAAGAATGAAGAAGCCATGAGTTAAATCATTCATGAAACTAGAATGGACTTGTGCTTCTGAAGAGAACTC
Organism: Aegilops bicornis; assembly: GCA_021605145.1. NCBI lineage: Eukaryota > Viridiplantae > Streptophyta > Magnoliopsida > Poales > Poaceae > Aegilops > Aegilops bicornis. The sequence continues at coordinate 30,234,237 of CM038670.1, forward strand.
ACCCAGAAAGTAGTGGTCACGGCCTTGGCATGGGTCTCATGGTCCGCGTGGAGGGCCGCTTCCCAGTGGTCCCAGCTCGTGGCCAAAACCCGACGGTCCGCTGCTCGACCGATCCGGACAGTACAACCCCGGCCAGTATAACTTCAACAAGACGGTGATGAGGCCGTTGGGAATACGGACCCCTTTAGAATATATCCAGTTGCTGCAAAAGAATGAACTATTAGCATGTGACAAGCAAAATAAATAACAACCGGAATATGCATGTGACAAGCAAAATAATGAACCGCTTACTCTTTTCCCGTGGGCTCAATGAGCCACTTCTGCTCCTCAGTAGTAGGAACTTGCTTTGGTAGCTTTGCGTTGCCATGCAGCCATCCCTTGTTGTCAACCCCCTTCCCGTCACCACCATCATCCCCGCCACCACCACCCTCCTCGCCTGCCTCTCCCTCCCCAACCTCCTCCTCCTCCTCCTCCTCGCGTGCCTCCTCCTCCACCACCTCCTCCTCCTCCTCCTCCCTAGAGTGTACCTCACTAGAGGAGGGTACCTCACTAGAGGAGGGCCTCGAAGACAACACCCCTAAGTCGGTGAGGGTGCGCTCTTTCTGGTCGCGACCCCTCAGAGTGGCTCTCCCCAGCACCTCGTCCCTCTAGAGGCTCTCCTCCCGCCTCCTCCTCTAGGGGCACCTCTCCCTCGACCTCCCTGTGAGGAGTCATCGTCAAGTAGCCGAGGGGAGGATTACGTGCTCGACCACTCCGACTAGGCAGGCCGACGACCTCATGAGGGAAACCCACGCCTGGCCGGCCTTCCCCTTGCCCATGTTCCACGAACCTGCATTGAAAAGAGAAAAAGCAATTAGTAAATTAATGAAATGAAGAAAAAGGCATGATAATAAACACATTAATAAAAATGCAACAAAGGCATATTCCTAAACTTGAAACGTACATCTGCTAGAACCCATATGAATCATCACTGTTGTAACCTCTTTCTCGGTCCGTCTCATCATCACTATCAATCATATCATCTTCGTTGTCCGACGGAGGTGGAGGCTCTTCCTCCTCGCCAGCGTCTTCGTTTAACTTTTCTAGCATAAGTATGTCATTTTCATTGACAATGGTCTCACCATCATTCCGTGCATCGTCGACGTTTGGGTCCACATCATCATCACCCAATGGTCTAGCGTCATTGTTTCTAACCACATCATCATCATCATCATCAGGTTGCTCTTGATAGAACACTCCCTCGTATGTCATGGGGTTAATGTTGTAGTAATCGTCTTCATTCGGGTCTGGTAGCTTACCATGTGGCGACACCTTGAACACAACTTCCCAACCCTTTAGATACACTTTCTGGCATGGGTAAGGCAGATAATATACTTGTGTAGCTTGGGTAGCCGCAATGAAGAGATCGGCTCCGCATAGACGGTTGATGGTTTAACTTCGACCAAACCAATGGAAGGCGTATGTTTTACCCTCCCGCCGGATCGAACCATCGGCATTTGAACACAGCAGACTTAGGGTCTCACGCTTCTCGGGCGGAATTTAACCTCGTATATATTTTGTACCCTTTCATAGTAGTCTACTGAATTTTGACCGGGGTGTACACTCCAGATTTATAGTTTTCGGATCGGGGCGGCTGTTTTGGTGCTCCTCTGTATGGAAGCGATACCCATTCACATCATACTTTGTACATGTCATGACGGCAGGGTCAAAACCCATGGAAACCCATCTCAATTCATCATCCATAGATATGTTCGGATCTTTTCCCTACAAGTATAATGGAAATTGTTATGCGTGCATTAGTTCGGTTAACTAATAAATGTTGAAGTAGGTATTTAATAGGGAGTGTGGAAATTTACTTTCTCCATGAACCAAGCAACAAAATTTTTACGTCTGTGGTTTCCATGACGGAGAAGAGTAAGTGCCTCCGCCTCAAGAGGAGGATTCACTCCCGCCCATTCCTCTTGAACGAAATCACTAAAAAAGATAAGCGGTGTTAGACCGGGACTAAGTGAACATGAAACATGATGATGTGGAAGACATAAAGGAATGGTGTAGTGGTATTACCTCATCCACACTTCCTCAACTTCCTTGATGTTGTGCAAGATATAGAACATGAGGTCCTCCCACTCTTGTCGTGGCATGTTATAAGATTTCGAGGCCCCAGCCCTCCCACCTTATGCGCTGCTGAATAGATCGAGCCTGGGTTGATACTTGGGCTCTTCTATATTGTATCGAGGCACCTTGTTATGAAGATGGGGAACGTGGTCTGGATAGTATGATGTCCTGAGGTCTGGCACCTCCTCTAGGATAACTGCCTCAGCTATGGAAGCTTCAATCTTAGCTTTGTTTCCACATTTTCCGTCGGAGATGCTTGTTCTGCCTCTCAGGGCCGTACTGCCACCAATTTTGCACAGGGCCCCCCAACAATACCTCGTTCGCGAGGTGCAGAATGAGATGTGTCATCGGAGTAAAGAAGCCTGGCGGAAAGATCTTCTCTAGCTTGACTATCAACTCTGGTGCCTTCTTATGCAATTTTTAAATCACCTCTTTACTTACTTCTTTAGCACGTAGCGCATGGAAGAAATGGCTAAGCTCGGCAAGCACTCGCCAGACATGCTCGGGGACATAGCCTCGAACCATCACCGCATTATTTGCTCAATCCATACATGGTAGTCATGACTCTTCAGCCGGTCACTTTGCCCGCTGAAAGATTGACTCCTTACTTATATTCGATGCATAACCATCGGTGAACTTCAAAATTTGTTTCAGCCAGATAAGTACTTTTTTTTTCTCGGCGGTTTAAGGACAAAGTCAGATCTGGCTTGAACCAGTTTTTTTCGACCACTGTGGGAGGCTTCATGTTCAGCGTGGTCTATCACAAATTCTCTGTTGATCGGCTCTAGCTTTTACGTTATCCTTCGCCTTATCAGGAATGTTGAGGATCGTGTGAAAAGGGACTCTGCCACATTCTTTTCGTGTGCATCACATCAATATTGTAAGGAAGTTTGAGGTCCTTGAAATAGGGAAGCTGCGAGAAGGGGGTAATGTGAGTCCAGTTGTGCGTCTCACCATATCCCTCGAAGCCTTTGTCTTTGGCTTTGCCTTTGCCTTTGACTTTAGGCTTCAGAGCTTTTAGCTGAGCAAGAACATCTGCCCCCAAAAATGTTGAATCTCGGTTACTTCATGAACAACCCGGCCTTTCGTGAAGTTCTTCTTGTCTTCCCTGTCTGGATGGTCTAGAGGGAGGAACTGTCGATGCAGGTCAAAGGCTACATACTTGCCACCCTTACTTAGCCAAATCATTCGCAGAGCCTGCATGCACACTGGGCATGGCATCTTACCACTTGTACACCATCCGCAGAATAGAGCATAGCCGGGAAAGTCATGCATGCAATAGTTCAACCAAACTTTCATCAAGAAATTTCTCTGCAGATCCCGGTCAGATGTCAACCTCGGAAAGTACCGAGAATGGTGCAAAGCATCCATCACCGCTGCATAAACACACCCAATTGCTTCCCGGGTAGTCGTGCCCCGGAAAGATGAGCGCATAAGAACATGGTCTTCCGCTGCATTAGGGCACCGGAGGAAGATTGAGCGGAATTACAAACACAGGCCAGCAGCTGTATGGATCGGACGACATACCATATGGATTCAACCCATCACCGATATGGCTATTCGACATTCCCAGCCTCGCTGCTTCCTCGGGTATTCTTCATCGAATGACTTCCATGCTTCCCCTCCCGATGGATGTACGATTTTTTTTGGATTGTACCTTATACCTTCCTTGTGCCACTTCATCATTTTGGCAGACTCCTTCGTGATGAAAAGGCGCTACAGTCTTTTTATAAAATCAAGATACCGAAGAACCTTAATGGGGATGGTTAGCTGCTTTTTCTCACCATCCTCACCGACCACCTCAATGTACCGAGACGAACCGCACTTCCTACAGTACTTGTCATCCGCATACTCGTGCCTAAACAAAAGGCAATTCTTCGGGCAAACATCTATTTTCTCATAATCCATAGAGAGTGCCTTCATGATTTTCTTTGTATCGTACATGCTTTTCGGCAGTTCATGACCCTCAGGGAGGCTGTTAGCCCATATTCCCAGGAATGCTTCGAAGCATTTCTGGCTACTACCAGATTTCAGCCTTGATCGCAATCAGCCAAGTAGATGGCATCCAACTGAGATATTTTCGCACCCGCATAAAGATGTTTCTTCGACGAGGCCAAGACCTCCAAGAAGGCCTTTGCGGTTGCCTCCTGGCTCCTCCGGTTCATTCTCTCAAGGTGTCGATTTGCCGCTTCTGCAATAATGACATCATCTAGCATGTCCTCGACCCCGCCGTCCTCATATCCATCGATGCGTTGTCGCATCACCTCCTCTCTACCACGGTCCTGATCGGCTATGTTTATCGGGCGGCATGTCAAAGTTTGGCATATATCCGTATGCGCGAAGGTGCTCACTCATGTCCGTCTGATTTCTACGGTGACGTCTGGCACATCTCGCACAGGGGCATGGTGGGATAATTCTCATTGGACGATGGAATATCTCCTTCAAATACACATCGGTTTTCGCGATCCACTCTGATGTTACTCGATTCCGACGGATAAAACCACTGTACATCCACTGATTATCTGCCATCCTCTACTATTTTGCAAACCACACAACATAATTAAGGATTCACTTAAATTAATCACATCAAATTTTCAGTTTCTACCGCTGCTGAATCCACCTACATCTCTAATAGGTAAAGATGGGTCCTAATCCCACTCGAGGATGTGTAGATTGAGCACGTTCTCCATTCTACCCTGCTCGAGACAAAATTTCGGCAGCACTTCCCCGCTGTTCTCCAGATACACGCCTCGTCAAATAGCCGAGAGAATGTGCCCGGAGAACAATGGGGAGGCGCCACGAAATCCTGTCTCGAACGGGTAGAACATGGAGAACATACCCAATCTACACATCCTCGGCTGTCCGTGGAAAACGCTGGACAATCCGAAATAGTATGCGGTGATAAATATGCAATTGAATGCATATTTATCGATGCAAACCTTTCGGACGGGAGACGCATAGGTTACGCCAGTTGACTTGAGAATGAACTCTAGTGACATCAAAAAATGGAGGAGATGGACTTGTAGCTCACCCTCGCTGTAGGGGAAGGAGTCGAACAATGAGGGATGCTCAGGGAACAACGCTATTGGACGACGGCCACTTTGATGAAATGCAACACCACAAAGCCTGCAAATTCCATCGGGACAAAAATTTAGAACATCACAACTCATAGAGCATATTTAAAACATTTAAACATGCATTCATTTATTTTTGCATCATGTAGGCAAAAAAACTAAAAACATTAACAATATATTCATCATCGTCATCACATATTCATCATCATCATTATCAAATATTCGTCATAATCATTGATTCATCTCATTGAACCAAATTTTTTTGCAAGATATGCAACATATAGCATCTCATCTAACCAAAATTTTTTACTACCTATCTCACTATCTATCTAACTATCTAACTATCTACCTACTAACTATCTCACTATCTATCTAACTATCTACCTATCTAACTATCTATATAACTATCTATCTAACTAGGTATCTAACTATCTAAATATCTATCTAAATACCTATCTAACTAGCTACAAAATTACTAAAAAAACACTAAAAATACATAAAATTTTCACCTTCGAGAGGGCCGGCCGGAGTTGGGGCGGGAGGCGCGAGTCGGGCGGGAGGTCGACGGGGTTCGAGGCGGTGGGAGGCCGAGGGGGGTCAAGGGCGGGTCAAGGGGGGTCGAGGCGGGCGGTGGGGTCGGGCGGAAGGTCGGAGGTGGGCGGGCGGTCAAGGCCGGGCACATGGGCGGTTGGCTGGGCGCCATGAGTCGAGGCGGGCGGCCGGCCTGGGGTCGGGCGGGTGGCTTTGGGGTCAAGGGAGGCGCGGGCGACGGCTGGGTGGGGCGGCGCGGTTGAGCGGGAGGCGCGGGCGCCAAGGCAGCCTGGGCGGGCGGCGGGCGGTGGCGTGCTCAGGCGGGCGGAGGAGGTGGGCGGCGCAAGTAGGGGTCGGGTCGGTGCGGTTGAGGGAGAAATGAGTGGAGGAGGTCGGGTGCGGTGAGGATAAGGTTATCCTATGTCGACGGCATGGCCGCGCAGATAGGCCTCGGGCCCCACATGTCGCAAGAGTCTGGGAGTGGATAACGTGTACATATGCCGACACGTGCCGTCGGGCATAGGTGGGAGGTTTGGCCGATTTCGGCCAGGCCGTCAAGCATATATGCAAACCACAATTTTTTTTAAATAGTCCCACCTCGCCGAGGGGAAAGCAATTTGACCTGTTTAAATAGATCAATAATCAACACGTTACAAGCTCCGATATTCATTAGACTTAAAAGAATATTATTAAATACCGAGCGCCTCGGTGTGCCCCCTCACGGACGGGCGCCACGCCGCACCGGAGGCGGACGGGGTTCGGGGGTAGCAATGCCACCGAGCGTCAGACCGGGCCCTCATACATGCGGGGTGGTGTGGTGGCATGTCCGAAGAGGCGGCACGCGTGTCCGGTGTGCCCCCCTCGGCGGACAGCAAGGCCACACGCAAGACTCCGGATGGGGGAAACGGACGCGTCGGGTCTACACGGAGGGGATCTTGCTGTGGGTCTGGCCCGGATGTTGCTCCAAAGTGTTCCTATGGGCTGACCTAACACAACCGGGTGGAGAGGCCCACTGGTCAAATCCCGTCCGTGCAAAGTCAAAGGGCTAGATCCAGTGGTCAAACGCTACAGGGTTAGGCGGGACGGGGGCCCTGGGGGGTAGCAATGCCACCGGAGCGTCGCATCGGGCCCTCATACATGCGGGGTGGTGTGGTGGCATGTCTGAAGAGGCGGCACGCGTCTCCGGGGTGTGGCCCCCCTCACGGACGGCGATGACACGGTAGTAGACGTTTTGCGGAAACGCTGCGGCGTGAATATTATTAAATACTCGGAGCGCGATAAAATCATGAGTTTTTTACATGACGTGGGCACATGTGCTATAGGACCGATGGTAATTTTTCATAATTTTTCGTGATGGAGAAGTATTCAACACTTCTCTACGCAGATTGTTCTTCGCGCGCTTCACGATCCGCGGGCTCCCGGCCAGTATACCGTCAAATCTTGCGAGGGCGGCCTCTCACAAGTCCGGAAGTGTTGTATGTTGCAATGCTCGACGCTTTCGGTGTTTCACGTCGACGGTAGCGATTGCCGCACGCCGTGGATGTACGCCGGGTTTGGCCCGATGTTGCTCCCGGTGTCCCTATGGGTTTGGCCCGATGTCGGTGTTCATGGAGAAGAGTTCTTTTCACGGCGATTGGTTTCACGCCGATTGCACACTTCAATTTGACATCATGTTTTCACGCAGACTCTGAGTTAGAGATTGCTATTTTAATATTTGAGTTTTCCAAATTGAAAATAACGAAATCTCCAACTCTCTCCGAGGGTCCTTGAGTTGCATGAAATTTCTAGGATCGGCAAATACAAGAAAATATGTAATGCATGATGACTTAATGTATAACATTCCAAATTGAAAATTTGGGATGTTATACCACGACTGGCCGGGCGGCCTCCGGGGCTAGTATACCGCCACAACAGAGACGCCAAGAGCAATCCACAGAGAGGGAAGTGTTCAGACATTTCTCCATCACGTAAAAATTATGAAAAATTACCATCGGTCCTATAGCACATGTGCCCACGCCATGTAAAAACTCATGATTTTATCGCGCCCGAGTATTTAATAATATTCACGCCAAGATCGCTTCCGCAGAACGCCTACTTCCGTGGTCATCGCCGTCCGTGAGGGGGGCCACACCGAGACGCTGCGCCGCTTCTTCGGACATGCCACCACACCATCCCGCATGTATGAGGGCCCGGCGCGACGCCCGGCAGCATTGCTACCCTGTGGCCCCCGCCCCGCCTAACCTCAGAAGCGCTGACCACCGGATTCAGCCTTTGACTTTGCACGGACGGATTTGACCAAGGGGCCTTCTCCACCTTTGCCAGTTAGGTCAGCCCATAGGAACACTTTGGAGCAACATCCGCCTGCACCTACAAAGAAGATCCCTCCGTAGACCCGACGCTGTCTGCTTTCTCCAAAGCTGGCGGGCGCAAGGCCGTCTGTGAGGGGGGGGGCACACGACACGCAGTGCCGCCTCTTCCATGCCACCACACCACCTCGCATGTATGAGGGCCTGCAGACGACGCCCGGTGGCATTGCTACCCCTCAAAGGCTGCCTCTGGCCCCGCTTAACCTCAGAGCGCTTGACCACGCGATCTAGCCTTTGACTTTGCACGGACGCAGCCACCAGTGGACCTCCCCACCCGGCTGTGTTAGGGTCAGCCCATAGGAACACTGGAGCGACATCCGCCCGACCACAGCAAGATCCCTCCGTAGACCCGACGCGTCTGCTTCTCCAAAGCCGGGCTGGCCGTCTGTGAGGGGGGGCACACCGGAGCCCCAAGATGGGCGCTTCACGCATGCATGAACACTTTCACATATGCATCGGGACCCGTGCGATGTTTCGGTGACATAGCTACACCCCGAATCCCCCACCAACCGTAATTCCTTTTCGTCGACTGCTTCTCCGTGACACGGCGATAGCGACGTTCATAACGGGGGGCAATCGATATACCATCGGGTATGTTTTTTTTAGATAAGGCATAATTATCTTATACAAAAACAAAAACTAAAATAAAGTAAAAATAAAAAAATAAAGTAAAATACACGTATGCCGACGGCTAGGCCGTCGGCATATCTGTGCACACACGGAGGTTGTCCCACGGATCGTTGACGTGGCGTGGCACACGGATCGTTGACGTGGCAGAGGGGTTTGCGCCGACGGCTTCGCCGTAGGCATACCGCCATCGATATGCCGACGGCCGCCAAGCATCGCCCGTCGGCGTAGGGTCAACGCCGTCAAATGGTCACCGACCGGGCGTGGGCCACGGCTATGCCGACGGCCTGCCCTATGCCGACGGGCCCCGTAGAGGCGCATTTCGGCGGTCCCGACGGCCTGGTCTATGCCGACGGCCCCGTCCGGCATAGATGGATGTATGCCGACGGCTTTTCTACGGCCATTTTTCCTTCGCCGGGCGCAGATAGGTCAATAGATGCCGACGGGGGCCGTCGGCATAGATTTGGCCGTCGGCAACCCTAGTTTTTCTGGTAGTGATACCACGACAGGGCCTGGGCGAGCCGCCGGCCTTCAAGGCTGCAAGCAGCTATCAGACTGCAGGTTCGCTTCCAAAGAGATTGTGGCCACGACGGGCGAAGCGCCCGTCGGATCCGCCACCGCATGTCCAGCCCTCGCCGACTCGACGTCCCCGGCGGCTTTGATGAAGAGCTCAGCGGCCATGGCAGGTTCGGTGAAGAGTCGGCGACCACAGTGGCCCCGTGTACGATCTCCTTACTCCTCCCTTTTCTTTCCTTCTCCTTTGGGAGGACGTACACCTCGGCCCTGCCTAGCTCAGCCGCTGCCAGCCATGGTCGGCCCAACCACGACCATGTTCACGGTCACGGATTCCGCGGCGGCCCGCAGCCCCCACCGCTCTTCAATGTGCTACCCGCCACACATAGGTGTGCACCACCGCCGCCTCTCCTGCCTCCGCTGATCCACCACAAGGCGGGTGGAAGTCGGGACGAACTCCTGTGTGCAGGGCCGAGCCTCCGGTGCGCATCGACATCGCCCGCTCCTGGTCACCGGGACACCATGGTCGTCTCCCCATGCCGGGCGCCGCCACGTGGCTTGGACGGCGAGCAAAGGGGTTGAAGCCTGCTAGTCCAAGGCGGCGACGCCTCAGCGACTCCGACCTGTGGCGACGCAGGGTCAGCCTTGGCTGGGCCCCCACAGCATGCACCTCGCCCATGAGCTCTGGTCGCCGTCACAGCCACCTCACTGCTGGTGACGAGGGAGCGAGCTCCTGCCCTGGTCGAGGTCGGGACGAACTCCAGGTGGTGGGGTCTGCCTGCGCGGAGGAGGGGTTGATTGCTTTTCTATTTGAGATCCAGGGGTGTGTGTGTAAAGTTTTTGTTGTTGCTTTTTTTTAAGATCCAGGGAGGTATATGTCAATATGTTGCCAAATCAGCTCCTTAGATTCCGGCCCCACTTGTCAGAAAGTGATTAAACGGGCTAAATCACCTGATCGGTGCTTTTTGCAAAAAGTTTACTTAATGCACTGTGATTTTACAAATGATTAGGGACCAAGTGGTTTTGTGGGGAAGAAGCCCGAAATGTGGTGGTTTTATGCAATTAACTCCAATGACCCGTACATGGAATGGAAGATCGTGTCGAAGTGTATTTTTTAACACACTACAAACACAGACACTCATACACTCAACCCTAGACATGCAGGTACGCACACTCTATCATTATGAGCAGCTCATAGAGGCTTAGCCGGCACATTATTTTGAGATTGACGAAATTGTCACAGACATTCTCGTAGAAATTGCGGCCATATGTGCCAAGTCCAGGACTTGAACCCTCGTGGGTTGGTTCCACGGTGAGGAACATAATTATCGATCTGAGTTACGCTTAGTTCGGTGTCGACGTGTTTTCTAACATGTTACCACGCTAACGCAAGGCACGGAGAGGAAAAAGATTTGCCACAACATGCGGACGCGAGAAAACAGCGGTCGTCAAACCAGCGAACGAACCCAACTCCACTCCTGTCGGATCATCAAAAGATTCAAATGATCCGCTAATTCAGCCACCACCCTAGCTACTACGGCCGGCCACCATGTCGTCATTCGACTCCGTCGCTGCCATCGCCGGCGACGACGAAGCGCTCACACATTCTCCCTTTGGCATCTCCGACGGCTACAACGCCGAGGGCAGCCGGGGCCACGGCATGCACCGCGGCCACCGCTTCGCCACGTCCTACTCCTCCTTCGGCACCGCCCTCTCCGAGGACGACCTTGCCGGGATCGCGGGCGAGGGGTTTGGCAGCGCGTATGGCGCGTACACCATGGCGCCGGACTCCAACGGCAGCGGCTACATCGGGGTCGAGGAAGTGCTGATGGGCAGCCTGCTCCAGGGCGGCATCGGTGGCAGCATCGATGACGACCTTTTCGTCAGGGCTGTCGACGACAGGGCCGTCCTGCCGCCGCCGGAGGCCATGAGAGACGAGGGCCTCCTCCGGCGTGAGTGGCGCCGGTGAGCACTATATACAATCTCTCTATACATGTACCATTTCATGATCTATGCATTGGGCCGCCGTGTACGCAGATCTCCCATGCATGCATGCCACTTACTCTTGATCGCCAACATTTTTGTGCTCTCTGAAGTCTGAACTGAGCAGGAGATTTCAATATTTCATTCATCTTGCAGCCAAAACAGGTTGAGGCTGGAGGAGAAGGAGCGCAAGGAGAGGGAGCGGCGCGGCGAGATCATCGCGGAGGCCGAGGAGTTCAAAAAATCCTTGCTCGAGAAGCGCAAGTTCAACTGCCAGAGGAGGCGCACACACAACAGAGACAAGGAGAAGGCATGTTCCACTTCCATGTTTTTTTTTCTCAGTTAGGCTACATGTTTCATTGCCATGATCAAGTCAAATGCAAATGGCAGGTGTTCATGGCGAGCCAGGAGAAGTTCCACAAGGAGGCGGACCAGCAGTACTGGAGGGCGATCGCGGAGCTGATCCCGCACGAGATCCCGGGGCTGGAGAAGCGGGGCGCCGGCGGCAGGAAGAAGAAGGAGCTGGAGAAGAAGCCCGACATCGTGGTGGTGCAGGGGCCCAAGCCGGGCAAGCCCACGGACCTCTCCCGGATGCGCCAGGCCCTCGCCAAGCTCAAGCAGAACCCGCCGCTGCACATGGTGCCGCAGCCCCCGCCGGCGGCCAAGGAGGAAAAGAAGGACGGCGACAAGGACGCCAAGAAGGACGGTGGCAAAGACCCAAAGCAGGCGGAGGAGAGGAAAGACGGCAAGAAGGTAGCTGGGGCGGGCGAGAAGAAGGCGGCGGCCCGTGATGGCGGGAGGGCAGCGACAGGTGGTGGCAATGCTGCTGCCGCCGCTCCCCCGGCGGATAAGGCACCTGACCAACCACCAGCGGCGAGGAAGTGACTGTGATAAAAATGCCCGGCCGGGAGCAGAGCTATGTACCCCTCCATTGCGCCGCTTCTTCTGACAGTGATTTTAACTTCAGTTCAGTTTGTTTCTGTTTCATAATATATGTTATGCATAAATTGTTTCGAGTCGGCCCTTCAAGAATTGATTAAAGAGGTTCATGTTTTGGTTCATGGAGAGCTGTAGGGGTTCACTTATATAAGTTTCATCTTTGGAAAGAATGAATTTAATTTGCAAATAAGTTGAATTGGTGAGTAAATAGCGAACAAACACCAGAATTGCAGTTATGATTTCAAAAACCACCGGTTTAAATTTTTTGTAAAAACCTACCCGTATTGCGCCTAATTTTCACAAAAAAACACTAATGAGGCAGTTACTTAATTTTGACTGCAATTGTGACAAATGTGGCCCACTCGTCAGGACCTGATACCGATAAAGGAATGACCAAAAGTTCATGATTTAAAAAATGTTCATGAATCTTTTTATATACCAGCGGGTGTGTTTACCCCATCTATAAAGGAAACTTTGCAAGGCGCAGATTCTATACATCATTATTGGTGTTTTGCCTCCTCCAATGCATCGGTGCTTATATGAGATGCTAAGTACATTAAAAAGTTTAGCAATTAAAGCCCTCAATGCATTGGTACTTTAACTTGTTGTAGGTAAGCATCCTTCATTTAATGATTTAGCAACTAAAATTTTTCATGCATTGGTTGGCTTCTTTCATTTAAGTGTTTTGCCTTGGTTCGCGTGATTGGCATTGTTTCTTCCTGGGTCACTACACCCATCTCTCTCCTCTTAATTACCTTGCCATATCACACTTTTCCCTTACGTGGCAGCCTTAGCACCCGTACAAGTTGTAGCATTGGGAGGGGCCTTAACCATGTCAAGAAACCCCTCCCTAGTAAGCCATTCCAGCTCAAATTTTAACGGTGTCTGGTTACTACTTGGAGGGGTATGACCAAGATCACTTAGCAATGGAACATGATCTGGCATCAATTTTTTCCGGCGCCCATACCAAAGAGAAGGTGGAGTAAATTTATGCCTAGTCGATGCCAATAGCATCTGGTCAAGTTTGTCATAAATACCAGACATAGACACATAGTGAGCTCTCGCAAATTCAAGTTGTCAGGAACAACATTGAACATGAAAGGCCACCAACCCAAATCGGTCATTTCTTTTCTTCTCTGCTAATAACGAAGGATACTAACAAAAGAGAAATATCTTAGGTGCTTTAGTAAGTCAACCAATCGCTCTCCAGTGAATAACCTATATGTTGTAGTAAATGTCATCTTAGCTATAGGGGTCCTATTTCGGTACCAAAAATGGAGTAGACACGAGTGATCAACAGATTAGCGAACCCACTGTTATATGTAAGTCCCATTTGACCCCAAAAAATGATAAATCAATGTACTAGCGATTTGGTGGCAAGATCCTGAACACCATATGTACTTTAGATTTTTATATCTATGTATATATAATCATAAACTAGAAACATCTATCAAGATATTCTTATAGTCTACACATTATAGTTATCTACAAAAATAAGTATGGATATACACAAACGCATATACACTATAACCAAACAAGTGGCACAAATTGATGAGAGATGTGGTTTTCTTTTTTCTTTTCTTATTTTCTCATATTTTAGAGGATCTTGGTTTAACTTTTTAACTTGTAATGTGTTTAGATAAAAAAATAGTATAACTTTTATATAAAATATGGTTTAAACTTAGCACGTCATATTAGTTGTGACTATGAATTGACAAAATAAAATAAATTTATAAGAGATATAAAAGTTTAGCATAAACTTAGAAAGATGGCACACCTAGAATTTTCTACTGTGCCAAGTGTTTGTATTTTTGCCGAGTACATTATATCAGGCACTCGGCAACTGTGTTTTTGCCGAGTTCCAACGAAAAAGTACTTGGCTTCCTCAGAATTGGTGGGGATGGCTTCCTCTTCCCGAGGGTCGACAGGACGGATTCATCTTCCCGAGCAGCAGAGGCCTCCTCTCTGTCAACAACAACCAATGTCCCCGGGCGACGACGACCTCCTCTCCCCAAGAGACGACGACGCCTTCCTATCGAGCCTCGGCAGCTTCCTCTTCCTGAGGTATCATATAAACCAGGGAACCTGGTGCACCAGATATACATATGATTTATGTCCCATTGAATGTAAAAAGAACAAACATAATCCTTTCGCAAGATCAATGACGGGCACCATCTGCCTATTTGCTCTTTTGTTATTTCGCGGGATCGAGGGACTAGTCCTCCTCAAGAAATTTGTTTTACCTTCCTTTCCATCTTCTGTAACACTATATCAGCGAGTGAGAGTTTATGAAATTTTGTCCAGTCGCCTCTCTCCCTCTCACTATCATGTGCGGTTGTACCACTCGAACTGTTAAAAAATATTCATGTTTATGGGAGCTTAAGGATATCTAATTATCTATCAGACAACTTTGGATAGGTTGACCGAATTTAACTGAAAACAAGGACAAGAAAATTCTACACATGTTTCTTTATCATTGAGTGTCTCATACAAGTTAATCAAGTTTTAGGGCGACGTAAAATATTAGAATGGAAATATCACATCATAAATTATCTACGCAAATCTGCATTTCCAGTGCAAGTTTACTGAATATAACAATATGTAGAATTTTCTACTGCTGCCGCTCCCCCGACAGATAGGCAGAGAAGTGATGTGACAATAAATGCTAGAGAGCAGTGCTCTAGACCCCTCCATTGTGCTGCAGACATTCTCTTCTTCTGACGGTAATTTTAACTTCATTCAGTTTGTTTTTGTTTCATATGTTATGCATAAACTGTTCCGAGTTGGTCCTTCAAGAATTGATTAAAGAGGTTCACCTTTTGGTTCATCGAGAGTTGTAGGGTTCACTTATATATTTTCATCTTTGGAAATAATGGATTTGCAAATAAGATGGAATTGGTGAGTAAATAGTGAACAAACACTAGAATTGCCGTTATGTTTTCATAAACCACCACTTTGAAACTTTTTGTAAAACCTACCCGTATTGCGCCTAATTTTCAAAAAAACATTAATGAGGCAGTTACTTTTTGACCCCAATTATCACAGATGTGGCCCACTTGTTAGGACCTAATAAACGATAAAGTAAAACAGAAAAAGAAAAAGGAGAAAGAAAAAAAGGGAAACAATAGAAAAATCTCAATAAAAAACCCAAAAAGGAAAATAGAAAAACCAAAAAAAGAAAAAAAATGTTTTAAAACTTCCTCAAACCGTGTCCAAAACAGAATTGAAGATTTCTATAAACAAGGCTAATGTGCTGGCCCAGAAATCGGCGACTATAGATTAGGGACAGTCAGTCTCATTTGGTCTCGCAGTAAGCGATTTATAGCAACTACGGACGTTTGTCCCGCTCTTTCCGCGCGTGGAACTATCGGTGACATTGTCAACTAGTGCATCACATGACAGTTGCTAGGCTGAAATGATTTATCTTCCTACGACCAGATAAAGCTAACAAAATCTTCATAACCCATCTTTCCTTCATCGTGCTTGTGAAAACGTTGAATCCCTGGCTTTTCTGTTGGGGCCCATCAGCATGTTCAATGGCGATTGACCGAGCATGGGCCAAGGAGAAAACGCCATTGACCAAGGTGCTTGTTCAAACAAATTATCGTTGTCTGTCATGTTTTTCAAAAGGATCAAATTGAGAAAAGGAAACTTTTGGAAATCATTCCTCTTTCATATGTTCTTCCCCTCTTAGTCCTTTCAAAAGTGGTTACTCCCGACCCGAAGCACTAGGTTCAATTTTTTTTGAAAGGGTCATTTTTCATATTTTGGCCCCTCCAAAAGTCACCAACATAGTTTCGGAGCACACAAGATGCAAGGTCCGGTTGAAGAGGGCTTTTGGGTGTCCTGCAGCTGATTCGAGGCTTCCAATTTTTTCTCTTTGAAGCTTGTGGAGTTTACCCGCAAAAAAGAACATGTGTGCAGTAACATTGTTTAAATAAGCTAATGGTAATTTGAAAATGTAATCATTCTCTCGAGAATAGTTGTCCCCTAATAGTCAGCAATATTTGTATTACCAGAACCAGGGTAAGAACAGAAATTCAATCGTACATGCAGAATATGAATACCACCATATTGTTTTAACTTCCACTTTTCAAAATATTTCGACCGCAACTGAAAACACTAAATTTTTCTGAATTCCAGTTATTACGGAGCTCATTTCAGCCAAAGGGGCCAAAATTTCCATTTGAATTCATCAAAATCCAACTGACTAATTAATTAGAAAAATCAATTTGTGTATACAAGCGTGACAGGTGAAATATTTTGACCGAAATGCATTTATTTCCTTATGCACCAAAATGACTAAAATACATTTGTAAAATGATAAAATACATTGGTTCATTCCTTACTCTCATCAACCACCCACATCGTCTGACACGTGCCCCTTGTGGACCCTGCTCCCTCCCAGAAAAATTATGGCTCGTCCATCGCCATGCTCTCCTATCTGCTCTTTCGGTTCTGTCTTATCTATCTAAATTCCCTGTCATTCTCCATTGTCGACTCTGCGGTATCGCCACCGCCCACCACGTCGGAAATAACTGTCACTGCATCGCCACCCACATGCTGCAAGCACGCCACTCACATTTGCAAAGCACACCGCCACCGCGTTTTCACTATTGTGTCAAGCATCATGCACATGCTGCAAGCCAGCGGGTCTCTGCATGGCCAACTATTGGGCACTGGAAGAATTCATGCTCGACTACCCCCGCCGCACGTGTTGCAAGTAAGTCGTTGGTGCTTCAACGTGCTCACAGACGGGGCGGAGGTGTTATATGGCGTCGCCCATGCCGTGAGGATGAGGACTATGATGCGACGTTAGCGGTGTGCTATGAGGGTGGAGGTTAGGCGTTACGTGGTCGGTTGTGCACTATGCTTTTGGATGTTGCAAGCCGGCAGTGGGTTATTGGGACGGGAACCATGCGTTGTAGCAGGGCGATGACTTTGCGAGTGAGCAGGCCAGATGTGTTGCAAGTTCGAAGGGAATAACACTGGTGCAGTAAACTCGGGGAAGGGATGAGAATGTCACAGGCTCTTCGTGAGCAGGTTGGTAGGTTGAGATGAGGAGGGAAAGAGTGTGGCTATGTGAGGAGGTTTTTATCAGTTATGCCACCGGTTGTGTCTCACTACTCAGTTTTGCCACTACAAATTTCAACTGCTTAAAAATGCCATCGCTTCGTTAGACACATGCTCAAAAATGCCACTGGACTCAATTATTGTGATCTCAAATCTCTTTTGCCATGTTATAATGACATAAATATCTATGAACCAACATGTCAGCTCTCCCTCTATCTCACTACAATAAAGTATGCCCACTTGATCCCAACAACGTTCTTCTTTTCATCTAAAATCATTCGCTTGGTTACCGCTGACACATGGGGACACACTTATCATTGTGATATAGAGAAAACTGACATGTGGGTCTACGCTTATTTTTGTCATATAACATGGTCAATGGGTTTGACATGAAAATAACAATGTATAATGGCATATTTGAGCAAACATCCAAAGGAACGATGGCATTTTTTAGATATCTAATGGCATTTTTGAGCAAGCATCTCACAGATCGATGGCATTTTTGAGTAGTTGTAATTTCTAATGGCAAAACTGAGTAGTGGGACACAACCGGCGGCATAGATGATGAAAACCCAAAGTAAAACAATAAAAAAACTGCGAACACATGCATGTTCTCTAGGTATTTGCAAAGTTTCATAAAATGATAAAACAAATTGTAGGCTACACAAAGAAGACAACATTCTGGCACAAAAAAAAATAGAAACCCATTTTGGATCATGTTTTTTTATACTTCTCGACATATACTGATGAAAATTTGCACGCACATACAACACATCTATATACACATACAAAAAAAATCATAAGTTTTTATGACATAAAAATTACTAATTTGGAAAGAAGAAGAAAAAGATACCAGGCTCCCTGAAGTCCTGCCAGGAAAGTGCATTATCGAGTTTTGATCGGATGACGCACACGTGAAAATCCGACGGAGGTGGCCTGTCCTTGTTCATGATCAGTTGGCTGACGTCAACTGATCCAGGACGCCCAATAAATAAGTAGAGTTGAAGTTTCATGGAAAGTACTACAAAAAACCATATGAGTTGCTTGCTACTCCATCCGTTTCAAAATAATTGAAGTTAAAATTATCTTAAGTCAAACATTTTAAAGTTTGACTAAACTTATAGAACAATCTATTAAAAGCTAGAATATCAAAAATTATATATATAATATTAAAATATATTTCATAATCAATTTAGTGAAGCAAATTTAGTGTTTTAGATGTTGAAATATCATTGTATAACCTTGGTCAAACTTAATGAAATTTTACGTAGAACAAGTCTAGAACTTCAATTATTTTGAAATGGAGGTAGTACTTTATTGGGCACTACTTTTGATTTGTACTATCACATGCTACGCGCGACATGCGTTGTACAGGAGTTCAACATTAAACTTTGGATGAAGAATTAATTAGCATATCACATGTGTTATCTGACACTGCTTAGTTAAATAATCTGACATCGCCACTTGCTTACCGAACAAATTTTCTCTTCATTCTCTATTGCCAGATCGGGTCTTCGCGCTTGGCACTCAGTCCACCCAGTTCAGCCAGCCATCAGCCATGGAGTTCCTGCAGGACAGCATCCCCAAGGTATACCTCGCCGCCGCGGCCGCCGCGCTGTACGCGCGCGCGTCGTCGTCCCTCCTCCGGCCCGGCCTTCCCCGCCTCGTCGCGCTGCTCCCGGTGCTCGCGTTCCTCGCCGCCGCGCCCTTGGCGTTCGCTTCCTCCACCAACGTCCGGGGCACCGCCGCCTTCTTCCTCGCCTGGCTCGGCACGTTCAAGGTTGCCCTCCTCGCCGCCGGCCGCGGGCCGCTCGACCCCGCGCTGCCCGTACTCACGTTCCTCTTCACCGCCTTGCTCCCCGTCAAGCTCCGAGGCGCTGCTGGGCCAGCGACGCCGACAAAGGCTAGCAAGCCGGTGTCGCTCGTTTCCTGCGCGGTCAAGGTCGCCGTCATAGCCGTCCTGCTCCGGCTCTACCAGTTCAGCGACCGGATGCACCTCTACGCGCGCCTCGCACTGTACGGCGTCCACATGTACTGCTTCTTCGACCTCCTCCTCCCCTGCATCGCGGCCGCCGGCGGCGCGCTCGGCATGAAGATGGAGCCGCAGTTCGACCGGCCGTACCTGGCCGCGTCGCTGCGCGACTTCTGGGGCCGGCGGTGGAACCTCATGGTGTCCGCCATCCTTCGGCCGTCGGTGTACGACCCCGTGCGCGCGCGCGCGGGGAGCGCCGCGGGCGTCCTGGCCTCGTTCGCGGTGTCCGGGCTGATGCACGAGGCCATGGTGTGCTACCTCAGCCTGCGGTGGCCGCCCAGCGGCGGGATGGCCGCCTTCTTCGTCCTCCACGGCGTCTGCTGCGTCGCCGAGGGGTGGTGCGCGCGGCGGTGGGCGACGAGGGGGTGGCCGCCCCTGCCGCGCCCCGTGGCGACGGCGCTGGTGGGGCTGTTCGTGACGACCACGTCGTTCTGGATCTTCTTCCCGGCTCTTCTTCCCGGGGTCGAGGAGAAGCTCATGGAGGAGTGGGCCGCAGTGGGGGCTTTCTTCCTCGACGCCGGCGGGAAAGTTCCGTCGTATGGTCAACAGAGCAGAAGTTAGGAAAACTCAACCCCATTGTATACTAATCGAATGCTCGACTTTTGTTTCCCGTGCATGGTATTCAAACAACTATTTAGAGTTCCCAACTCTGGGTAAAGGAAATCTGTACTTAGACGACTGAACTAAATCCTTTGCCTTTATTTTTTCTATTATTTTTATATAGATCAACTGAAAGCAAAACAAAAATACTTACTACGTTGGGACAATGACCCACCTTTCTCTACTCGAACTCAGTCGACCGAGACTTAACGAAGTCTCAGTCGAGTGACGTCAGCGTGTTTTTTTTGCTACAAGCGGCACGGCTAGATGCTACAAACGGCGACGAAAAATGTTGCGATGGTATTGCAAGCAACAACAACAAATGCTACGACCGTTCTAACTAAAATGCTACAACCGTCAATGAAGGATGTTGCAACCGCTGAGATGACATGCTACAACCAAGGAGGGATGACATGCTTCAACTAACAAAATGAATGTTGCAAGCGGTATGAAAAAGTGTTGCATACGGTCAAAAAAACGTTGCATGGTCGACTGAGACTTCGTTAAATCTCAGTCGACTGATTTTTAGCAGGCCCGAAAAAAAAATCTTCTCTCCTCGCTCCCGGGGACAAATAATCATCCGTCCGTGCTGTATTTTCTGTGTGTATTTTATTATTTATTTTTTGTGTTACGTGTTCGCCGGATCACGCGCCGTCAGATCTATCGCATGCGGCTGAGCGCGTCTCCACCGTCACAACACATACGTTGTTGCAGAATTATTTCTGGAACACATGTCTTGTTGCAGAACTTTTCTACAACAACTATTTTATTGCAAAAAAATATTTGCCTAAGGTTTTGTTGCCTTTTTTGCAACTAACGTCGTGTAGCAGAAAATTTCTGCAACAGAGGTATTGTTTCAAAACATAAACCCGTCGTAGACTATTGCAACACCGCATATGTTTTAGAAACATAGCACATGTTGCAGAAGCGCGATCAACGAAGGACGATATGCGAACCCTCGTTTGGACACGTGTCATTTAGGAAAGGTGACGGACGGGGCCACTATGATCCACCGGGTGATGGTAAGCTTTTCCCGATAAAGAAAACTATCACAGTTTGTCGAACACTCAGCGGCGACTAAACTCACGTTAACACCATTTTTGAAGGATGGGGCCTGCTGACGTGGCAAAAAAAAGCAAATCATTTCACTTGGTCATTAAACTGGGTGTAGGGCCCACCCGTCAGCATGTGCACACACTTCTCTCCTTTTTGTACATTCTGTCGAGCATCTGGTGTGTTACAGTCGCCTGTGCTGCGAGCAAGTGTCCACCTGGCTCTTCCGTCGGCAGGAAGAAGCAGCTCCCAATCCTGTGCGTCCACCTGGCCCTCTCGCCGTGCCGCCGGAGCTCCGCCTCATTATGCACTATGTCCTCCACTACTTACCTCCTCGCGCCACCTGTCGTCGAGCTCGCCTCGCGCGACGGTCATCCATATTCATGGCGTCGCCTGCCACAACCCCTCACCCGTCCAGCCGCCCGCTACCTGAGTGCCAGCGAGGCCCCGACACCGCCCGGCGTCTCCTTTCCTTGTCCTCACATTCCGCAACCACTTGTTGGCCATGGCGTGGCCGCCGCGGGGACCAGCTCAACCATCACAATGTTGTGGTCGTCCGACGGGCCAGCCACTGCCGTTTCACCTATCGACTGATCTAGTTACAGGTATTTGCCCCCGCATCGACTTGCCCATCTAATGGGGGTTTTGTTTGGCCCTTATATAGGTAGACGAAGGCCACTAGTTTGATAGCTATGGTTGTGGAATACAATACCACCAAGTGACTCCATAACTGAAAGTAGCATATATCGCATAACTGCTAAAACCCTAAAATAGCGTTCACATCCTTAACTCTTAGGAGCTGCCGCGCCTATGAGACACCCTCCTCCAAGTAATTAAGTATATATACCCTTACCGAAGGGGTGAGGAAGGTATTGGCTATGGATAAGTCGACTGAAAATTCTATCTGGGCCAGTCAACTTGTCTCAGCCGTCCCATGCAAAACAAGTGGTTCAGACTCCATATGTTTAACGTACACAGGCCTCGTATAGTATGTATGTAGTCTTCCAGTGAAATTACAATTGATACATACACGGTGAAGTAGATCAATGACGCTTGATGCAGTATACTAGCTCACATTGGCATGGTCGGGTAGGCGACGTCGAGCATGATGCCACAGAGCCCCGGGCCGAGGATTTTGCGCTGCATACGGATGTAGCCGTGCTCACCCCACGTCTGTCCCCACGAGTTTTTGACGATCCAGAACTTTTCACCCGTGGATTCATCGTCGTCGGCTACGACGACGGTGACGGCGTGCTGGAGCCGAGTCCCGCAGGGGCCCGAGTAGACGCCGCTCTTGTAGAACTGTATGTCGTTGCCGAGCTCGATGGCCGCGGCGATGGGCTGCTTGGCAGCGGCGTGCTTCATGGCGAGCTCGTTCGAGCCTGGGACTGAGGCGTGGCCGGTGATGGCGGCGACGTGGTGGTCGGACTTGGCGGTGTCGCAGGTCCCCTGTGCCGCCTTGTACGGGTACTCCGCCTCCGTGGTGAGGCCGCCGTTCTGGTGCACCCAGTGGAAGGCCCTGCGGAAGGAGCCGCGGTTGCAGCCGCCGTTGTACTGGTCGCAGTCCACCAGCTGCTGCTCCGAGAGGGGCACCAGCTTCCCCGTCTTGATCGAGTGGAGGCTCTCGATCGTCGCCACCGCCGCGAACGCCCAGCTGCTGTCTGCATCCATGCATGCATGCATCAAACAAAGTTAGTCAAAACTCGATACTGCTCCCTCCATATTATAAAAGCGTTTTACCAAGAATGTAGTGTTAAATATATTATGAGACGGAGGAAGTACTTGACAAGGTTAAAAATGGATGATGTTTACGTACAACATGATGAGCTTTACGACTTGGGCGGCACCACGGCGCCCTTGGTCCTCCAGTCCACGCTGGGTGGATCCAAGGAGACATCGTCGCCGCCTCCCACGGTCGTCAGGATGACCGTATCATCATCGTTGGTGCGATCGTCACCGTCGTAAGACATGAACTTGGCGAGGAACTCCTCCCGGGTGAGGTCGGCGAACTGGTTCTCGCCGAGCTGGTAGGTGAGGTCGCCGCGGCGGTTGGTGCCGTCGATGTACTCCACGTTGTCGCGGTACACCTGGAAGCGCCGCAGCCTCTCCCCCGCGCTCGGGTACGACCGGTTGTGCGTGGCCTGCCACCGAAGGAACCTGTCGCCCACGTCGACGCCGCGGCTGCTCGCCGCCGCCACCCATGCCAGCAAGATCGCAGCAGTGATCGCCGGCCATGTGCCAGGGGAGAAAGCCATGTCGATCGATGGATCGACCTGTAGATTCGTTTGTTTATACGGAGACGCTAAAAATCAGTCGACTGAGACTTGGTGAAGTCTCAGTCAACGGGCCAGCCGTCCGATCTTCAGATGCTTGCAGATTCGCGCTAGGGCACTTTGTCCCTTGTTTTCGGCCTGTCTAAGGCATGGACCGGCCCACTTTGTTTTTTCCTGACGTATCCGCGCGCCCCCCAAGCGAGCGCAGTTTATGGGCTGGGGCTGGGCTGTGCCCGTTCTCTTTTTTCCTGTGTTTTTGTGTTTTTGGGCGCATTAAAGTGAAGAAGGGAAGCAACCACCCGTGGTTATTAAGAAGAGGGAGCGAGCAGTCAGAGCTCATTACTCATCGTCTCTCCCCATTCTTTCAGTCTCAAATCGGAAGAACGCTGCAGGGGGGAGAAGAGAGGCCGAGCTTGAAGATCGGCGTGCTACTGCACGGTCAACGAGAGAGGAATGGCGGGCGCTGCTGATGGAGTGAGATTCCCCCTACCATTTTTCTCAATCTTTTTTTTGTTTCTTTGTTTGTCTTTTGTTCTTGTTGGTGATATACCTCAGATCTGAAGAGGGTAGTTGTTTGTGTGGATCAAGCGAAGTTTAATAGCTTCAACTCTATAATCGACTCTAGGATTTTTAGTTATTTTTCTCGTGTCCTTATTGTTCAAGCAGGCAATAGATTGGAGGTGTTTTTGTGTGTTTTTCATGCAGCTGTAAGGTGCTGGAGATGTAAAGCCAAGTAAACTGTACTTTTTAGTGTTTAAGTTCAGTTATGTTTAGTTAGTCTGGTTCTTTTCTGCTTCTTGAGATGTAAAGCCAAGTAAATTGTACTTCTTTATTCTGAAGTTCAGTTAGGTTCAGTAAGGTGCTGGAGATGTACATGCATGCATATTCATTTTTGTACACTTCTTTTTTTTGCAAAATAAATTGCATTGGATACTAAATTTGTTAACAATACATGAACTAGTGATTACAGTATAGGCTGGGCATTGATATGTGACACCGTGGACAGCTACTTGTTTGTTCTGTTTGTGAAAAATGCCGTTTTTAGAGAATGAACCAGGCAGGGGAACCGTTGTAGTTGCTTACTCATTGAGGCACTAGAAAATCCATCCACTCACTCTGGCTGGCCTTTGAGGCACTACTAGATTTCAGGGGGATTGGGGTCTTTTTGTTTGTATCAAGTGTAGATTAATAGTTTCAACCATATAATCGCCTCCAGGATTTTAGACGTCTTTTTCGTGTCTTTTTTCTTCAAGCACTGGTATGTAGGGGGTGTCCATTTTTTGTGTGTGATTTTTATCTTCAGATGTCTGCTGAAACCTTTTGCGAATCAGTAGGTTGTTGATATCTTTTTTTCTGTTGGAAAAACAAGAGGATGATTACGGAACCTATCATTTAGCAGTAGCACGTTTTGTTTTTGATATTTTTTTCTTTTTTGTTGAAACCCTATGAATCAGTAGCATGTTTCATATTTATTTTCTCTGGGAATCAATGATAAATGATTTACTGAACTTATCTCTCTAGCAGTGGCATGTTTATTTTGTTTGTATCAACTTTTTGATTAGTAGTTTCAAGCAGAGAATCGCCCCAGAGTACTTCTGCGGCACTGGTTAGAACTAGTAGTAAAGCCAAGTAGCTATAATAGTGATTAGTATCTTTTTTGTTTTTTTTACTGGAAGTAGTACTAGCAGCACCACCATTTTTCTATGTAGGTACATTTAGTTGAGAGGTTAGACTCATGACCATCACAGGAGTAATTTCTGATCTGTCGAGTAGCAAAAAATGAAATATCTTATCCTATATTAGCATCGTTTCTGAGTTAATTTAGTCATAAAAACGTATTAAAAAGCAAGATTTGGGTCATTTTTGGGGGGCAGGATTTAATTTTCAGGAACTTGAAAGGACCCTGTGTGAAGCTATTCGAAACTACTTTTTGTTTGTAATTCCTTTTTTTTCAGAAGAGTGTAATAGTAACCACATGTACATCAATACTTTCGTTTCTTCTATTTCCTGAAACTGAAACTACTAGTCTTTTTACAGCATAAGTACTTTTGTTTTGGTTGCACCATCGGGTAAGCATGGTTTTTGGGCTTTTTTTCGCAGTCATAAAGCTGCATGAGTACATTTGTGAAATATATATATATGTTTCTGAGGTGAAAGAATGATACTGTAAAGTGTTATTTTTAGTGAGTTATCCATTCTAATTATTTTTTTTGCTTCCTTTTTGGATGTGTACAGGGGGTTTGTGGAGTTTGTTTCAACCATTGCAAGTATGAGAGCAAGGGAAGCGGTTTAAGCATGTTTGTATGGGATGGGTTCAAGAATGCAGGGGTAACTCACTCCTAACTTTTTGTACTAATGTCATCACAATACTCATAACTTTTGTCGTGACATCACTCCTAACTTTTTTTTTGTTCAAATCAGGTTGTGCCTTGCAATGAAAGGACCCGTTTCAACAATGCAACAGGAGTGAAGGTGATGTTTGTGGCAAACCAACGGGCATACACTGTAAAGTGTTACAAGGGTCGCAGAAAGAGCGCTATGTATGGGAGAGGTTGGAGGAAGTTCTATGAAGACAACGGGCTTTTGTTTTGTCGGAGGGGGCGGCGGGGAGAGAGGGGGCCAGTTGCATGTCCAAATGTACTCATGCAACTGCATGTCCCACACCAGGCACGTAACTGCATGTATTCTAACTTGGTCGCAACTGCATGCCTTATAACTTTGTTGCAACTCGACGCCCATTTTTCTTGTTTGCTCGGGGGGAGAGGCATCAGCTTCATGTCCCCCCAATGGGCACGCAATTGCGTGTCTTCTAGTTCGGTCGCAACTTGGGGGAGGGTCTTTCTTTTGTTGGAGGGGGCGATGTCGAGAGGCATGGGGACCAACTGCATGTCCCACACAAGGCACGCAACTGCATGTCTTTTAACTTGGTCGCAACTCCATGCCTCATAACTTGGTTGCAACTCGACGCCCATTTCTTGTTTGCTCGAGGAGAGGCATCAGCTTCATGTCCCCCAATGGGCACGCAACTGCGTGTTTCTAGTTCAGTCGCAACTAGGGGAGGTCTTTGTTTTGTCGGAGGGGGCGACGTCGAGAGGCATTGGGACCAGTTGCATGTCCCACACCAGGCATGCAACTGCATGTCTTCTAACTTGGTCGCAATTGCATGCCTTTAAAACTTGGTTGCAACGCGACGCCCATTTCTTGTTTGTTCGGGAGAGGCATCAGCTTCATGTCCCCAATGGGCACGCATTTGCGTGTCTTCTAGTTTGATCGCAAGTTGGGGGGTCTTTGTTTTGTCGGAGGGCGGCGTCGAGAGGCATGGGGACGAGTTGCATGTCCCACACCAGCACACGCAACTGCATGTCTTCTAACTTGGTCGCAACTGCATGCCTTATAACTTTGTTGCAACTCGACGCCCATTTTTTCTTGTTTGCTCGGGGAGAGGCATCAGCTTCATGTCCCCCAATGGGCACGCAATTGTGTGTCTTCTAGTTCTATCGCAACTTGGGGGCGGGGGGTCTTTGTTTTGTCGGAGGGGGCGACGTCGAGAGGCATGGGGACCAGTTGCATGTCCCACACCGTGCACGCATAACTGCATGTCTTCTAACTTGGGCGCAACTGCATGCCTTATAACTTTGTTGCAACTCGGCGTAATTTTTCTTGTTTGCTCGGGAGAGGCATCAGCTTCATGTCCCCCAATGGGGACGCAATTGTGTGTCTTCTAGTTCGGTCGTGAATCGGGGAGGTCTTTGTTTTGTCGGAGGGGGCGACGTCCAGAGGCATGGAGACCAGTTGCATGACCCACACCAGGCACGCAACTTCATGTCTTCTAACTTGGTCGCAACTGCATGCCTTATAACTTTGTTGCAACTCGACGCCCATTTTTTCTTGTTTGCTCGGGGAGAGGCATCAGCTTCATGTCCCCCCAATGGGCACGCAATTTGAGTGTCTTCTAGTTCTGTCGCAACTTGGGGGGGAGGTCTTTGTTTTCTCGGAGGAGGCGACGTCGAGAGGCATGGGGACCAGTTGCATGTCCCACACCAGGCACGCAACTGCATGTCTTCTAACTTGGTCGCAACTGCATGCCTTATAACTTGGTTGCAACTCGACGACCCATTTCTTGTTTGCTCGGGGAGAGGCATCAGCTTCATGCCCCCCAATGGGCACGCAATTGCGTGTCTTCTAGTTCGGTCGCAACTGGGGGGGGGGGTCTTTGTTTTGTCGGAGGGGGCGACGTCGAGAGGCATGGGGACCAGTTGCATGTCCCACACCAGGCACGCAACCGCATGTCTTCTAACCTGGTCGCAACTGCATGCCTTTAAAACTTGGTTGCAACTCGACGCCCATTTTTTCTTGTTTGCTCGGGGAGAGGCATCAGCTTCATGTCCCCCCAATGGGCACGCAATTGTGTGTCTTCAGTTCTGTCGCAACTTGCGGGGGGGGGGGGGGTCTTTGTTTTTTCGGAGGGGGCGACATCGAGAGGCATGGGGACCAGTTGCATGTCCCACACCAAGCACGCAACTACATATCTTCTAACTTGGGCGCAACTGCATGCCTTATAACTTTGTTGCAACTCGGCGTAATTTTTCTTGTTTGCTCGGGAGAGGCATCAGCTTCATGTCCCCCAATGGGCACACAATTTGAGTGTCTTCTAGTTCGGTCGCAACTGGGGGAGGTCTTTGTTTTGTCGGAGGGGGCGACGTCCAGAGGCATGGAGACCAGTTGCATGTCCCACACCAGGCACGCAACTGCATGTCTTCTAACTTGGTCGCAACTGCATGCCTTATAACTTGGTTGCAACTCGACGACCCATTTCTTGTTTGCTCGGGGAGAGGCATCAGCTTCATGCCCCCCAATGGGCACGCAATTGCGTGTCTTCTAGTTCGGTCGCAACTGGGGGTCTTTGTTTCTTAGGAGGCGACGTCGAGAGGCATCGGGACCAGTTGCATGTCCCACACCAGGCACGCAACTGCATGTCTTCTAACTTGGTCGCAACTGCATCCCTTTATAACTTGGTTGCAACTCGACGCCCATTTCTTGTTTGTCCGGGGAGAGACATCAGCTTCATGTCCCCAATGGGCACGCAATTGCATGTCTTCTAGTTCGGTCGCAACTTGGGGGGTCTTTGTTTTGTCGGAGGGGATGACGTCGAGAGGCATTGGGACCAGTTGCATGTCCCACACCAGGCACGCAACTGCATGTCTTCTAACTTGGTTGCAACTGCATGCCTTATAACTTTGTTGCAACTCGACGCACATTTTTTCTTTTCTTGTTTTCTCGGGGAGAGGCATCAGCTTCATGTCCCCCCAATGGGCACACAATTTGAGTGTCTTCTAGTTCTATCGCAACTTGGGGAGGGGGGGGAGGTCTTTGTTTTCTCGGAGGGGGCGACGTCGAGATGCATGGGGACCAGTTGCATGTCTCACACCAGGCACGCAACTGCATGTCTTCTAACTTGGGCGCAACTGCATGCCTTATAACTTTGTTGCAAATCGACGCCCATTTTTCTTGTTTGCTCAGGGAGAGGCATCAGCTTCATGTCCCCCCAATGGGGACGCAATTGCGTGTCTTCTAGTTCGGTCATGGCTGGGGAGGTCTTTGTTTTGTCGGAGGGGGCGACGTCGAGAGGCATGGGGACCAGTTGCATGTCCCACACCAGGCACGCAACTGCTCGTCTTCTAACTTGGTCGCAACTGCATGCCTTATAACTTGGTTGCAACTCGACGACCCATTTCTTGTTTGCTCGGGGAGAGGCATCAGCTTCATGCCCCCCAATGGGCACACAAAAGCGTGTCTTCTAGTTCGGCGAATGAGGGAGGGTCTTTGTTTTGTCAAAGGGGGTGACATTGAGAGGCATGGGGACCAGTTGCATGTCCCACACTAGGCACCCAACTGCATGTCTTCTAACCTGGTCGCAACTGCATGCCTTTATAACTTGGTTGCAACTCGACGCCCATTTCTTGTTTGTTTTGTCGGAGGGGCCGGCGTCGAGAGACATGGGGCCTAGTTGCATGTCCCACAGTTGGCAAGCAAGTGCATGACTTCTAGATTGGTAGCAACTAGGGAGGACTATTGTTTTGTCGAAGCGTGCGGCGCCGAGAGACATGGGGCCTAGTTGCACGCCATTTTACAATCATTTTTTTCACAAGTAGAATTTTTTGCTTGGTCAAAACGGGGCAGCTCCCCCATGAATCCTCTATCCTCACTATATTTTCACATGAGCACCCTAACACCGCCGTTTTCCGCCACACCCGCAAACACAAATCAAGCACCCGATCTCACAACCATTTTGTCTTTTTTTTAATTCATATACAATTTTTCCTTTTTCCATTTTTGTTTTCCAAATTATGCAAGTAAAAAATTATTTTTCTTGTTTTTTGTATGTGATTCTGACTGCGGTACTCATTTTCTAAAAAATAAAACATATTAAAGGAGAGAAGAGTTACTTGTCTAGCTCCTTGGACACATTTTTTTCAATTTTTTGAAAAGAAAGTTCAGTTTTCAGTGTTTTTTCTCCTCGGACACATTTTTTTTTCTATGCTTTTTTTGTGAATGAAAGGAGTGACCAGACACGGTGTGCAGCTTTTTATTTTTCCTTTTGTAAGTCTCTGGAATGTGGACCCAGGCTCAACAACTCTCTAGAGGCCACGCAACGACACTGTTTGAATTGAGACATAGAGAGAAAACCGGAGAGGAAGGAAGCCGCATCACGGGGGCGGCGAAATCGAAGGTTTCCGCGGCGGAACTCGCCGGCGAGGAGATGCTCGACGACGCCCGCGAGGAGATGCTTGGTGATCCGGGCGCCGGCCCACTGTCCTCGCGCCCTCCTGATGTGGTGAGCTACGGCCCCTTTTCCCCTCTCTCCCATCCACCCCCAAATCGCGCCCCCGTTGCGTGTACGCGAGGTGAAATCGAGCTGCGGATGTCATTTTTCTGCAGTCTAGGGTTCGTAATTTGTTGAGAATCAAGATTCTGAAATGGAATTGCAAGTCTAGAAGAGAGGATTTGGGTTATGTTTTCCATGTGTTTTTTTCTGCGGAAATCACGAACATGAGGCAGTGAACTAGTGTTTTGTCGGCTCGAGTTTGCGCTTCTCTGCGGTCGGAGCCACTCTAGTTCGTTGGATTATTGTGCGCAGCCGCCGCAATAGGAAGATCCGCAGCAGCTGCGCTGTTGGGAACCAGGATGGGGGAACCGTCGTGGTCCGCCGTGAGAGTTGTGCGCGCCGGTGGTGTTGACCGACGAGAAGGGGGCAGGGGTAGCGCGGTCGTGTTCTCCTTCGTTGTCCGGCGCCGCCCCGGCCAATGCTGCCCCGGTCAGCGAGATGGGGAACTTTAGTAGGAGTACACACTGAATTTTTCTACGGTGTATCATGAGAGCGTCAGTCTAATTATGTTCACTGTCAGTACACATGTCTGAATTTGTTTGCAACTTGTTTGCAACTGGTCAATCCTCCTGTGGTACTTCCGTGCAAGTGATCTGCACCTCTTAGTTTTAGCTTCCTCTCTCCAACTCATGGAATGTGTTGGATCTGTAGTGCCTGTTTTTTTGTATGAACTACCCAAACAGATATTGATGTTCTATATTTCCATAAGAAAATCTGGGAGTGTTTCCTTTTTTACCAATATTTGAACGGATTAACCATGCTCACTTACTCTGTACCACAGTTTTATGTCAGGCTTTTTGGAATGAATCTCAAATATGTTAACGGATTATCTCAGATTTCTTTCGATTGTCCACTAGGGTATATATGGTGTTAATCTAGATTCTGGAATGGAGCTTGTGGAGATGGACGATTTTTTTGGTATGTTTTTTGTTGCTTTGCTGCAAATCAGAAATTCGAGGGAGCGAATTAGTGTTTCGTTTTTGGTTCGACCTCGTATTATTTGTAAGTGCGAAATAAAGAGAACGAATTCCATGGGCGACGTTGAAAATAGAGGTAGGTAGCTGAGATTTTTCTCAAAGGTAACTATCGAAATCTGCTGTGATGTACTCGTACTTTGGTTTTCACTGATGTTTTGTTCAAGTTTTTTCGCCTACTTGCACTGAGTTTTTTTTTTGCCAATGCTGTTTGAATTTTTTTGTGAGGCATTTGGCATACTGAGATATTTGATTTTTGTTTGAGCCAGTGTGGTGTTATACATCAAGCTGGGCCAATGTTGTGTTATACATAGTACCGTTTCTCTAAAATTATCTTGTACTTAAGAGAGGTATGTGCTAGTTGATTTTTGTAAGAGAGGTATCTCACTAGCACCTTTCTCAAACCTGCATTACTAACAGAATCAATCATAATCGCTGTCTTTTTCATTTTCCCTTATCTGAATTTAGATTCAAGATCATAACCCCTGTCTCCGATGCATAACTTTCTGAACGATTTTGGTGCAGTATTTCATTTTTCTTTAGCTAACTAGGCACAGTAAAGTTTTGATAGAGGAATCAAGTGATCATTTATCTTTTCGTTTTGTGTTTGTGTTAAATCCACTTTTTATTTTAGCTAACTGCCTCTCTTTTTTATGAGTAGTGTCTGATGGATGCCCGCAAGCAGACTGAACACGAGATCGAAAGTAAAAGTGAGGCCTCTTTGAAAGAAGGGTTAGATCAACAGCTTAAATTTGTATGCACTCGATCCTTTTTATCTGTGTTTTAAGTTAATCCTTTTTTTGTACATTTTGGTATGAATCTCAACATTTTCTGTTTTTTTCACACAGGATCATTTGAAGAAGAGTAGAAATTTAACAAGAGATTGCCTGAACAGTGTGGTATGTTAAATGCAATCACCCCGTGTATGCTTTACAATGTCTACTGCTCGGTTTTTCAATAAGCATTATCAAACAAGGGAAGTTACCCTGCCACATATGTGTGTTGTTTTGCTGTTTATCTTTTTTGGCCTAGAGTGTGTTCCAAGAGATACATGTTACTATGCAACACTAATGTATCACATGCATTTTTTTGTGAACACAGCCACACCCAGGTACAGACACTGAACATAAAGAAGGGAACCCTGGGAGTGATAGGAATGAAGAAGGGAGTCATCAGTGTGTGGAAGATACTGATTTAGAAGAGAGAGGCTATGATGTCGATATCACCGACACTGAAGCATCAGAGGATTTGCTGTATGAAGAAGTTCTGATGGTGGTGTGTAACAGTGCTCGAAGGAAAGAAAAACGGAAAGCTGTTTTAGAACGAAAAAAAAGGTATGTTACTGCTGTTTTCTTTGTTTTCACCAGTTGGGGTTCCATTTTTTTTAGTTGTCTAGCTCAAAATAATTTCGCACACCTTCTTTTACCTTCTATATTTTTCTTTTTGCAACAGAGAGCAAGGATTGACCCAACCAAAACCAAAGCCACAATTGATGAGATTACGACCAAAGCTTACAGCCGGTGTAGCGTGCCATACTTCTCCGAGATTGTCAGTTTTATGTGTAAAAGCCACCGCAGGGTCCAGCTTGTTAGGAATAGCGGTTTTGGCTATCTGCTGGAGCTGGTTGACTGTCCTGTACCCAGGGGGTTTGTGCAGTGGATCGCCGACAATGTTGATACACAAGCGGAGGCAATTGTTTTCAACAAGAAGAGTATTCCACTAAATGCTCAGTCAGTGGAGTTTGTGTTGGGGATTCCTTCAGGGGACATAATCATAAACACTAAAGAAGAAGAGGCTGGCAAACAAGCTTTTCTATCTCTCTTTGGGTTGACAGAAGTCCCAACAATCAAATTCTTCGGCAACAAGCTGATTAACGAAGATATGTCTGACGACCAGATCATCCGTTGTTTCCTGATTGTGGCATTAGCAACATTTCTCTGCCCAACATCAAACACTAAACCAAGCACCAAATATATGGGAGCTCTAGTTACTGTGGAGCAGCTCAAGCAACTAAATTGGTGTAGGTTTGTTCACGATTGGGAGTTGATGTATATAAAGAAATACCAAAAGGAAAAGCTGAAGCAGAACCGAACAATGATGACACTCGGAGGATGTATATACCACCTAGCAGTATGTCACTCTTTTTTCAAATCCAATGTGTTCTTTTTATGTGATTAAGCCATTTTTGTGTTTGTTTTATCTTTGTTGGTGTAGTTCTATATAATGTAATCTAATGTTTTCCCCATTTTTGTTTTTTGCAGGTCCGTTGCCTTGATTTTACTGATTTTGGCTCAATTCAAATCCCAACTTTGATGCCTAGGATATGTGTTTGGAAGGGCGATATGGTCAAGCATTTAAGTGACATGACCATTGGAAGGGATGGAAAGTATGGATGTCCTGACAGTAAGTTCTTTTCACCCTCTTTTTCTTTTCTCCTCCACAAGCATAACATCCTTGTGCATCATTTTCAGATTTTAAATTTCTTACATCTTTTTTCTTTTGTGTATGCATTTTTGTAGATAAAAGAAGTATCAGAAACCTGCTATAAGGACGGAACAAATGAGTGGGCAAGCACAATTAAGAATTCAAATTTCAGGAAAGCGATAAATAGTGTTGCAGGGAATTCTTTGTCTGATAAGGTGTGTGACCCTATGCTTTTTTTTTATTGAAGTAAACCCTTCGTTTTATGCGGGTTCTATATGTACAACCTATGTCTTTTTTTTACGGGTTTTCACTTTTTGTAATGTCTCATGTATTTTTTTGGATCAGGTCAAAGAGGATATCTTCCTTGCTTATGAAAACCACATGAAGGATGAAGATTTAAATACTTGCATAAAAGCTAAAGGGCTTCTGCTAGACACGATCCGCATCATAACCAATGCCTCTGGTGAATCAAGTGATACAGTTAAAGTGGGCTCAACAGGAACTGAAATTAATGCAAGCCAACAATCTAACAACTCAGGAGACACTGTCAAAGTGCAATCGACTGAACTTCAAGAGGAAAATGACAGAGGTGTGTCACCATTTTTTTTTGCTGTAATCCTTCAGCAGCTGTTCCTTTTCTGATGTGTGCCTACAAGTCAATATATAAGTCAACATTTTTACAAAGGTGTCACACCTCTGGCTGGTGCCCTTTTTTTCCTCCCCATGCAGGGCATCTGGTGCAAAGGAAAAGAAGGAAAACAAATGTTCTATCAACTAGCCAACAGTCCGCTAGTTCTTCTGCATCAAAAACAAATGCTGGAAAAGGGAGCACAAATGATGCGAATGGGTTTTGTAGCAGCCCTCCTAAAGTCCATGGAGTAGGCAAGCTAAAGGTGCACACTGCAACACATAGCTTTTTTGATCTCACATCATTTTTTGGTTGAACACACATTTTTATTTTTATTTTTGCGTCTAACCATGTACCCTTAAACAGTCTGATTCTAAAGCACAATGTCAAAGAGAGCATTCCTCGAAGGACCCCCTGCCAGAAATGTGTGCTCCAGCCGCATCAACTTTTGCTGCAAGAAACCATGTAGATGGAGGTACAACTTTTTGGGTTTTCTGTAACTTCTTAATGTTCTTTCTTTTTCTCGTTTCTTGAACTTACATTCCTAACTCCCTTTTTTCATTTTTGAACAACAGGAGTTTTGTTACATTACAAAAGGAGGAGGATAGATGCCCAATCAAGCAGCGAACCACATGATCCTCATTCAATAAAGCACAAGAAGCCTATGGAAGCTCTTTTGAAGGTACATAATGTGTTTTTTTGTTTTTTCATGATGCAAGTTTATTTTCAAAAAGATTCGTCTAACACAGTTTTTTGTTTTTTGTTGCATTCTTTTCCTGTAACAGGATGACAAACAAATCCCTCAAAACAGGTTGAAGAGAAAAGCAGTAGCCTCAACTACATGCTTATTGGAGAACCAAAAGAGAACCACATTCAAAATGTAGCAGAGAGTGCCAAGGAGGACATCCCAACAGAGCTCATTCACTCCAAAATAAATTTCACGGAAGCAATGCCAACAACATTTTCTGGTTTTCAGAAGACACCAACACAGGAATTGGTAAACAAAAATTATTTTTCTTCATGTCAGCAGTGGTATTGCTAGATTTATTTTGTCAATCTTTTTCTCTTCTTCTATGTGTTTTAACTGTGTATTTTTTCTTACTTTCTGGTTCTTTACTTAAAAACACGACCCGCAGAGGAAAATTTTTAGGGGGCGCCCGGATAATCTGAGCATAGACATTAATGTAACAGCGCAACCAGAGAGTGGTAAGCATGTCTTCTATTTTTTTACGCTCTCTTTTTTATAAAAACTGAAGCATAGACATTAATGTACCAGCGCAACCAGAGGTCTCCGCTTTTTGTGTGTGACTGAAATACTTTTTTTCTTTTAGGCTTATACAGCATTTAGAGTTTTGCAAGAGGCTATAAAGTCATTAGCAACTTTCTAGACAAGGCAAGAGAAAAGTATTTCTTCGCCGATGATAGCACCCCCTCATTCAGGATCTCTGAAGATGTGGATGAATGTGGAAATATAATCAAGGAACATGAATTGTGGAGGCCTCTATGGATGAAGGATGAGTGTTACAATAAAAAGATAGAGGCTAGTTTTTCAATATCTCTTTTTTGTCCACAAGTGGTTTCTCCTGTCAACATAAATGCCATATCTTTAATGTACCTAACACTTTCTTTTTCTCATAAACAGGCAACAAAGATGAAGATCGCCAGAAACTTCAAGGAAGTACAGCCAGAAGAACTTGACATTTGTGTGCAAGGAAATTCAAACTTGAAGGTATTCTACCCCCCATTTTGTTCAAATCTTTTGCTATAAACGCTGGATTTTTTTGACTTTTTTTGGTCTCTCTTGTGTTTTGTTACTTGGTTTTTGTGACGGGCAACACAGAAACAGGGGAGCAGTAGTTCAAACTACGAGCTAAGCATTCAGTGTGCCCAAAGGGAAGCACAGAGAAGTTTGATGTGTGAGACGCCACACCCCCCAAAACCGGTTGAGGATATTGTTGATTTGGTCAGTTTCACAAAGAAACTTTCTTCTCTTGTAGTAGTTTATCTCTAATAGGCTTTTTCTCCAAGCATTTCCATGGTTGACTTTTTCCTTCTTTTTTTTTGTTTGTATTCACCCTATGCGGCGCAGACATCACCTGAAGTTCAAATGTCAACTGGGTGGAATCACAGACAAACTTGCTACTCACCATGGAAAAATAATAACCAATACACAGCCGAGACTCCCCCACTCAAAACAAAGAAGGTAGTCCTGAAATTGCATATTTCTCATCAAATACAAGCATGCATTCTTTTTTCGTACTAAAACAATCCTTTTCATATGCCCTTTTTTGCGTTTGGTTCTTTTTTTATGTTCCCCCCAGGACTACTCCATGGCTCCAATAATAGGAAAAAGGTTATTTCTAGAGGAGGAAAGCTGTCAACAAGAATCCAGCGACAGCAAAAGAAATCCAATACAACTGATGGAAGAAAAAACTGTAAGAAGCCGTTTTTATGTGCTCTCTGTTTGTTAATTGTTCTTTTTCTTTTTTTGAAATTCTTTTTAATTATGCATCTGACATTTTTATTTTTTTCTCGCCCTTTTTGTCTCATATGTATAGTCAGGACAACTCGAAATTCATGGAGAAAATATGTTTAGGCAAGAGCTCAACACTTTGGTCGACAGAACGGATGATATTTACAACACAAATCTCTCGTTAGGAATGTCAAGGCCAAGCAGTTTCCACGGAAAAGAAAACGTACCACCAAAGAGGATTGTTCAACCTAGTAGGTACCGTAGCTCACCATATGACTGCAGTGAGAGGAGCCCTATAACGCTACATGAGAGGAAGATGTATCAGGCCATAACATCCTTGGCCGATGTTGAAGGATCGTGAGTTTCTTCTCAGATGCAATAATTCTTTTTTGCAGAAATGTTATTTTTTTGCCTTATACTCACTGTAAAGACTTTTGTGTCCAAGCCTAACCTACAAGTTGACATGTTTTCCTTTTGCTTTATATGTACAGCAAACCTGCAGTTCTCATTGACAAAACCATCGCCACATTTAGACAGTTGGGTAACTCAATGAAAATAGATGGCCGGGTTCAGGCTTATGTCATAAATGTGTACTGTAGGCACCTATTTAATGAAAATCATCCTAGGAACTCACTCAAGCACTATTTCTTCCACACTGCATCTGTAAGCAAATGAAACCCCACTTTTTTTCTCTCTGTTTGTTTTTCATGCTTTCCCTTATTTTATTTTTTACTTTCTGTATCATTGTACTTACCTACCTTTTATTTTATCTCTTTCAAAATTTTCATCATTCAACAACTTAAAAGGAATACTTCCTGGGCAAATGGAAAAATGAGGAGGCAAGAATTTGGTGGAGACATAAACTGATTACAAGTTTCATCGGAGCTGGAAAAGCACATAATCTTTCGATGTCAGACAAGGTTTTTTTCTCAAACTTCCTCTCTCATTTTTTGCACAACACAAGTTCGGCTATAATTTAGTTAACCTTTTCCCTTCTTCATATACACACTGATTTTTGTTATCTACATTTTTGCCTTTTCTGCATCAACTCCAAAATGGATATACACAAGCTGTACTTTCCAACTCTACACAATGAACATTACTTTCTGTTCGTCGTCGACATCAAGGGTCGCACGTTCTTTTTTCTGGATTCTTTCTATGATGAGAACAACTCATATCACAAGAACATAAAAAAGAAGATTGTAAGTACAAGGATCTTTAATACATTTTTTTGTTTTTATGATGATTATTTGTCTGCAAGTTTTCCTGCAAATATCAATTAATGTTATTTTTTATATTTTGAGGCAGATCTCAAGCTTTACATGCACTTGGTACGAAGCTCGGCTCCCGCCAATGGATTTCAATACATTCCCTGCGGTTTACCCTAAAGTCCCTCA
Organism: Aegilops bicornis; assembly: GCA_021605145.1. NCBI lineage: Eukaryota > Viridiplantae > Streptophyta > Magnoliopsida > Poales > Poaceae > Aegilops > Aegilops bicornis. The sequence continues at coordinate 30,272,198 of CM038670.1, forward strand.
GCAAGATAACGAGTACGAAATCAGCACTCTACATTTTTTCTTTGTTTGTTTCCTGACTCCTTTTGCTTTGCTGTAAAAAAAATATGATTGTGGATTTTTCACTTACAAACACCTGTACCCTTTTTTTTTTGTCTGTATGTCTTTTTCAGGTTTGATTGTGGCATTTTCACTTTGAAACTAATGGGATGGTGCCCGAGGAACCCGACCCCTATAGTTTATATGGTGCTCGTGGTGGACCGCGGGAACGCGTCTTTCGGTGGTGTCGGCCGGCGACGAACGCGTGCATGCTGCTGCGTACAAGTATAGGAGGAATGGTAACGAGCTACATTTCATGTTGGCCTCTTGCAGTGGTGCATACATATGTGCCTTGACACACGAAATGAAAAGTGTGTAGGTTAGGTACTTGGGTTGCGTTGCCGTGCACACTAACATAGATCATATGGCGACCAGCAGTGATGTGATGGCGACTGCAAAGGTAGCGGCGGGACACCGGTTATTTGTCTACCACCTTAGCTAAACAAACTTTTTTTTTGCGGGAGATTAGCTAAACAAACTTTATGCTCACCTCGCAAAAAAGAAAAAAACTTTATGCTCACCTTCATGATCTAAATGCACCTCTTCTACTAAATTTTGTTTTCATTTTGACCGGCTTGTTGCGCTTGTCAATTCAAAATCCCTGGGCCGTGACAAATCGAGCATACGATTTTACTCACCCTATTTGTTATGATGAGATGGCTCAACATGTAAGGTTTTACTCATGGTGTTTATTATCAATGAAGGTGGTGGCCGAGAGGTCTCCGCTATGGTGGCCTTCGGCGGCCACATTGGTACATGGGTATGTAGGGTCAAAATTCTCAAAAAAAAAGCATCTTCTACAGCTCAATGATATACTTTGGCGGAGTAAGATATAGAAAGTTCATAAAAATGACAATAAAATTATGAATTATTCTTTGTAGCGAAAACATCTCCAATCATTTACTACCATTGCAAGAACAAGGAGAGAATCATAATATAATTTAAATACATTGTAAGAACAAGTTTTATAGCAACTCAACGCAAATTCTGCTTAAATTTAACTAAATGCCTCAATTGATCAATCAAAAAAATTAAAAAAAATGAAGACAATCCTTTATTCTCTACTGATATTTGTTGGCGACTTGCAATGTATGAGATCGAATCTCCCTAAACTTTTCGTCTTCTCCAGCAACTACGGATTGCATCTCGGCGGTAGTGAACTTTTTTCTATCCTGGTGCATCCTTTACATCAGTCCAAATCATTGAGAAGAGAAATATACTTAGGTGTCATGGATGAGAAAAAAGAAGATTAAACTGTTCCTAGCTATACCCGAGCAAATGCCTACATTTTCACATGCACGGTTGAAGAGTAGTGATATGACTGATACACAAACAATCAAGTCAAACAAAACACAGACTCGTATTTTTACACACCATGCGTTTTATGGAATGTGCTTTTAGAAAGACATTACATTGCAAAAGAAGAAGTTGCAGCAAGATGAAAATTATGCTTGGACGGTTTAGTAAAAAAAGTAAAAAAAAATTAATAGAGAGTCAGCACAAGTACATAATAAAAGTTTAAAAAGGGTTAGCACACTACATAGTTGAACTGTCTCGATCGAGAAAAGTAAAAGGAACATAGAGACACGAATAGACGTTAAACATGCATCATGCAAAAAGGTTCCATCAAAATGAAATTTTTAAACATGACAAGTACAGTACTGAAAGTCAAGGACTTGGATAGAAGAGATAAAAGTGGAAGGATTTGGCTGCAAAGAGAAGGCCACAACGCCACAGCCGCACAGGCAGAAGGCCCGGGGCGTAACTGCAAAACAGGGAACAATGCCCACAAGAAGATGGCCCAGGGGCGTATCTGTAAACTGCGTAGGGACCGGCGCGCAAAATTTTCAAAAAATTTATCGTTCCAATTTTATCGGATGTCCCCGAAGGGACGATGCAAGTGGAAGGGCGACGCTTATAAACCGGTCCCGAGCGCCTTCGCTAACCGATGTGGTACTAAACTGGGGTGCGCTGCTGTCTCCCGCTAGCGGCAGGGAACCGAGGGATGGCGAGTGGGCCGCATCTGGCGAGTGGCCCAAATTGGAGGCGAACTGCAGAATGCATACTGGACCTGGACCTGGCGAGTGGACCGCATTATGGCAGGTTTGTGTCCAAAAAAATAAGCCGTCTTACGCAGCTGCCGAAGATAGAACTTCGAGTACTGATCTGAGATCCCCTTAAAAAAAAGAGTACTGATCTGAGATGCATGATGTTACCCTTCATGCAGGCCACGTAGCTATAATGCAAACGCATCTCCTTATTTGACTGTGCAATATACATGATGAGAGTGACCAGAACAAGAAGATCATCATACATGATTGACATAGTTCCTCGCTCATTTTGCTGACATTTTGATCAGTTCCGCGACGTGAGCTTTCGACCGTGCGACAAGTTTTCTTTTTCTGCAATATTCTCCTCTCATCTCGCGAAATTCATATGGACCACCAAATGAGCCATTCTTTTCTCCTTTTGCAAATCGCCGGTCTGTGTTTCTAGAATTTAACGAACCACCGGTCATATCTCTCTCCGTTTCAATCTATAAGAGGCACAAATTTATGAAATTTAAGTTTGACCATAAATTTAATCAACGAAAGTAGGTTACGTGTCACACAAATCATACCACTAAATTCGTATATTTGAAAGTATTGTCACAACAAAATTATAACTTAAAGTAGTTTCCAATATAATTTTTAAGGCACATGATTTGTAGTTAAACATCAAAACACATGCGCACCTTATGAATGAGTATATAAGTGGGGAGTGGGGATGAAAATGGGGATCAACTATTGCCACAGGAATTAATCAATGCCCTGTCAATTGGAGGGATAGCCGCCGGGGATCAACTATCGTCGGTGGTAAGATATCAAGGACAATATCATGGGGTAAGTCGAGGGCACTGGATAATAAATGTGAGCTAGGTGGTTGAGCAGGAGAGCCAATAGAATGAGAAGATGAATTCGTTGAAGCACAACAAGGGTGGGGGGTAAAAACAACAAATTTCTGATTCATACAACAATCACATATTTTTTTTTCTAAATTTGCTATTAAAGAACCAACTGGAAAATGGGCAAAAACTTGGCCTTGTAAATATGTATTACAATTATTACAGGAATTTTGTAAAGATAGCACAAGATGAATTCCACGGCAACAATTTTATGCAACTTGTGTCCTAGCAATTTGTTTCATGCCTTAGAGCATATTCAATCGGACTGGGTTAACCCCATTTCTCTGCTGACAGGAGCCGGTCGAAACCCATTTGTTCATTCGGGCACAACGCCCCTTAGCCAAAACCCCAAATCATACAAATGATGTTCTTAGATCATTTGATCAATATAGCACATAACCAATTCAACACAAGCCAAAATGATCCACACACAAAAATAACAACAATTCATACATAGGGATTCACGAATGAATCAAGCGTCTTTCTTGCACTCATTATTTTCCTTATTAGGGTAAACGAGCCATTCCTTGGCATGGTCGTCCTTCAGGCTAGTGTCACTCAACTTGTATCTTCGACTCCTTCGTAATCCTCACGAGCATCAGCTCTAAAGCTTAGTGGCATCATATGCCTTGGCCTTATCAAGTTTCATTTTCTCCCATTTGTTAGCGTTCTCCATATCCACTGTCTTCCTCTCGATCTTCATCCTCCGCTGCACCTGCTTGAACTTCGTCATCTCCCTTTGCACATCCAAGAAGAGGTTGTGCCTCTCCTCCTTCTCCTCCCTTTCTCTCGTTGCTCCCTCATTCTTGAAGAAGATGTATGTCCAAGGTGGCCGCCTTGCTTTCCGCGTCGTCATGCGCCTCCCAGTCTTTCTTCTTGTTCTTCTTCTTCTTCTTCTTCTCCTTCTTCTTCTTCTCCTTCTTCTTCTTCTTCTTCTTCTTCTTCTTCTTCTTTCTTGAGATCTTCATAGAGGATTTCCCATTTAGGTGTCCCATCCGACAATTAACCATCATTAATGGATTCTTCTCAAATTGATGGTACAAAATGGCGGTTAACCCCATCTAGGAAAAATTACACGTCAACGTAATGCAAGAAATGAAACAAGAAAGAAAGAAGATGACGTATGTGGAGCAAGTAATTTAAATGGCTATTGACTCCAACACCACTTTAGTTCCTATTCATCACTTGAGCATAGGCACCGTAAAACTTGTTCACAAACTTTTTGGATAGCGGCCTATCTATGTTGGAGAGAGTTGTCATTGCAGTCGCTATGAATTGGATGTGGTTCCATGTAGTGCTTGTGTTAATGGAACCATGCATGGTTTTTATTTGTAATATTTTGATCCTTTTAGCTCGACTCCATATATAGGATCCATACTCGTGTTTCACCAAGTTTGACAAAAAAAAAAACACCTTCTTTGCTTGAGTAGACATTTCCTCTCCTTGTGACCTTCATTTTTTCAGTGTCCGAGGATTGCCCAACATCAAACAAAGGCGAATGTTGATCACCCATCTCTCAATTTGGATGTTGTCCAACATTGATCATGTCCATCATGAGGGTGTCCTAAACATGCATCACAATGAAACTACCATACTAAAGTTTGATCCTAAAAATGCATATGGGGCGAAAGTAACCTGGGAGTAGTTGGTCGAGACATATCCTCAAACAGTGGGTGCATGTCCACTGTAGAAGCTCGCTGATGTCCTTCACGGTCATTGGAGATACGACAACTTGTATGCCAGCTCTGGGGAAGCATCCGGGTCCTGCATGAAGTCATCTGAGATGCTTGGTCATTGCAAACACAGAAGGCCATAGGGCATGGGTGTGGCAGACATTGTTGGAGTGGACGCAATGAACTCCAAGTTGATGATGTCCTTCTTGGCCTTTTCGCGGGGTGCGCTTCTGGACACGCCAATCTTTGCGGGCAACACTTTTTGTGTTTATTGCTGCAACGGTCGGGAACCCCACAAACTCTACAAACCACGGTCCATGGCGGCGGGAGGATGGCACAACGGGCGTCGATCGCTAGGAAGGAGGAGGAGGGCGGCTGCATGGACGCTTAAAAGGATGACTTTACCCAGTGAGGGAGTTGGTTGATTTGGGCAATTTAGGGTGTCTTTGGCTTGTCGGGTCCGACGTAGGGGTGGCTCTAAATCCGCCTCACAAAAGAGCTGCATTTGCAAGGTGCTGGACAACCCGAATAAACGAGTTGTGTTTGGATGTACGGTTTGACATGATTTTTTGTGCAAGCAATGTTCACGCGGAAGGATGGATATGGTGGGAGGGGGGAGGGGTAGCTCATGAGTGATTATATAATTTATTTACAAAGATTTGTAAAGAAAAGTTTGTGTCCAGTCTGTACGTACGTACTCCCTTTGATCCTTTTTACTTTACGTATTAGATTTGTGTGAAGTCAAACTTTACAAAGTTCGACCAAATTTATATTAAAAATCATCAACATCTACAACAACAAATATATATAGTATGAAACTACATTTCACAATGAATGTAGCAAGATCGATTTTTTGCTATAAATTTGGTCAAAGTAAAGAACAAAACTTATATGCAGACTAGATCAAGAGCCAGGGCTTTGCCTCCTCCTCCTCCTTCAAGAAAGAAAGTTAGGGTTCGTGCCACTCGCCGGCGCCGGCGCAGGTCCGCCTCGTCTCTGGTGGCCTTAGGGTCATGGAGGTGCGGTGGATCCTAGCAAGGGCCGACGGGAGGGCTCCGTTTTTAATCGTTTTTTTCAATTTTGTTAAGGTTTGTGTCCTACTCAGGAAGGCGAGACGGCGGCGGCTTCCTGAAGATGGAATAAAAGTCTCCCCGCCTAGTCCCCGTTTCGGCGGTGCCTCTAGCATCGTTGGTGGGCGTGTGGAGGTGTGTCTCCGGCAGATCTATCTTTGGTGGATTTGCTCGGATCTCGTCGTTGTTCGTCCACGTTCATGTGTCTTCGGTTTGGATCCTTCCGATCTACATTATTTTTCATCGGCGGTGGTTCTTTGTTACGGGGTCTTTGGTCCTATGGGGCCTTAGACGACGACTTCCATTGTCTACTACAAGAAGTTGTGCCCGGCTCCGGTGATGGAGGGCGATGATGGCGGCGCCTTGGCTCGACGGTGCTTGTAATCGTCGCTAGGTGGTCTACGGATCTGGATGTAATTTTTATTTCTGATGTTCGTTGTACTGCCATGATTGAAGATGAATAGATTGGAAGTTTTTTCCGAAAAAAAAACTTATATGCAGACTAAAAAAACCGGAGGAGTATGATTGAGTTTTTTAAAACTTCAAAAATAATGATTTTATGAAGCATTTTTTGAGAAGTGTGTGCCCATTTTGTCAAGTTGTCTATCCACAATTGATTACCTTATCACAAGCACATGTCGGCAGGACACTGTGGTTAAAATACACTGACAACTCCAGACCGCCACAGCGGCCGTGCCACTGAACATTATTGCCAGATCCATCCTCCCGTGCGAGAGCGACAGGCAGACAGCGGCCGTGCCGTGCCGGTGGCGGCAACTCGCGACGGCCATGGAGCTCCTGCGGGACAGCATCCCCATGGTGTCCCTGGCCGCCGCGGCCGCCGCGCTGTACGCGCGCATGGCCTCGTCCCTCCTCCGCCCCGGCCTCCCGCGCCTCGTCGCGCTGCTCCCGCTCTTCCCGTTCCTCGCCGCCGCTCCCCTGGCATTGACTTCCTCCGCCATCGTCCGGGCCACCGCCGCCTTCTTCCTGACCTGGCTCTGCGCGTTCAAGCTCGCCCTCCTCGCCGCCGGCCGCGGCCCGCTCGACCCCGCGCTCCCCGTGCTCCCGTTCCTCTTCACCGCCTTGCTCCCCGTCAAGCTCCGCCCTGCCGGCGCCGGAGCGCCCAAAGCAAAGCCGCTGCCGTCGCTCCTCTCTTGCGCGGCGAAGGTCGCCTCCATAGCCGCCATCCTCCGCATCTACCAGTACAACGCTCGGCTGCACCCCTACGCGCGCCGGGCCCTGTACGGCCTCCACATATACTGCTTCCTGGACCTCTTCTTCCCCTGCATCGCGGCGGCCGCCGGCGCGCTCGGCATGGAGACGGAGCCGCAGTTCGACCGCCCCTACCTGGCCTCCTCGCTGCGGGACTTCTGGGGCCGGCGGTGGAACCTCATGGTGTCCGCCATTCTCCGGCCGTCGGTGTACGACCCCGCGCGCGCGCGCGCCGGGGGCCCCGCCGGCGTGCTGGCCACCTTCCTGGTGTCCGGGCTGATGCACGAGGGCATGGTGTACTACCTCAGCCTCCGGCGGCCGGACGGCGGGATGACCGCCTTCTTCCTGCTCCACGGCGTTTGCTGCGTTGCCGAGGGCTGGTGCGCGCGGCGGTGGGCGGCGAGGGGCTTGCCGTCGCCGCCGCGGGCCGTGGCGACGGCGATTGTGGTGGTGTTCGTCGCGGGCACGTCGTTCTGGCTCTTCTTCCCGCCGCTGTGCAAGGACGGAGGCGAGGAGACGCTGCTGGAGGAGTGGGCTGCCGTGGCGGCCTTCTTCCTCGACGCCGGCAGAAAGATTAATGGCATTGTACGTCCAACGGACTAACTAGCAGTAGGAAAATAAGTTTCAGATTATTTGGGACTCTAACCAAGCAACCAAACATGATTGCATTGTCTTGTTTACCATGTTAAAGTCTGAGAGATGAAAAATACACTCTCAAAAGTTTCATAAGTGAGAAAAATGTAAAGCACCGAGGATATCGATCATTCTTCATAATATGAACTGTGCACGATTCCACACCTACAGCTCGCCAAATGCAGAAAGAATAAACATCGCCAGCTCTGATGATTCCCAGCCAAAAACAAGTCATGATTCACCAACCTTGGGAGTCGTCCTCAATCTCAGATTGTACTTTTACAGTGCCAAGTTTGCACAAAAAGTTCAGTGTTGAAAGAGCTTTAAACCTTAGTCTGCCCTGCTATTCATGAAGACAAACTTCCTTCCATCTCATTAAATGGTACGTCTTGCAAAAGGGAATCATGGGCTATGAAGAAATCCAACCATCTCACATCCCCACCAGTGTTAGTTAGGATGTGTTTGGTAGGTTGCATGAGGATAGATTTACTACTCAACCCACTTTTAGGTGATTGGTGGCCTGCATGGGACCTTCTCGAGCTCAGCCCAAATACCCTCGTAGTATGCACGAAGAGAGAACTCCCCAGTAGCCGTCAGCATAGTCAGCATGAACGAGTGATGCGAGCGAGGACGTGTTTCAAAATATGTTCAGAAATTCATTTTTTAATTATAAAAGGAATTGTTCGGAATTTCAAAAAATGTTCAAATTTTCAAAACTTGTTTACATTTTCAAAATTTGTTCAAAATTTAAAAAGATGTTCACATTTTCAAAAAGTGTTCAGAATTTCCAAAAAGTAAATTTGTAAGAAATCTCATAATTTAAAATTTTGTTTACATTTTTAGAAAAATCAAAATTTATTTAAATTGTAAAAAAATATTCATATTTATTTAAATTTTCAAAAAATGTTCAGATTTCCAAAAAAATAAAAAATAAATCTGAATTTCTCAAAATATATTTAATTTTTTTAGAAAATGTTCAACATTCCAAAATAATTAAAATTTGAAAATATTCAAAATTTTTGTTCATGTTTTAAAAAATTGTTCACATTTTTAAAATTTTGTTTCACATTCAATTTCTTTTGGGAATTCGAAATTGTTCAGCATGTGTAAACAGATGCTGGCTGCCAAACAAAGTCTGAGCTCAGCATGTCTCAGCACGTACACCGCTATCAAACTACAACAAATGCATGTTCAACATGTCTACACTCAGCATGTATAAGGGGAAAACAACCATGCTAGGTTGAGAATGCTACCAAACACACCCTTAAGCACCATTCTGCCCCAGAGGGCAGCATCTTCTTACCTCCTCAGCACCCCAGTCTCTTTTCAAGTTCATATTTAAAACAGGCTCACTCACCTTCATACACAAGAACAAATTGGAAATATTTCTGCTGAGACAAAGCTTCTATAAAGCAACAAATGATAGCATAGTTTACAACAGAACAGGAAAGCAGATTATTAAAGCATAGTTTACAAATATTTCTGTTGTGTAAATCGTCGCCATTCACCAGTATTTGCTAGCCCTCCGTCTCTTTACCTATTACAGTTTGAGTACAACACGCCGTCCAAATGCATGGCAAAATACGAATGCGATAGTGGCCCAAAATGCCAAGACGAATGAAACGGCACTGACCACGTAAAGGATCGGGTCAGAATCATCAGCCACATTTCCTGCAACACCATTTGGTGCCATGGGGCCTGAACTTGAAGTGCATGATCTAAGGTTGTTGTTCCCTTTGTAACTGTCCATATCGAATGTGCTGAACTGACCGCTGGCTGGTAGACACCCCGATAAATTGTTGTATGCCACAGAAAACACCGCTAGGGATGACAGCCGAGTTAACTGCCATGGCACTGATCCACTCAGCCTGTTTTCTGATAGGTCTAAGCTCTCAATCTCGCTCAAGTTTGCGAAGGTTGCAGGGATAGAGCCAGTAAAGAAATTGTTCGACAAGTTGAGAGACTTGATGTGGCTCAAATTCCCCATCTCCATCGGAATCTCGCCCGACAGCATGTTTGCAGATAAATCAATGCCAGACATCGACATGAAGAAGTTGTGTCCATATGTGTATGGGTTCCCTTTAGTGGTGAAGGTGAAGCCTTGGAGTTCATAATCACTGTTATATGAGAAGCCCATATCGTCGAACACACCAAACCCCCCTCCAAAAAAGTCACCGGAGGTTCTGGGCCAATAAAATTTATAAGCTTCAAGTTCAGGGTCTTCAAATGGGATGCCACCAATACATTGTGGTACAGAACCCGAGAGTCTGTTATGTGAGATGTCAATTATACTCAAGTATTGAAGAAGACAGAGATTTGATGAAATCTGTCCCTCAAACTTATTTCTGCCTAACAACAGTAGATTGATTCCAGAAAGATATCGTGTCCACTCAAGGTTGCCTGCGAACTGATTCCGGCTGAGATCCAAAGCTGTAATGAAGGAGCTGTTGAAAAATGCATTTGGAGAGCCTGACAGTGAATTCCCAGATATATTTAGAAACTGGAGTGGTAATGTACTGCTGCAGTGTGGTATAAGCCCTAGAAAATAGTTGTCCGATAGGTCTAACAGCCGAAGACTTGTTAATTTGCAAATTTCTGGATGAATGTCACCGGTTAAACTATTTTTAGCTAGGCTCAAAGCTTCCAGTGAAGGAAGATTCCATAATGAAATGTCCAGTGCTCCTGACATATTGTTATCATGTAAATCCATGATTTGGAATTTACCAGACAGATTTCTAGGTAGAGTCCCTTCAAATTTGTTGTTGTCTAGGTATATTGCTGCCACAACTGACAAGTTACTTGCCCCATCAAGTATCACACCCCCGAGGTTATTGTTTGAAAGCTTCAATATCATCAAAGCAGAACAATCAGTGAACAAGCAAGATGGTACCTCTCCTGTAAATTTATTATCTGACAGATCCATAAGTTCAATGCTGCCAATGTTGCACAATGAAGATGGCACAACTCCATATATATTATTATGAGAAACATTGAGAATCATCAGCTCGGGAAACATTGAACTTATATTGGCAAGCAGCTGTCCTTCAATACGGTTTAGAGCTATGTTCAGCAATCGAAGATCAGTTTGGTTTTGCCAAATGGGGTATAATGATCCAACTAACGAGTTATTCGAAAGATCCAGGTAAACTAGTGTCGCTTCATTTGTGAACAGAAAATTGGGCATGCTTCCCCGCAAATTATTGTTGGACAAATCAAGAAACTGTAGACGATGTTGTGTGTGTAGGAAATGTGGCTCTGTAATCATGCTCTTATCAAGGTTACACGAAGAAAGTATTAGTGTTGTCAACTGAAATTTAGGTGCCCAACCATGCATTTTCACTAGAACAACCAAATCAGTGTTCCTGGAAAGATCTATCTGTTTGAGCTCAGTACAGTTTCTGAGCCAGAAGAAATCAAATTTACCGCCTAGCTTGTTTTTGGATAACCTGATAGTTTGAAGCAGTGAGGAACACTTCCAAGATGAATTTATAGGTACATGTCCTTCAAAGAGGTTTTCTGAAAGATCCAGGTACTCAAGGCATGGAAGGTAAAATACAGATGCTGGGAGGCTACCATTCAATCGATTGGATCCCAAATGCAATTCACGCAGGTTCCGGAGATTTTCTAAACCTGCTATGTATACATGATTTATAGCAAGTAAAATTTAATTGCACCAAACTGAAAAGGGATGTTCAACCTATTTGTTTCAGTACCTATATTCTGAAGAGCCCCACTCATGTTATTTCCCTTGAGATTTATGACCTCCAGAGAAACCAAGTTGCTGAGAGATTCTGGGATATTCCCTATGAAACTGTTGTCACTGAGGTTGAGATACTTGAGCTTACCCAATCCTTGTAGACCTGTGGAATTGCTTGATTCAGAATAAAATTTTGCAATCAAACTTATTGGACGGATACTATAGAGTTGCATGCATGCAACAGATGTCACATACCGTCGAAATTTTGTAAACAAGCGAAATTTCCAGAGAAATCCAGCAGCTGAAGCTCCCGAAACGAAGAAAAGATTGTCAAGTTCAAGTTCCAGCATGCAACTTCCATAGGTTCAACTGATGTAGAGCCATCACTATTATGGATAGGGATTTCCTGGTAGAGATAGGAAAGGTCGAGACCCAATATTCGCTGTGTGGTATTGTCGCACGTGATCCTTTCCCAGGAGCAGCAGTCATCACCGTGTCCCCACGAACTGGGAACCACGGATTTTGCGCTCGTAAACCAAGAGCTAATTTCCATGAGGGCCGCCCTTTCCTCCATGAAGCGGCCTGAAGAACTTGGAAGCATGGAGTGGACTACACACAGGACCAGGAGCAAGCATCCCCATGGCAAGAAGCGGCCCATTTGAAAGAGAAAAGCTTCTACTATATCTTTGTGTTCTAGGGTGTAGGTTTGAGAGCAAGCTCTTATTTTTGCGCTCCTTTATACACCTGCCATTTGAAATACAATACACTTGCTTGGTAAACAAAGTTTTAGTCCATGGTCAAAGAAGGTATGCTTGGACAGCAACTTTACCTAAGGCCAAGGGCACTGTGTTTGACTCACCGAGGAACATTTTGTTCAAGTCTCCTTTGATTGGTGGGTAGCCATAGACATCAAATTAATGACAAAACATGGACCATGGATGCCAATAGGCGCAGAAACGCGCTATTTTGGAGTTCGACCACAAATCTGTCAGCTACCAGCATCTGGGTTGTCAGTCATGAAAAGAAAAGTTGCTGATGGGAATGTTTGTTACCACACACCACTGGAAGCCTGGATGGATTAAACGGCCGGATTGTTATCTGACACTCTGCCAATCTGCTATTGCAAAATTCATACTAACTCAATCCTGCAACTTGTTGGTTACGTAAGGTGGTGATAGAGAGGTGGAAGAAGTGGCATACCAGCTAAGCAAGTCGTCCTCTTACTCAGTCTGCTGTGGACTTTCTTCAGAAGCTTCAGTCGACTGTGCGCTGTGAATCCCATTCCCCCGGCGCTAGCGACCAGCAGAGTTCGTCGTCGGCGCAGCATGTCACCTCCGGTGCCAGTTCGCCGGCGGCGGTCATTTGAGCCTGTCGGAAGCATGCATGCGCTTTGTTACTCAACAGAGGAGACAAAAACTCGATTCAGAATCAGAAGCGACCTCCTGATATGGCGCGGTGATTCAGAATCAGAAGCGACCTCAGCATCAGAGACGATGCTGAGGGCAGGCACTGGCGAGGGCGAGGGCGAGGGCGAGGGCGAGCGCGGGCAGTCGCCGTGGTGCAGCTGGTGCTGAGGTCCGGACAGGGCAGCGGCGACCGTCCACCCCGGATGCCGGACGGAAGGCGTACGTACCCGGCAGCTTCCCCCCAGTCCTCGCGACGATGGGATGCGGCTCTATGAGGCACTGGCGGCCGCGGTGGTGGCGGCGGCAGAGGCCAGGGCCATGGCACCGGCGGAAGGGAAGGAGGTGAGCTGGGAAATCGGACGGAGAAGAGGGCACCTTCTCATTGCGTCCTGTCTGTCGGACTGTCACCTCTAAGAATTTACTACGCTCTCACATCACCCCCTCTCCTGTTGTCATCTCCCTCCACCAACCACACTGACCCCCCAAGTCTCTCTCTTCTTCTGCGGAGAAGAAACACCGAGCAAGGGGCAGCACCTTCTCCCTGCCAGATGACGTCGAGGTTTATTTCTTATCGGCCGACGAGGTGTTCTCTGAGGAAGACTGTGCCAGAACGGCAAGGTAGCCAGCTACAAGCCCCACCTGTTCCTGGACCTTATCTCCCCGACAGCCAAAGATGGTGCTATCTGAAGAACATTGTAGTGGCAGTGCTCATTGCAGCATTAGTGTACAAGTGTTTGTGCATGTAGACTGAAAATTTCCTCGCTGAATTTCCGTCAGCATTGTGCTGCTGGTGCCAAAAACATGTACCCCTGTCTATATATCCTAGTGATTGCAATAGTAAATATAAAAATGTATTGGTGGGAGCTGCATGAATTAAAGTGCATTTGCATTGAATTAACCCTGCACACGTTCCAAACTGAATATCTCGCAGAGGTTCTTAAAACCGAATGAAAAACAGTTCCATGGCGTTTCCAGTTGCCTATACCACACAGGGCAAAGTGTTTTACACATCAACAAACGACCCGTTGGTTGCCTCGAGCGAGTCACTTGCCGCTGTTGAATGGTTCCCTTGCATCCGCATTAGCTCGTAGAACATCGGATTGTTGTGTGACAACAGTGTTTCCTGCAAGAGACACAGTAGCTACATTGGTGAATTTGCATAGACAGTGGGCATGCTTTCAAGCTGCTTGACTGACAACCTAAACACAACCAGCTTGCCTCTAGAAAGTCCTCAAACCGAACCTTCTATGTAAAATTACCCCAAGTACGTCAATGAATATTTTTGTCCCAAACAACCGTCATCAAGGTTTTACTCCAAACCAATCATCTCCCAATCAAAACAATCCTTTGACTTGCACTGGGTCAAAACTCATCAAACAAATATGGTTATACTGGATCCAACATCACTAACGCCCAAAACTGCAAACTGCATTGTTCCATTGCCTCTAAAAAGTAACCATCAATCTAAACACAACCAACTTGCCTCTAAACAATCCTCAAAAGTTTTACTCCAATTGTCCCACTCAACCATCTGCAAAAGTTTTACTCCAAATTTATCACGTACCAATAAAAAAAAATCATGTTGCTTCCACTCTAGCGAACTCATCAAATAAATACGGCAATTCTGAACCCAACATCACAAACCCCCAAAGTCCAAGCTAGAAATCTTCCATTGGCCCAAGAAAAAAAAAGTTATCCACTCCGACAACCCAATTTACACCATAAAGCTAGCACACTACCGAAAGTAGAACAAATATGTGCATAACATTACCATGAATCGGTGCAGAACTCTGAATCAACTCTTCTGTCCCCTAGCAACCTAAACATTATTCAGATCTAACTTTGCACGGCACTCCAAAGAAGAATTGTGGCAGAGCATCAGCACACTGACCTGCGTGTCCAACTGCTGGTGGCTTCAGAGCACACCTTGCCCGCCGCCGCCTCCACGCCTTTTTTTTTTTGAGAAGCCGCCTCCTCCACGCCTGCCTGTGCACAGCTGCCAGGGCAAGATTCTGTCGCCTGTGCTGTTTCGAACATAAGTCATGGGCCGCGATTTGGTACAGGCAACAGAAGGGGCGATGGGCCGCAAAGAATACACCTACTCATATCCAAGGCGTATCACGGGCTGACGAGATGCAGATCCCAAGGCCCAAACGGATGACCAGGATACCCTGTAAATCCGCACTCTAACGAAGCATCACTAACTAATACATACTAGTAGAATGCCCGTGCGTTGCCACGGGCTCTTGAAATATTTCACACATACAAACAATATAACACAAACACAATTATTTAATAATTGAAGTCCATTATTGCAATGTAATTGGATAACATAAAAGAAAAAGTAACAAGATGTCCATGTAACAATTGAGTGATGTTCCAACTGAACATCTATTATAAAACTATTAATATCTAGATGATGCGCTTAAGAAATTCTTTCACAATATCAGGAAAGTTTTCTCTAGCTTCATTCCCACGATGTTTTAGTAAGTATAATAAAAATGCTTCCTCAATTCATTCCCATCCTGCAGAAACAAGACATGTAGTTAGTATGACAATTTCACGCCGAAGGTCTTAAAACATGTAACGCACAATACTCACCGCGCAAATCGGCTTCAACAATTCTTTACCGTTCCACCAGAGCATAAAATGAAAAATAAAATAGCCAGACACATTCCTGAAAAAATTTAATTTAATAATATAAAAAATATAGTGATAACAAAAGTAAATACTCTTGTTACGAATTCATTACCCATCTACACTTGTTGGAACACCAAACGGAAATAAACGTTGCCATTTAGATATATCATAATTCCAACCAGGCATCTTTATTTCGAGTGCTTCTTTGAAATCCCTTGCAAAACTTTTTAATTTCAGTGAATGCCTCAAGTTTTTATCCTCTGACAATTGTGATGTTTGAATAGGATCCATAATATATAGACGACGCGCCTCTTTGTCGATGACGTACAATATATATCGGCCGATGGATGCATAGGGAAGATAAATCTACAAGTGGAGTTATTAGAAACAACAACAAACCATCATAACGATGGACAAAATATTTTATTTACCTTATTGCAAGATGAGATGTCGTTCTCCATTCCAGGCCAGCTATCTAATAATGTTGCCAACATGTGGATAGTTTCCTTCTCACAAAACTTCTGACCTCGTGTTGACTCTCGCATCATGGACTAAGTAAAAGAAGAAATATTGTTTAAACATGTTGATACTAATGGCACATAGAATGAAGAGTTACGATAACTTACACAAAATCGTAGATCCATGTAGTGTATAGGAGGGTCTGTGAACAATACTCCCTCATCACATGCCAGCATACGAACAGCAGTGTTGAAGCAATCATTGTCCATAGGCTGCTCCATCTTAAGTATGCACTGAAGTTTCTTAAGACTTAAGCTCATTGGATCGGGTGTGCAGCTCCGGACCCATACCTTCCTGTAATTTGGATGGTAAGAAGAACAATAATATACATCCGCACATTAAATATGGATACATGATGCTTACTCCAAACACCCGGCATCATCGATCGACATGATGTACTTGCAGAGATCGGCAAGTATTTGACGTTGGTCCGTGGGAATGATAGTGACTGGGGCAGGACGTTTTTCTTCGACTATGTCAGGAGGATTATCCAGCATCTCGAAATCAGAATTAGCTAAAGTTTCTTCGCTGACAGGTTTATGGTATATGGGACATCCTTTTAGCAAATTAAGCTCTGAATCAAGCGAAATGACTGCTAATTTTTGACGAAAATGTTTCATATCCTCCTAAAAACATTATACAAAAAAGTTATATAATATTTTCAGATAAAATAACAAAATAATGTATGAAAATGAAATACCTGGGTGATCTGGTAAGTGTGCTTTAGAATATTCCATGTAATGTCCAATATTCCATGTAATTTAGCATAAACAACCCACATGATACGCTATAATATTTGGTAAGTGTGCTTTAGAATATCACACAGATGAATCAAATAAACAAACCATTTTAACAATTGCTTACCTATCGGTTTGTATTGCCTCCTGAATTTGCTCTTCAACCGTCCATTCTGTAACATTGAGATCGGGCCACTTATCACCTCTGATAAACTCCGGACTCTGCTCTGCAAGTTTCAGCCATTTCTCGAGCCCCGTAACTATCATATGAGAAATGTTAGGAATGAAGTCAAACAAAACATATGCTAAGATGAGTAAAAAAATAGATAGTTACTGTAGTAGCAAGGTCATTGCGTTTGACATTCTCACCAAGTGAGTCCAATACTTGGATCTCTCGTTTTTTGGCATTGGCGACTGCTAGATACCAATGGTAGCCCGGCATGTTTATCGGAATGAATAACTGGTGTAAATATCATACAAATCACAATCACAATTAGACATAATTATTAATAAATCATTAGACATAAGAACTAAATAAAAAAATCCATGCATGGATATGAAGACAACAACTAACCATATCTTGCTGTAGATAATTATTAACATGACGCACAATGCGACGATATTTTGATGGATCGATGTCTCTTTCACCGTCTTCTTTAATCTGGCCAGATACAAACGTGCTAATAATGTGTACCTTTTCACCCGCTCTGTCTTGTAGATGGCCGTGAGCAAGGATGCAATATATGTAAGCATTTATCACCTGTAAACAACATTTAGGATATATTTATATTTTATGATATTATATATTGTTCATATAATTGATTACAAAGTTTGTGCAATTGGTCTTACACCGTCATGTAAGAACATATCATTTTTTATAAGGCATTTCAAATCGTCGGTTGCTAACAAGGCATCTCCAATGTCCATGAACTGGGTATCCTTGCGGGCAGACTTTATTGATTCGATGACTGTAATATATCTAGGGGTACAAACATAGTCTGTCAAATTCATAAAAAGTGAGACAACTTAGTTAAAAAAAATGAGCCAAATTAGTTGAATACAAAAGGCAATATCACAAAAATAAGATCGATAATAATATAAACATATACCTAGTGGGATAACAATAAATTAGCATCCTTTTTGGTTTGTTATGAGATATAACCTCTTCGACGTTATTATGTTGTGAATAACCGACTCCTTCCTTCGAAGTTGCATCTGAAACCTCCATGTATTCTTTCTGTGCATCTCCAATGTCCATATCCATGTCTCCTGTATTCTGATTAAACAAGAATATAAATAGACGATTCATATTATCATCTATAATATACATACAGAGTAAGGTTAGCTCTTTGCACCTCTTCTCGTGGTGTTTCAGTGTGGACTGTCACCGTTACATCAGTGTGTATGTCAAAACCCATCACTTTATATCTATGCTGAAATATAAATATGATTTTTGTATGCATAATATAATAAAAACCGAAACAATCTAAATAAAGAATAAAAAGTTTAGGAAAAAATATAAACAGAAAAAAAATCAGAGGTAAAGGAAAAGAAAATAAACAAAAAACACATCAATTATATATTTGTTTAATATAAGTTGAACAATTTTTTAATATATATTTCAAATTTTTTGTTTTATACAATTAACAAATTTAAAAAACACGGTGTTTATATATTCACTTAACATTTTACAATAAATCTTTATCAATTTTGTAATGTACGATGAACTTGTCGAAAAAAGATGAACATTTCCTTAATACCGTTGAACACTTTTGTGACATGCATTGAACTCTGTATATTATAATAAAAACCAAACATTATAAATAATGAATAAAAGAATATAGGGAAAAAATTAAAACATAACGAAAATAAAAAAGATAAAAAGGAAAATAAAATAAACATAAAAACGCAATGATTATATATTTTTGTAATATAAGTTGAACAAATTTTTAATACATATTTCGAATTTTTGTAATATACAGTTACCAAATTTAAAAAACACAATGATTATATATTCATTGAACATTTTATAATAAATGGTGAACAATTTCGTAATGGATGATGAACTGTTTAAAAAAACCATGAACATTTTATTAATACTATTGAACACTTTTGTGACATGCAACGAACGCTGTATATTATAATTAAAACAAATTAATGTAACTAAAAAATAAAAAATAATAGGAAATAAAATATAAACAGAAACCCAAAAAAATAAAGAGAAAAAGGAAAAGAAAACAGCAAAAAAAACACCATGCCCGCCACGACGGGCCTGTTGCGTGGCCCGCCAGCACGGCCCACCTGGCACGCAGGCCTCTAGGGCGGCAGCAGAACTAAAACGAAGCGCCGTCGCCCGTTCCCCTCCCCCCGCCGCATTCTACCTTACATACCTTATCCTCTCATCTCGCTCACTCTCTCATCTCCTCTCGTCTAACTCACACAAACCCTCTCGCCCTTTCTCCTCCCCGCCAAGATCGCCGCCGCCGAAAAGGTGAAGCCCCACTCTCCCGCCCGGCCACCGTGATCGGTCTCCTCATCCAACGACCTTGGGCTGCTCGATGTGGACTGGCGCGATCGAAGCGCGACGGACGGGCACGCTTCTGGAGCACCTGCGGGTGATGGATGCGGTCCCGTTCCGGTCGGATCCGCGGCGGCGCTACTCTCCGGCGATGTCGCAGCTGGATCCGCAGCGACGCGTCACTATTTGCAACGACACAACTCCGGTAAGCCACTACACATGCCTCACAAATCCATTCAACGCGGGCTGCTCAGATCCGCCCCCTCCTTGTCTTCTTAGCCACTGAACTCATTCTCTGTTCTCTCTGTGCCGCGACGCCATGAGCAAACCTCACATGCACGGCGAGGACGACGACTGCTTGCCGACGCCGCCGCCCTCGGCAAGGAGGGATGACATGCACATGCACTCAGCACGGATCCACGGCGGCGCTCCTCTCCGGCGATGTCGCAGGTGGATCCGAGGAGTTGCGTCCAGATCTGCAACGCCACAGCTCCGGTACGTCACTCCCCATGGCAGATCCGCCCCCTCCTGGTCTTCTTCGAATGTTTCTAGCGTGCTGATTTGGTTCTCTATTCTATCTGTGGCGCGGGGCAGTGACCAAACCTCGCATGCACGGCGAGGACGACGACTGCTTGCCGACGCCGCCGCCCTCGGCGAGGAGGGATGACATGCACAAGCAGAAAGCACGCTGTGCGCCGACCGGCCAGCGCCAGCGAGACACAACCACCTCAACCAACGGCGCATCTGACCACCCCTCCACATCCCCACCGCTCCAGCCAGCCGGCCACAGGACATCGCTCTTTGCTTTCCTCATGCTGCTGCACCCCTCGGCAGCAACTCCCGCTTATCTGATGGTAAGCAAATTAATCCTTAATCTATGGCAGCATCTCTGCATCCTTAGATCTATTTTGTAGGTTTTGTGCAGATGTTGAACTGAATATTGAGCATTTTAGTTTCCATACGTTTGTGTAGATGCTTGCTAGATGTTAGCTAGGGTTTCTGCTGATGTTTGCTAGGGTTTTTGGAGATGTTTGCTAGAACCTTGAGCATTATTATAGGGTTTGTGCAGATGTTTGCTACAACTTTGAGCATTTGTTTTCAATATGTTGCAGACCGTCTTGCTGTGCATGACGGATAACAGAAGACATTGACCTTTTTATAGAAGGGGTACAGCTGTGCACCTTTCATGCACCTGTTGCTAGGTTTGGTGTATGTTTTTACTTAACTTTCTGAGAAATCCTTTCTTGGTCAGTTTCTTATCATCGGTAATGCTTTCGGATTAAAATAAGAAGCGCATAGCTCTTGCACATTATCTAAAAACTATGTTATCAAATACCCTAAGATGTTCAGAAAACAAGTCATGAACCAATGGAAGTTAAACTATCCTAGATTGTGGTGTGGCATATAATTAGCTTATGCAGAATCAATTGCTTTGATTTGAATTTATGCAAATTTACCAAATTATCACAAAAGTACACTCCCAAGAAAAGTTATCACCTGAGCAGGCATTATTTGGCATGCATATCTCAAAGTAACATGGTTAATGATTTCCTATTATTAGCCATTGCTATTACGAACCAGACCCACTTGTGAAGGCCACATTAACATTTGCAGGAGCAGCACTGGCACCTATTGCCCTGCTGTACTGATGAGGGCCAGAGCGAACTGGGATGCATGTGGCGATGAGAGGATGTATATGTCAGCTCCCTCACCTTCAACATGTCGATTATATGTGAGGGCTTCTTCTTATTTTTCCTTCTCCAATTTTAATTTTTATTATCCATGTGGAAAAATATTTTAGGTTGTGTCCTCTCTTTTAATTTAATGCTCAGCCATGTCCTCTTGCAATTCAAAGTTATCCATATTGACAACTCCTATTATTAATGTGGGTGCTTTACTCTTCATATTTTGATGCCTATGCATTTTACTGGAAATGTAGTATGGAGGACAAAAATTCTTCATGGGTCAGTAACCTATTTTTATGTGTGATTTATTTTTAATTTCTATCAGTGTATAATTGTTGTTTGTGAATTTTAGGATTGAATTAAACTAAACCCAAACAGATTAGCCCCTGATTTTAATTTTCTAGCAGCATATAATTGAGGGACTGTTATTTTCAATGCAAGCTTGCCTGAAATTTTATTAGCAATTATTATGTATGTTTTTTTGTTTTTTGTTTTTAATGATGTCACTTTTAGTTAGTAGCATATTATGCAGTTACCATAGCATGGTTAACAAACTTAAACGGGCGTTCGACTACTTCATTTACTATTATACAGGCCTTCACAAATAAATACGAGCTCTTAACTATTCCACTCAATCATGTAGTGACTTAGCACAAACATGAACTGCTATGAGGTGTACTAAGTTTGATACTTCTTAGCACAGTGGTTGTCACTGGATGTTTGGCCGATTAATTGTAGATGGAACTATTGTGGGATCTGGATCATGTTTTATAATTGTTTTAGCTAAGTCATTACTATTTTAATTAAGGTAGTTATGGATAATTAGTTCACACATATTAAATTCATATGATCCATCCCATGCAGCGGCAGATATTGGGGCGGCCTCACCGGTCCTCTCCACCCTCACCAGCAGCTCGGCCATCTCCACTCCCCCCGCCGCATGGTCACGCGCGTCAACCGTGTGACTTCGCCCACAGACGACCTACCTGTGCGGCCAGGGGATCCGACGAGCTGTGTGCAGCGCGACCAACGTGGAACGGCCGCAGCGAGCTCAATGAAACGGAATCGGGTGCTCGGTCCGGTCCAGTTCCCGGAGCATCCGCGGCGGTGTTCGTCTCCTCGATCAGCATCGCCAGCAGCTCCGGTACGTCGCCCCCATTCTTGATCCCGCCCCTCTCGTCCTCTTCTTCTTCCTTTTATATAATGGTTTGATGTGGTTCCTCTTTCCTGATGAGCCGAGGCGCCGTGACCCGGCCTCACAGCCACGGGAAGGAGCGACGACTCCCCAACTATGCGGCATGGTGTGGTTGGCCAGTTCGTCACTAAGTCCCCAACGCTGTCACCATCCGGACCTACTACGGTGCTAAGATGAGTCTTCCTCTTTAAAAGCTTCTGTTCAAATTATAATGGATCTATTATTCTAACCAGCAAGCAATTTAAGTAGCAAGTTCGTTTCTCGATGGTTAGTTGTATCATTGTCTGCCAACACTGAAACTAATTGACAAACAACCATGACCATCAATTTAATTTATTTTGTTAGTTTCCAACAATTTTTCCAGCCAAGGCTCAATATATACTCTGCTATGAAACTTACCTACGACCATGACTTGACTCTTGGTTGTGAATAATAAATGGAGAACATGCATCCAATCTTTTTGAATGAATTTGCTCATGATTTGTCTGGTTATTGTTCACTATCGGTGCATGGCTATTTTTGGGTTTGAGCGTTAGGCATGCAACAATGAGATATATTTGTATTGTTTTATTGACTAGATAATCCCAAATCATTCATCAATTTTGATCCTAAATCTTATCACAATACTTTTGATACAACAAAAATTATTTCAACTTGCCATGTGGAAAATCAAGTAAGAGCATATCCATGTGTATGTTTCCTACGAATGGTACGGGATTTGCAAACTTATAAGGTATTAGATGTTTGACAAATATTTTTAACCAAAATTGTTTGAATTATTTGTTCTGATATGGCTGTTTGACTGATTGCAATGTTGTTTGTTTGTAGTTTTTTTGAAGTGTGTAAGCATAGATTTACATTTTGTACACCGGTGCAACGCACAGGGCTTTTATTACATGAAAGGACTTATTATTATGACTGCCATAATATTAAGATTTTCATATGTGTTTGTTTATTTGTTTGTTCTCTGCCATGTTAAGAATTGCATGCATGCTTTTTTTGCTATATAATGTGCTTCAGAAAATCACGTGTTCAGAATTGCATCCAAAATTTTGCAGGTGAACATACGAAAATGCAAGATAAATCATACTTTTGATAGAATATCTCAACCAAACATGATCCTAGTATAACAACTATTACACTTTTAGAGAATATAAAGATCCAGAATTGTTCGTACCTAGAGGAACTCACCTTAAAGATGCTCCTTGCTTACACAAGGTACTCCTTGGGAAATTTTCGTCCAGGTCAGCTGTTGTGATGGCCGAAGGAAGAGCAAGGAGGGGGAGGAGGGATGGCAGAGAAGGTTAACATATATAGGTAGGACATGCAGAGAATAACTGGATAGCAGATCATAGTTGAATATAGTTCTACCATATATAACAATGTTTTCTACCATATATACCATTGTTGATGGTGCACGGGGTGTTTTTCTTTTTAGCATAACAGGCCTTCCTTTGAGCACTTGACTGCCCCTTGTCAATCTCCGACATGCTTTTGCGACGCTGCACGCGCTTCCCTCGTATCTTTTCATTCAAATCCTCTCTATCATCAACCGTTAGTTCCACATTTTTCTTCTGATAACATGCTCGGCTACGAGAGTTTCTCTGTATCCTCTTAGCTCTGTCGTTGTCATGGGTAAGAACGGAGGCGTCTAATGATGGAGGGGGTAATGTTGCATCATCATGCAATAAGTCTGTATATTTAGGGCTATCAGCGGTGGCTTTATAAAAGAAGGTGTGCAAGCATCATTAGATATATACTGTTTTAATGACTAATGAATTTCAGAGCATTCTTCACGTACTCAAACATAAATATTTTGCATTAAGATAAAGCATATAACACTACGCTAAATGCATCAATTATATTAAGTTGGGTCAACGGCAGAATTAAATTATCAGTAAACGTGTCATTAAAGCAACTGTTGGTATGAGAAGGTATGCACTGTGCATGAATAATAACCATATTTACCCGAATTAGATAGTGGACGTAAATTTTCGTCTGCTATCAACTTATCCTTTTTCCTCCGACAAGCTGCTCTCCTTAGAGCATTTCTATGATCTCTCTTGCGATCTTCCTCGTTAATATGACAAGTTTCTTCAAGTATATTCTCGTCAACGTCTGGTGTCATTTTGGACATAATTTAAATGCTAGTGAGTAAAACATAATCTGAGCACGTTGATGACATCTTATTCACAAGTCGATTACCATGTAGATCATTGTCACTAACCAGATCAGATGTCTCCGTAGTTGTAACAGTAAATGCTGAGTCAGTCAGCGATAATGTTGTATAGGCGGAGCTAGGTTGGTTGTCTGGTTAAACATGGTTAGTACATTATACACAAAATTTAATGGTTAAGAGATGACTCGAAGATAACAATGATGATTCAAAGGTCATTAGTTCTTACCAGACTCATTATGGGTGCGGAGATTATTTTCTTGGAGACCACGCTCTTTTTTCCTCCGATAAGAAGCTCTCCTCAGGGCGTTTCTATGATCTCTTTTGCGATCTTCCTCCGTTATTGCCGCATTCTCTTTGGTGACATTCAAGTCATCTGATTCAATATGATAGGTCAGTATTATATGATGACATAACAAGGGGACGCCACACATGAAAATTGTTAAACAATGAGTAATTGATGTACCCGAGATCACATGATTAGGTTGACGAACATTCGTGATATCACCTAGCGTACGACGTTGAACCATGTGGCTATCGACTTGTTTTTTTTCAAACCTTGTGTCTTGCTAATGCGATAAGATTCCCGCCTCCACGCGTTGTTAAGTTCCAGATGTTCTACGATATGAATTAAAAATCTGGCTGTTAGTGAATAAAAACAGCATCTGCATGAAGCAAGATTATGTTTACAACTCATGTAGATCACCTTGACACAAAATAAAAGAGTACTATTACATAAGTTGAATGCCGCAAATATTAGTCATCAACATGCAGTTAAACAAATTACCAACTTTCGAATATGAGGTCTTTTGAACATCATATTGGACTGGTTTCTTACGATAAGCTGCACGCCTTTGTGTGTTGAATTGTTCATTTGATATATGGCTTAGATCGATGGACCTGATGTCGTCTGCAACGTGTCAAAAGCATAAAACACAAATTTCATAATGCTTTGTCGCACCATATGTACATCAGGTCATAATGGATGTTAGATAAGCATCCGTGGGAATACCTGTTAGGTTTGTCGCACCGTCGATATATTCGTTTGGAGGTTCACCGCCTCTAGATTACCAATATGAAAAAATTGCAGAACGATGTAAACGAAAGTGACTTCCCATAAGTATACTAATGGCATTTTAAATATGAATGAGTCGGTACCAATGGTATTTTTGCCAGCTACATTTGTGCCACAATCAAGAGTTAGATTGTTGGAACCCAACAACGAACCATCATGATGGTCTTTAATACGCAGCGAACTCATTCCATCTGTAGGGTTGTACCCATTAAGAAAATAAAATCATTGATATATATGCGACAGTATATGGTTAAACAATCTTGCTAGATGTAATGCGGTTGAGTGAGTACCATTTACATATTTGCTAAATTCCAAATTTTGTATATTAGGAGTTGTGAAGGAAGCCTCATTATGCTCTCCATCCGAAAGCGACAATGATCCATCTGTAGAGTTATAACCATCATGAATATAAGGCCAATGATATTGCCGTCGTATCTACATGGCAAAATTCCCAACAATATTCACACAAGCAAAATACCTGGAACCGTAGCTGAATTTTCCCCATCATTTTGAGATCTGAGTAAGATGCTTGCATTGTTATCTTCAACTATTGTAGAGCTCGTAAGTCCTGAAAAGCATTATGCTATTAGCATGTGATTATCAGAAATGCAGAGAACTCATGTGTACCACATCATGATAGGTAACCATCATGTATATAAGGCCAATGATATTGCCGTCGTATATACATGGCAAAATCCCCAACAATATTCACACAAGCAAAATACCTGGAACCGTAGCTGAATTTTCCCCAACATTTTGAGATCTGGGTAAGATGCTTGCATTGTTATCTTCAACTATTATAGAGCTCGTAAGGCCTGAAAAGCATTATGCTATTATCATGTGCTTATCAGAAATGCAGAGAACTCATGTGTACCACATCATGATAGGTAAAAGCATGCCCGTAGTATTAGGATCAACAGTTATCACGCTTTTAAGGACCGCAAAAACATGATAATGAAATATTGCGAATAACCTATGTGTAGTACTTTCTTGTAGAAATGCAGCATACCCGTAGTAACGTCCTCTTCTGTTTGCTGATCAACCGCCTTGCTTCTTGAATTACCCATACGCACCTATGCAAGTACACATAACTGACAATTATCCACCTTTGGCTGAAGTGAAGTAAGGATGAGGATTGAACTCTGCTAGATGTTCTCTTTGATCCTTTATTTGTGGACCGTATACATTCATCATTTGGTCATATCATACAGTACAAAATTGATGCTTGCAATCAATCTTCGATACAGTACAAAAGGCAGGACTGGATTACACGCACAGCCGCATAACATTGAGGTTTCTCCAAGCTCGATAATGTAACTTTACTCAAGCAGTTTTGTTATGTTGTTACTTAATCATTGAGGCCTTGGATATATATAGCATCCCAATGAACATCAGAAAGAGCACGTTCAGGTGATCTTTGGTAATATAGTACTACTACTGGTCCGCTAATCCATTAGGTTATGCGAAGCTTCAGCTCAACCTTATGGTTTAATATTATTTAGTATCAAGTATTTAATTGGTCAGATTTATTGTTTCTATTCAGACAGATGGTTATTTTGTGTGACTTTTTTGCACGTGATCCTGTTACGAGCCTCAAACTCGACATCTTCAAAAGTGGTGAGATGCATAGTCGATATCAGGGTGCTTCCCAAGCTCAATATCATCTCAACAAGGTTATCAGGTACACTTTGCTTGCATACTTATCACATAGAACAAGGTTATCATGTGCGAAGTTAGTTTCGTTGTATATTTATATTTTGCATGTTATTATCTCATATAGGATGTGAAGAAAAAAGGAAAAAGAACTCCTAGCGATGGAAGCCGATCTTAACAAAAGATAAAAGGTATGCGTCTTACAATTCCCGTATGATTGGAATGTTCTACCAGCTTTTTGATGTGTGGTGTCATTGAGAACAATTAGTTGGGCCATTGATTTCTTTAGTGTTACAACCAGTGAGGCAACAGAACTATATTTAAGTTGATCTGGGATTTTCAGACCATTAGGAATCCTATCACTAAAATTTAGGGATTATAGATGCTGTTCTGGCAATTACAATATGGTAATTTGTTTATGGTGTGCTGGCATTAGTCTACAGACTTTGCGTGTTCTCAACCTAACAAATAATAATTAAGAAGATCGCTGTAATTGCTAACAGAACATGTAGTGTGCATTGACTAAAGAGAAGGAGGTCAAATGGCTAGCAGAACTTTCTTTTTGGTAGTGATGCAGTTTGCCACCAGAAACATGCATCATCTTTTAGCATATACTGTCTCATATGGAAAACAAAAGGTGCTTCTGATTTGAGTTCAATCAGGCAAAAAAAATTTAACACTGCAAAAACAATTCTGTTTTCTCATCAATGTAAGATAAATTTGTGTTATGAGATTTTTTTCTTTCTGTCTGATTACCATTTGTACCATTTGATGGAACCTTCACTATTATCAGTTGGGATACAAACCTGTTGTGAGCTGTTATTATCAATGGAACCAATTAGATGCAAGTGTCATAACTACCTGTTGTTTATGTCACTTTGAGGCTGGAAACTGGAGTTGTGAGCTGCAAACTCGAAGCACTTGCCAGATGCTGCTGCTGATGACACCGTCTCCGAGGGCCGTCACCAGCCCCAGACTCCTAGAGTAGAAGTCAACTGCAAGACACCTGGGAGTCAGTTATGTGCACGGAAAGTGAGATGCTTGCAGGCAAAAGAGATGAATGTTGCCGCTTGATGCTTATTCTGACACCGGCAACGAGATGATTCACCGGCTGCAAGCATTCAATCAAGATGAGTAAAGAATTTGGGGCTGACAAATCGATCTAAGCAGGTATGGAACCGTGGTCATATTAGCCAGTCCGTTGTAGATTTCCTTTTTCTCCGTCATTGAATGGTGACGGAACCTGTATTTATTGATTCCAGGTTTTCACATGTTGCACAGTATGACCACGGTACCGATCAGAGATCACAAATTCAATCTTGGCACCGTATGATCACGAAGATTTGTAAGGGTTAGCAGTAGGATTAGTATTGTAAAGGTTTAAATACATAAACGACAAACCTGGGAGGGTCACGCCGGTCCATATCAGCTGATCTCAGAGGGATCATACGGGATCATCATGTATTTGCAATCGCCAGTCCAGATAGTGTCGGTCCGATTGGATCGCCCGCAGATCCGATGATCAGCGACTGATCAGCGACGGCTCATACGGGATCTTCCTGTCTCGCACTCGGATGGTGGCGTCAAAGGGATGGACCGGCGGTGAAGGAGGTCAAGGGTTTGAGCGGCTGCGACGGGCGGCTAAGGGTTTGAGCGGCGGGACGGAAGCAGCGTCCAGAAAGGCACGATAGGGAGGATTGACGGGGACAGGCAATGGCATTGAGGGCACGACGATTTTTCGGGTCCTAGGGGTTCTGTTTCAGATCGTTCAGCTGTATTTTCGTCGGTTAACGGTAGAAGATTTGTTTATGACGTTTTTCTAGTGAACCGTCGCGGTTCTCAATGGGCGTCGTTGTAAGTTGATGATTTTTTTAGCGGTCGGGAGGTAAGATGCGGGGGAACGGTGGGTTGTGGGAAGTGGGACGAAGTACCAAAAAAACCAGAGGAGGTGGGACGAAAATTGACCGGCGAAGACTACCAACTGCTCCATTAGGAGTAGAGATTTTCAGCAATGGTGAACAACAAGACCAATTCCACAAATACTATACATCGCCAGTAGAGCAAACACAATACTGCGACCCAAGCGGATCAGGCAATATCACTAATAAAAGAAACAACCAAATTGATTCACGCAAAGCATATTCTGGCCGGTTGCCCTACCGCCTGTCCCTGGCGCTGGAACCCTAGCCGCCGCCAGGAGACCCAATCTTCTAGCGCCGTCCTCCGGCGGCTCCCCTCCGCCGGCGACCTCGGTCGTTGGTGGTGAGGGGGGCCGCCGGATCCACGCGTGTGGATCGTTTTTACTCTCTCGTACTTTAGATTTTTAGGTTGTTCATCGTCTTCGTTTCGGAGGCAACGATGACAGTGCTGAATAAAGATTCTTCGGATCCTTCCTTAACAAGGCCATCGGTCCTATGGTTGGGGATGGATTTGGAAACCAGTCTGTTCAAGCAAGGATGGCGTGGCGGCGCGGCATCCTCGTGGTGGACCTGTGTCCTCAGGCTCCGCTGTTGCGACGGCGTTTGCTCCAGCGTCGACGCGGAGCTTGGGAGGTAGTCCAGAAGCGGATGCAGATTGTGGTCTGTGTCGACGACATCTGGAAGACGGAACATGTGCTGGGTTCGTGGTTCGTGGATGGCAGGTATGGTTTCCTTCTGCGACGTCTTAGTCGAGGTGGGGTGCCAGATCTGGAGTTCGATGGCGTGTCTGGGGTGTTTCCCTGGTCTGATTCGTTCAACGGTAAAGGCTTCACTTTTGGTGAGCCACCTTGGAGGTCCGCAAAGCTGCATATCAGCGATGGAGCCGCGTCGAGCTCGGGTGAGGAGGTGATCCATCATTCTTTTCTTCGGTGGCTGCTGTTGTGGTGCCGGAGGCAGGTGATGGGCGTTGGTGTCAAGCTCAGAGATGTTCTGCTAGCTTTTCAGTTTTGTCATGTCGGTCCTTACGTGACTTGTACTTTAATCTTTATAATATGAATGAGACACGTATTATCATGCAAAAAAAAGGCAATATCACTAATAAACATACGAACGGAGTCTTCTTCACAAAACACAGACCTCGGTCACAAACAGTTGTCATAATACATAGGATAGCGGTACATGCTCCGGTTACATAGCATCCTAATTAATACATTACTCTAAAGGTTATAACAAAGATAGTTACTGGAACTGCAAGCAAGTAAATGCGGCTCTCTTCTCTTCCTTGCCGGCGCCTTTGTCACCGACCATCAAAAAGCTGCCAGATATCCTTGTCCCTCACATGGCAATCCTGTTTCAGAGAAAGCAGAGGAGGTTCAGGATAAGCATCCTTTTGTTTTCTCACCGTCAAGCATCAACATATCAGATGAACTAAAAAGAAAAGTGTCTAACAACGTTTGTCAATATAAGTATATTTTTGTGCCAAGAAATCTAAATAACGAATTTGGTTCAGAACTATAGTTTTTTTCTCAAAATAGCTACAATGGTACAAATCAAATGCCTTCCTAGACGAATGTATTCCAAATTTATACTTTGTTTTCAAGTAAAACAAATACTGATCCTAGAAGGAGAAATGCCACACAAACTCAAATTATCCACTGTTAGCTTGGACTAGCCGCTATTATATATCTGAATCACATACCAAGGATCAGCTCAAGCATACCCTGCGTACCTACTTTCAGCTTGTGTTCAAAAAAAAATGCGATCCACTAAGTAACATTCATGAAAAAACAAGTGTTATCAATCTCAAATAGCTACAGGTTCAGAGTTCAATATCTGCAGGTTCAGACTTCAAAGGCATGTAACATAAAATTTATACCGGGATTATATTCGAGAAATAGGTGTTAGAAGGAAGAGAGGGAATTGGTGGAATAGTTTGATGTATTGCTTGAGCCTCGTGGGCATATATATAAGAGTACATAATCTACTTGGAGTACAAGGAAAGCCAGAATATTTCCTAGTCTGACCTATGTTTCCTAATACAATCACGTTATTCAACATCCCCCCGCAGTCACAATGGTAGCGACGCAGACGGTGAGACTGGAGAAGAATCCGAAGGCAAGCCGACGGACACCCCCCCACAGTCGTAACGGTCGATGGATCGCGGAGTCGTGGCTGGAGTGGAAACCAACGAGGTTGCTCAAGCAGGCGGTAGCCCTTTGTGCCGTTTGTCGATATAGCCAAGAGCGTGGGTGGTGGAGCCGTGGTCGAGGTAGCCGTGTGAAGAATGCCGTGGTCGATGTCGAGTCGGGGTGGCCGGTGTCGAGGAAGTCGCGGTGGAGCCGCGGGTGCAAGAGGGCACCGAGTTAGTCATGGACGCAGTGGTGACGAGGTAGTGGTGCGCCGGAAGGATGATGGTGTTGATGACGCGTCGCGGCGGGTTTGCCAAGCCCGGGGACACATCGTGGATGAAGGCACGCACCGGTGTTGCCAGCACCGGGCATGCGTAGAGGGACGAAGACGAAGTTGACGAAGCGCCGACCAGGCTTGCCAGGCCGGGGGACACGTCGTGGATGAAGGCACGCATCGGTGTTGCCAGCACCGGGCATGCGTAGGCGAGGGACATGCACGAGCTGTACGCCATGTCGGAGAAGTCGGAGGGGCCAGCAGAGAAGAACTCAACGACGATTGCGGCGTCCATCGGCACGGGGCCAATGTCACCAACGGTGATCGCAGTAGACGAAGTGGTCGGGGTAGATGACAGCGACGCTGGCGACGGCTGGTGCTTGGACGAAGACGAAGGGGGTGGACGGTCGGCGGCGGCGGCGGCTACGGAGGTAGCGGCGGCGGCGGCCAAAGATGAGCGGCGGCGGTGGCCTGACGGCGCCGGCGGCTGCGGCGGCGGTGCTCGAAGTAGCCGAAGAACCCTGACAGCGTGACGAAGACCGGCGCGGACGGTGGCGTACCCCCGCCAAGGGAGACGGCGCGGCGCATACCACGGGAGGTCGATGCGCGGTGACGGTGGAGTGGATCATGGGCCGCGGCGCTACAACCCGAAGGGGCGACGCAACGGCGGCAGGAGGGTCGGGGCGATGGCGGGAAGACCTCGGGGCGACAGCGGGGACCGTGGGCCGCGACGCTGCAGACCGAAGGGGTGACGCAACGGCAGTTTGCGAGTCGGTGCAACCGCGGGGACGGCCTCGGGGCGGCGGCGGGGACCGCGTATCGTGGCACTACGGCCCAAAGGAGCGACGCAGTGGCGACGCACACTACAAAAGAAAGACACATCCGTGACATTTTGGGCTGAACGAATTTTTTTTCTGTCATACATATGACACTTCTATGACGATAATTGTGACAAAACCCGGTATCATCATAGATGTGGTGGGCTCCTACTTCTATGACAAAAAACCATAATAGAAAATGGGCTTTTCATCCTGGGCGAGCCGGAGACGCAGCTGCATGACATTCTTTGGGCCGTCCATGACGGAAAAAGCCGTGGTAGAAGCGAGGGGGAGGAAAATTTCGGGGAGTTGCCGGTTACGGTGGGAGAGCGATGCGCGTTTCTCTCGTCTGAATGCAGCGTGTGCGGCGTTGGCTCTAATCGAAGCCGAAGCGAGGCGTTGGGCTCTAATCGAACCCGGCGATTGCGCTGCAGGCTACACGTTATCGAACCCGAGGGATCGATCGATGGCTGTTAATCGAACTCGATGGAGCGATTCTTCGCCATCGCCGCTAATCAAGCCGATCGATTAGATGAACGGTGAGCGTTATGGGGGTTGGATGAGCGATGGCGGTGGCGTTGCCTTTGGATGAACAGGAACCCGTGGTGTGGAGGGCTGGATGAACAGTAGACAGTGGAGGGGTGGTTGAACAGGACCTCGTGGTGTGGAGGGCTGGATGAACAGTAGATGGTGGAGGGGTGCCCGTGGAGGGGTGGTTGAACAGTAGCCGGTGGAGTAGCGCGTGGTGGAGGCTGGATGATCAGGAGCCCGTGGTGGCTGGAGGAGGTCGACGGTAGCCCGTGGAGGCTGGAGGAGGTCGACGGTGGAGATGAACAGTATCCCGTGGAGTCCCGTTTTGCGGTACGCCACACCCCTCCCCCCCCCCGTTTCGACTGTAGCGCTCCCACAAAAGTCCGTTTCATCCGTTTTGCGGTACGCCACACCCCTCCCGATGAACAGGACCCCCTTTTCGACCGTAGCGCTCCAACACAAGTCCGTTTCGTTCGTTTTGCGGTACGCCACACCCCTCCCGATCAACAGGACCTCCGTTTCGACCGTAGGAGGTCCGTTTCCTCCGTTTTGCGGTACGCCACACCCCTCCCGATCAACAGGACCCCCGTTTTGACCATAGGAGGTCGGTTTCCTCCGTTTTGCGGTATGCGCGACTAGGCGTTCGAGACCCCGCCCGTATGTACACATACGTGACCGTATTTTCTTTCTTGCACCCTGGCCGCTGTACGTACGTGTACATGCTACGTGCGCGCCTCTACTACGACTGCGTCGGCGCCTCTACATCGACTAGTATGTACGTACACATTCGCGACCAGGATGACAACACTACGTACGCTTCGACCAGGTGGGTCCCGACTGTCTCGCACTTCCTTGCCTGCGAAGATGTAGCTAGTGGGTCCCAGCAGTCAGGGGGACGAATCATTTTTTTGCTCGGACGCACTTCCTTGCGTGCGAAGGTGTAGCTGCTGGGTCCCAGCAGTCAGGGGGGCGAATCAATTTTTTTGCCCGGACGCACTTCCTTGCATGCGAAGGTGTAGCTGCTGGGTCCCAGCGGTCAGGGGGCGAATCATTTTTTTGCCCGGACGCACTTCCTTGCGTGCGAAGGTGTAGCTGGTGGGTCCCAACAATGGGGTGAATCGTTTTTTCGGACGCATTTCCTTGCGTGCGAAGATGTAGCTGGTGGGTCCCAATGATCGAGAAGCGAATCGTTTTTTTCCGGACGCACTTCCTTGCGTGCGAAGATGTAGCTCGTGGGTCCCAGCAGTCAGGGGGAGAATCATTTTTTTCGTGATATACGGTGGCCCGTCCGGTGGGTCCCCGCTGTCAGTTGGAGGAATAATTATTGTGCGCGTAATAAGGAGGCACTTCCTTGCGGCTGCCGTGGACCCAGCTGTCAGCCTCTCCACGTAAAGTCCACGTCCGATGGAAGTCGTTCCTTGACCATGTTGACCACGCCGCGCCGAGAGCACCACGTCGGTGGATGACGGCGAGGCCTAGGAAGGGGACGACGCGGAGCCGGGGAAGACGCGGCAGTGGATGCACACGCGGAGAGGAGTACGAGGGTTCACTGGTCGGCTGCGCTGCCGTCGCCACAGAATAACATGGGGCGGGGGTCAGTGGGTGAGTGGAGGGATGGCCTGGCCATCGGTGGGAGTAGTAGGGGGCGGTGAGGCCTCCGCGGCAGCACAACCGGCCACGGGAGGCAGGAGGAGGCGGCACGGCCGGCGCTGGTTTGGACGGCTGGAGCAAGAAGACCAGAGGTTGAAGAAGCACGACAGCCGTTGGATGGACATCATACGGTCACTGTAGCTAGAATCGTTTATATTGACTAAGTTGACAAAGCCCTTGGTACGTCAAATTAGTAGGCCTGAGTCGACTTCGAAACGGTGCGCCCCGGATGTTAGGGGATGAATCATTTTTGGCGGGTGAAGCAAGAATATCCGAGATTGAAGAAGAAGCACGGCATCCGTTGGATGGACATCCAACGGCCACTGCTGCTAGAACCGTGTGTTGACTATAAGTTGACAAATCCTTGCATACTCGTCAACTCTGTTTTTTTAGGGGATGCGTCAACTTAGTAAGGCCAGAAGTGTGTGGCAGAGAACTTATAGCCCATTTGAGATTTGTAAGAATGTGTAGCCCATTTTTGAATTCTAATGGAATTTACCACAACCCATTTACAGTTTGTTAAAAGTACAGCCCATTTCAACCAACCGTTCAAAACAGAATTCAATAAAATTTCCCACATTTTGATGGGATCCGAATATTTTTATTCCGAAATTTTAGTCAGATTAAATACAATTTCAATATAAATTTATATTGCGTAAAAATCCAACGAAACATTTCGCTCGCAACAATTAATGAAATTAAAATTTTCAATATTCCAAAAATAATATTTTATAAAGTAATCACTGTTTGGTGCAATTTTTTATAGTTACTACCCAATTTTTATAATCACATCCCATTTATTATTTCTTAAAGCCCATTTTCTTGTTAAGCCTAATGCATCCCTCCTAGGAAAGATTTGCAGCCCAGCGGGGCGGAGAATAACAACTTGACCTTGCCTGGGTATTCCTAAAAAAAGTATAGCTGGGCTAGCCATTTTCAGCTTGAAAAAATTAATATCTGGGCTGGATATCTGGCCTGGGCTAGACGGGCCATAGCCCGCCCAGTTAATACCTGCAGCGATGTTTTCGTTGTTGTTCAGAGGAGAAAAATTAATATCTGGAGTAAACATCGAAAAAAACTCTGCAGTGCTCACACCTCAAAAACACAAATACTGCTCGAGCTGCTTGGTCCCAGCTGTCGGCCGCTTCTTGTGCAATTCTCTCGTTTATTGACTACTCCCTCCTTTCTGGTTTATAATGCTCAATTCAAAAATCTCACCAATCAAGGTAGATTGCAAGTGGTGGAATACTTATTCTAGTTTTGCAAAAGCACCTAATTAATGCTCTTGTTATCCTCAAAAAATTATGTTTATCAATGCATTAATTGCAATGCATGCATGCATGCATTGGTCAATTTTCTCTTAATATTTGCATGCAATGATTTAATGCATCTTGGAATCTGAACATGTGATGGAAAACAACCACATTGAGCCTTATAAAATGGAAAAACTAAAATTTTGAGATAAGCCCTATAAACCAGAAAGGAGGGAGTACATAGGTAGACAATAGTGTGGGACCGTGATGTCAGGAAACCAGGAGGAAGCAAAATAAATTATAGTTATATATATATATATATAAATTATAGTTATATATATATATATATATAATAAGGAGGCACTTGCGTAAGTGAGGCTATGGACCTGGTGGGTCCCCATTGTCATCCTATCCAAATAAAGTGATCTCTCGCTCGCTGCGCTTCCGCTGAAACAATCAAGACCGCCGCCCGCTTCCCGGTGCAGGCGATTGCTCCGCCTTCAAACGACACAAGTGCCATCCGTCCGTCCATCTGCCACACAAATTAATGATACGCGGTTGCCGAGGCGGCTACTCCGACGTCACACGTCCGTCTCTCTGCCCGCCCACCATTGCTATATAAACTGCTGCGTCGGCCATAGCCGCAGTCATCCGTATCCGTTGCCTTTATCCTGTCCACACCACTACTTCCCACCATGGCTTCCTCGCGCTCCAGTGCTCTTCGGGACGGGCGGACGACGGACCACAAGGAGATAGCAGCCATTGCTGCCGACCGGCTGGCCGGCAGGCAGCCGGAGGACGACGACGTCCCAATGGAGAACATGGTAGTCAACAATCTGGCGCCAACCCCCTCCTCCGCGCCATCCTCGCCGGTGCATTGCACCATGACCATTGGCGAGGCCCGTGCCCAATATATGGACAGGGTGAGGCAGATGCGTGAGCAGTTCGGAGGCGCAGGCCGACGCCGCCTACAACCACCATCTCCTCCAGAGCACTGCAGCAGAGAGCAGATCGCTGCGAGCGTCGCGGAGAAGGAGGCGCTGCTCGACTCGTACCGCTCCGCCCGCAAGGGCCGCCTCGAGCGCTGCCGTACCGCATGTGGGTGGCGGAGGCTGCGGCCGCCTACAAAGAGGCTAGCAAAGAGGGCGATGAAGCACGCGAGGCGCTGTTTGGCGAGACCGAGGACGAGGCAGAGGACAATGTCGGTTCCGACGAGTCCCCGCTCCACTGGCGTCGACGACGCCCTGCTCCGCCGACGCCCCGCAGTGCCAACAATGAGGCAGAGGACACCGCTGCCCGCCGAAGCCCGCGGGCGCCAACAACGAGGCAGAGGACACCGCCGGCTCCGTCGAGGCCCCGCCCCGCCAACAACGAGGCAGAGGACATCGCCGGCTCAGCGGAGGCCCCACCCTGCCGGCAACGCGGGGGAGGATTTCCACCTTTCCGCTGAGGCGCCGCCCACCGGCAACGAGACAGAGGACATCGCCGGCTCCGCCGAGGCCCCGCCCCGCTGCCAACGAGGCCGCGCCACACAGAAAACGAGGATGAGTAGAACACGGTAGGTCGCCGCCGCTAGGGTCCAAGTAAGGCCACCGCTGCTACCCTCCGGTTGAAGCCAAGCTAGACGGGATGACCATTGACGTTCAGTTAGCTTCTTGGCGGCGACGTGGAGTCGGAGAGCTGCGCTGGAGAAGAACGCTGCTTCTACTTAACCACAGTGCGGTTGGCTGACACGTGGGCCCAACAGGCCACATGTCAGTTACGCAACTGCACCTGCAGTTAAGTCACTGAAGCTTCTATTCGGCTCAGCGGGACACAGGTGGGTAGCTTCGGTTAATTAATTATACCTCCAGCGCACCCCTTTTTAGTTTTTTTCGAAAAGGAGGATGACCCCCGGCCTCTGCATCTGGGAGATGCATGCGGCCACAAACACCTGTTTTTAGTTGAAGAATGTATGAAATGTAATGAAATCCGGCATGTTTATATGAAATCCGACCGTGTATGAATGAATTTATTTCGATTAGTTCGAATTCCTGTATCACTGGCATTGGATGAACATCCAAAACAATATGTACTAGCATTATTCCCAGGGTGATCACCACGTTTGCAGCAGTTTCACATGTACTCCCTCCGGTCCTTTCTAGTCTGCATACAAGTTTTGTCTGCAGTCAAAGTATCTCTATTTTGACCAATCTTATACAAAAAAGTATGCACTTTCACAATGTGCGAAGTAAAAAGGAACAGAAGGAGTACAAAGAGTTTGAGCAGCTTTTTGGCGTTTCTGTACATTGCAATCAAACACACAGGCCTGACAATTCATAGAGAACATTCAAAACAATCTATGATTATGCATCTCAGCGACTCACATGTCAGAGGCAATATTTACTTCACAACTAAAGAATAAAGAAAAAATTGATCGCCGCTGCTGACAAAGAAAGGCGTCCCCATTCGAAAATATCAAACGCATATCTTGCTAAAATCAATGAGCAAAATTTGACAAGGTTGTCCCATTCCAAAATATCAAATGCCTACGATTGTGGAATGGGCAGGGTTTGCCATCTGTTCGGACACTGACATGGCAACTCATGCTAAATAAACCAGCTATTCTTTTTGTGCAGTTCCACCAAAATCAACCAAATTCACGCGTAGCTTGTATGATTTCTCCCTTATATGTTGCAACGCCTTGAACTTATGGGCACCTCCTTTCTTGTGGTGGAAATGAATGATTCATGTATTCATGAACATTTTGTGCAGTTCCCGTTGAAATCAAGCTGAGCACCCCTGTTTGCACAAATACAAAAAAATGATTAGTATAAAGCAAACTGTACTATGAATTGACAGTTTCAACAGGCACATACATGGTCCATGTAGAGCACACTTTTAGAAAAATGGAACTCACCAGAAAGAATCCTAGAACAACATTGTACTCGCGCATCACAGCAAAAAAAATGGAGATTTGTCAGTCCTTCTGAGCTGAAGTTAGTTTGGTCTTGTGGGGAGTAATGTAACCATCCTTCAACTGCTCCTTCTGATGAGAAGATAG
Source organism: Aegilops bicornis (assembly GCA_021605145.1). NCBI lineage: Eukaryota > Viridiplantae > Streptophyta > Magnoliopsida > Poales > Poaceae > Aegilops > Aegilops bicornis. The sequence continues at coordinate 30,310,723 of CM038670.1, forward strand.
ACATTGCTTCTTCATCCTGGCATAATCGGAACTAGTCATTTCACGTACTCCATATTCTTCTACAGAGGAAGATGATCCTGTTGTGCAAAGACAAGAGGACTACTAAATGCTAGCATCCATGTTTGCTCAAAAAAAGGAAAGGAAATATTTAAAACAACATAGATGAATCACTTCCCAAGGACAATACCACTTTTTCATGACAGTATCTAAACAGTAGCACAACACCAATAGAGACGACAAAGCTCAATCATATGGATGAAATCAGTGGGCGAGTACCAACCTTTGTCAGGAGGCTGATTGTGTAGAGCATACAGATGAAGCACTTCTCGGAAACCATCTGTTGCTATCTACGGGGGTGGCCATGCTTACTATATACTCCTCGATTAGTTTAATGTTTCCATCATCTTCTTGTGCAGTTCCACTAAAATATATGGTATCTTCAAAGAAGATCCCTGTTTGCACAAGTAGAGATAATTACGTATGGCATCAAATCGCTGGCAAAACAATTGCTCGCTCCAGCCATAGCAATAAATTAAGATGCAAAACTATATCATTACTTGTGTCATCACAGTTCCAGTGCTTCATTACAACACCGGGAGTTGATTTTTGTTTTTCTTCCGTTTGTTCTTCCCCCTCATCACTTGGTTCAATAACAGACAAGCTTCGCCTTCAATGTAAGATTTGGCATGTCAATTAGGGAGCACAAGTATAGTATTAAACTTAATTTTCTGATGGAAGTGGCAAAATATAGGCCAGCAGTTGTGAAATATCCTTATCTTACCTCAATGGGATATTACGGTGCACATACAGATTGCAAGTCTTGTCTCCATTTGTGCAGCTCACTAAAATCAAGCAACATTATTGTACAAGTAGCACAACATATGAAAGCACACTACAGAATCATGTGAAAGAAGGCTAGTACTGACCTCTCATGATGCGGAATTCAAACAACTCACAAGAAGAAGATCTGAACCAAATTCGCATTAACGGATAGGAAGTAAGATCTCCTCTTGTGCAGTTCCACTAAGATCAAGCAATCAAGCAACGTTGTCGGTGTGACATTTTGGTTGAACTGCACAAAACACTCTTAAAACAAAAGTGTTTTGTGCGGTGCAACAAAAGGTCACAATGGCAACGAGGTGAAGTAGATAACCCTGTTTACACAGAGGTGCAAAGGAAACAATTAGTGGTCAATAACGGTGGATGATACAGAAGCCAACAAAAAGAAGCATCTACCTTATCTAAATGGGAAAGAAAGCAAGACAGTAGCATTTCCCAAACAGTGGCATTGATTAATATTAACATAGAGATTATATTAACAATAAAATTCATTAAACATGTAATTTGCTTTTAACTGTGGCATTGCATCAATTTTCCAGCGGCATTATTAGAGGGTGTTTGTTTACAGGGAAATTTTGGTGTAGGACTAAAAAAACTCCGTGTCAGTCACATCTAAACCAAACAGGAGGGACTTTTCGGGACTAAAAGTGGGCATTTGGGGCTAAAGAAAGAAGATCCCGAGGGAGTCTTTTTGGGACTTTTTCCAATGATTGCCCCGCCACGCATCACACCTTGTTTCTATTAGTTCATTACTAGGGTAACATGGTCTTTTATCATGTCATTTAATAACCTCTAGTCCATGTTTAGTCCCCGGAACCAAGCAGGTAGGGACTAGGGAGTTTTAACCAAACAGGGCCATAGATTAACAACAGCTAATGAGTTGCATCGGGACAATGGATGCACCAGCACCATGTTCATCTATCGATGTATTGTGGGCATGCACAGCCTGTTGCAACAAAGAACAAACAACCAAGGAGCATATTTGTGTTGGTCCCAGTTTTGTTATCTTTAGACACCTTTCACTATGTGAGCGCAGCAAATCTAGTCCTGCTCAAACTCTACAGCCTTGTCCCTTCCTTTCCTTTTTGAACTAGTACTTTCGCCCCTTCCTTTCCTATTTGAACCACGTCCTAGATTTATGCGATACCACTTTCCCCACTACTTTCCCCCATTCCTTTCCTCTTTGAACCACGTCCTAGATTCATGCTATACAACTTTCCCCCTTCATTTCCTCTTTGAACCACGTCCTAGATTCATGCTATATACAACTTTTTCCACTACTTTCCCCCACTCCTTTCCTCTTTGAACTGTTGGGTAACGTAGTAATTTCAAAAATTTTCCTACGATCACGCAAGACCATCGTGACGGCATAGCAACGAGAGGGAAGAGTGTCCGTCCACGTACCCTCGTAGACCGAAAGCGGAAGCGTTATAACAACGCGGTTGATTGATGTAGTCGTCGTCTTCACGATCCGACCGATCCAAGCACCGAACGCACGGCACCTCCGAGTTACGCATCGCGTTCAGCTCGATGACGATCCCGGACTCCGATCCAGCAAAGTGTCGGGATGAGTTCCGTCAAGACGACGGCGTGGTGGCGATGATGATGCTCCACCGACGCAGGGCTTCGCCTAAGCTCTGCTGACGATATGACTTCTCCGGCGCAGGCTTCGCCTAAGCTCTCTGACGATATGACCAAGTGGAATATGGTGGAAGGGGCACCGCACACGGCTAAGGAAAGATCCGTAGATCAACTTGTGTGTCTTGGGGTGCTCCCTGCCCCGTATATAAAGGAGCCAAGGGGAGGTGGCGGCCCAAGGGGAGGCGCACTAAGGAGTCCTACTCCTCGGGAGTAGGATTCCCCCTCAATCCTAGTTGGATTAGGATTCCTGAGGGGGAAAGAGAGAGAGGCGGCCCACCTTTCCTAGTCCTAATAGGACTAGGGAAGAAGCGTGACCACCTAGGGCTGGCCCTCTCTCCTTTCCACTAAGGCCCACTATGGCCCATGTAGTTCTGGGGGTTCGGTAACCTCCGGTACTAAGAAATTCGATTTCACTCGGAACCCTTCCGATGTCCAAATGTAGGCTTCCAATATATCAATCTTTATGTCTCGACCATTTCGAGACTCCTCGTTATGTCCGTGATCACATCCGGGACTCGAACAACCTTCGATTGCATCAATACTTATAAACTCATTATGAACTGTCATCGAAGCGTTAAGCGTGCGGACCCTACGGGTTCGAGAACTATGTAGACATGACCTAGAACCATTTCTCGGTCAATAACCAATAAGCGGAACCTGGATGCCCATATTGGTTCCTACATATTCTACGAAGATCTTTATCGGTCAAACCGCATAACAACATCGTTGTTCCCTTTGTTATCGGTATGTTACTTACCCGAGATTCGATCGTCGGTATCCAATACCTAGTTCAATCTCGCTGCAGTAAGTCTCTTTACTCGCTCCGTAATACATCATCTCACAACTAACACATTAGTTGCAATGCTTGCAAGGCTTATGTGATGTGCATTACCGAGAGGGCCCAGAGATACCTCTCCAGGCAATCGGAGTGACAAATCCTAATCTCGAAATATGCCAACCCAACATGTACCTTCGGAGACACCTGTAATGTACCTTTATAATCACTCGATTACGTTGTGACGTTTGGTAGCACCCAAAGTGTTCCTCGTGCAAACGGGAGTTGCATAATCTCATAGTCATAGGAACATGTATAAGTCATGAAGAAAAGCACTAGCAACAAACTATACGATCAGGTGCTATGCTAATGGAATGGGTCATGTCAATCAGATCATTCAACCAATGATGTGATCCCGTTAATCAAATAACAACTCCTTGTTCATGGTTAGGAAACACAACCATCTTTGATTAACGAGCTAGTCAAGTAGAGGCATACTAGTGACACTCTGTAGGTTTATGTATTCACACATGTATTATGTTTCCTGTTAATACAATTCTAGCATGAATAATAAACATTTATCATGATATAAGGAAATAAATAATAACTTTATTATTGCCTCTAGGGCATATTTCCTTGAGTCTCCCACTTGCACTAGAGTCAATAATCTAGATTTACACGAATGATTCTAACACCCATGGAGTCTTGGTGCTGATCATGTTTTGCTCGTGGAAGAGGCTTAGTCAACGGGTCCGCAACATTCAGATCCGTATGTATCTTGCATATCTCTATGTCTCCCACTGGACCAAATCCCGGATGGAGTTGAAGCGTCTTTTGATGTGCTTGGTTCTCTTGTGAAATCTGGATTCCTTTGCCAAGGCAATTGCACGATATTGTCACAAAAGATTTTCATTGGACCTGATACACTAGGTACAACACCTAGATCGGTTATGAACTCATACATCCAGACTCCTACATAGGCTGCTTACGAAGCAGCTATGTACTCAGATTCAAATTTATATCCCTCCACGACGCTTTGTTTGGAACTGCACAAACTGACAGCACCACCGTTTAATGTAAATACGTATCCGGTTTTGCGATTTAGAATCGTCCGGATCAGTGTCAAAGCTTGCGTCGACGTAACCATTTACGACGAGTTCTTTGTCACCGCCATAAATGAGAAACATATCCTTAGTCCTTCTTAAGTACTTAAGGATGTTTTTGACCGCTGTCCAGTGATCCACTCTGGATTACTTTGGTACTGCACCGCTAAACTTACGACAAGGCACACATCAGGTCTGGTACACAGCATTGCATACATGATAGAGCCTATGGCTGAAGCATAGGGAACATCTTTCATTTTCTCTCTATCTTCTGCGGTGGTCGGGCATTGAGTCTTACTCAACTTCACACCTTGTAACACCGGCAAGAACCCTTTCTTTGCACGATCCATTTTGAACTTCTTCAAAACTTTATCAAGGTATGTGCTTTGTGAAAGTCCTATTAAGCGTTTTGATCTATCTCTATAGATCTTAATGCCCAATATGTAAGCAGCTTCACCGAGGTCTTTCATTGAAAAACTCTTATTCAAGTATCCTTTTATGCTATCCAGAAATTCTATATCATTTCCGATCAGTAATATGTCATCCACATATAATATCAGTAAATGCCATGAGCTCCCACTCACTTTCTTGTAATACAGGCTTCTCCAAAAGTCTGTATAAAACCAAATTCTTTGATCACACTATCAAAACGTTTATTCCAACTCCGAGAGGCTTGCACCAGTCCATAAATGGATCGCTGGAGCTTGCACACTTTGTTAGTTCCCTTTGGATCGACAAAACCTTCTGGTTGCATCATATACAACTCTTCTTCCGTAAATCCATTCAGGAATGCAGTTTTAACATCCATTTGCCAAATTTCATAATCATAAAATGCGGCAATTGCTAACATGATTCGGACGGACTTAAGCATCGCCACGGGTGAGACGATCTCATCGTAGTCAATCCCTTGAACTTGTCGAAAACCTTTTGCAACAAGTCGAGCTTTATAGACAGTAACATTACCATTAGCGTCAGTCTTCTTCTTGAAGATCCATTTATTCTCAATTGCTTGCCGATCATCGGGCAAGTCAACCAAAGTCCACACTTTGTTCTCATACATGGATCCCATCTCAGATTTCATGGCCTCCAGCCATTTTGTGGAATCTGGGCTCACCATCGCTTCTTCATAGTTCGTAGGTTCATCATGTTCTAGTAACATGACTTCCGAGAATAGGATTACCGTACCACTCAGTGCGGATCTTGCTCTGGTTGATCTACGAAGTTCAGAGAAACTTGATCTGAAGTTTCATGATCATTATCATTAGCTTCTTCCCTATTTGGTGTAGGTGTCACGTAAACTGTTTTACGTGATGTACTACTTCTCAATAAGGGAGTAGATACTGATTATCTCATCAAGTTCTACTTTCCTCCCACTCACTTCTTTCGAGAGAAACTCCTTCTCCAAAAAGTTTCCGAATTTAGCAACAAAAATCTTGCCTTCGGATCTGTGATAGAAGGTGTACCCAACAGTCTCCTTTGGGTATCCTATGAAGACACATTTCTCCGATTTGGGTTCGAGCTTATCAGGTTGAAGCTTTTTCACATAAGCATCGCAGCCCCAAACTTTCAGAAACGAAAACTTTGGTTTCTTGCCAAACCACAGTTCATAAGGCGTCGTCTCAACGGATTTAGATGGTGCCCTATTTAAAGTGAATGTAGCCGTCTCTAAAGCATAACCCCAAAACGATAGCGGTAAATCAGTAAGAGACATCATAGATCGCACCATATCTAATAAAGTACGAGTCCGACGTTCGGACACACCATTACGTTGTGGTGTTCCGGTGGCGTAAGTTCTTGAAACTATTCCGCATTGTTTCAAATGTAGGCCAAACTCGTAACTCAAATATTCTCCTCCACGATCAGATCGTAGAAACTTTATTTTCTTGTTACGATGATTTTCCACTTCACTCTGAAATTCTTTGAACTTTTCAAATGTTTCAGACTTGTGTTTCATTAAGTAGATATACCCATATCTGCTCAAATCATCTGTGAAGGTGAGAAAATAGCGATATCCGCCACGAGCCTCAACATTCATTGGACCACATACATCAGTATGTATGATTTCCAATAAATCTGTTGCTCTCTCCATAGTACCGGAGAACGGTGTTTTAGTCATCTTGCCCATAAGGCACGGTTCGCAAGTGCCAAGTGATTCATAATCAAGTGACTCCAAAAGTCCATCAGTATGGAGTTTCTTCATGCGCTTTACACCGATATGACCTAATCGGCAGTGCCACAAATAAGTTGCACCATCATTATCAACTCTACATCTTTTGGTTTCAACATTATGAATATGTGTATCACTACTATCGAGATTAAGTAAAAACAAACCATTCTTCAATGGTGCATGACCATAAAAGATATTATTCATATAAATAGAACAACCATTATTCTCTCGATTTAAATGAATAACCGTCTCGCATCAAACAAGATCCAGATATAATGTTCATGCTCAACGCTGGTACTAAATAACAATTATTTAGGTCTAATACTAATCCGAAGGTAGATGTAGAGGTAGCGTGTCGACTGCGATCACATCGACTTTGGAACCATTTCCCACGCCAAGATCGTCACCTCGTCCTTAGCCAATCTTCGCTAATCCGTAGCCCTGCTTTGAGTTGCAAATATTAGCAATGTAACCAGATTATCAAATACCAGTGCTACTGCGAGTATTAGTAAGGTACACATCAATAACATGTATATCACATATACCTTTGTTAACCTTGCCATCCTTCTTATCCGCCAAATACTTGGGGCAGTTCCGCTTCGATGACCAGCACGCTTGCAATAGAAGCACTCAGTTTGTGCTTAGGACCAGACTTGGGTTTCTTCTCTTGATTAGCAACTTGCTTGCCGTTCTTTTGAAGTTTCCTTTTCTTTCCTTTGCCCTTTTCTTGAAACTAGTGGTTTTGTTAACCATCAACACTTGATGCTCCTTTTTGATTTCTACCTCCGCTGCTTTCAAAGATCGCGAAGAGCTCGGGCATTGTTTTGGTCATCCCTTGCATATTATAGTTCATCACGAAGCTCTTGTAGCTTGGTGGCAGTGATTGGAGAATTCTGTCAATGGCGCAATCATCCGGAAGATTAACTCCCAGTTGAATCAAGTTATTGTTATATCCGGACATTCTGAGTATATGCTCACCGACAGTAACCGTTCTCCTCCATCTTACAGCTATAGAACTTATTGGAGACTTCATATCTCTCAATCCGGGCATTCGCTTGGAATATTAACTTCAACTCTGGAACATCTCATATGCTCCATGGTGTTCAAAACGACGTTGAAGTCGGTTCTAAGCCATAAAGCATGGCACAATCGAACTATAGAGTAGTCATCAGCTTTGCTTTGCCAGACGTTCACAACTTCGGCGCAGCCCTTGCACCAGGCACGGCACCTAACGGTGCTTCCAGGACGTAATTCTTCCGTGCAGCAATAAGGATAATCCTCAAGTTACGGACCCAGTCCGTGTAATTGCTGCCATCATCTTTCAACTTTGCTTTCTCAAGGAACGCATTAAAATTCAACGGAACAACAAAGACGAGCCATCTATCTACACAACATAGACAAGCAAGATACTATCGGTACTAAGTTCATGATAAATTTAAGTTCAATTAATCATATTACTTAAGAACTCCCACTTAGAAAAATATCCCTCCAATTCTCTAAGTGATTGCGTGATCCATATCAACTACACCATGACCGATCATCACGTGTGATGGAGTAGTTTCAATGGTGAACATCAATATGTTGATCATATCTACTATATGATTCACGCCCGACCTTTCGGTCTCCGTGTTCGAGGTCATATCTTATATGCATAGCTCGTCAAGTATAACCTGAGTATTCCGCGTGTGCAACTGTTTTGCACCCGTTGTATTTGAACGTAGAGCCTATCACACCCGATCATCACGTGGTGTCTCGGCACGAAGAACTTTCGCATAGCGGTGCATACTCGGGAGAACACTTCTTGATAATTTAGTAAGGGATCATCTTATAATGCTACCGTCAATCAAAGCAAGATAAGATGCATAAAGGATTAACATCACATGCATTCAATATAAGTGATATGATATGGCCATCATCATCTTGTGCTTGTGATCTCCATCTCCGAAGCACCGTCATGATCACCATCGTCACCGGCGCGACACCTTGATCTCCATCGTAGCATCGTTGTCGTCTCGCCAATCTTATGCTTTCACGACTATCACTACCGTTTAGTAATAAAGTAAAGCATTACATCGCGATTGCATTGCATACAATAAAGCGACAACCATATGGCTCTGCCAGTTGCCGATAACTTCGGTTACAAAACATGATCATCTCATACAATAAAATATAGCATCACGTCTTGACCATATCACATCACAACATGCCCTGCAAAAACAAGTTAGACGTCCTCTACTTTGTTGTTGCAAGTTTTACGTGGCTGCTACGGGCTGAGCAAGAACCGTTCCTACGCATCAAAACCACAACGATACTTCGTCAAATAGACTCCGTTTTAACCTTCTCAAGGACCGGGCGTAGCCATACTCGGTTCAACTAAAGTTGGAGAGACAGTCTTCCACAAGCCATCTATGTGCAAAGCACGTCGAGGGAACCGGTCTCGCGTAAATGCACGCGTAAGGTTGGTCTGGATCGTCATCCAACAATACCGCTGAACCAAAGTATGACATGCTGGTAGGCAGTATGACTTGTATCGTCCACAACTCACTTGTGTTCTACTCGTGCATATGACATCAACGCATAAAACCAGGCTCGGATGCCACCTTTGTTGGGTAACTTAGTAATTTCAAAAATTTTCCTACGATCACGCCAAGACCATCGTGGACGGCATAGCAACGAGAGGGAAGAGTGTCCGTCCACGCACCCTCGTGAGACCGAAAGCGGAAGCGTTATAACAACGCGGTTGATGTAGTCGCACGTCTTCACGATCCGACCGATCCAAGCACCGAACGTCACGGCACCTCCGAGTTACGCACACGTTCAGCTCGATGACGATCCCGGACTCCGATCCAGCAAAGTGTCGGGATGAGTTCCGTCGACCTGACGGCGTGGTGGCGATGATGATGCTCCACCGACGCGGGGCTTCGCCTAAGCTCTGCTGACGATATGACTTCTCCGGCGCGGGGCTTCGCCTAAGCTCTCTGACGATATGACCGAAGTGGAATATGGTGGAAGGGGCACCGACACGGCTAAGGAAAGATCCAGAGATCAACTTGTGTGTCTTGGGGTGCTCCCTGCCCCGTGATATAAAGGAGCCAAGGGGAGGTGGCGGCCCAAGGGGAGGCGCAAGGAGTCCTACTCCCTCCGGGAGTAGGATTCCCCTCAATCCTAGTTGGATTAGGATTCCCGGAGGAAAGAGAGAGGGGCGGCCCACCTTTCCTAGTCCTAATAGGACTAGGGAAGGGGGGCATGTGACCACCTAGGGCTGGCCCTCTCTCCTTTCCACTAAGGCCCACTATGGCCCATGTAGTTCCCGGGGGTTCCGGTAACCTCCCTAAGATCTAAGAATTCCTCGATTTCACTTTAACCCTTCCGATGTCCAAATGTATGCTTCCAACAAATCAATCTGTATGTCTCGACCATTTCGAGACTCCTCGTTATGTCCGTGATCACATCCTGGACTCCGAACAACCTTCGGTTCATCAATACTTATAAACTCCTTATGAACTGTCATCGAAGCGTTAAGCGTGCGGACCCTACGGGTTCGAGAACTATGTAGACATGACCTAGAACCATTTCTCGGTCAATAACCAATAGCGGAACCTGGATGCCCATATTGGTTCCTACATATTCTCTGAAGATCTTTATCGGTCAAACCGCATAACAACATACGTTGTTCCCTTTGTTATCGGTATGTTACTTACCCGAGATTCGATCGTCGGTATCCAATACCTAGTTCAATCTCGTTACCGGTAAGTCTCTTTACTCGTTCCGTAATACATCATCTCACAACTAACACATTAGTTGCAATGCTTGCAAGGCTTATGTGATGTGCATTACCGAGAGGGCCCAGAGATACCTCTCCGAGCAATCGGAGTGACAAATCCTAATCTCGAAATATGCCAACCCAACATGTACCTTCGGAGACACCTGTAATGTACCTTTATAATCACTCGATTACGTTGTGACGTTTGGTAGCACCCAAAGTGTTCCTCGTGCAAACGGGAGTTGCATAATCTCATAGTCATAGGAACATGTATAAGTCATGAAGAAAAGCACTAGCAACAAACTATACGATCAGGTGCTATGCTAATGGAATGGGTCATGTCAATCAGATCATTCAACCAATGATGTGATCCCGTTAATCAAATAACAACTCCTTGTTCATGGTTAGGAAACACAACCATCTTTGATTAACGAGCTAGTCAAGTAGAGGCATACTAGTGACACTCTGTAGGTTTATGTATTCACACATGTATTATGTTTCCTGTTAATACAATTCTAGCATGAATAATAAACATTTATCATGATATAAGGAAATAAATAATAACTTTATTATTGCCTCTAGGGCATATTTCCTTCATGAACCACGTCCTAGATTCATGGTATACATGCAGCTAGAGCAATGCATGTGGAGCAAGTAAAATATACCTTAAGGTTCTTGGGGCGTGGTTCGGTGGGCGACGGGATAGCGGCGAAGAAGAAGGGTCGGAGGCCCTCCCGCGCCGCCGCTGGGTGGAAAGTGAATAGCAGCGCCGGTAGTGGATTCCCTCCCTCGCTGACGGCGACAGCGTTAAGCCTCCTTCCCTTCCTGACGGACAGTCCTGCCGGCTCTTTGAGCAGCAGTGAGGAGAGAGTCCAATGAAGTCTTGTTTAGATCTGGAGAGGGCGAGAGAGTGTGAAGAGAGCAACTACAAGCGCTGAGGCTCCAGCGGGAGAGGGCGAGAGAGTGTGAAGAGAGAAACTACAAGCGCTGAGGCTCCAGTGTGTATATATATACTGGAGAGAGAGTGTGAAGCGTGCAAACCCTAGAACACATTTTGACCAGTCAAAGAATCCTCCTGGCAAAAATTATGCTCAAGTGTAGTTATCGAACCCGAGACCTCAAGTTTGATGAGCGAACTGGCTAATCAGCTACACAACCCTCCCGTTATGTTCAACGAGAGGAAAATAACCTTTTATACATTCCTGCATTCGTGTGACAGGCATGCCATGTTTTTTTTTCTGTGTGTGGGAGTCATTAGGATTTCAATCATAATCGTGTCATGTGGCTTTGGTGGTAAGACTATCCACAGTGGTGTAGAAATAATGCAGCCTTAGTCACCTTACCTCTCTCCACGTAGTAAGTTGGGTCCCACCAGTCAGAGGGTGAAACAAACAAATTAATAAGAAAAATTAAAAGCGCCCGGTGATGTATCTTACTACCTCACACATCTCGCTACTGCTCGGGAACACTGTCCAATTGATCCCTCTATTCGCTCACGTACTATTTTAAGTGAATCCTTATTATAACATGCACACAAATTTTAGGCACTTGTATTCGACGTAAGTCAGTGTGCCACCGTATCTCGTATACTTACTACTCCCTCCGTCTAGGTGTAATAAGTCACGTTAGAAGGTGCAACGGGACCAAGGTGCGTGCGTGTGCGTGTGTGTGTTTAACAGCATGTGTGTGTTAGAGAGTGCGACAGATTGACCTACTCCTACAGAGATATGGTGTGTAGTGTACGATTTTAGCCGCGAGAGTCGGTGCATCCTCTCGTTTCCGGGCGTGTCCGGTAGGGACATGCGGACAGCTACCACGTCCACTCCTGACCAGCCTGGCCCACCCAAAGCCCCTCCACCACCCCCGCGCGCTTCCCACCCAAAACGGTCAGCGCCGCTCCAAAGAATCGGTGCCGCATTCATGCCCGGGCAGAGCGGACGCGACCTCTCACTGGCGCAAGAGTGATGGTTGCTTCGTCCGTCCAACTTACTGCTGGGTCTATGTGATTTGACGGCTCATTGGTCTTTATTACTGAGGTGGTAGGACTGCTGGATGTCCCACGCTTTCAGCGAAAGGAGGTAGTAGATTACAATTTTATCCATTCTTACAGCGGAGGAGTGCAAGAGCAGTGAAAACACGCAGGCTCAGTGATTACATGGCCCACCTCACACTATCACCGTGCGACACCTAACTCTTTACATAGTACTCCCTCCGTTCCTAAATATTACTAGATGAGTCCCCGCTCGTTGCCGCGGAACAACAGTATATCTCTCTGCGCAAAATTATCGATTTCATAGAACTAAAAAAAATCTATAACCGCATGACAAATGTGGTAGCCAAACTAAATAAACTCCCATCATCATTTAGATCATCCCACATAAGGAAAAAAGATCAGCCAACTCCTACTGCATAATGGGATTATATATTTCTTTTTGACATGTTAATGGGACTTAAAATCTCACTTACATGCATGCTACCGGTGCATGCTTGCATCCAGACATGTTGATGTGATTTAAAACCCACTCACATGCATGTGCCACGGTATTTCTGCATGCTTGCATGTGGGTTAGTGCTGAGCCTCTCAACGTCTAGATCAGACGGCTATTATGACTGATTTACTTCATCTAACGGCTACGTCAATTTTGATGATGTGGCTCAAGGAGAGGATAGGGAGTTCCTAGTAGTGGGGGCTAGCTATTACTAGTTGATAAGTCTCTGTAGAGATTCCACCAGGTGAACTACATACGGAACAAAATGAATGAATCTACACTTAAAATGCATCTATATACATCCGCATGTGGTTAATGGTGAAATCTCTACAAAGACTTATATTTAGGAAAGGAGGAAGTACTAGTATAGTACTAGTACGTACTGTAATTTATCAGCGAGATAAATTTCTAGATAAATTTGTACAATGCTATGAAGCTTCCAGCTCCTGTTACATGTATCTTGCGTCCAAGGTTGCCCATTGCAACATTTCATCAAATACAAAGGAGACTAACATGCATGCTATTGCATCTCAATGATTGACAGATCATAGCAAATATGTACTCCCTCCGTTCCAAAATAAGTGTCTAAACTTTGTGCAAACTTTAGTACAAAGTTGTACTACTACTAAAGTTGACACTTATTTTGGAACAGAGGCAGCTAAAGAAAAAAATGATCCATGCAGTCCTAGCCCTTGAACCGTGAACCCTGACCAGGCTTCAATTTGCTGGCAACGTTCGAGCTTCCTAATAAATGAAGTTTGCAACCTTTTGACCATCAGATCATTTTGTGCAGTTTCACCAAAATCGAGATGAGCATCCCTGTGGCAAAGAAATTGAAGAAGCGTGATTAGAATAAGATTACCAGGACTAGTTGATGAGACATAAACTCATCACAAATATAGTAATGAGAAGCCAGTAGAGGTATCAGGTATGTGCGGGGCAAAGAAGTAGAGAAATATCCACAGGGAGTGATGTGGGCAGCTGGAGCAGTGGTGCAAGCCGGCTGTAAAGGGAGTTGTACCTGAGGGATGTAGCTCGACCTTGAGGAGGGCGGCGGGAGGCGGCAACTGCCCACGTCGCGGCAGTGAGCAAGGGACGAAGGCAACCTCACCGGCTTTGTGAGAGAGAACGGCGGGGACCCCTGATCGAGACGTGCCGACAGTGGGTTTTCGCCGTCGGCGACGGACACCGCATCTATACTAAGCATCCACCCCTTCCCCAAGCGGACGTGATCCGCCGGGATGTTAGAGATGTGGCCACGGTCGTTTTGTGCGAGAGAGTGTGAAGAGAGCAACCCCAGCAAGCAACCGTGTAGGCTGGCCCGTCCTGACTATGTATATAGTGGAGCGGTTTCCTTTTCTCTCCATATGAACCTATCATATTGCGTATGTGCCACTGAAGAAAAAAAAATTCTTTATAAATGACGCGGCACCTACTACTCGTTCTCCTATAACCTTGCGCTTGGCATCTCCAAAATATTAACCTTGTGATTGGCTCTTCGCCTCTTCGGGAAGTCGAGCAATAATGGTAGTGCAGTATATATCGTTCTGGCTATATGAGACCGAATGAATTGCTGCACGTCCACCACGTGGGCGAGGGTCGAGTGGCGAGGGAGAGTGCTACTACATACGGAGCAAAATGAGTGAATGTACACTCTAAAATACGTCTATATACATCAGTGTTTGGAGTATGTACTAGTAGTTCATATTGAAATCTACTAAGGACATATATATTCCAAACAATATGATATAATCTCTATAACCTAGGTAGTAGGGACGAGGAGTAAACAGAGGGAGTAGTAAATTTTTCTCCTCGTCCTGCGAGCCACCGCAGCATGGGCGAGGGAGGAGCAAGCTTCACCTCATCCCATGAGCCATCGCGCCCGTGGGGCGGGAGAGGCAGCATCTTGCTTCTCCTCGCTCATGAGTTGACGGGACACATCAAAAGTATTCCAGTGTATAGATCCTTGCCTCTAAGGTAGGCCCCACATGGTTTGCCTCTTTTTTTAGTTTAACATAACGCGTCAAGTCGCAATTTGTTTGTTCACCCGTGGTAGACCTCCTCCCTCCACCAAGTGGACAACCAGTACACGTGCCAAATTACCACGTGGGCTGCCTTTTTCGTACAGAAATGAGTTCCACCGTGTACCCGCGCGGGTGTGGCTGGGAAAGAGACGGGAGTACGTGCGCCGTGCATGCACCTCTTCTCTTCGTGCACGTCCGCCACCTACGTGGGTGTGTGTGAGAGATACAAACCGCGTTCGTGAGTGTTTTTTGTTTTGTGATGGGGGTGGGGGTGGGGTGGGGGGTTGATTTCGTGAATTATTTGTGGGAATATGTGTTGATGACATCTTAAACAAAATTTTGCATGCAATGTGTGTGAAATGGAGGCCTATCCATATCATACATAGAGGGTCGGGCAATCCACGAGAAGAGAGGGAGGGGTCATAGCTATCGATAGAGTCGAAGAGAGGATCAAGAACGGGTGGGTGCAAGATCGATGAAGAGAGCCATCGAAATTGCGTGTGTGTGTGTGTGCAAGTCAAAGATATAGGGCGACTGGCCTACCGGAACGTTAGAGGGCACATGTAAAGTTTGTGTGTGGCAGGGAGACATGACTAGAGCGCTTGATGTATTAGTGTGTGTGTGTGGGGGGGGGGGGGGGGGGGGTGGGCGGAGGCCTAACTAGAGAGGGAGAATGACTCGTATATGTGTTGAGAAGGAGATACCCAGCTATGTCATGAGGGAGATCGGTCGACATCCATACATAACTGAAGGACGGGAAATATGATGGGACACAGAGAGAGAGGGAGGGAGAGGGAGGGAGAGGGGTAGAGTGCTGGATGGGTGATAGAGTTTCTTCTCGGAGATGTTGGGAGAGGCCTACTAGACAAACTGAGGGTGGAACTGCAGTGTTATCAATAAGAGTGGGGATGTGTTTCTGTGTGTGCTTGTGCGTGATAGATCTGTCGGGACGCATCCATGGATGATGAAGGGGAACCATGTGTTTGGTAAGCAAACCTAACTAGATCGGTAGATCAATTGTTGTTTGTCGGAGGAAGGAGAGACACAACTAATGAGGTAGATCGATCGATGTGTGGGTAAAATGAGTTATAAGGACCTAGCTGGCTATATGTATAGCGAGAGATCAGTCGGTGTACGTCCATTTGTTAGAGGCAAATAAGGCCCAGCGAGACGTATAGACATAGAGAATGGAGCTAGGAGGTGGTGCGAGAGGCCCAACTACTAGCTCGATAGGGGGAGGAGTGTGCGGTTGTGAGATTGATAAAAAAGAGGGGTGAGAGTTTACACGTGTGTCTGACCATATGAGAGACACGAGGCAAGGACACATAAAGGAGGAGATTGAAGCTGTGTGTGTATGCTGTAGGCAGGCATCGCTGGAGAGGTTTATCAATTGGTGTGTGTCGAAAAGGAGTTGTGGAGACTCTGGGAGAACGACCTAAAGGAAAAAATGAATGTGCCCAGTGGTTAGAATGCCGAGGGAGGGGGAGGGCGAGGATGGCGTGTGCATGCACGAGAGAAAGTTAGTGGCAGCTACAAAGGTTAGAGGACTGTGTGGGTGTAAGAGACTAACAAAGATCATAATTTGATATGAAAGCGGATTCATATATTTGAATAGGAGATCATAGTGTTTTAAACATTGCATGCATGAATATAGTGGTGATACACGTGCTGTGCACATGTTATAACATAATGTGATAATGCATGGCGTTTGCAACTCACAGCTAAATGCCGAACAATCCAAACCATACTATACATCAAACAATCTCACATTTTATTTGAATTTGTGATAATGTGCGGCGTTTGCAGCTTACAACTAAATATCGAGCAATCTAAACAATACTATATATCGAACATTCTCACATTCTATTTGAATTTGTGGTAATGTGTGGTGTTTGCAACTCACATCTAAATACTTGTAGGCGTAGGGGCGGGGCACCATACATAATGTGATAAACACATTATACATATGAGACATGGTTTAGATTATGAATATCTAGCTAGAGCTAGAAATGTAATGTGATTTGAAATCAAAATAAAGTGGATTCAAAAAATCTAGTTCGAGTTCATATATTACATATAGTTCATATGTAACTCGATACTGATCATGTGGTGTGATGTGAAGATAATACACAAATGATGGTTTAACTTGACAATAATGATGATTGTAGATCTTACTAAAACAGAGAAACGAGTTCAAATGCTTTGACTTCACAACAATCATTACTGTAGATCTTATTCAAATTTAGTTCATATTGAAGTGGTAGTATATACGTTTGGAATGCACTAAAACGTTCATTTGAGTAGTAGGTTGCATGCATTATACATGTAGCGAAATATTTTAATTGAACATAACATGAATTCAAAGTTTTGAATGACATTTGTAGTGCGCATTGATTTGGTACAGTACACGTTAGGCTTGTCCGGAAATTTCAACCGGCGCCTTGTTAGCCCGAAATATTTAAGATATATCTTTGTTTTCGTTGTGCTCAACAACTCCCTCCATCTCAACCCGCGCCTTGCTATTCCGAAATTACAACGCGAAACTCCCACCTCTGTGAAATCCCGACACGCGAAATGCCCGTGGTACCCCTGAACTGAAATAACCGCCTCAAATCGGTGGGGGGTACTTTCGTAACTTACCCCACATTTCGGACAAGCGCGTCTCTAAGCCATGGTTCCCCACTGCCATCCCATCCGCCCACCCATTCATACACCGAGGCCGCGAAAACCCGCGACGAAACCCCACACCCTGCTCCGTCCGCCACCCAGCCGGAGCCTCTTCCCCGACGATGTCGTCCACAGCAACACCTCGACGTCCCTCATCCACCGTACCGGATGAGGATCCATCATCGATCTCATCGTCCCGCCAGTTCAGCCACCCCGTCCTCCACCTCCAAGGAGCTGCCCCGACGTTCCCCTCGTCTTTTGCGCCACCTTCATTCCCACACCGCCGTCTTCACCTGCACCACCGGAAGAGCATCATCATCACCGTTTCCTCGGATGAAGCTGCAGCCTAATCGGCACCACCAAAGAGGTTGTAGACTAATCGCCGCATTTTCTTCTTGATTCGATCTCACGGTGCTGTCGGCGCTCGGTCCCGAGCCGACACGGCGCGGCTCCATCCACGGCGGCGTCGCCGGCCACTTCCTCCACGGTGTCGCTCCCTCGGCGGCGACGTCCACATCAGTAGGAGCCCCTGCTGCTTTAGCTCTCACTCGTGCTGCTTCTCTGCTCTTGCTCTCGGTCCCCTGCCTGGTCTGCTCTTGCTATTGCTCTTGCTCGCGCTGCTGCTCTCACTCTTGCTCTTGCTTGCGATCTTTGCTCGATTTGGCTACACTTGATCGACTGAATCGACTTTTGGGTCGATCAATTTCAAGGGTGGGCTCTTGGGGTGAAGGAAGAACCAGCCGCATCGGGGAGGGGGGCTCACCGGAGAGGTACCCCACTATCTATCATAGGGTTCAGGATGGGGGCGGTGGTCGCCGGCGGTGGCGGGGCGTTGGTGGGCCGGTGGCGTGGGGATCGCCGGAGAAAAAGCTCGGCACAGCGGGCCTAGAGGGATGGCCGGGGCGGCGGCGGAACGACGGTGGGGAGTATTTTGTGGGCGGGCGGGGCGGCGCACCGCCGGCCGCGTGCGGTGTGGGGCTGCTGTTTGGCCGGTGGTGGCTGGCGGCTCAGGGGGGGTGGAGGTTGAAGATGAACCGCATGCCCTTGATTTCGTATCCAACGGATGCAAAATTGACTGACTAGAGATGAAAAAGTCAGTCGACCGACGTGTAGCCTCACCTTGCTAGTGCGTTCAGTTTCGACAACAAAATTCAGTTCCGACAGCAAAATTTAGTTTGGACAGTTAGGTTCACTTTCGACAGTTAAGTTCAGTTTCGACAGTTAAGTTCAGAGATGAGCGGCTGATGTATTTTACATCTAGCACTTTGTGGTTATGTATTTTACGTCATGTATTGGAGATGCTATTAAAATTCCACTCAGGTTAACGTTGTTCGTTGTCTCTCTTGTCCTGCTTCAGCCTCGGCATCGTACAACTCACCGGAGCTGCTCCAACGACGAAACCCTCCATCACAGTGAGCGATACCTCGGGATCCATCTCCAGACGCCTAAGATCTTCTTCCCTCCTCCGACAGCAAAGTCAGCGAGCATCCTCACCGCCAACCCAATCACGCTGAGATCGACATGGCTTCGCCAAAGAGGTTGTACACTTGTTGCATCTCTTTTTACTCTACATGTTATATATATTGTCCAATCGAGCACACAGATTTGTTCCTTTAGTGTCTCCTTGAAAGAAAAAAACGTAGGAATTTTAATTTTCACTTGTCCTCCTTTTCAAATTCCTATTCATGAAGCACAAGACTAAGAGATAGTAGCATAACAACATTATAACCGTACATTTTCTTGTGGTTTGACTTAATCTCACCATGCTTCTTTGCATCCTGTGATCTTCCAATTGTTGTGAATCAAACACCCAGATTGGCAGAAATTCTGTCTTTTTAAATTCTCTGTTTTGCATGTGCATTCCTATCCTATTCCTGTCTATTTCCTATCCGTGCATTATTGGAATCCTCCAATTCGAACGAGCCCTTACAGAATTACTTCTCTTACAGATAGTTGTCAAAGAAAACCTTGCGTGGTTTGTCCCGGTCCTGCTGCGCCGTCGTCCACCCCAGCTCAGCTGCTCCAACGATAGAAGGGTCCAGCAGAGCAGGGATCCGGCCTCCAGACTGTCTTTCGCCGCCTCAGATCTTCTTCCCTTGGCGGCAGCCATGAAAACTGCATTACCATCATCAACCGAGCAGATGACCTCGAGGACTACACTAGTCCGCAAGAGGGTCACACTCTTTCATGTCTGCTTACGTTATGCATCGCTTAATATTACATGCTACTTTATCGTCCTGTTCATCGATTAGACTCTGAGTCAGCTCCAAACTAATGATCAAACTTGAGTTTTTAAATGGTTGTAGAATTACATATCGGGGCCGCTATCAATAGTATCTATCTACTATCCGGTTAATCTCCGGTGTCTACTATGAGTTTCATGTTGGGTGGGAAACAAACAAGTAAGAAGCCATTATCTGTATTTATTAACTGAAGCCATTATCTGCCTGCTATTATTGGTTTTGGGTCTATCCACAGGTTGCTACCATCACTCTGGATTTCTGCATGCACTCCTTACATAATCTCACTATGTTTTATTCCTATGCATGACAGTTATTGTAAACAATGGAACTGAACATGTAGAGCAAAAGAGACAAGCCTTGCGTGGCAATAAAATTTCATGCGTATCGCCGCTCCATGGTAGGCGCAAAGGCAGCCCACCCTCCACGCATTTCGGATTGTAATCGAGAGGAAGATATCTGTTCTGAGGGGGATTCAGAAGGAGAAGATAACTCCTATTTACCCCCTGAGGTCTTCGCTCTAACTTGGCATGCTGATGTTGGGTATATCATGCATATGGTGTCTTGCGTTGCTTACTTTATACATCAAATATGTCATCCGCTTAGTTTAGACATCCTTTGTGTGAATGCCATCTGTTTAGTTTATTCATCATTTATGTGAATTATGCAACGCCACCTTGTTTAGCCAGGCATCATATATGTGAATTTTGCAATGCCATCCTGCTTAGCCAGTCATCTTATATGTAAATTATATCAGGCCATCTTTTTTTGTTACATATTACATTCGTCAACAATGTTAGTACATTCAACTGCTCTTCGTGTGCATCAGCCATTTGACACGGTGATGGCAAATTCTGGAGTGAAAACAAGGTCTTCTGAGCAGACTATGCTATCTGACGAAGTGCATATCTCGCTGGTTATGGATAGATCCTCAAAGGAGGATCCAGAGACAGATGACCAGTCCTATCCCCCCCGGGGTGTATGCTCTAACTTGGCAGGGTTATGTTGTTCATATCGTGCGTATGGTGTCTCGCATTGCTATGCCATTTGATTATTTTAGACATGCTTTGTGTGAATGCCACCTGTTCAGTGTCTAATTACCATATATGTGAATTATGCATTGCCATCTTGTTGCAAGACATTATATATGTGAATTATACAATGCTATCTTGTTGCAAAGGCATTATATATGTGAATTATGCAATGCCATGCTGTTTAGCCAATCATCATGTATGTGAATTATATCATGCTATCATTTTTTTGTATTACGTGTTCCATTTGTCGACAACATTTGTATATTCAACTACTCTTCCTATGCATCAGCCATTTGAAGCGGTGATGGAAGTATCTCTGGTGAAAACAAGGTATTCAGAGAAGACAATGCTACCTGCTGAAGCAGACATCTTGCTTGCTACAGAGAGCTCCTCAGAGGAGGATTCAGAGACTGATGACCAATCCTATTTCCCCCCTGAGGTCTATGCTCAAACTTGGCAGGGTTATATTACCCATGTCATGCATGTTTTCTTGCATTGCTTAGTTTTTACATCATATATAGATTGCCATCTGCTTACTTGCTTACTATATAAATCATATATTTGAATTATATCATGCCATCATATTTACATAGTACATACACATCATCTATCTGAATTATGGCATGGCAACCCATTTAATAAAGACATCATATAGTTATATCATCTCATCCTGTTTAGTGTTTACAGTCATCATATTTAGAATTATGGCATTCTATCCATGAATGTATGTGAATTATGGCATGCCAACCTATTTAATAAACACATTATATAGTTATGTCATGTCATCCTGTTTACATAGTCTCATATTTTGAACTATGTCTTTCCATCTTTTTAGTTAGGCATCATAATGTGAAATTGTGTCATGCTATCCTGTTTAGTTAGCCATCATATATGTGAAATTGTGTCATGCTATCCTGTTTGGTTAGACAACATAAATATGAATTATTTCATGCCCTCTTTTATTCCCCACTATCCATTGCACCTGTCTATCATACAATGTCTATACTTTCAATTACTTTTCTTGTTTATCAGCCATTTGAATTGGGGAGCGTGATGGTAGTATCTAAGAGAGTAACAACACGGTCTTCAGAAAAGATAGTGCTACCAGTTGATGCAGATAGAACCACGGTTGTACTTGCCCAAGGACCAGATCCACCACACATAACGCAGACTCTCGCAGATTGTACCCCTACCCAGTTGGACAGAGAACCAGCTACACCCCTTTTAACCCCAACCCTAGTAGATAGTAACCTAGTTCCAGTTGACACAGCACCGTCTCCACCATAGAGCACCCAAACACGAGCGGTTAGTAAGGGAACTACAATGCCCAAGGCACGAGGACCACCACTCCGAATCCCAACTCAACGCTTAAAGGAGAAGAATATTTGTTCTCAGGTCAGGTTCTGTAGCTATGGTTCATACTCCTTTGCTATTGCATTACTGTATTTACTCATACCAACAATTTCCAAATTTGAAGGATGAAATTGAAACTCCAATGGCGCAACAGGTATATTTTAAACTAGTTTCTTTAACTGGTTTGCTGTTGTAACTTGCTCTATGCTGATTTCAGTTTCAGTTGAATAAACAGTTATGTTCTCATGTCATGCATATTACAAGTGTTGTTATTGCTCTATAGTTACCCACACTTATATTCTGTCTATTCTGCTTTGTCTTGAACAAATATTATTTGAACTGTGTCTCTATCTTGCTTTGACAACAAAAACTAGAATGATATAGACCATAAAGTGACCATGGCACATAGATATATGTTTGTTTCATGCTGTTATCCTGTCCACTTTACTACTGAACTCATTTACCAAAATGAGTTTCATATACAACATGGTAAACATGTGATGTGTCTGCTTGTTTCTCTTTTAGAATGCAGACAAAATATTGGAGAACAGTACCGCGTTATCCAATGGTAAAGGAAGTAATGCAGATAAGGTTCAAGATAGTGAGACACCCCTGTTGGTCTCCAAGAAAGCTGATAAAAACTATCTTGATGACAGTGAGGGAACCCAAAAGTCCTGTCTTGATGTAGTGTTCGAGTTACTGGCCACTACTGCTGGCACAAGCTCTTCGAACTCGCTGCCTGAATCAGTTCGTCTTCTTGAGTATCAACTTCAAGTTGAAAGACATCGATCGGATGCGCTTCTGACAGAAGTCAAGGACCGAGGAAGTCCCTAGAGAATTCAGATGCATATTTTTGGTGCAACGACAAGTTATTTGGAGGACTTAAGCGCCAAACAAGAGAAATTTAAAAAGGTTCCTAAGCAAATTGCCAGCATTATGTGTACCTAGGAGATTGTTTCTTGTGATCTTGAAGTGGTTTGATTACGGATTTGTTTTGCTGCGGCGTTTATTTGCGCTGCTCGCTAACTTTGACAACCAGTGTATATGATATGCCTATATTTGCACTGGTGGCAAACTTTGATGCCCAGTGGATGT
The DNA here is from genome assembly GCA_021605145.1 of Aegilops bicornis. Classification (NCBI taxonomy): domain Eukaryota; kingdom Viridiplantae; phylum Streptophyta; class Magnoliopsida; order Poales; family Poaceae; genus Aegilops; species Aegilops bicornis. Next base: position 30,333,914 of record CM038670.1, read on the forward strand.
AATATGTGTAACATCCGTGATAGCCTAGCATAAGTTGCTTGCTTATTTATTTGCTTGTTGTCTTGTGTATTTGTTTGCTTGTAGTCAGTGCAGTTCTTTTTAAATCTTTTCCACAATAACCATGGGCTAATATTTACTGTAGTGACCTTTGGGCCTCCCTACGGGCCGTAAAAAGCGATGGGGCTTCTACGGGCCGTGAAAGCGAGGGCCTTCTACGGGCCGTAGAAACAATGGGCCTTCTACGGGTCAGAAACAACGGGCCTTCTACGGGCGTAGAAACAACGGGCCTTCTACGGGCCATAGAAACAATGGGCCTTCTACGGGCCGTATCATCAATGGTCCTTATACGGGCCGTATGACCATAACGGGCCATCGTTAATAGGTCGTATTTGATGACGCTATGAAAACGGCCCAACGTATTAACGGACCACAAACGGGCCGATGTAACCACGGCCTGATTTGGCCCACAAGCGAAAAATAGCGATGAACGGGCCGTAAGTAAACGAATCTTTGAAATGAGCCCAAGAATAAATGGGCTCGAGAAGGCCGAAAGATAACATTTCTTTGAAACGGCCCAACTGAATAACGGGCCCTTAATGGGTATAAAGTGATATCTTGTTCATTAGGGCCGGTTCACCACGGGCCGTTAGTGGGTGTAAAGTGATACCTTTGTTCATTGCGGGCCGATTTCACCATGGGCCGTTAATAGGCCACGAAGTTACATAGGGCCTCATATGGGCGAAAGACGTCATGGGCCATACATGGGCCAAGTGAAAACGGGCTGGAATCATATTGGATGGCCGGATGACGCTCTTGAGCCTAATTCCGATAGGGCGAACGGGCCTTGGGTTAGCGGGCTGTAAATGGGCTATATGCGAACAGGCCGTTAACAAGGCTTTCCATGGGCCGCCCGCCACCATTTGACCAAGTCAAACGGGCCGGCCTTTTCACAGGAATGGGCCTCTGTTGGGCCGTGCCACGTGTCGACGTATCATAGGCGCCTTCTGTCCAATAAGTGGATGACATCTGCCCCAACGGTGAGCCGACACGTGTTTCCTCCAGCTAATGATGATTTTACACGTGGAAAATCCCCATTGGTCGGGGCTGTTAACGGGTTATCGGATCCAAAACCCGACCCGATAGCTTAACAGCGTTCCGTTACGGTGGATGCCACGTGTCGGTCACCCTTGACAAAAGCAGTTCTGTGACGCGCGATTTATCGTCATGGAAGTGGACACTTCCATGATGATAATTTTGGTAATGTAATCGAACACTTCTACGATAGCACAGGTATGACTATCTTGATTCTGTCATAAATTTGTCATGGATGTACATGCATGACAAAAAACGCGACCTACTGTGACAAACACGTATCATCACGGAAGTGTATTTTTTTTGTAGTGGCACGAGTCGATGCAACCGCGAGGAAAACCACGGGGCGGCGGCGCTGGGCCCGACGGGGCGACGCAGCGGCAGCCCGATGCTCGGTCGATGGAGAAGCGCGCTGAACTCGGGGACGATCTTCACGGGACCTGCGGAGGCGCGCGTAACCGACGAGCCAGGTCGGTTGCGCGGCGTAGATGAGGCGGATCGCGGCGGCGAGCGGGTGATCAAGACGATCGCGCGCGAGGTCGGGGACGCTGCTCGGTGGAGGCGGAGTCCGATATGAAGCCGGCGACGGCGTGAGATGTCTTGCGGACGAGCTTGTCAGCACCGGCACCCGGGCTGCCAAAGCAACGCCGGCGCCAGGGCAGCGAGGCCCGAGCGACCAACGGAGCAGCGGCGCCCGAGTTGAGGCAGCCGACAAGCCTGACGCAGCCGTCCCGACGCAGCCGAGGACGAGGCCGGTGAGGTAGACCGCCGGACCGCCGTACAAACGCGGCGGAGGCGGGTGACATGGATCGATGGGCGGGCCGACGCACGAGCGACGGCTATGATTGGCCGTCGCATGGCGCGAGGCCGCCGGGTCGAAGCATGGTGTGTCCCGGTCGGAGATGGGCGGTGACGGCCGGTAGCGACAGCGGACCGACGCGTGACGGCGGCTGGCCCTGACGGGCCGCCTTGGCGCGCGTGGTCGCCGGGTCGGAGAAGAGGCCGGCTGGTCGCGCCGGGGTCGTAGGAGAGGCCGGCTGGTCGCGCCGGGGTCGGAGTAGAGGCGCTCGGGGTCGACGGCGGCGGTGGGCGACGCAAACCGATCAAGAATAGATCGGAAAACCAAAAAGAAACCGCGCGATCAAGATGACCGGCGGGAGAGAGAAAACCCCGGAGCAAGGCTCGGGGAAAAGACTCTCTAGGGCAGCCGGTCAACACGACCGGCGGACGAACCCTAGGTACGGGCGGCGCGGCCCCCGGCGGCGGTCATGGAGGCCGACCGCCCAGGGACGGCGCGCAGGTGCGGAAGCGGTGGCGGCTAGGGTTTAGGATCGACTTGCGATAGATACCATGTTAGAAGAGAGGGAATTGGTGGAATAGTTTGATGTATTGCTTGAACCTTGTGGGCATATATATAGGGGTACATGATCTATTTAGAGTACAAGGCAAGTCAGAATATTTCCTAGTCTGACCTATGTTTCCTAATACAATCACGTTATTCAACAAAAGGAAGTCAAAATTCCACGCTTGTTGGGTTTGCTATAACATACCAAGGCAAGAAAATACAGTGTGCAATATATAAACAAGATTGAGCATCTTTCAACTCCTGTACAGTGGGCAACATGATAACAAGGCTAGGCTTCTATAGGCCCAATCTGTTGTATGCACTGACACTTCAGAAAACAGTGATACAACAGAACTAGAGGTCCATGCTATAAACACTGAAAAATCAAGATAATCAACTTGGTCCAGAAACATATGTTCTTATCAAAAGCTACAGTCAGTACAACTTGAACGCCCTCATATTGCAGACCCACTTGTTTCCATTTCATAGTTTGTATTTCACGAAAATAAAACTAATGATACAAGGAGAAGTGCGTCATACACAAGCAAAACTGCAATGGACACTGTGATTCATCCAAAAAACTAAAAAATACACAGAATATAGCACAATGCCGTTACAGCCGGGCACAGTAATCACCATGGCCCTATTACAACAATAAAAATACTAACTCATGGATGATTACCACAGGGTGGTCGACCATACATGCATGGATGCAGCTGGATTAGCCAAATTGGCAGAATAATAACCAATCAAATCAACATTTTCTTACGGGACAGGTGTTGGTCAGAAAAAATCAATTCAGATTGTTCTTGTACATAGCCCACGAAAATGTGTTCTTGTACAAACATCTCCTTCCCATCTTCTTCCTAGCTACACAAAGCAGGAGCATCATGCTTTCGGTGGTCTCCAAAATCAGCCCCATCCCGGTGATATCAGCGGTAAACAGGAACTGTGGACCTGACAATGTCTGTTGGTGTCCCAATGCTGATACTGACGGCGGAGACTGACGGTGGACGACGCAACTGATGGACGGGGCGACGCGGGCGACACCGCAGGCGACGACGGGGGTGACCTCTTCCACCGGTGATCGGCGGGTAGGAGGCCTCTTCTGGGCGTTATGCGACGACGCCGGCGACGCGGAAGACGAGGACGGGGACACCGGCGGCGATGAGTCACCGACGAATACGCCGACGCCGTCCGATGCGTTCTGCGAGGCGTTTTGAGTGGGTTACTTTGAGCAGGATGTGGCGAGGCTCGTCGACTTGGCGATTCCCCTGGATGATCCTGCCCGACAGGGACTTGAGGACAAGGCCGTTGAGGTGGTCCGCCGGGTTGTGCATCGTCGTACGTCGGCGACGGCGATCCGGCCATGGCGAGCACCTCTTCCAAAGGTATGTCTTCCTAAAACTTCTTTGTTTGATTATTTCGAGGCCGGGGCGTGGAAATTAGTCCAGAGGAAGAAGAAATCGAAGTCGGCGGCGGCGGCGGCGGCGGCGCCGGTGGCCGGCAGATCGGCCGAGATCCGTACCGCTAGGATTCATTGTTTGAATTCTCTTTTGGGCTCGGGTGGGCTCGAATGGAGCGGTGTGGTTCTGGGCCGGATTGATGATGGGTATGAGGCCCACAATCTGGCAAATCAGACTGGGCCGGGGTTAGCTGGGTATGAGGCCCAGGCTAACCCGGCCTCTACGTCTGCCGAGCGAATGGCCCGTGCATGCGATCGACCGATCGTACTGCGTTTTGCCTCGAGCTGCCGCCGTCGCTGCGTCCTAGGGTTCGACGCCGCGGGAGAGCTTCGAGGTTTGCCAAGTGTGGTCCGGGGCGGGCCCTTCGTATCCCTCCTCTAATGACGGGATGGGGTGGGGTGGTGCTGCTGCGTCTGGTACGAAGATTCCGGTGGGCGCCGGGGTGGCGCCGGCTGGCCGCTGTGGCGGAGGACCACTGGGGCAGAGGCATGTGCTGCCGGCAGGTCGTGGTGCGCCGCCGGGGCCGAGACCCGCATTGGCCACTGGACGCGGCACTCCCCAAGGGCCGTGACCTCCGCCGGCTGCGGGGGCGGTGCCAGCCGCTGGGCCCGGCGGTCTGGAACTCAGGCCACCGGCGCCGGCTGCTACGTTGCCGGCTGCTGTGGGGCGCGGTGCTACTCCGCCAAGACCGCCGGCGCCTACTGCTGCCGTGCGTGTACCTCGCATGCAGGCTTCGGTGCAGGGTCAGCAGCCACATGTCGCGCCTCCGCCGCATTATGTCACTCGACCGACTCAGAAGCGTGTTGTGCCAGCGCAGTCAGCGCAACATATGGAGGGCGAGGGAGGTGCAGATGCAGCCCGTGCGCCGGCCGGTAATGGCCCACCTTGAGGACAGTGGGGTGATGATGATGGATACAATGCTTATGGGGATGGACAACATCGTGGCTCATCGTCTACGGGTGGCGGGTGTGGCTACGCTTGGCAGAGTGATGGGTCAGCTGAACGACCTTTCTACGGCCCTCCAGAAGGTTTTGTCGAGGGGGCATCTGGCCCTGATCATCGGCAGCGAGGCGGCTACCGAGGTCTTCGTGGGGGTCGCGGTGGTCGTGGTGGTAGGAACCGTTACCGCCGGTGTCCTCCGCTTGCTATGGTGGAACCGACGGCATCCTCGGAGGTCGATGCTTCCGGTCAGGAGATGGAGCTATCCGGGCAGGCTATGGAAGTGGTGACAGCCCTGGCTTCCGCTGACGTGCCGCTGACGGAGCCCTTAGTGACGGGGGTTGTCGGGGCTGTTGACAAGACTGACGCGGATAGAGCCTCCAAGTGGGCGTGTAAAAAGGAGAAGATGTTGTGTTACCGTTGTGGAGAGAGAGGTCATTTTATTGCTGAGTGTGTGACCGAGCTGTGTCATACCCGTCTTAAGTCTGCGCATGACTCAGGGGAGTGCCCTATTCTGCGGGATCAGATGCCGAGTATCACCATCTATAGTCTATTGTGCTGAACTGATGTTTTTTGAGTCTCCCAGTGCGAGGGACATACTTGACGAACCCCAGAACACAACTTCAGGGATTGTCAAAGTCACTAAGAGTGATGTGTCTGAGGCGCAGATTATTCACATGCTCTCTGAGTTAGTTCCAGGTAACTTTGTGTGGGAACTCACTCGCTGCTGGGGAACGTAGCAGATATTCAAAATTTTCCTACGAGTCACCAAGATCTATCTATAGAGAGACTAGCAACGAGAGAGAGGGGAGTGCATCTACATACCCTTGTAGATCGCTAAGCGAAAGCGTTCAAGTGAACGGGGTTGAAGGAGTCGTACTGCCGTGATCCAAATCACCGGAGATCCTAGTGCGAACGGACGGCACCTCCGCGTTCAACACACGTGCAGCCCGGTGACGCCTCCCATGGCTTGATCCAGCAAGGAGAGAGGGAGAGGTTGGGGAAGACTCCGTCCAGCAGCAGCACGACGGCGTGGTGGTGATGGAGGAGTGTGGTATTCCAGCAGGGCTTCGCCAAGCACCGCGAGATACGAGGAGGAAGAGAGGTAGGGCTGCGCCAGGGAGAGGTCAAAACTCATATGTTTGCAGCCCCAAATACCTCAACTATATATAGGGGAGAGGGAGGGGCTGCACCCCCTCTAGGGTTCCCACCCCAAGGGGTGCGGCAGCCCCAAAACCCATCCAGGGTGGCGGCTGTGGGGAGGGGGAGAGGGGGAAACTTGCCCCAAGCAAGGTGGGCGCCTCCCAAACCCTAGGCGCCTTGGGCCCTTGTGGGAGGGGCGCACCAGCCCACCGGGCTGGTCCCTCCCACACTTGGCCCATGCTACCCTTCCTGGGCCGGTGGCCCCACTTGGTGGACCCAGGACCCTCCGGTGGTCCCAGATGCGATGCAAATAGCACCCGAAACTTTTCCGGTGACCAAAACAAGACTTCCCATATATAAATCTTTACCTACGGACCATTCCAGAACTCCTCGTGACGTCCGGGATCTCATCCGGGACTCCGAACAACATTCGGTAACCACATATATCTATTCCCTATAACCCTAGCGTCATCGAACCTTAAGTGTGTAGACCCTACGGGTTCGGGAACCATGCAGACATGACCGAGACAACTCTCCGGCCAATAACCAACAGCGGGATCTGGATACCCATGTTGGCTCCCACATGTTCCACGATGATCTCATCGGATGAACCACGGTGTCGAGGATTCAATCAATCCCGTATACAATTCCCTTTGTCTAGCGGTATTGTACTTGCCCGAGATTCGATCGTCGGTATGCCGATACCTTGTTCAATCTCGTTACCGGCAAGTCTCTTTACTCGTTCCGTAACACATCATCCCGTGATCAACCCCTTGGTCACATTGTGCACATTATGATGATGTCCTACCGAGTGGGCCCAGAGATACCTCTCCGTCACACGGAGTGACAAATCCGATCTCGATTCGGTGCAAACCCAATGAGACACTTTCGGAGATACCCGTAGTGTACCTTTATAGCCACCCGATTACGTTGTAGGACGCTTTGGTACACCCAAAGCATTCCTACGGTATCCGGGAGTTGCACAATCTCATGGTCTAAGGAAATGATACTTGACATTAGAAAAGCTTTAGCATACGAACTGCACAATCTTTGTGCTAGGCTTAGGATTGGGTCTTGTCCATCACATCATTCTCCTAATGATGTGATCCCGTTATCAATGACATCCAATATCCATGGTCAGGAAACCGTAACCATCTATTGATCAACGAGCTAGCTAACTAGAGGCTTACTAGGGACATGGTGTTGTCTATGTACCCACACATGTATCTGAGTTTCCTATCAATACAATTATAGCATGGATAATAAACGATTATCATGAACAAGGAAATATAATAATAATAACCAATTTATTATTGCCTCTAGGGCATATTTCCAACACTCGCCTCGAGGATAACACTTATAAGGTTGATTTTCCTACATCAGAGGACTTGGAGCGTATGCTGAGTTTTGGGTTATGCAGAGTACCTAGTATGGAGTGCATCCTCGAGTTCCATGAGTGGAAGCGAGTTGAGCTGCAGGGCAAGCCCCTCACCCAGGTTTGGTTGCGTTTCTTAGGGGCTCCTTCCAAGCCTCTTCACGATGCTCGAGTTGCTGCTAGCTTGGGGATTCTGGTCAGGAAAACTGAGAAGGTAGATATGGCTTTCACAAGAGTTAATGGAGTGGCCCGCTTGCTGGTGAGTGTCCTCGATATTGAGTTTGTGCCTGACGTGGTCAAGTGGACCTAAGGGGCGAGGTCTTCAACCTTGAGATTGAGTTTGAGGATACAGATCTTTTTGCTGAGGCTTTGGCAGGAACGGATGTGGATATGCATGATAACGATGATGGTACGGGTAACACGGATGCACGAGGGGATGGTGTTAGGCATGAGTCGGCCAATGGGCCAAGTTCCACCTTGCAGGCGCCGGGATCTGGGGATGTTTCTTCTGTTACGGTACCTATGAGCACTCTGAGATTCGGTTCGTTTGGGCCTGCTTCTGCTCCTCCTAGGCTTTGGAGTGGTCGGGTGGAGTCTGCTGATGTGCTAGAGGGCATGCTTCCCCCCGTAGACTTTGAAGTGGTTGACGGCTCTCCCGAGAGGGAGGAGGATCGTGGGCAGGTGGCCCCTTATTCCCCTTCTCCTTCTGATGCTATGCCACGGTTGAGGACCGAGGTGGAGGTGTCTCCGTTGCCGATCGGCGACGTGCCGAGGTTGAGAGGGAGACCGGGGCAGGAGGCCTCAGTTCTTTCCTCTCCTGCGGTGGTTAGGCCATCCTCACACTACTAGGAAAAGGCTTGCTAGTGGCGCACCTGTTTTGGCCCATTAATGGTGCACTACAGGTTCGCCACTAGCATCATGCCACTAGTAGTTAATACTAATGGCGCACCCCTGGTGTGCCATTAGTATACCAGACACTAGTGGCGCACTAGGGAGTGCGCCATTAGTATGTCAAAGGGTGCGCCATTAGTATGCCTCCCAGGGGGCCATATTTACCTTGTGCTCTGGCTTACTAATGGCGCACTTGTAGATGATGCGCCACTAGTGTGCTTAAGGCAGTGCGCCACTAAAGTGCAGAGTGGTGCGCCACTAGTATGAATTTTAGGATTTTTTTCTTTTCTGATATTTGCACAGGTTACAAAACATATTACTGCCGAGAATATAGACAACACAACATATAAATAGCAGATTTATCGAATACAATAGAAGATTAGTCTCCGGATACAATTCATCATATTAGTCTCCGAATTCAAAATACCGAACGAAATTAGAACATTACAAGTCTCGAGACTGCGAGTAGCGAGTTTGTCTTCACATTACAAGTCGATATCGATCATCTAAACTATCATCACATAGAAGAGAGCTGCAGTCATCACGATGAGCATCATCACGATGAAACCGGTCTTCATCCGGTTCCTCCAACGCTCCCTCCTCTCTCCTGCTAGATAGCGCACGTATCTAGCTTCCGCCTCCGCCCTAGTGGTGTACCCTTTGTAACTGTTACCGCTGAAACGGTGAACCTGTCTCCGACACTCCTCCCAGTCGTCGTAGACTCCGGGAACCTTATCCTTGTACACGACATACGACGGCATCTCTATGCACTAGCCAAACAAAACGTTAGTAGCAATTCATAGGCAATACATAAGCAATATATAAGTATGCAACAAAAGGATTGGAAGAGAAAAACAACACATTAATAGCACGATTCATGGTCCTACTAATAAATAGCATCGATTACATATAAGTTGAACGACTGTCCAAACCAAAGAGACATACAAGTTCATTAATGTTTAATTACAACATGAGCTAATCGATATTTCATAACTACATAGCATCACTACTTTTGACTCGACTCGGGGACCGGAACGTGGATGAAGCCGCCGTCTTTCGTGATGGTCATGAAATCGCGGTCGTTGTCAGCCTGCATTTGTAGCGTTGTTTCTATCTCACTGTTGGACGGTTGAAATCTGAGGTAGAAGTGCCCCGAGGTACGAAGGACATCTTGATGGATGATTTCCGCAAACTCCGACTGGATGCGAAAGAATTCTTGTCTGATGTCCGCATCCTGGATTGCCGACAAGCGTGCGGCCCAATCTTTGAGATTATTTGGTAGCCGAAGGTGATTATAGTCCCGTATGATCGCCCGCATGTGATGGAGGGCGTAGTAGGCATCCTTCTGACCGCCAGGCGGCTGCTTGACGCAGGGGAACGTTGTATTGTGGGTGAACACGTGCTGGCCGTACCTACGAATTGTCCTGCTGAAGGTGCCTCCAGATCTGGCGTAGCCGGGAAGAGCTTCATCAAGAACTTTCTTGATATTTGTGTAGTCTTTTTTCGACTGACGGTCCGAGTCGAAATACGTGGCCATGGAATATTTCGGGCTTAAGAGGATGAGTGTGCAATGTGTGTCATTGCACAAAACACGGAATGTTAGAAAAAAAAGAACAATCGCAATCTAAAAAATCATATGTTACGGGGCGGTGAGGGGATGACTTACTCGGGAAAGTAAGGCACGAGGAAGTTATCCTTATCTGGGTTTGCTAGAATAACACCTTCGAGGTATGAACTCGCGACTTGCCGGTCCCCAGCGCTGCCTAAGATCTTGGCACGCATGTAGAAGGGGTCAACTATCACGATGTCCGGGGTCTTGTCTCTAATGATCCGCATCTCCATACTCAGTGAAAATAGCCGAATGAAGGTGTAGTGCAGCGGATGAAGGTTAAACATAGCGAATATGCATGTCAGCAAACCGCATGACGATCATATCCCCGATGGCGCTATCGACAAAGCCCTTGCCCTCTGGCACCTTGGCCACAAAAACCGGGTATGCCACATCATTCTCGGAGAGACGCTGCTTCTCCAAAGAAAGAACACTGTCATGCAGACTCCGCATAGCACCGGTTGCAACATTGAGCAGATTAGTCGGTAGTATCGGCCTACCCGCCACATGCACCCTCCTCGAGATATCCTTAGGTGAAGGTGGCCCGTCATGAACACGGATCATACTCGGTGCCGGCTGGCTCGCACCCTTGTTAGTCTTTCTTTTTCGTCCCTTCTTCTTCTGCTGCTGTAATGGGATCGAGTTCTGCTCAGAGACCAACTTCTTGAGTGTGTTGGGGCTGATAACATTTCGCACCTCGGCTATCTGAGGCTCGGTGAAGGCGGCAGCTGGAGGCGTCTCCTGAGAACTGAACGCCAGACGACGCCTATTGCAATTGGGTTTCTCCGCGATACCAGCTAGATCGCAGTCGTCTTTTGCAGGGTTGGGTTCTTGAGCCTCAAGAGTTCGTCACCGTACCCATGTTCGGCAAAGTACTTATCGACCTTGGTAAATGTACCATCGTCGTCGTTGTCGTCGTCCGGATCCTGTGCCATATGCATGTCCGGATCCTGTGCCATATGCATGTCCGGCATGTCCGGTAGCGTTGCGGTGGTCTTGCCATGGCTTGGCGCCCGGCCACGTTGGCGGTGTTATGCGTGGGTGGTGTCCCCCGCCCCCAAACGAATCTGGATCTTCGGCCAAAGCAGGGGCCAGCTTAAGCAGGCGCTGAGGGTCATCACATCATCTTCGTCGGCCCCAGCGGGTCGCAACAGAGGTAACAACTCGTCGCAGCCTGGCAGCACCCGAACCAGTTGAACCCTATACATGATGGGTGGCATCGGATTACCATGGAACACGGGGTTGCCCGGTTGAACGATTTTGCCCTTGGCGACATTGATCAACTCACCACCCATGAAGTGCAGGAGAGTGCATGGAAAGTCGGCGCCGGCGCCCTGCGAAAACATGTAGGGCGTCCGGGGATGCCCGGTCAAAGGCAAGGAGATGAAGTCATCTGCCGAGAGAGGCTTAGTTACCGTGATGGCGCCGAGCTCGGCTAATGTCGAGGCACCACCAATGGCGGGTGTGCAAGTGACGGAGGGGCCGCTTGCTGCCGAGGTGTTGGCCGGTGTATTCTTTGCACACCCAGGTGCATTAATAAGCTCCAATGCCCGCGCCGACGCCGGAGACACCAATACCGCCTCCACCAGAGACACCAATGGCGCCACCTGCAGCGAAAGGTCGGGCTGTGAAGTTGAACTGGGGCGGCCCCTCATACTGTCACACCCAATATGCGATACTATCCTAAAGAGACTCGAAGGTCCCACCAAGGATAGAACCGCATATTGAAACGCTTTTGCAAGGTGGATATCATTACATCAACATTACATAATAGATGGGGATACATACAAGAGACATACAATGCCACACGAATACAACAACATTATACGTAAGAGCACCATCCGACTACGGATGAAACACAAAAATAAACTCAAACGACATCCACCACCTTTAGCCAGGCTGCCGACCTGGAACCTATCCTCGATCGAAGAAGAAGCAGAAGAAGAACTCCAAAACAAGCAATCACCGCTCTCGCGTCAAGATCATCGCATTACCTGTACCCGCAACTGTTGTTGTAGTAATCTGTGAGCCACGAGGACTCAACAATCCCATTACCATGGGTATCAAGACTAGCAAAGCTTAATGGGAAAGGAAGGGGTAAAGTGGTGAGGTTGCAGCAGCGACTAAGCATAATATGGTGGCTAACATACGCAAATAAGAGCGAGAAGAGAGCAAGTGGAACGGTCGTGAAGCTAGCAATGATCAAGAAGTGATCCTGAACTCCTACTTACGTAAAAGATAACCCAAAACCGTGTTCACTTCCCGGACTCCGCCGAAAAGAGACCATCACGGCTATACATGCGGTTGATGCGTTTTAATTCGGATCTGGTGTCAAGTTATCTACAACCGGACATTAACAAATTCCCATCTGCCCATAACCGCGGGCACGTCTTTCGAAAGTTTAAACCCTGCAGGGGTGTCCCAACTTCGCCGATGATAAGCTCTCGCGGTCAACGAAGGATATTCCTTCTCCCAGGAAGACCCGATCAGACTCGGTATCCCGGTTTACAAGACATTTCGACAATGGTAAAACAAGAACAGCAAAGCCGCCCGAACGTGCTGAGAAATCCTGATAGGAGCTGCACATATCTCGTTCTCAGGGCACACCGGATGAGCAGTCCGTACAACTAAAACCAGACCTCAAGTTTCCCTGAGGGGGCGCTACAAAGGGCTCTGGTTCGGACCAGCACTTAGAGAAGCACTTGCCTGGGGGGGGGGGGGGGGGGCGAAAATAAAGATGACCCTCGGGCGCCGGAAACCCAAGGGAAAAAGGGCTAGGTGAGGCAAATGGTAAAACCAAGGTTGGGCCTTGTTGGAGGAGTTTAGTCAAAGCGAACTGTCAAGGGGGTCCCATAAATCACCCAACCGCGTAAGGAACGCAAAATCCGGGAACATAACACCGGTATGACGGAAACTAGGGCGGCAAGAGTGGAACAAAACACCAGGCATAAGGCCGAGTCTTCCACCCTTTACCAAGTATATAGATGCATTAATTAAATAAGAGATATTGTGATATCCCAACATAATCCTGTCCACCATGGAGCAATCTTCAACTTCACCTGCAACTAGCAGCGCTATAAGAGGGGCTGAGCAAAAGCGGTAACATAGGCAAGCAACGGTTTTGTTGGGGATATAACTATTTGTGTAAGCCGCCCAGGAGGGGCCAGGTTACACAAAGAAGACTTGCCAGATTGGAGCCTGTAATCAAGCGTGAAGATGGAGGTTCAATAAAGGCCTTAAGGCCCACAAGCGACTTAAGGCCCGTTGTAGTAAACCGCCACCATGGCGTGACTTGTATCATAAGGTAGATTTGACTAGTCACCGAGCCGGACGCTGTTTATAAGCCGGCCGGGACTATGTAAGCCGCAGGGCGTCAACCCGTGTATATAAGGGGACGACCTGCGGCGGCTTAGGGGCAGGAAACAACTCATCGAGAGCCGTGCATAGCATATCTCGCTCCCTGGTCATCGAAACATCAAGCAATACCAACCCAACTAGACATAGGCTTTCCTTCACCGCAAGGGGCCGAACTAGTATAAACCTCTCGTGTCCTTTGTCCCGATTAACCCCTTTAAGCTTCCTAGTTGCGATGGCTCCACAACTAAGTCCTTGCAAGAGGACATCTTCCGTGACAATTCCACGACAGTTGACGCCCACCGTGGGGCCAGCGCATGGTGGATTTGAGTTCTTGAAGGGCAGCTTCGAAGGTCTCAAGGGATACACAGTGGGCCGGATGACCAAGAGTCGTCGCGGCAAGATCAACATCGACAACGAAGGCTGGGGCCCCGACGCCGACTCAATTGAGTACGGATACCGAGTCCCCTTTGGCGGAATCCACGTCTTCATCAGCCGGATCGGTGAGCCGGGCCCTGAGCCGGACAACTGCACCGACCTCGTCGAGACGGCTCAGCGTGCGAGACCCGCCCGAGCTCGACCTGCCATGAAGCGTGCCTTCGTGGGCTGCGTCCACGGAGAAGCACTTCCTGGTGGTGAGACGGCCGTCCCCTCGGATGATGATTCGTCTGCCGGTTCAACAGATTCTTTATATCAAGTCCAAGAGGGTATGCTAGGGGGCTGTTCTGACGGCTCTAGCACTCCGGATTTCAAGAGCGGCCAAGCTGGGCGGGGGTCTTCATGGCTGGTACTCAACCTGGTCAAAACTCGACGGCTGCAACAGCAATAACGTCCGGGTCAGGAGCGGCCGGGGCAGGAGGCCCTGTGCGCCCGCCGGCTCAGGTGCTGATGGATCTTATGGATAAGCTAACGGCTCTGTTAACCGCCACGGTTATTCCTGCAAATCAAGATGAGCATAACGCGGAGGTGGCGAAGGTGCATGAGGAGATAGCCCGGGCCAAGGAGGCATTGGCAGCTGAGGATACCAGGTTAGCTACAGAGCGGGCGGCTTTGGACGCGCGGGCGCAGCAACTCCAGTCAGAGGCTTTCCAGCTTAATATGAGCCTGAACGCATCGAATGAGGTGATGAGGAGGAGGCATCAGAAAACCCAATCCCGGTTGCCTCCGGTTTATGACCCTCGGAACCTTTTCGAGACACCCGGTGCCGGCCCTAGTAACCCGCCCGGAGCAAATCAGTTCACGCCAGCCGGCGCGGGGGGGCCGGCTCAGCTCCAAGAGATGGCACCTCCGCATGGGAGTATGGCCCCGCCCCGTTATGTACCAATACCACCGGGTCACTTCTCCAACCCCATGGAGAACTTGATAGCAGCATCGATACGTTTGGCGGCTCTCCCAGTGGATGGTGATGATCCGACAGTGGTGGAGATCCGAAGGGTCAGAGATCTTATTCAGACGGCCCTGGCGCAACAAGAGACCTATTCTTACAGCCAAAACATGATTCATTCAACTCCTCCGCCTTGGCTAGCACCGCCTAATCAAAACCGGAGTCCGAGTTACAGCAGGCACATGGAGTCAGAAGCTTTGTCAAGCAACACCCAGCGTCGTAACCAGCCGGGTGGCTATAACCCGGTGCAAGACCGAATACGTCAGGAGGACGTGCCGGTGGCTCGACTAAGCGGCTCGGCGGTGACATATCAAGACCTCCCAGAGTATCCGACGACTTCTGTTGGAGCGTGAGTGGCTACCAGAACCGGCGGTGTTCCCTGTTTGGTGCCGGCTCTGCGGGATGTACGTCTACCCAAGGATTTCAAGGGACCTCGAAAGGTGCTGAATTACATGGCCGACTTACAGCCCGGAGCGTGGATCGAAAGTTACGAGATGGCCATGGAGTTACTGGAGGTCAGCGACGCAGCAATGGCTAAATACTTCACCATGATGTTAGACAGAACAGCCCGGTCTTGGTTAAAGGGTTTGCCACCCAATTCCATCAGTTCATGGGCGGAGCTAAAGGCCCGGTTTATCCAGAACTTCAAGGACACTTGCAAGCAATCTATGTCCATTGTGGACTTGACCAATTGTAAGCAGGAGGAGGGTGAATCCACAACTCATTGGGTGCGCCGGGTCAAGGAAACAATACATTTGTCTGATAAGATGGATGCCGGCTCTGCAATCCTCATGTTGGAGAAGAATTGCCGTTTTGAGCCGCTGAGGCAGAAACTGGGGCGCCTTAAGCGTGATTGCAATGATATGGTTACGCTGATGGCGGCTTTAGTCAAGTATGTCGATTCTGATAGTACCAAGGATCCCGCGTCTGATGACGAAAAGACAGGGAAGGGAAAGAAGAACGGCAATGGAAAGGGTCAGCAGCATAACCCGGTAAATCAAGGAGGCAACAAGTGCAAGGCGGAGGGTAACCCAGAGTTTGTGGCCAATGCCAATGCACAGGGTAACAATCAGAGACGTAAGGGAAAACCGCTCCCTCGATCTGGCGGGTGAGGTCCATTTATTGAGCAGCTTCTCAATGAGCCTTGTCCGAGACACGGTACTCGGGAATGACCCGCCACCCATTTATGGAAAGATTGCGCGATCATGAAGGCTTTCAAGAATTCCAACATGTTTGATGGCAATCATGGATCGGGCGGCGGTTCAGGAGCCGGCGGCTTTCATGGCCCGGGCGGCGGTTCAAGATCCGACTTTCAGGAAGTCAAGGCGGCTACAATCAACAATGATCTGGTCAAGGGGGACAGCAGCAGCAGTCAGGTTATCAAAACCACCCCAAGCAGCTGAATGGTGGGCAGTACCATGTGTTTACCACTAATTTATGCAAACATGACCAGAAGGTTCATAAGAGGGCCGTGAATTCTGTTGAGCCGGCGGTTCCGCGTTATTTGAGGTGGTCAGAGCAGCCCATTATATGGAGCAGGGAAGATCACCCCCTCCGGGTTGATAATCTGGGTCAGTTGGCCTTGGTGGTAGCACCTCAGGTTGGTGGATATAAATTCACTAAGGTACTCGTGGACGGAGAAAGCAACATCAATATTCTCTATTATGAGACCTTTCGCCGCATGGGCTTGACTGATAAGGACTTGAGGACGTCCAACACTGTCTTTCATGGAGTGGTGCCTGGTAAGTCGGCGTACCCAGTTGGCAAGATTGAGCTGGAAGTGGACTTTGGAGATGAATATGATTCCAGAGCTGAGAAATTGATGTTTGAGGTAGTCAAAATCAGGAGCCCGTATCATGCTCTTTTTGGACGACCGGCTTATGCTAAGTTCATGGCGCGACCGTGTTATGTTTATCTGCAGCTCAAGATGCCGGGTCACAAGGGTACCATCACCGTGCATGGGAGTCGAAAGGTAGCCTTGGAATGTGAGGAAGGCGATGCGGCTTATGCTGAGTC
The DNA here is from genome assembly GCA_021605145.1 of Aegilops bicornis. Taxonomy (NCBI): domain Eukaryota; kingdom Viridiplantae; phylum Streptophyta; class Magnoliopsida; order Poales; family Poaceae; genus Aegilops; species Aegilops bicornis. The sequence goes on from CM038670.1 coordinate 30,350,528, forward strand.
TGTTTGTGCAGCTGAGGAGCTGAAGTTTTATCAGAATAATGTTGACCCGGCAGATATGACTTCTTTAAAGAAGCCGACTACAGAGCATGACCCGACATTGAAGTTTAAATCGGCCGCTGAAACAAAGCTTGTTGACTTTACTCCAGGCGACTCTTCCAAGCAGTTCAGCATCAGTGCCAACTTGGATCCTAAATAGGAAAACGCGCTCATCGAGTTCATCCGTGAGAACCGGGACATCTTTGCATGGAAACCTTGACATGCCAGGTGTTTCGAGGGAACTCGCTGAGCACACTCTTAATATTGATCCAAGGTATAAGCCGTCGAGCAATTTCTTGACAGTTCAATGAGGAAAGACGGAAAGCTATTGGGGAAGAGGTCACTCGGCTCTTAGCAGCTGGGTTCATTGTGGAAGTCTTTCACCCGGAGTGGTTGTCTAACCCAGTGCTAGTACTCAAGAAGAATGTCACTTGGCGGATGTGTGTGGATTACACGGACTTAAATAAGGCTTGTCCGGCTGATCCCTTTGCCCTCCCCCGTATTGATCAGATCATCGATGCTACGGCGAGTTGCGAGCGTTTGAGTTTTTTGGATGCTTACTCTGGCTATCATCAGATCAAAATGGCAGTTAAGGACCAGGAGAAGATGACTTTCATTACTCCGTTTGGAGCCTTCTGCTATGTATCTATGCCATTTGGGCTCAAGAGTGCCCAGGCGACTTATCAAAGATGTGTACAAAATTGTCTCCACACTCAAATTGGACGCAATGTCCACGCTTATGTGGATGACATCATGGTGAAGTCCAGGGAGAAGGAAACCTTGATATCCGATTTAAAGGAGACCTTTGATAATCTCCGGGTTTATAAGATGATGCTTAACCCGGAAAAGTGTGTGTTTGGTGTACCTGCAGGCAAGCTTCTGGGTTTCCTGGTCTCAAATAGAGGCATTGAAGCTAACCCGGAGAAGATCAAGGTGATCACCTCCTTGGCCAAACCAGCGTGCATCAACGATGTTCAACGACTGGCGGGTCGTGTTGCCGCTCTAAGCCGGTTCATAAGCTATCCCCTCCTTGGGAAGGACCCTTTGTGGTCAGTAAAAATCTGAACAACGGGTCATACTACCTCACTGATGTTCGAGAGCACAAAGACTGACGTAAGTCGGAGGAAGAGACACGCCGGCCGTGGAACATAGCTCATCTTTGGCCTTACTATACTTGAGCCACCGGCTCTCAAGATATATATATATATATATTTTCTTTTTTGGCAATGTATATATTATATAAAGCAATAAAGCAGGACCTCTTTTCTTTTCATCCTCAAAGGTTTATATAAAGTAATGACAAAGGAGTTAAGAGAATCAGGGTTTACCTCTTCATCATCCGAAGAAGTGTCATCCAATTTGAGTAAATCGGAAGCGCTGGGTCTCTTCTTCTTGGACGTTCCTATTTTGGCAGCTTTCCTTTCGGTCTTCTTGGCTGTCCTGGCTTGTTTTGCAGCCTCATGGTCATACTGGACCTTCCAAAAATTGTCATCGGCCTGTGAAAAAAGATAAGAAATTATGAATGCAAGTAAGGTGTGACAAGGCTAGGAGTGTTTATTAAGGTTGATGACTTACTGCAGGGGCCGGGCTCTTCTTACAGAAGGGAAGTAAGCCGAAGGCGTTGCTAGTTATTGTGCCCTCCTTCAACAGTGACTGGGTTGTAGCTTCCACCACATCATCTGGTAAGTCGTCAGGGCTATGACGCAGTGGATCATCCTTTTCGCCTGAATATGTACACATTAAGCCGGGACGGCGGCTTAACGGAAGTATTCGCCAAGCGACCCAAACTCGGACCAGATCAATGCCATTCAGGCCATTTCCCAAAAGAGCTTTGATCCTTTTGATGGTGGGATTAAGAGTCAGACGTTCAATAGCTGTTAGCTTGTCCGCTAGCGGATGGTTGGACTCAAGACGCAGAGCGCGGAAGCCGGGCAGAGGGCTTTCATTAGCCTAGGAAGTGTCCTGGCAATAGAACCACGTCTGATTCCAATCTTTCGGATGACTCGGCAGTTCAGCATAAGGGAAAAGGCAGTCTCTCCGCCGCTGAATTGAGATACCGCCAAGTTCAAGACTGGGACCGTTGGCACGTTCATTCTGCCGGTTCAAGTAGAAAAGCTCTCTGAACAAAAGCAGATTTGGCTCCTCTCCCAGGTACACCTCGCCGAAGACTTGGAAATTGCAGATATTTGAACGGAATTGGGTCCAATGTCTTGAGGCCTAAGGTCAAAGAAATTCAAAACCTCTCTGAAGAATTTTGAGCCGGGAGGGGCAAATCCCCGGCTCATGTGATCCGTAAAAACTACTACTTCCCCTTCTTTGGGTTGAGGCTTTTCTTCAGACGGGTCAGGAGTACGATAAGACATGACCTCCTCCTTAGGCAGATGGCCAGACTTCACAAATTCGGACAGTTTACTCCTCGTGACTATGGATGGGACCCAATTACAGATCACAGGAGCATTAGCTGCTTTAGGTGCCATGACAAAATTGAGGCCTATGACAAAAATAAAGAGGATCCGACTCAAATTTAACCCGGAGGAAAATATTTAAAACTACTCATGATGGCGGCTTAAGGAGGGGCCTAATGATATATGGATGACTATGCGATAAATATTAAGCCGCTACAGGTATCAATGAGCAGTTAAACATATTCGACAGGGGCAGTTTTTTCACTTCCGGGTGGAACAAACAAGTTTCACAAGTTGATGTGGTTATTTTGGATCAAACAGACGTTCAGACAAGAAAAATTCTAGACCCAAAAAAATGGTGCGGAGAAGTTCATACGTTCTACTGAGGATTCTTACAAAGAAAGAAGATCTGCTACTACTAAAAATGGATGCGGAACAATAACCGCACGACATCTACGCTATTACTGGATCAAACGAGCTACGGCAGAGGCAAGTGCGAGGAACTAGGATGAACGATGAACTGTACAGAAGAACATACTAGCCCTAGCATAGATCTATGGCGCAGAAAGGGGAAACACTTACTGCAGAAGATCTGCGGAGGAGGGAAGCTGCCGTTCTCTGGTCAAGTTCAGGTCGATGCAGTGGCCAAGCTCGACGGAGACGAGGTGCGCTGTAGCGACGGCGGCGGAGCTCCAGTGACAGATGGGGGTGAGAGGAAGAAGATGCGGAACGGGAAGAATGAAAGAATACCTAGTCGGGTCTATTTATAAGGAAGGGCCACTAAAGAGCATGAGAAACGAGGAGATAAAAGTTATTATCCAGCGGCCCCGACGCCTAGGTTTTCGGAACAGTCAGTAGAGGCAAAGATCCGTTGGAGGATACGATGAAATAAAGAATGAATTTAAGTAAGGATGACGTCACGGCGGGTTAACACGGATCCAAAAGATGACGTCATGGCGGGTTAAAGAAAACCTTTGCACAGCCGGAAGACTGAAGATTTACTTTTTAAGGTATTTTAAGATTGACATGAACAGCTTCAAATCAATCTGGGGCCTAATGTTGGGGATATAACTATTTGTGTAAGCCGCCCAGGAGGGGACGGGTTACACAAAGAAGACTTGCCAGATTGGAGCATGTAATCAAGCGTGAAGATGGCGGTTCAATAAAGGGCTTAAGGCCCACAGGCGACTTAAGGCCCGTTGTAGTAAACCGCCACCATGGCGTGACTTGTATCATAAGGTAGATTTGACTAGTCACGGAGCCAGACACTGTTTATAAGCCGACCGGGACTCTGTAAGCCGCAGGGCGTCAACCCGTGTATATAAGGGGACGACCTGCGGCGGCTTAGGGGCAGGAAACAAATCATCGAGAGCCGGGCATAGCATATCTCGCTCCCTGGTCATCGAAACATCAAGCAATACCAACCCAACTAGACGTAGGCTTTCCTTCACCGCAAGGGGCCGAACTAGTATAAACCTCTCGTGTCCTTTGTCCCGATTAACCCCTTTAAGCTTCCTAGTTGCGATGGCTCCACAACTAAGTCCTTGCAAGAGGACATCTGCCGTGACAATTCCACGATAGGTTTGCTTGGAAGGGTGAAAATGTTAGAGGCTGACATGGCAGTTTGGGAGGCTCGATAAACAAGTGATAGGTAGCGCAACATAGCGATAGAACGAAGCAACTAGCATAGCAATGATAGTAGTGAGATCCAGGGTAGCGGTCATCTTGCCTGAAATCCCGCTAGGAAGAAGAACGAGGTCCATGAAGAAGACGGACAGGCGAAGCCGAACCAAGCGTAGACGAACGAATCCTCACGATCGCAACGGAAACATGAACTATCGAGAAGAAGCACACAACATAGTAAACACACCACACTTAAACAAGACATGATGCTCAACCAAGCATGATGCATGACAAAGCTAGATGAGGCTACTCATGGAAAGAGATGATGCAAACAAGAACAACACATCAAGGCAAGTTTAAATGAGGCCGGAAACAAACATATAACAATACCGGTAAGTCCTCATATGCAAATTTCGAAATTGGTCCAGATCTGAATAAACCTTATGTTCAAGTTTTTAAACAGCAAGTTAAGATGCACAAAGATGATCTACACGAAATTCTAGTCAAGTTACATATAAAGTTTATTTAATTCGGAGCTACGGCCTAGAAGATATGAGCATAACAAGTCAAACATGGCATTGATGCAAAATGAATACAAACATCAAGCAAACACCCCAAAACAAGGATGCAACATGATAATATGAAACTACATGCAAAATCAAGCAAGTTTCATATAGAGCACACTCAAAACGGAGCAACGGTTCAACACATACACTACAAGTTTGAAGGACAAGCTGTCCAAAACAGCAACTAGGCATATTGCAAGCATCAAAACAATATGCTCAGGGTTTGGACTGAGCAAAAAATTCGGTGAGCATGGAGGGGGTTAGGTTGGGTTTTGGGCCAGTTTGGAAGGGTGTTGGGCTGCAACACACACGAGGCCTTTTCGGTCCCTCAGTTAACCGTTGGAGTATTAAACGGACTCCAAATAGCAAAACATGATAACGAAAGGCATGGACATGATGTACAGGTAAAGTATAACAATACATGAACACTGAGCTATCTCCAGAAATCACTAGAACATGCTCAAAAAGACATGGCAAAATTGCAAATAATAACAGTTTCAGACTTTGCAGAAATAACATCAGGTTGCAATGTTTAGAGCTATCAAACAACATGTTACAGGAACTTATCATGGCAAAAAAAAGGCATGGAATGAACCTACTAATTGCATAGAACAAAATTTCTTCACTCGCCATGAGCCAAAAATGATCAGAAGATATGATGGCACCCAGGTAAACATAGCAAGTGATATGACAGATTCAAACATGGCAGGAACAATGATAAGTAGGCATGTTGGTGAGCTTGTACCACTCACCACAGAGCATTAAATGGCATTAAAAGGTAACCAACAGTAAGAAGATACATTTAGTAAGCTAAGCGTGGCAAGAGCAAGTTCATAGGATACAAGGATCACTAGCAAAGCTCATGGAAAAACTGAACTTAATGTTAACAGGCTGACAGCAACATTATTTAGCAACTTTGGAGCATGATTACAACAAGCTACAGCAGGATATAAATGCAACCAGGGGCTTGGATGGATATAGCATGACATTTATAACAAAACATCCGTAGTGAACATCTCCAGATTATGCATAGAATGACTTGTAGAGGCAGGTTTAGATAGCATCACGAAATAACAGATTCATCCTAGCAAAACAGTAACATCAAGTACACTACTTGACGAGCTCGATGCACTCGCTACAAGACTCAAACAAATACATGGGTTGCACTGCTGTAAAGATGGCATGATGTAGTTACAAACACATGTAGAGCTCATGCTCATAGGATGCACACATTAAATGCAACAAAAATGACAAATCACCAAGTTATAACAGTTTTAGCAAATTAACATCATATAGCACTCATGCAAGAATGATTCGGGCATCAATATGAACTCAAACAAGCATGGAACAATGGAATGAAATGTAGATCATCTCACAGCGAACATTCTGATATATTGCACGGATGAAACGGAGCGGTACGCATGGAGATATGGCAGGTCAAACATAGCATCAGAATGTCAGGGATTTCGGGGACTTAGAAGAAAAACAACCTCGGGGAGAAGGGTTGACCGCGACACGGATTTCGAGGCGGGCGCGATCTCACGGACAGACGCAGCGAGGGCGGCGGCGCTGGGATGGGCCCCGATGGGCTCGGCGGGCTTGCCCAGGCTCAGCGGGCCGCACGGCGGGGCGGACGAGGGGCGACGTGGCGGCCTCCGGTTGGCTAAGGCTGGGCGGCGCGGACGCTGTCGGTCCGAGCAGACGTGTCCGGCGGCAGAGAGGGGCTAGGCTAGGGTTTGGACTGAGCAAAAAATTCGGTGAGCATGGAGGGGGTTAGGTTGGGTTTTGGGCCAGTTTGGAAGGGTGTTGGGCTGCAACACACACGAGGCCTTTTCGGTCCCTCAGTTAACCGTTGGAGTATTAAACGGACTCCAAATAGCACGAAACTTGACAGGCGGTCTACCGGTGGTATACCAAGGCCGCTTGGCAAACCTCGGACCATTCCGAGAATGCTTAACACCCACTCACAACAAGAGACAAAAGGGGAACGCCGGATGACATAGGAGTGTCGGATTGCAAAACGGACAACGGGGAAAATGCTCGGATGCAAGAAACAAACACGTATGCAAAATGAAATGCACAAGATGATATGGAAATATGCAACACGCAAGAAAATGACATGGCAACTACGGCGAATAACTGGCAAACACCTGGCGCATCGAATCCGGGGCGTTACACGCCCGCAATCCATTCCTGCAGCCCCTCAATCAAGGTAGGCACAATGGCGGTGATCGCCCCTCCCAGTTGGTCTCGCACTTGCTCTTGGACCATCTCCGGAACCCGCGCCACTTGTGCCCTGAGTTCTTGAACCTCGCGCAACTGGCTTTCCGAGTTGGTCTTTCTCTCCTTTCGCCCATCAGCGTTATAGTATGAACACAATTTTGTGGACAAGCCTTTGCCGGCCACACGACCAGCTGACGACGGCTTACTGAACTTATCCTTGTTTTTCATTACGTTCAACACCCTATTTAAAGTGGTGTCCCAAAGGGAGCTCTGAGACGACCCCGCGCTACTGCTTTCAGTGTCTTGCGGAAGGAATGTGAACCATTTAGAAATTTGGCTTCAATAATTAGAATGCAACCATATGGAGCTAATAACACGGGGGTGTATTCCTTACCAGAACAAGCTCAAACGCCTTGATCTTCGCATCCATGGTAAGCTCCTTTGTTACCAGGTCCACCTTGTACCGGGCCCTGACATAGTTCCTGGTTTGCTTGTCACGGTATTTCTCAAAGCGGGGTGGTAGGCCTTGCTCGGCACGCTCCGCGTCCTCCTTGTCCCATATAGGTTCTGCCACTCTGTAACCGCCGGGACCGAGTTGGTGGACCCCTAAGTTCTAGTCCCGCATGTATTTCCCCCACTGACTTGATTCCACGGTTGCGTTGCTCTCGCACTTGATCTTGAACTCCTTGCAGTCATCTTCACTGATCGAAGGATTTTTCGCCTTGATCTTCTCATAACTATCACCTTTGTCAATCATTCTCTTCACCGCGCTTCTCCAATTAGACAGGGCCGTGCTCATCTTCGTGAAGGTGGCATTGTTCACTTTATTCCCTGAGAGGCGTGTGTTTGCGACGTCATCGGGGAACTTGTATCGTTCGTGCAGCTTCGTGAAGAGGAGGTTGCACAAATTCCCTCGGTCCTTATGCCTTAGGTTCTCGGTGTTGATCGAGACGGTGCTCCGGAGAATGCACCCGAGCTGAACCGCGTACCCCTTGACTATTTCTTTGGGCGCCATTGGATGCCCGTCGGAGGACACTTCAGTAAATTCCTCCTTGACGGTGCTGAGCACGTTTGGGCGCCAATCCTTCCGTTGCCTCTTCGATTGGCTGCCATCTGTGCGTGCGCTGCCATCATCAGTGGTGGCATCCTCGGCGACACCATCAGCGGTGTCATCCCCAACGCCACTAGGGGTTGTGTAGTCAGGATCGGTGTCTTCCGCGGTGTCCTCATAGCTGTGAGGTTCTTCCTCCATCTCCTGGGACAGCTCCCAGAATGCCTTGCCGCCTGAACTGCCGGCCTCATCATTGTGGTCCATGTTGGCTCTAAATAGGAAAAAAGTTTGGTCAAAAAGTTGGTTATTGTCAAGGAACAAGATCTCTAAGTTGACCAAATAACCTAATTCTCAAGGAATGTCGCCAAAAAGTTGGTTATTGTCCAGGAACAATTGAGAGATGTTTGTGATATTGCCTAGGTGTTTTGGGATGGAACCTGTTAGTGTGTTGTTGCTAAGGTCCAAGTCCCTTCCTAACCCCCTTCTTCTTGTCTCCTCATTTATGGTTTGTTGACACCGAGGCATCCTAAAATCTAAGCTTTTATCATTTTGGGTTTGTCGACGCCGAGGCACCCTAAAAGCCTAAGCTTTCATCATTTAGGTTTTTATCGACACCGAGGCACCCTAAAAGCCAAGGTTTTATCATTTAGGGTTTGTCGAGCTGAGGCACCCTAAATGCTATGTTAAGTTTTCATCATTTAGGGTTTATCGATGCCGAGGCACCCTAGGTTGACTGATATATATGGGTATCTTCTAATAATATACCCTATCAAGAAAAGGGAAGGAGAATTCTAATACACCAAGAGACAGTAAATATATCACACTTCTATATGTATAACACAAGAGGCAGTTGATCCTACTTAATTAAGTACTAAGATACACCGGCCCATGCATTAGTCGCAAGTACCCCATATGTCCTATTTTTAGCAAAGTCATGCTAAAATTCACGAAAAATTTCAGCAGGACCTTTGCTGAAAATAGGACATATGGAGTACCCGAATTTGCCGGAACGGAGGTTAATCGACATTCCAGCAAACTCAAGGGCCTCTCGGGGTTCCTGCAAAATCATCACGACACGATGGTCTGAGACAAAACCCAGCAAACTAGCGAAGTTACTGACGTGTTTACAGAAATTGTTTTCTGTAAAAGATGGTCATCATCTTTACAAGTCTTTCTCAATGTGATCAATTGATGGATCAACACATAAACATGTCCAATAAGTATGATTTATAGAGGCTCTGTCTCTGGCAATTAACTCCAGTTTCCATCCTATCTCAAGCATCATTCAAAAATATTTTTTAACGAACACAATTGTTATAAATACCTCTTACAATGGATACCACAAACTTGTATCCATATCGTTCGATCCCAGGAGAACTGGCTACGACTGACAACATAAAAAGAATGAAACATGTAGGACACACACACATACAGACAGACACATAAGTTTGCAATCAAAATCAACTATCCTATACCACTGGATAGTCCAGCCTCTGCCCGCTTCTTAAAATCGGTTATATCAAGTGCTAAGTTGTCTAGAAACTGTGGATTAAGATGAACAAGACAAAAATACTATCTACCCCAAAGATTAGCACTGTGTCCAGAAACAAGACCCCAAAGAGCGCATACAAATGGGTGTTTGCATTATATATCCAACGGGTGCCGCGACCTTCCAACCATACAGCATTGTAGAGATGCGAGTGTGGCCAAACGTAAGCGCACAAGGGCAGGCCCGCAAGCCACTACTCTGAGCCTTGTTCAGGAAAGCCGTTCGAAACATGCACACGGTGTTGGATAAGCAAGGGAACATGCCACACTTGTTATACCACACTTGTACCAATCAGGGGGAAAACCTCTACTTTTTACATATAACAAACCAAAAAAATCCTCTATCGGTCAGCAAGTGAAGAATTACAGGACTTCCTACAGTTGGAGCTATGAACATATGATCTCTTCAACATGGCCAAGACTACCTAACAGTTCTGAACTCCTGCGAAAACTGAACACAACATATACCAAGGAACATCAACACTTCTAGATTCATATCAGACTAACAGCCAACACTGCATAATAGTTCTGAACTTCTGCCAAAGCATCTTGCCAGCTAGTAGACCAGCTAGTAGACCATCATTTGCCAGGCCAAATTGAGGCCAAACAGAAAACCAATGTGGCCATGGCACAAAGTCCATGACCCAAAACAGGAGACATCTGAAACTATACAAGTATACAAGCCTACACTAGATGCATACTGCTCCCTTATAAGTAAGTGGATGATGAACCCCACCTGTTCTGGTCTCTATCGATGAATCACTCTGTAACAGCTGGTGATGAACCCCACAGGACTGTACTCAAGTTCTGCAAGAATCCCCTACAGACGGATTACACAAAGTAAGTAACAGCAAACAAAGTAAGTAACAACAAACAGAAGGTAATATTGGGCTAGATATTTGGTTCAGAGTCCTGGCATAACTGTTTAAGGTTACTTAACTGACAGGCCAAAGCTTAAAATGGGTCCAACAGGCCCCATTATAATCTAGTGTGTAAGTGCATCTAGTGCCCCTTAGTGATTTTGGTGTATTGAAGACTTATAGGTTAAGTAACTAATGCGTTTGTGAGTGTACACAGGTCTATAAGTCTATGAGGAGTCTGATATTTACAGAGAAAGTCGACCCCTAAAAATGAAGTTCTTCATCCGAAGACTTTGATATTCTGAAGACTTTCTGAAGACTTTGAAAGTGAAGAAATTGGTGTGACCTTGAAGACTTGGTATTCATTTGAGGAACATGAAGCGTGAAGACTTTTGTTTTCGTAGTTTCAATTTCTCTTTCTTGAGTCATAGGAAACACCATACTGTTAAAGGGGGTCGAGGAAATACTAAGGAAAATTTTCCATTTGATGCTCAACTCAAAATCCTACACCTACCAATCCCTTCGAGTGAAGCTTTTGGAAATCTCATACAGTCCAGTCAATTTCTTCAAAGGATGTAGACGAAGCTCTTCCGGTCACGAGGAATTTGTTCGACCGAGGAGTTAGGAATTCGCCAAAGGCGAATTGCCTACACGTGAGGAACATGATAGCCCCGAGGAATTTGAGAGTCAAATTTCCGACCGTTCTGTCTGTCTTGGCGCCACCTGTCCCAAAATATCTTATCCACCTAACGGTCATATCATTGAAGGGCATTTATGTCTTATCATGTCGGGCTGCTCCCTAGGCTATAAATAGCCGCCCCTACAACCACTAGTTGGTTGGCTGCTCGAGAGAACTTGACACTTGTCATTTGAGAGAAACCCATCCTCCGAGGACTTTGAGAGAAAATCATCAAGTGAGGAAAAACCCAAAAGTGAGGAAAAACCCAAAACCACCCCCCTACAAACCCAATGTGATTGAGCATCACTGAAGAAATTGATCCTGCGTGGATCCGACGCTTGTTACCTTTGAAGACTGTGCTTCTTCCAGACGGTTAGGCGTATTGGTCTAGAGCATCCAAGAGGAATTGTGGATCGCCGAGTGACCAAGTCTGTGAAGGTTTGGAAGTCGCTCAAGACTTACCATGAGTGATTGACGAGGTCTGTGTGACCTTAGTTCAAGGAGAATACGGTGAGGACTTGGTGTCCCGAGCTGCGTGCTTTCGGTGTTGGGTGTCCGGATCGTGTGTCCTCGAGTTTAAATACTCAGCCGCTCCAACCAGACGTACAACTGAGACAGCAGTTGGAACTGGTCTACCAAATCATTGTCTTCACCAACCTAACTGGTTCTATTTCCTCAATCCTTTCATTTCCTCATTACTGTGTTGAGTATTTGTTCATATCTGTGTTTGAAGACTTTGACTGAAGACTTTCTCAATTTCCTCAGCTCAATTTCTTCACCGCTTTGTCTTCATCCCGTGTTATCCTCGTGATTACGCTTTACGTACTCTGTGATTGTCTTCATTTCATCATGATGACTATGCTTGTAATCTGTTATGCTTACTTCTGAGTACTTATTCCGCTGCAAGTAGTTCTTCGCTAAGGAATTTCCTCACCGGCAAATTCCTCAGTGAAGAATTCACACAAATCGCCTATTCACCCCCCCTCTAGTCGATATAACGCACTTTCAATTGGTATCAGAGCAAGGTACTCCCTTGTTCTGTGTGATTTTGGTTTAACCACCTGGAGTTTTAGTTATGTCGACCGCAGGTATGATCAAGGTCTCAGCAGGGTGTCCTACCTTCGATGGGACGGACTACCTCTTGGAAGAACAAAATGCGAATGCATCTTGAAGCAATTGACAACGATCTACGGTATGTTGTGACAAAGGTGTTTCCTCACCACACCTTCTCCGAATGATGCTGATGTGAAGAGATTCACGCAACTCGATTCTCAGCGAAGAATATCATATGTGGCCATCCGAGCAAAGGTCAAGTATGGAAGAGTGAGTGCTCGAATCTGCCAAACTCATCCGGGACAAAGCTGTCCAAAGTAAATGAAGGTGTTTCAACTCAGCGTGACTCTCGAGTTGATGTTCTTGAATCTCTTCAACCGCTTCAAAAGACTCGACAACGAAAATGTTCAACAAACCTTCGATCGCCTCACCGACATCTCAAATGAGCTTCAAGCACTGGTGCCACTTGACATCACCGACCATGAGGTGGTGAAGAAATTGCTAAGATCGCTTGATTCCTCATTTGATACTCGCACCGATGATACATGAACGAGCTGACTACAAGTCTCTTGATCCTGCCGATATCCTCGAAAGGCTAAATACTCACGAGTTCCAGCTTGTCAAAAGAGAGATCTCTATGGTTACGGCTATGGAAAAACACGTGCCTCAAGGCCAAGCCTGTGTCCGAATCGAGAGTGAAGACTCTGGTAGTAGCCTAGGAGATCTGAAGAATTTGGCCAGGAGCTAGCAATCGCTCGTGAAGAAATTCCAGAAATTCTCAAGACGTGGTCGCTTTGGAAAATCCTCAAGAAGCGGTGATTCCTCATCTAGTGACTATAAGAGAAGACTTTGTCACAAATGCAAGAAACCTGGTCACTATATCCAAGATTGTCCTCGATGGGAAAAGGAATTAAGAAAGAAGAAACACAAGGATTACAGTTACGATGGCGTGAAGAAGAAAAAGAAATCATCAAAATCTTCATCATCAAAATCCTCAAAACCTTCTTCTCACAAGAAGGGCAGCTCCAAAAAGGCTCGGGCATTCATTGGCAAGGAAATGGACTCTGAAGCTGAATCGAGGAAAATGAGGAAGAGGAGGAGTCTCAAGAATCCGAACTGGTGTGGCTAGTCCGGCTCTTGCTATCGCTTTTGTTAGCAAGTCTATCTTCAACATCAAGAAACCGACTCACCGACAAGCCCGATGAGGATGATGATGACTACGCTCCCACCTATTGCTTCATGGCAAAAGGTGCTAAGGATGATCAACCCAAAGCCACTGAGTGGGTTCTCGATAGTGGATGTACAAATCACATGACTGGTGACAAGAATCTATTGATGGATGTTACCTTATCACTGTCACATCTGAAGCATATCATCTTTGGCCGACAAAGGCAAAAGTCATGTATTGGGACTTGGTAATGTTGCTATCTCTAAGGACATGCACATGGACAAAGTCATGCTTGTTGAGTCTTTAGGATATAACCTCATGTCAGTCTCAATGCTTTGTGATCTTGATATGGTTGTTATCTTTGGCAAGTATCGTTGTGTTGTGATTATGGAAGCTGACAATTCCAAAGTCTTCGAAGGCTTTAGGAGAGGAGACTTGTATATTGTTGACTTCTCTACAGGACCACAACCAGCCGTATGCCTACTTGCAAAAGCTTCAGAAGGCTGGCTATGGCATCGACGACTTGGTCACGCAGGCATGAGGAATTTGCACACGCTTGCGAAGAAGAAGCATGTCATTGGCATTGAGAATGTCAAATTCCTCAAGGATCACCTATGCGAACTGTGAAGCTGGAAAAATAACCAAGGCCAAGCATCCAATGAAGACTATCATGACCACTACTCGTCCTTCGAATTGCTTCACATGGACCTCTTTGGTCCCAATCATTATTCAGCTGTCGTTAATGAAGCATCACTATATGGCTTTGTTATTGTTGATGATTACTCTCGTTACACATGGGTAAACATTGTTACTTACAAAAATCAAGTGCAGGAAGTCTTCAAACGATTTTCCTCGAGGGCTTCAACTAACTTTGGTGTGAAGATCAAGCACATCAGAGTGACAATGGAACCGAGTTCAAGAATTCGGTCTTGATGACTATCTTGATGAACTTGGTATCACTCATGAGTTATCTGCTCCTTATACTCCTCAAAGAAATGGCATCGTGGAGCGCAAGAACAGAACTCTTGTTGAGATGGCTCGCACTATGCTTGATGAATACAAAACGCCTAGTCGTTTACGGATTGAAGCAATTGACACTGCGTGCCACATCATCAACAGAGTATATCTTCACAAATTCTTCAAGAAGACTGCCTATGAACTCCTCACTGACAAGAAACCTAATGTACGTTATTTCAAAGTCTTCGGTGCTAAATGCTGGATTAGAGATCCTCACCACAACTCTAAATTTGCACCAAAAGCACATGAAGGTTTTATGCTTGGTTACGGAAAGGACTCACACACCTACAGAGTCTTCAACATCGCTCTTCACAAGATTGTTGACACTTTGTAGATGTGCTTGGTTCGATGAAACTAATGGCTCGCAAAGAGAGCACCTACCTTGTGTTAGACGAACCAGCACCTGAGGATTCTATCAGGTTCAAGGCAACTGAGGATGTCATTCCTACTGAAGAAACTGCTGAAGAATTCATTCCTATACGTGAAGAACGTCGAGCTGATGCACCTGAAGATAATGCTGAAGAAAATGGTGCTGAGGAAAATGATCAAATTCCTCGACGACAACCAGCTCATCCTCGCATTGAAAAAGAAGTGCAAGTTGACAAGATCATCGATGACATTGAAGCGCCAGGTCCTCTCACACGCTCAAAAGCTTCACATTTATCTAACTTTTGTGGGCACTATGCTTTTGTCTCTATCACAGATCCCTGTAAGGTAGATGAAGCATTTACGAGCCGGAGTGGATTCAGGCCATGCAAGAAGAATTACATCGATTCGAGCTCAACAATGTCAGGAACTGGTCAAACGTCCGAGATCCTCGCAAGCATAATATCATTGGCACAAAGTGGATCTATCGCAACAAGCAAGATGAAATGGTCTTGTGGTGAGGAATAAGGCACGACTAGTAGCTCAAGGCTACACGCAGTTGAAGGAATTGACTTCGATGAAACTTTTGCACTGTCGCTAGACTTGAGTCTATTCGCATATTACTCGCCTATGCTAACCATCACAATATCACTTTATATCAAATGGATGTGAAAAGTGCATTCCTCAATGGTAAGCTTGAGGAAGAAGTATATGTTGCTCAACCCCAGGTTTTGAAGATCCAAAGAATCGACAAAGTCTTCAGACTCAATAAGGCCCTCTATGGCCTCAAGCAAGCCCCTCGGGCGTGGTATGATACATTGAAGGAATTCTTCGTGAAGAATGGCTTCACACCTGGTTCACTCGATCCTACTCTCTTTACTAAATCTTATGATGGTGAACTTTTGTGTGCCAAATATATGTTGATGATATTATCTTTGGCTGTCTTGACCAACGCTTATAGTGATGAATTTGCCTACATGATGAGTGAAGAATATCAAATGTCTATGATGGGAAAGTTGAAATTCTTCTTAGGTCTTCAAATTGGCCAACAACCCAATGGCATATTCATATCTCAGGAGAAATACCTCAAAGATGTCCTCAAGAAATTCGGCATGCAAGACTGCAAAGGTGTCAAAATTCCTATGCCCACAAATGGCCATCTATGCAATCGATGAAAATGGTATTGACTTGATCACAAGGTATACCGCTCCATGATTGGTTCCTTATTGTACTTATGTGCATCTAGGCCAGATATAATGCTTAGTGTTTGCATGTGTGCCCGATTTCAAGCTACAATCAAGGAATCACACCATAAGGCTGTGAAGCATATTCTTCGATATCTAGCTCACACACCAACACTAGGATTATGATACCCCAAGGGCTCTACTTTTGATCTCATTGGATATTCTGACTCGACTATGCTGGTGATCGTGTGGACATAAGTCAACATCTGGTACTTGTCATTTCCTCGGACGATCTCTCGGTCTGTTGGTCCTCGAAGAAACAGAACTGCGTATCACCGTCTCATCGCGGAAGCTGAATACATTGCTGCTGGCTCATGTTGTGCTCAATTGTTATGGATAAAGCAAACCCTCAAGGACTACGGCATCAACGTGAAGAATGTGCCTCTCTATTGTGACAATGAGAGTGCCATCAAGATTGCTCACAACCCAGTTCAGCACTCAAAGACAAAGCATATTCAAATTCGTCATCATTTTCTTCGTGATCATGTGTTGAAGGGCGACATCTCCATCGAGCACGTGAAGACTGAAGAACAGCTAGCTGATATCTTCACTAAGCCCTTGGATGAGAAGAAATTTAGCAAGTTGCGGTGTGAGCTAAATATCTTAGAATCTTTGAATGTTCTTTGAAAAGGATACACATCCTAACACTTATGCAAAATTGATGACTTAGATGTGCAACACATGAAGAAATGTTTTTCTTCAATCAATGAAGAATAACACTCTAAGTGTGAAGAAATTAATGAAGAAATTAATGAAGAAATTAATGAAGAAATTGATTCTCAGAACCCTACGACAATTGTACGCGGTGTCTGAAATCATCATTCTTATACGGTGGGTCACGCCACCACCAAAGTTGAAATCTTCAATTTGAGTTTTTCCTCAGTTTTGAAATTCTTCAGTTTTTCAAATTCTTCAACTTTGCAAAATCTTCACTATTTCCGTCGTCTTTCTTCATTGGCTATATATATATATGGGTTTATGTCCTCTACAGCATTCATTTATGGCTATTTCCTCAAGTCGCTTTTTATGCTAAGTGAATGTGATCGGACCCTTCCCCCTCTATGCTATACTCAACCCAATCCATTCACAAATTCTTCATGTGCGTTCTACTTTGAAACTCGTTCAAAATCTTCACTGTGTCCTTGACAGCTGAAGAAATTGCAAACGGAACTTTAAAACGAATCTTATCCAAACCTTCGTTTTTGCCGCTCAAACCGTTCCGCATCCCACGATGCATTACTTTATTCACCCACGATCGTACACGATCTCCACTACACAGTACGTGGGTGACACATGTCAATAGAAGGGAAATGGTCAGGGGCATGTTCGTCCTAAATCTTCGGGCGACCCGTTTTTCACCGCTTCTATAAATATCCCTCTCCCCTTCCTCACTCTTTTACTCTGCTCGACCTCTCTCTCCCGCTCGAGTTCCTCAAACCCTAGCGCCGCCGCTACTCCATCGTCGCCGGTGAGGAAAAGCTTCACTGCCTTGACCTCGTCGCCGACGTACTCGCGCCGACCGCGGAAATCTTCACTCCGCCGTCGCCGTAGCTGTCTTCCTCCGCCAAGTTAGGGCGTGGAAGATCTGAACGGACGAACTTCCCAACTGTTCTTCTCAGTTCGTCGTGTTCTTCACTTCGGGTAATTAAACGTTACTTTTATTACTCGCTTTGATTCTTAAATTTTCTTCAAATTCTTCAAAGGTGTTTATTCCTCAAATCTTCACACATATGAACACCTCAAATCTCTTGACTCGTTTCTCTAAGCTATGATTTTCTTCAAGATTCCTCAATTGTGTGGATCCTCGATCTATACAACTCTGGAACCTAAGACAAAGAACGCTTAGTAAAATTCTTCAAGGCTCATCTGGTCAAATCCTCAAAACTTTTTTATTAAAAACCTTCTGAGAACGCATATGACCTCTCCAAATTCCTCGCACCTATACTCTGTTCACAGGTACAAATGTCCGCTGCTGAATCCCTAGGTTCTCATCAACTTAACTCATTTGCAGCGTTCCTCGAAGAAAAACTGCACACTTCTTGGAGAACTCAATTGTTCAATTTCCTCAAGCTGAAGAAAATGGCAGATGGTAAGAAGCCACGAAGGGAGGAAAGAAACACGAGGTTATGACTGCGTTTGAAATACACGAGGATATATATGCTGACTCATGCACACCGATGAAGAAAGCAAAAATCAACGCAAGGTGCATATTCGGAAGATTGAGCGGAGATGGGCACGGGAATGGAGGGAATATAGATATGTAACTCCTAAGTACATGAAGAAATTCGCTCTTAATCCTCCATGCCCAAGAGCTCCTTTGGCACCTGGCCAAATAGCTGATCCCACAAGCATCAAACGAGGTGAGGACTTTCACGATGAATGGGCTAAACGCCAAGCAAAATTGGCAAAGCAAGCAAAGGAGGCAGTGAAGAAATTCAATGAGGATTCTCGCCACAAGCATCGCCACAGAGGTCTCGGTCAAACCGAGGAAATCAATGCAAAAGAAGCCTGCTCATAAGCCAAGTGCTTCATCATCTGCGCCCTCACGGCCAAGTTCCTCAAAGAGCACCTTCCAAGCAAATTCCTCAAACTGCTGCTGCTCCACCAAAGTCCTCAACAGCTCCGTCTAAAACCTTCAGTTCCTGTGCACCTAGCTACATGTCAAAGGACTGCTGGCTTTTCAATTGCCTCAGGCATCTCTGCAAGTTCCTCAGCAGCTCCCATTTCTTCAACTGGTCCGACTCAGCTGAAGACCAAAGCAACAACTGGACGAGGTCCTCGGCCTAGCCCAACGAAGAAAATGGTTGCATTCCATGTGCCATCTGATGATGAGGCATCTGATGAAGAACTTCGCGGAAATCATCGAGACCGTCAAGTAAGGGCCGCTAGAGCCAAAGGTACATCTGTACATCGCTATTGGACCGAAGAAAGTCCTCGACTTTATTGATCTACGGCACAATGATCCCAATACCCCTCTGCCTCGACCTTCATTTGACACCTGGACAAAGTCATATGTTGACTCACTTCATAGCTGAAGAAAAATGGAAGTATGAAAAGGCGAGGGAAATCAAAAGGCTCAATACAGGAAGGAGAAGTTCACGAAGAAAAAGCGTTGTCAAGATGACACCGAGGAGCTTCTCCAGGTCCAGACTGAAATTCAAAACCTCAGCAAAAACTTCGATTCATACAATGCTGATTGGCAAGGAGCCAAGGTCAGATTCGTCAACCTGACGAAGAATCTCACAAATGTTGCTGTCCCAATGCAACATGAAATTCCTCAGGCTGTAGCCTCAGCTCAGCCTACTGAAGAAAATGCCAGCATCGCTGATGACGTTCAGCCTGCTGATGACAACACTGATTCCAGGGCTGATGATCCCATTCCAGCCGCTGAAGAAATTGCTGGGCACCCACTAGTGGTGCGCTGAAGAAATTGCTCAAGACAGGGAACCGCATCGCTTGCTCTGAAGAAACTGAACCAAATTCCTCGGCTCCTCCTGCGCCAACTCCAACTCCAATTCTTCCATCCGCTTTTGATGTGAAGAAAACCAAGGCTGCGTAACGAGCTGCTGTGAAGAAAAGGAAAGCATCACCGCGCGTCGATTCTTCGGTGTGAAGAAAATGAAGCCAATGACCAGCTCATTCGAAACTCCAATTGATGCTGTTCCAATTTCCTCCATACCATCAAAGGAAGTTGTTCCTTTTGGAGAAGACTATGAGATCCCAATCGGATCCGATGAAGAACATCAGTCTGCTGCTTCGTCAGAGCAACTTGATGAAGAAATTGAAGTGGATGCCATCCCTTCAACCCCGCTTATTCCTCATCGGACTATGAAATTCCTCAGGCTGGTCTTTGAGGAAATTGAAGATGAAGATGTGGATATTGGATGCACCACACCGTTATCAATGATGACTTTTGGGAAAGCCGACATCCCAATACTCCTCTCTTCACCCCGCTCCAACAGATTCCTCACCCCCTGCACAAACAGTCCGAATCGACTCAAGAAAATCAACCCTTGGTTACGTGCATGAAGAAATTCCAGCCACTAGTCTTGATGAAGCTGCTTCTTGCTAATCCTCGATACTTTTGTTGAGGAACAAGAAATTCCTCGACTGAAGAACCTGAACTTATGATTCCCGAGGTGGTGATGCAACTCATCGACACCCTCTCGCCCAAGCAAAAGAATCCGTTCTCAACCAAGCAAAAGTTCAAGGCTGAAGATTTCTTTGCCGAGCACGTATTCTTCAGAATATAATCCTTATGATTCTGCTCGGATTAGAAAGAGGCGCTTACGGACTGCCACCAAGCCAACTTCTATTCCTCGGTGCTCTTCAACAAGGATAAAATCTTCGATCATGCTCATATTCCTCATGTGGATATGGAGTCACCGCCGAGCTTTGAGCCAGGTCCTCGGTGTTCTTCACGACATACGTGACTTCTAAATTTCTGCACCGATATACGTGGATCGGAATGAAGAGCTAATTCTTCAGTTTTATGCAACACCGCACATCACCGGAGACGCCAAGACGTGAACTCATGGGTCTTAGATTGGATGACCGAAAATACTCACTACAAGGCACCAAAGAACTGAATTGCTTCGCGTGTCCTACCACTCAGTCCTCCACTTGATGGTGCACGTCGTATCTATGACGAACCAGAACTTACAAATCACTATATGCAAGTGCTGATGAAGCCTTTGAAGCCAAGGCAGGCCCCAAGAACCAAATTCCTCGTCAAGGAATTATTATATGTGCCTCGGACAGTCTATCGTATTCTGACGAAGACAATGAGTCCAATCAAAGGTCACGACTCGAATGACGAAGAAGTCGTTGGCATCATGAAGAATATGCTTTTCAACATCATCCATGGCGTTCCCGTCAACTTCCATGATTTCTTCATGAGGACTACGCAAACATTGCTATGTCACCATTTGAGCTGAAGCCTTATGCGCCTTGGATTATGAGATTCATAAGGACAAGGTCTTCACTCAATTACAAGGCTGATACTCTGAACCACTGCAGCTACTTGCCCCCGATTGAAGTCCTCAAACGGACATTTACCTCAGATGATGACAAGGGCAAGGCTACTGCTGTGATCGATGAAGGCATTCGTCCATTGGATGGACAGTTTTGCAAAGCATCCTACTCCACCAATGATGACTCTGCCACACATGACTCTGCCGCAAATACCTCAGTCAAGCAAAGTCCTCAAGCTACTGCACCCAGGGTGATGACTGATCGTGAGTTACTCCTCAGTCTTCATCAGAAGGTTGATCGCAATCATAAATGGGTCAAGCGTCAGTTTGGTTCAATTCTTCACAACATGAACTCAACACACAATGCAGTGAAGAAAAACCACTTCTACCTTCATGAAACCTTCAAGCGCACCTGGGCTGTTCTTTCACATGTCTACAGTGAAGAAGAACTGACTTCAATGGGTCTCAAGGAAGAATTTGACTGGTACGCACCTCCTCCAAGAAATTCAAGAAGGTCAAAGTTCCTTCCTTGGTGGCCAGCTCCTATTCTTCATCTCGCGACACTGATGAAAATGAAGACTTGGAAGACACCGCGGCTGGTCCTACTTCAACAAACAACCCGACAATGCTGGCGCTCCGTCTTCAACTTGATATTCTTCAAGAGCGTTAGTCCTCAGTTTCGATCCTTTTGGTCATTCGATGACAAAGGGGGAGAAATTTGAGTTAGTCTTCAAGCGGGTCTAGTTTATTGCCTATATACAGTTTTTTTGTTAAGTTACAACTCTCGTTCTTCTGAAACTTTTATTGGATCGAGTTGTAATCTTAAACCCTATGGTGCTTTGATACTTTTGATGCATTATGATTTTGCACTATGCTTCATAGCAAATCTACTTGTGCTCGATACTTTATGTGCTATGATTCCTCATGCTGAATTTCATCAAGCACCATATTTCATCATGCATTTCAAATTCTTCATATTATATGCCAAATGCGTGTATGAATTACAAGATATAGGGGGAGATCTCCATGATTCAATTCTTCAAATGTGCATTGCCTCAAAAGCAAATTCCTCACTATGCACATCTTCAGGGGAAGTTCTTCTATATCTTGCAATCAAATTCCTCATTACCAGTATTTATAATTCATATGTTTATCCCCGTTGAAAACTTAACCCATATTATCATCAATCACCAAAAAGGGGGAGATTGTAAGTGCATCTAGTGCCCCTTAGTGATTTTGGTGTATTGAAGACTTATAGGTTAAGTAACTAATGCGTTTGTGAGTGTACACATGTCTATAAGTCTATGAGGAGTCTGATATTTACAGAGAGAAAGTCGACCCTAAAAATGAAGTTCTTCATCTGAAGACTTTGATATTCTGAAGACTTTCTGAAGACTTTGAAAGTGAAGAAATTGGTGTGACCTTGAAGACTTGGTATTCATTTGAGGAACATGAAGCGTGAAGACTTTTGTTTTCGTAGTTTCAATTTCTCTTTCTTGAGTCATAGGAAACACCGTACTGTTAAAGGGGGTCGAGGAAATACTAAGGAAAAATTTCCATTTGATGCTCAACTCAAAATCCTACACCTACCAATCCCTTCGAGTGAAGCTTTTGGAAATGCCATACAGTCCAGTCAATTTCTTGATGTGAGAGGCGAAGCTCTTCCGGTCACGAGGAATTTGTTCTCGACCGAGGAGTTAGGAATTCGCCATGTAATTGCCTACACAAAGTGAGGAACATGATAGCCCCGAGGAATTTGAGAGTCAAATTTCCGACCGTTCTTGTCTTCTTGGCCAGCTGTCCCAAAATATCTTATCCACCTAACGGTCATATCATTGAAGGGCATTTATGTCTTATCATGTCGGGCTACTCCCTAGGCTATAAATAGCCGCCCCTACAACCACTAGCTGGTTGGCTGCTCCGAGAGAACTTGACACTTGTCATTTGAGAGCAACCCATCCTCCGAGGACTTTGAGAGAAAATCATCAAGTGAGGAAAAACCCAAAAGTGAGGAAAAACCCAAAACCAAACCCCAACAAACCCAAAGTGATTGAGCATCACTGAAGAAATTGATCCTGCGTAGATCCGACGCTTGTTACCTTTGAAGACTGTGCTTCTTCCAGACGGTTAGGCATCATGGTCTAGAGCATCCAAGAGGAATTGTGGATCGCCGAGTGACCAAGTCTGTGAAGGTTTGGAAGTCGCTCAAGACTTACCATGAGTGATTGGACGAGGTCTGTGTGACCTTAGTTCAAGGAGAATACGGTGAGGACTTGGTGTCTGAGCTGCGTGCTCGGTGATCGGGTGTCCGGACTGTGTGTCCTCAAGTTTAAATACTCGGCCGCTCCAACCAGACGCATAACCGAGACAAAGAAGTTGGAACTGGTCTACCAAATCATTGTCTTCACCAACCTAACTGGTTCTATTTCCTCAATCCTTTCATTTCCTCATTACTGTGTTGAGTATTTGTTCATATACGTGTTTGAAGACTTTGATCAAGACTTTCTCAATTTCCTCAGCTCAATTTCTTGATCTGTTTGTCTTCATCCCGTGTTATCCTGTGATTACGCTTCGTACTCTGTGATTGTCTTCATTTCATCATGATGACTATGCTTGTAATCTGTTATGCTTACTTCTGAGTACTTATTCCGCTGCAAGTAGTTCTTCGCTAAGGAATTTCCTCACCGGCAAATTCCTCAGTGAAGAATTCACAAAAATCGCCTATTCACCCCCCCTCTAGTCGATATAACGCACTTTCATAGTGGCAGTAGGCATGTCATGTAGGCAACCTGAAGCTTACTAGTTGTATTGTCTAGTGGCAGTAGGCATGTCATATGGTTTTTGGAAAGCTCTCATTTTGGACACAACACTTTGACTGCCAACATATTGGATAACTGGAAGAGGAAGTCATATCTAGATTTGTCTCAGCAAGTAGCCCAGTTTGAAAAAACAAAAAATAAACTTGAATCATACAAAAATACAGACTTGTGTGTATGAACATGAACCTGTATGTACTTGCCACTAAAATCTAGTCTAGAAATAAAAACAAGAGAAGTCAGTTTCACTTCAATTCCCTACAGATAAAAAACTAAAGAGGCAGCTACACCCAAAGAGTCCTAGAGATTCAAACGTGCAGTTTCATCATGCAAATCTGATTGGGCCTTCTTGATTTGGTATCCTCAAGTACAAGTTACTACAACTAAATGTGCAAAAAATCAACATCATCTAGTAGCCTCTGAATGCAATACTTGTAGTACTCAAATTAATAGCAAATAGACATCTACTACTAGTATACATCTAGTACATATACTGCAGCTCAATTCAACATCATACATAAGCATTCATCAAAGCAACTCAATTCCAAAGTATATATTGCTTTGAACAATATGGCAGGGAGCAACCTTCTAGTATTACCACAGTATATATATTGCTGTGAACAATCAGGCCAAAGCACATCCAAAGCACAATATGCAAGACATATAGGCCATCAATATTTCCACAATTGGCTTACTAAACTACCATTGTACACAATATGCAAATACAATGGTAGCATCGAGACGACAACAACCTTGTACTACTACTTGACACAATCAGCACATCCATATCAAAATTAGTTCTAGCATATATAAGCAGCACCACATAGCAAATTCATAGGAAAACATGATAGCAAATTCACAACATCTTCAAACTATCATGCTTATGATCAAAGGCAGCCACATCACATCAAACAAGAACTACTCACAATGAAGGTTCAGATAAAGACATCAAGCCACATGCGTCCCACGTCAAGCCATAGAGCTAGCATGAATGCGATTCAAGGCAACAACGACGGGGTTACCACAACAGCATCCAAACCCTAAGCAATCACGGCCTCGCGCAGGAACCAAGCACCACATCTGCCTAAAGCAGCTAGGCAGAAGGACTCGAATCACATGCTAAGATAGGGGAAGGGGATCTGGCGGCGGGACTTACACTTGCGGATGCGGGAGGCGGGGTAGCCGCACGAGGAGCAGGTGCTCTTCTGCAGGTGGAAGCTGCGGCGGCCGCATTGGGTCTTGTTCCGGCGCTTGCCGAAGCAGCCCGTTCCTTTCGTCTGGGGACCGGAGCAGTGGAGGGCTTCCTCGCGGGCGGAGGAGGGGGAGGCGAGGGTTTCTTGGGCGGCGGCGAAGGCGAGGTCGAGCGGCCTCCCTTGGCCTCCTCTCGCGGCGGCGGCGGTGAGCGGCCCCTCCGCACGGTGGACGAGCGGCGAGCGGCCTCCCTTGGTAGACGACGGAGACGACGTAGACACTGTCGGGGTGGGGTCGTCGTGCTGCATTTTTCCGGCCTGCTTCGGTGCTCAATGGCGTCGGAGTGGGGTCGGAGGAGGGAGGAAGGGGAGGATGGGGAGAGGGAGGCGGCGGGGGCGGCGGCGGCGCAGTGGGTCGGGGCAGCGGCGGCGGCGGCGTAGTGGGTTGGGCAATGGGTGGGAGGTGGGGGGGTGGGTGGGGGGGGGGCTGACCGAGAGAGATGTGATCGATTGGGAAAGAAAGGGGATTGGGGATTTTAGTGGGGGAGAGGGTTAGCAATGGCGCACCCCCTAGCGGTGCGCCATTAGTAATTTTTTTTGATAGCAATGGCGCACCTCCTGGCGGTGCCCCATTAGTAATCTTTTTTTTTGGATAGCAATGGCGCACCTCCTAGCAGTGCGCCATTCGTGATTTTTTTTGGATTTTTTGTTGCCTAGCGGAGGGCCGGCAGCGGCGGCTTGAACCCTAGGTCTCGCTCAGGGGGGAGGGAGGGGGGGGGTGGTGCGCTCAGCCGATTCCATTCGAGGGAACCGAGCGAGGAGACAGGGGAGGGTGCGGGGGTCGTCGGCGGCGGTGGAGCGAGGGAGGGTGCGGGGGGTCGTCGGCGGCGGTGGAGCGGGGGAGGGTGCGGGGGGTTGGCGGCGGCGGTGGAGCGGGGGAGGGTGCGGGGGGTCGTCGGCGGCGAGGGGGATCTGGCGAGGGGGATAGCGATCGAGATGGAGGGGGATCTGGCGCGGGGGTGCGCCATAAGTAACATTTTTTTTATTTTTTTAGTTGCATCTAATAATTTTCTAGAAAATGACAATCAAATTTGAAAACATTTATGAATGTGAAAAAATATCATCAAATTTGAAAAAATATTCATGAATTCAAAAAGTGCCCATGAAATTTAGAAATATTCATGAGTTCAAAAAATATTAACAAATTCAATACTTTTTGTGAGTTAGAAATTCAATACCGTAATAAACATAAATAAATACTAGGAAATATGCCCGTGGGTTGCAACGGGAGAAAAATAATATTTCAGCATTCCCCACATCCCCACACACACTCTTCCATGTCCTCTATGTGAACACAACGCCCGATCTATATTGTCGCTTATCCTCCTTCCTGTCATCGTCGGCGGTGGTAGTTCAACCTTGTGTCAGTGGAACGATGTGGGCGGCGACCGTCAATAATGGGAGGAGATAGTCGGCAGTAGTGCTCGGCCGCGTCGGGGTGTCCTTGGTTAGCGCCTCGCCTATAGTCACCTCCTCCATCAACCGAGTTGTTGTCAGTGTTGCAAATATAATTTGCAAGTAAGTTTGCTACAAAAATTATAGACCTAGGCATGATTCTAAAATAGTCATATACATTGTTTCTGACCTAATCGGAGTTGTGGTTGCATCCTCATTTTGTTGCTACACGGCGACCTTCGAGGCACGGTTGCTTCGACCACTCTCTCCTATGACGATGTAACTGGATGGATTACTAATTATAGTGCATACATTTTGTTTGATTGGCATAATTAGCGCATAACCACACATGAATGTCCCTTCATTATCAGGGTTTATTCTCTTCAACTATTTTTGCACTCATGTGCCCACAATTTGTATTAATTAGAGCAAAATCAACATATTCTCTTTTATTAGCGTGTGCCCACCATTTTTTCAATTATAGGCTATAACCAACCAGCATATTGTCTTTTATTGACACATGCAAGTTACCTCTGGCAATAATTTGTGGAGTACCTCGTTCTGCACATGATTCTCGGGACAACTTCCTTATTCTCACACAACCTTCTTATTTCCAGATAACTTAGGGACATATAAAAACTTGTGTGATTTAGTATAAAATTCCAAGGTGGGACTATTCCCTAATTGCAAGCTAGCTAAGTTGGCTTTGTCCGTCGACACAATAGGGAAGGTCATAGTTCAATCCCCTCGCGCCCTGCTGCTTGTCATTGTGACAGAAAAATAAATGTGTGGTAGGCCCAATTGAGGATAAACAAAAGAAAAGGGGAACTACGTGTGGAATGGACGGAACAAAATCTATACGTATATTTTTGCTTTTCTTGGGGCAGCTGCATGGGCGCTACTATGTGACACTAGTTGCGTCAAATAGCGTGTGGAACGCACAACCGATCACGTCTGGGCCAGTTACTGGCAGGCACCGAAATAACCTTTGTTTGCAAGGCACAGTAATAATACAAAAAAACGACGGGTTGAACGATCAAGCACATGACCTTAAAGACTCGAGCACATGCTGCTAGCCATTGCAACAAACACCTAATGCTAACCAATGGCCAGCATGAATATTTAGGAACATATTGCAACGTCAGATTTATAAAAAATATATTTTTTAATATGAATTGCCGAATATTCTTGGAAAAATGAACATTTTTTGAAATTACGAACAATGATTTTTTTATTCCATCCATTTAAAAAAACATGAACACAATTTGAAACGGTATCATTTTCTGAAGACATGAACCTTTTATGAAAATAGAAAAAAATTGAAGTAGTGACCGACTTGTGAAAATGGAACATGTTTTGAACATTCAGAACAATTTTATAAAATGTGTTTTTAAACGCTGATATTATTTTGAGTTTGTGAACAATTTACTAAATATGAATATTTTTCGAATTTGGAATTTTTTTCTAAAATGATTTTTTTAAATCCAAACAATTTTAGAAAACACAAATATTTTTTGGAAAAAAATTGAATATGTCCTGAATTTCGAAAAAGAAATCGGAATTAGAAAAAAGTTATTTTTTCCAAACATTTATAAAAATGCGAACACAATATTTTAATTCTTCACATTTTTCGTAAATTTGAAAAAAAATCTGAACTTTTTGTGGAAAGTTTTAGTTACGAAATAAGGTAAAAAAATAAATTTGGAAGGAAAAGCAAAACGGGCGGGCACAATTTTGGGCGGCCTGTGCGAAGCTCTGGCTATCTGCCGCGTTGGGCGTCAAATAGAGATTTTGCAGCTTCATGAGCAGGCAAATAAGTAGGCAGGCTTGGCTGGGCCACAGCGTGTGCGGCCCAATTACGAAAATCTGGAATTCTTAAATAAAAAAACAGACGAACGCACAAAAATTTAGTAACACCTCGGATAGAAAAATAAATTTCGACGGTGAACGGATGAAATTTTTTGAGAAACGCACCTTGCTTTATTATTAGGTATAGTGGAAAAATGAACATTTTTTGAAATTACAAACAATGATTTTATTATTCCATCCATTTAAAAAAACATGAACACAATTTGAAACGGTATCATTTTCTGAAGACACGAACCTTTTATGAAAATACAAAAAAATTGAAGTTGTGACCGACTTGTGAAAATGGAACATGTTTTGAACATTCAGAACAATTTTATAAAATGTGTTTTTAAACGTTGATATTATTTTGAGTTTGTGAACAATTTAATAACATATGAATATTTATTTTTCGAATTTGGATTTTTTTTTCTAAAATGATTTTTTTTAAATCTAAACAATTTTAGAAAACACAAATATTTTTTGGGAAAAAATTGAATATGTCCTGAATTTCGAAAAAGAAATCGGAGTGAGAAAAAAGTTATTTTTTCCAAACATTTATAAAAATGAGAACACAATATTTTAATTCTTCATATTTTTCGTAAATTTTAAAAAAAATCTGAACTTTTTGTGGAAAGTTTTATTTACGAAAGAAGGTAAAAAAATAAATTTGGAAGGAAAAGCAAAACGGGCCGGCACAATTTTGGGCGGCCTGTGCGAAGCTCTGGCTATCTGCCGCGTTGGGCGTCAAATAGAGTTTTTGCAGCTTCATGAGCAGGCAAATAAGTAGGCAGGCTTGGCTGGGCCACAGCGTGTGCGGCCCAATTACGAAAATCTGGAATTGTTAAATAAAAAAACAGACGAACGCACAAAAATTTAGTACCACGTCAGATAGAAAAATAAATTTCGACGGTGAACGGATGAATTTTTTTGAGAAACGCACCTTGCTTTATTAGTAGGTATAGATTCATGAGGACACTAGAACAGAAGAAATATCATTTCAATATGTCGAAATACAATCGAGAAATGAAGGCTACAATTTAAATACAATCGATTTTGGCTAGCTATCTGTTCACAATCTTCTTGCCCTTATTTTTCGCAAATGGAGTTCTTCTCTTGAACGGATGTCCTTTAGGTAGGGTGGTCCTGCTTCTTCTTGTGGTGTATGCTGGTACTTCATCGTCGTCGTCATGTTCCATCTTCTGGTCGCCGTACTTGTCGAAGTCTTGCTCATTGGCGAATCCATCCATTACGATGATCTTCCTTTTGCCTCTCCTCACCACAACACGACTCGGCTTTGGCGGGTCGGTAATGAAGAAACATTGGTCCACTTGGGAAGCCAGTACCCATGGCTCATTTTTGGCGGTGACGTTTGCGCCCGCGGTCTTGGATTTGGCTTCGGGTATAACCATGATGGTGAAATACCAGTCTTCTTTTAGGACGCTTTTGGCCCATCTGACACGAAACATCGGGACCTTTTCTCCATCGTAGCTCAGCTTCCAGATCTCCTCAATCCTTCCATAGTATCTGTCCTTGTCATTACAGGTGTAGGATTCCATCGTTACCCCGGAGTTCTGATAACCATCGCTCTTCATGTCCTTTCCCTCGGTGTAGAATGTGTAGCCGTTGATATCGTACGCCTCATACGTCATCAAGTTGTGCTCGACGCCCTGTGACAAGGCGAATATGAGTTGTTCTTCCGCGGAAGAATCCTCATGTAAAGGATACGACAGAAGGTTCTCCTTGAACCAACACGTGAAACATGAGTTGTGCTATTTGATTATATCTTTGTCCGTCCTCTGTTGGCCTCGGTCATTGTACGTCTTCTCAATAAAGGTTTTGTGCTCTACCACCCAAGGATCGACCACGTCTATGTGTTGTAGCGCGACTAGGTTTGCTCTTTCAAAGTCGGCGAGTCGACCCTCGAAGTCGACATTCATTTCGCGGCGACCCTCACGGTGACCCCATCCAGCGAGCCTGCCGAGGTGCCTGTTGACGGGCAGACCAACGGGGTTCTCGATGCCTAAATAATTCGTGCAGTAGGAGATGCACTCTTCACTCAGAAAGCCCCTGGCTATGCTTCCCTCTGGACGCGACATGTTGCGAACATATCCTTTGATGACACCATTCATCCTTTCGAACGACATCATGTTGTGCAGGAATGTCGGCCCGAGTTGGATGATATCCTCCACGATATGGACCAGCAGATGCACCATAACGTCGAAGAATGCGGGAAGGAAGTACATCTCAAGCTCGCATAGTATCACAACGATCTCTTCCTGAAGCATTCTGAGTTGCCTCACGCCAACCGACTTTCGAGAGATGACGTCGAAAAAGTTGAATATGCAAGATAGCGTTTCACGGACGTGGCGTCCATGATCCCATAGATTGCAACCGGAAGTATCTGCGTCATCGACGCGTGATACCGTGGAGACTTCATCCCATGAACTTCGCTTCGCTGAGTCTAGGTATCTGCTTATCTTCCCTGCGTAACCGTAAGGAAGTTTTACTCCTATGAGGCAGGTGAAAAATTGATCGATCTCCTCCTGACATAGAGTGAAGCACGCGGGAGGGAAGTCATTTCCGGTCTTCTTGGCCTTTTTGCCTTTGCGACGACTTTCCGTGTCCTGCTTTGCCTCATCATCATCATCATCATCATCATCATCATCGAATTATTAGCGTGAAGCTCCTCCTTGATGCCCATTGATTTCAAGTCTGCCCTTGCTTTCGGCCCATCTTTGGTCCTCTCTGGCATGTTGAGCAGGGTACCAAGCAGACTCTCACACACGTTCTTCGTGATATGCATGACATCAAGGCTATGAGGCACACGGAGGATCTTCCAAGACGACAAGTCCCGTAAAATGACCTCGCTTTCCATACCTTGGCGGCTCTGGCGCCTTTCACTTCTTTCCCGGCTCTGGCGCCTTTCCCAGCGGTGGGCACTCTTTCCAATTTTTCAACAGCTCGTCTATTTCCTCGCCTCTCCTCGTATGAGGGCGTCTTCGGGGTTCGGTTTCACCATCGAACAGATCCTTGCGTTTTCTCCATGAGTCATCGTTGCGAAGCCACCTTCGATGTCCCATGAACACGGTTTTCAAAGACCCGGGATCTCTATCTAGCTGGTGATATGTTGTGTCATCCATGCACCTGACGCATCCATAAAATCCATGGACCACCTGCCCCACGACATATCCGTAACCGAGATAGTCGTGCACCGTCGTGAGAAGTGCGGCTCTCATAGGGAAATATTCCTTCTCTGCGGCATCCCACGTATTGGCTGGCATTTGTTGGGGAACGTTGCATAAAATAAAATTTTCCTACGTTCACCAAGATCCATCTATGAGTTCATCTAGCAACGAGAGGGAGAGATGCATCTACATACCCTTATAGATCGCGTGCGGAAGCGTTCAAGAGAACGGGGTTGAGGGAATCGTTCTCGTCGTGATCCAAATCACCAGAGATCCTAGCGCCGAACGGACCGCACCTCGGCGTTCAACACACGTACGGTCAGCATGACTTCTCCTCCGTCTTGATCTAGAAAGGGGGAAGGAGATGCTGATGAAGATCCAGCAGCACGACGGCGTGGTGGTGGATGCAGCAGGCTCGGCAGAACCAGCGAAGCAACTACGGGAGGAGGAGGAGGTGTAGCAGGGGGAGGGAGACGCCAAGACTTAGGTGCGGCTGCCCTCCCTCCCCCCTCCTTTATATAGGCCCCTGGGGGGCGCCGGCCCTGGAGATGGGAATCTCCCAAGGGGGCGCCGGCCAAGGGGGGTGGAGTGCCCCCCAAGGCAAGTGGGGTGCGCCCCCCACCCTAGGGTTTTCAACCCTAGGCGCAGGGGGCCCCAAGGGGGGTGCACCAACCCACTAGGGGCTGGTTCCCCTCCCACTTCAGCCCACGGGCCCTCCGGGATAGGTGGCCCCACCGGTGGACCTCGGGACCCTTCCAGTGGTCCCAGACAATCTGGGTGACCCCGAAACTTTCCCAATGGCCGAAACCGCACTTCCTATATATAATTCTTTACCTCCGGACCATTCCGGAACTCCTCGTAACGTCCGGGATCTCATCCGGGACTCTGAACAACATTCGGTTTGCTGCATACTCATATTCATACAACCCTAGTGTCACCGAACCTTAAGTGTGTAGACCCTACGGGTTCGGGAGACATGCAGACATGACCGAGACGGCTCTCCGGTCAATAACTAACAGCGGGATCTGGATACCCATGTTGGCTCCCACATGCTCCTCGATGATCTCATCGGACGAACCACGATGTCGAGGATTCAAGCAACCCCGTATACAATTCCCTTTGTCAATCGGTATGTTACTTGCCCGAGATTTGATCGTCGGTATCCCAATGCCTCGTTCAATCTCGTTACCGGCAAGTCACTTTACTCGTACCATAATGCATGATCCCATGACCAAACACTTGGTCACTTTGAGCTCATTATGATGATGCATTACCGAGTGGGCCCAGTGATACCTCTCCGTAATACGGAGTGACAAATCCAGCCTCGATCCGTGTCAACCCAACAGACACTTTCGGAGATACCAGTAGTGCACCTTTATAGTCACCCGATGCCAGGACGCTTTGGTACACCCAAAGCACTCCTAAGGTATCCGGGAGTTACACGATCTCATGGTCTAAGGAAAAGATACTTGACATTGGAAAAGCTCTAGCAAAACGAACTACACGATCTTGTGCTATGCTTAGGATTGGGTCTTGTCCATCACATTATTCTCCTAATGATGTGATCCCGTTATCAATGATATCCAATGTCCATAGTCGAAAACCATGACTATATGTTGATCAACGAGCTAGTCAACTAGAGGCTCACTAGGGACATATAGTAGTCTATGTATTCACACGTGTATTACGATTTCCGGATAATACAATTATAGCATGAATAAAAGACAATTATCACGAAAAAGGAAATATAATAATAATCCTTTTATTATTGCCTCTAGGGCATATTTCCAACAGTCTCCCACTTGCACTAGAGTCAATAATCTAGTTACATTGTGATGAATCGAACACCCATAGAGTTCTGGTGTTGATCATGTTTTGCTCGCGGAAGAGGTTTAGTCAACGGACCTGCGGCATTCAGATCCGTATGCACTTTGCAAATTTCTATGTCTCCATCTTGAACATTTTCACGAATGGAGTTGAAGCGACGCTTGATGTGCCTGGTCTTCTTGTGAAACCTGGGCTCCTTGGCAAGTGCAATAGCTCAGTGTTGTCACAGAAGAGTTTGATCGGCCCCGACGCATTGGGTATGACTCCTAGGTCGGTGATGAACTCCTTCACCAAAATTGCTTCATGCGCTGCCTCCGAGGCTGCCATGTACTCCGCTTCACATGTAGATCCTGCCACGTATTCAACATATACACGTATCCGGTTTGTGACTTAGAGTCATCCAGATTTGTGTCAAAGCTAGTGTCGACGTAACCCTTTACGACGAGCTCTTCGTCACCTCCATAAACGAGAAACATGTCCTTAGTCCTTTTCAGGTACTTCAGGATATTCTTGACCGCTGTCCAGTGTTCCTTGCCGGGATTAGTTTGGTACCTTCCTACCAAACTTACGGCAAGGTTTACATCAGGTCTGGTACACAGCATGGCATACATAATAGACCCTACGGCTGATGCATAGGGGATGACACTCATCTCTTCTATATCTTCTCGTCAGTGGTGGGACATTGAGCCGAGCTCAATTTCACACCTTGTAATACATGCAAGAACCCTTTCTTGGACTGATCCATTTTGAACTTCTTCAATATCTTATCAAGGTATGTGCTTTGTGAAAGACCTATGAGGCGTCTCGATCTATCCCTATAGATCTTGATGCCTAATATGTAAGAAGCTTCTCCAAGGTCCTTCATTGAAAAACTCTTATTCAAGTAGGCCTTAATGCTGTCCAAAAGTTCTGTATCATTTCCCATCAAAAGTATGTCATCTACATATAATGTGAGAAATGCTACAGAGCTCCCACTCACTTTCTTGTAAACGCAGGCTTCTCCATAAGTCTCAAGATAAACCCAAACACTTTGATCATCTCATCAAAGCGAATGTTCCAACTCCGAGATGCTTGCACCAGCCCATAAATGGACCGCTGGAGCTTGCATACCTTGTAAGCATTCTTAGGGTCGACAAAACCTTC
This sequence comes from Aegilops bicornis, assembly GCA_021605145.1. NCBI lineage: Eukaryota > Viridiplantae > Streptophyta > Magnoliopsida > Poales > Poaceae > Aegilops > Aegilops bicornis. Next base: position 30,384,804 of record CM038670.1, read on the forward strand.
CGGCTGCATCATATACAGTTCTTCCTTAAGGAATGGCGTTTTGACGTCCATTTGCCATATCTCATAATCATAGTATGCGGCAATTGCTAACATGATTCGGACGGACTTCAGCTTCGCTACGGGAGAGAAAGTCTCATCGTAGTCAACCCCTTGAACTTGCCGATAACCCTTAGCGACAAGTCGAGCTTTATAGATGGTAACATTACCATCCGCGTCCGTCTTCTTCTTAAAGATCCATTTTTTTTCTATCGCTCGCCGATCATCGGGCAAGTCTGTCAAAGTCCATACTTTGTTTTCATACATGGATCCTTTCTCGGATTGCATGGCTTCAAGCCATTTGTTGGAATCTGGGCCCGCCACCGCTTCTTCATAGTTCGAAGGTTCACCGTTGTCTAACAACATGATTTCCAGGACAGGGTTGCCATACAACTCTGGTGTGGAATGTGTCCTTGTGGACCTACGAAGTTCAGTAGCAACTTGATCCGAAGTACCTTGATCATCATCATTAACTTCCTCTCCAGTCGGTGTAGGCACCACAGGAACATTTTCCTGAGCTGCACTACTTTTCGGTTCAAGAGGTAGTACTTCATCGAGTTTTACTTTCCTCCCACTTACTCCTTTCGAGAGAAACTCTTTTTCCAGAAAGGATCCGTTCTTGGCAACAAAGATCTTGCCTTCGGATCTAAGGTAGAAGGTATACCCAATGGTTTCCTTAGGGTATCCTGTGAAGACGCATTTTTCCGACTTGGGTTCAAGCTTTTCTGGTTGAAGTTTCTTGACATAAGCATCGCATCCCCAAACTTTTAGAAACGACAGCTTAGGTTTCTTCCCAAACCATAATTCATACGGTGTCGTCTCAATGGATTTAGACGGTGCCCTATTTAAAGTGAATGTAGCTGTATCTAGAGTGTATCCCCAAAATGAAAGCGGTAAATCTGTAAGAGACATCATAGATCGCACCATATCCAATAGAGTGCGATTACGACGTTCGGACACACCGTTACGCTGAGGTGTTCCGGGCGGCGTGAGTTGTGAAACGATTCCACATTTCCTCAAGTGTGGACCAAATTCGTGACTTAAATATTCTCCTCCACGATCTGATCGTAAGAACTTTATTTTTCGATCACGTTGATTCTCTACCTCATTCTGAAATTCCTTGAACTTTTCAAAGGTCTCAGACTTGTGTTTCATCAAGTAGACATACCCATATCTACTCAAGTCATCGGTGAGAGTGAGAACATAACGATATCCTCCATGAGCCTCAACGCTCATTGGACCGCATACATCGGTATGTATGATTTCCAATAAGTTGGTTGCTCGCTCCATTGTTCCGGAGAACGGAGTCTTGGTCATTTTGCCCATGAGGCATGGTTCGCATGTGTCAAATGATTCATAATCGAGACTCTAAAAGTCCATCAGAATGGAGCTTCTTCATGCGCTTGACACCAATGTGACAAAGGCGGCAGTGCCACAAGTATGTGGGACTATCGTTATCAACTTTACATCTTTTGGTATTCACACTATGAATATGTGTAATATTACGCTCGAGATTCATTAAGAATAAACCATTGACCATCGGAGCATGACCATAAAACATATCTCTCATATAAATAGGACAACCATTATTCTCGGATTTAAATGAGTAGCCATCTCGTATTAAACGAGATCCCGATACAATTTTCATGCTCAAACTTGGCACTAAATAACAATTATTGAGGTTTAAAACTAATCCCGTAGGTAAATGTAGAGGTAGCGTGCGATGGCGATCACATCGACCTTGGAACCATTCCCGACGCGCATCGTCACCTCGCCCTTCGCCAGCCTCCGCTTATTCCGCAGCTCCTGCTGTGAGTTACATATATGAGCAACGGCACCGTATCAAATACCGGGAGTTACTACGAGTAATCGGTAAGGTACACATCAATTACATGTATATCAAATATACCTTTAGTGTTGTCGGCCTTCTTATGCGCTAAGTATTTGGGGCAGTTCCGCTTCCGATGACCCTTCCTTTGCAATAAAAAGCACTCGGTCTCAGGCTTGGGTCCATTCTTTGACTTCTTCCCGCAATCTGGTTTACGGGCGCGGCAACATCCTTGTCGTCCTTCTTGAAGTTCTTCTTACCCTTGCCCTTCTTGAACTTAGTGGTTTATTGACCATCAACACTTGATGTTCTTTCTTGATTTCTACCTCTGCTGACTTCAGCATTGAAAATACTTCAGGAATAGTTTTCACCATCCCCTGCATATTTTAGTTCATCACAAAGCTCTTGTAGCTCGGTGGGAGCCTCTTGAAGGATTTTTCAATGACCGCCTCGTCCGGGAGGTTAATGTCCACTGGGACAAAGCGGTTGTGCAACCCAGACATTTTGAGTATGTGCTCACTGACATAACTATTTTCCTCCATCTTACAACTATAGAACTTGTCGGAGACTTCATATCTCTCGACCAGGGCATGAGCTTGGAAAACCATTTTCAGCTCCTCGAACATCTCATATGCTCTGTGTTGCTCAAAACGCTTTTGGAGCCCCGGTTCTAAGCTGTAAAGCATGCCGACCGAACGAGGGAGTAATCATCAAGACGAGACTGCCAAGCGTTCATAACGTCTTGGTTCTCTCGATGGGTGCTTCACCTAGCGGTGCTTCTAGGACATATTGTTTCTTGGCTGCTATGAGGATGATCCTCGGGTTCCGGACCAGTCCGAATAGTTGCTGCCATCATCTTTCATCTTGGTTTTCTCTAGGAACGCGTTGAAGTTCATGGTGACATGAGCGTTGGCCATTTGATCTACAAGACATTTTGCAAAGATTTTAGACTAATGTTCATGATAATTAAGTTCATCTAATCAAATTATTTAATGAACTCCCACTCAGATTTGACATCCCTCTAGTCATCTAAGTGTTACATGATCCGAGTCGACTAGGCCGTGTCCGATCATCACGTGAGACGGGCTAGTCATCGTCGGTGAACATCTCCATGTTGATCGTATCTTCCATACGACTCATGTTCAACCTTTCGGTCTCTTGTGTTCCGAGGCCATGTCTGTACATGCTAGGCTCGTCAAGTTAACCTAAGTGTTTTGCATGTGTAAAACTGTCTTACACCCGTTGTATGTGAACGTAGGAATCTATCACACCCAATCATCACGTGGTGCTTCGAACCATTTAACTTTAGCAACGGTACGCAGTTAGGGAGAACACTTTCTTGAAATTTTTATAAGGGATCATCTTATTTACTACCGTCGATCTAAGTAAACAAGATGCATAAACATAATAAACATCACATGCATTTATATAGTAGTGACATGATATGGCCAATATCATATAGCTCCTTTGGTCTCCATCTTCGGGGCTCCATGAGCATCTTGTCACCGGCATGACACCATGATCTCCATCATCGTGTCTCCATGAAGTTGCTCGCCAACTATTACTTCTACTACTATAGCTAACGGTTTAGCGATAAAGCAAAGTAATTACATGGCGTTGAATCAATGACACGCAGGTCATACAATAATTAAGACAACTCCTATGGCTCCTGCCGGTTGTCATACTCATCGACATGCAAGTCATGATTCCTATTACAAGAACATGACCTCATACATCACAATATATCATTCATCATTCATCACAACTTTTGGCCATATCACATCACAAGGCAATTGCTGCAAAAACAAGTTAGACGTCCTCTAATTGTTGTTGCATCTTTTACGTGGCTGCAATAGGGTTCTAGCAAGAACGCTTTTCTTACATAATGAAAAAGCCACAACGTGATTTGTCAACTTCTATTTACCCTTCATAAGGACCCTTTTAAATCGAATCCGCTCCAACTAAAGTGGGAGAGACAGACACCCGCTAGCCACCTTATGCAACTAGTGCATGTCGCCGGTGGAACCTGTTTCACGTAAGCGCACGTGTAAGGTCGGTCCGGCCGCTTCATCCCACAATACCGCTGAAGCAAAATAAGACTAGTAACGGCAAGAAAGTTGACAACATCTACGCCCACAACAAATTGTGTTCTACTCGTGCAATAGAGAACTACGCATAGACCTAGCTCATGATGCCACTTTGTTGGGGAACGCGTTGCATAAAATAAAATTTTCCTCGTTCACCAAGATCCATCTATGAGTTCATCTAGCAACGAGAGAGAGAGAGATGCATCTACATACCCTTGTAGATCGCAGGCGGAAGCGTTCAAGAGAACGGGGTTGAGGGAGTCGCTCGTCGTGATCCAAATCACCGGAGATCCTAGCGCCGAACGGCTGGAACCTCCGTTCAACACACGTGACGGTCAGCGTGGCGTCTCCTACGCCTTGATCCAGCAAGGGGAAGGAGAGGTTGATGAAGATCCAGCAAGACGACGTGGTGGTGGATGCGGCAGGTTCGGCAGGGCTTCGCCAAGCAACTACGGGAGGAGGAGGAGGTGTAGCAGGGGGAGGGAGGCGCCAAGACTTAGGTGCGGCTGCCCTCCCTCCCCCCTCCTTTATATAGGCCCCCCGGGGGGGGGGGCGCCGGCCCTGAATATGGGAATCTGCCAAGGGGGCGGCGGCCAGGGGGGGTGGAGTGCCCCCCAAGGCAAGTGGGGTGCGCCCCCCACCCTAGGGTTTTCAACCCTAGGCGCAGAGAGGGCCCGGGGGGGGGGGGGGCGCACCAGCCCACTAGAGGCTGGTTCCCCTCCCACTTCAGCCCACGGGGCCCTCCGGGATAGGTGGCCCCGCCTGGTGGACCCCCGGGACCCTTCTGGTGGTCCCGGTACAATACCGGGTGACCCCGAAACTTTCCCGATGGCCGAAACCGCACTTCCTATATATAATTCTTTACCTCCGGACCATTCCGGAACTCCTCGTGACATTCGGGATCTCATCCGGGACTCCGAACAACATTCGGTTTGCTGCAGACTCATATTCATACAACCCTAGCGTCACCGAACCTTAAGTGTGTAGACCCTACGGGTTCGGGAGACATGCAGACATGACCGAGAGGACTCTCCGGTCAATAACCAACAACGGGATCTGGATACCCATGTTGGATCCCACATGCTCCTCGATGATCTCATCGGACGAACTACGATGTCGAGGATTCAAGCAACCCCGTATACAATTCCCTTTGTCAATCGGTATGTTACTTGCCCGAGATTCGATCGTCGGTATCCCAATACCTCGTTCAATCTGCTACCGGCAAGTCACTTTACTCGCATCAGTAATGCATGATCCCGTGACCAAACACTTGGTCACTTTGAGCTCATTATGATGATGCATTACCGAGTGGGCCCAGTGATACCTCTCCGTAATACGGAGTGACAAATCCCAGCCTCGATCCGTGTCAACCCAATGACACTTTCAGAGATACCTGTAGTGCACCTTTATAGTCACCCAGTTACGTTGTGACGTTTGGTGCACCCAAAGCACTCCTACGGTATCCGGGAGTTACACGATCTCATGGTCTAAGGAAAAGATACTTGACATTGGAAAAGCTCTAGCAAAACGAACTACACGATCTTGTGCTATGCTTAGGATTGGGTCATGTCCATCACATCATTCTCCTAATGATGTGATCCCGTTATCAATGACATCCCATGTCCATAGTCAGGAAACCATGACTATCTCTTGATCAACGAGCTAGTCAACTAGAGGCTCACTAGGGACATATAGTAGTCTATGTATTCACACGTGTATTACGATTTCCGGATAATACAATTATAGCATGAATAAAAGACAATTATCACGAACAAGGAAATATAATAATAATCCTTTTATTATTGCCTCTAGGGCATATTTCCAACAGCGTTTTCCATAGCGTGTCTAGCTCCTCTTTAAGCAGCCCCAGATACAGATTGATGTCGTTCCCTGGTTGTTTTGGCCCTTCAATTAGCATACTCATGTGAATGTACTTCCTCTTCATGCACAACCAGGGGGGAAGGTTGTACATCCACAGAAACACAGGCCAGGTGCTATGTGTGCTTCTCTGGCTGCCAAACGGATTGACTCCATCGGTACTCGCGCCCAACACGATGTTCCTTGGATCGTCCCCAAATTCTGGGTATTCGAAGTTCAACGCTTGCCACTGGCTCGCATCCTTAGGGTGACTCAGCATCTTGTCTTTTTTTATCTCCGGATCATTTCCGTCATCTTCTCGCTTCTTCTCCTCCCTATCTGCGTGCCAACGCAGGAGCTTTGCTACCTTAGGGTTCACGAAATATCGCTGCAGACAAGGAGTGATCGGAAAGTACCACACCACTTTTTGAGGAGCTTTCTTCCTCTTCTTGTATCGACTGACGCCGCACACCGGACATATGGTAGACTCCGCGTGCTCGTCCCGATAAATGATGCAATTGTGCATGTACACATGGTATTTCATGTGCGGTAAATCCAGAGGACACACGATTTTCTTCACCTCCTCGAAACTGGTCAAGCAGTTGTTCCCCTTGGGAAGACGTTCGTGCCAGAATGACATGTTCTCATCGAAGCATGCGTCGGTCATTTTGTGTTTAACCTTCATCTCCAGAGCCATGAGCGTTACTTTCAAGCAGGTATCCTCGGGCTTGCATCCTTCATACAATGGAGTAACCGCGTCTATCTCGAGTTGATCCAGCTTGGCTTTCTCGGGCGGCAGCTCTTGCGTTATCCGCCCCGCTTGAGAAGCAGCTCTTGAATATGAGGGTCCTACACCTGTGCCATCGATGTTCCATCGTCGTCTGCTCCGGCATCTTCATCTTCATGATGATGCCCTTCGTCTTCTCCGGCATCTTCCTCATCATTATGTCCGACATCTTCTACATGATGACTATGTCCTGGAGATTCTTCGTCTTCTCGCCCACCCTCGCCGCGGTTGTCTTGCTCATGCCCTTCCTCATTTCTTGCCCGGCCCCCATGGACGACTTCATAATCATCACCTTGCCACCGATAGCCATCCATGACACCACGCAAGAGCAGGTGGTCCCGCACCTGTACGAAATCCGGGTCCATAAGGCTCCTCAACTTGCATCTTCGACACGGACATCTTATCTCTGTCTCGTTCTTTTGAAGCATATCGGCCTTCGCGGAGCTCAAAAACCTATTCACGATGCCTTTCACCATCGTATGGACCATGGTCATCAAGGGTAGAGCAAAACGATATTTTAGAACCAAGAAATTTTTTGGCATGACTTTGCCTAAAAATAGGACCAAAAAGAAAGCATAGTGCCAAATTCTCACCGAAACGGAAATGAATCAACATTCCGGCAAAATATTGGCAACTATCGCATTTCAAATACCTGTACCTGCAAACACAAACATATATGCAACACCACAAACATATGCAACACCACAAACATATGTAGATCTAGCTAGGCCATAAAAAGTGCATGTGCACGTTGTTGAAGGGAGAAAAAAGTAGATCTACAACATAAAGAAAGCTTTCCCCTTACTTAACTATAAAAAAGGTAATTTAACCACTTAATTTGGGTTAATTTATGGTGCAAATGAGGTGAGGAGGAGGAGGCAGCCGAGACAAGCTTGGAGGAGGAGGTGGAGAGAATGAAAGTGGGGATAGTGAGTGTGGTAGGTGGATGTCCAAAATATCTAGCTGCTCCCAGGTTACTAATGCCGCACCACCTAACAATGCACCGTTAGTATCCCTGGTTAATAATGGCGCACCTGTTAGGTGGTGCGCCATTACTAGTTTTGCAAAAAAAAATTGCAAGTAGTGGTGCACGTGGTGTCTGGTGCGCCATTACTAGTTTTAACTAGTAATGGCGCACTATGCCCTGGTGCGCCATTAATAGTTTTGGAAAAAAATTGCTAGTAGTGGCGCACCGTGTGTGTGTGAAAGTGCATTATATCGACTAGAGGGGGGGGGGTGAATAGGCGATTTTTATGAATTCTTCACTGAGGAATTTGCCAGTGAGGAAATTCCTTAGCGAAGAACTACTTGCAGCGGAATAAGTACTCAGAAGTAAGCATAACAGAATACATACATAGTCATCATGATGAAATGAAGACAAACACAGAGTACAGAAAGCGTAATCACACGATAACACAAGATGAAGACAAACAGACTGAAGAAATTGAACTGAGGAAATTGAGAAAGTCTTCAGTCAAAGTCTTCAAACACAGATATGAACAATCACTCAACACAGTAATGAGGAAATGAAAGAGTTGAGGAAATAGAACTAGTAAGGTTGGTGAAGACAATGATTTTGTAGACCAGTTCCAACTGCTGTCTCAGTTGTACGTCTGGTTGGAGCGGCTGAGTATTTAAACTCGAGGACACACAGACCCGGACACCCAAATACCGAGCACGCAACTCAGGACACCAAGTCCTCACCGTATTCTCCTTGAACTAAGGTCACACAGACCTCGTCCAATCACTCGTGGTAAGTCTTCAGGCGACTTCCAAACCTTCATAGACTCGGTCACTCGGCGATCCACAATTCCTCTTGGATGCTGTAGACCATGACACCTAACTAACTGGAAGAAGCACAGTCTTCAAAGGTAACAAGCATCGGATCCACGCAGGATCAATCTCTTCAGTGATGCTCAATCACTTTGGGTTTGTAGGTGTTTGGGTTTGGGTTTTTCCTCACTCGATGATTTTCGCTCAAAGTCCTCGGAGGATGGGTTGCTCTCAAATGACAAGTGTCAGTTTCTCTCGGAGCAGCCAACCAGCTAGTGGTTGTAGGGGGCAGCTATTTATAGCCTAGGGAGTAGCTCGACATGATAAGACATAAATGCCCTTCAACGATATGACCGTTAGGTGGATAAGATATTTTGGGACAGCGCCAAGAAAGACAAAGAACGGTCGGAAATTTGACTCTCAAATTCCTCGGCTATCATGTTCCTCACTATGTAGGCAATCCAAGACCGCGAATTCCTAACTCCTCACTCAGAACAAATTCATCAGTGACCAGAAGAACTTCATCTCTCATCCTTTGAAGAAATTGACTGAACTGTATGAGATTTCCAAAGGCTTCACTCGAAGGGATTTGAAGGTGTAGGATTTTGAGTTGAGCGTCACATGGAAATTTTTCCTTAGTATTTCCTCGACCCCCTTTAACAGTACGGTGTTTCCTATGACTCAAGAAAGATAAAACGAAACAACGAAAACAAAAGTCTTCATGCTTCATGTTCCTCAAATGAATACCAAGTCTTCAAGGTCACACCAATTTCTTCACTTTCAAAGTCTTCGTAAAGTCTTCGTAATATCAAAGTCTTCATCGAAGAACTTCATTTTAGGGGTCGACTTTCTCTGTAAATATCAAACTCCTCATAGACTTATAGACCTGTGTACACTCATAAACACATTAGTCCCTTAACCTATAAGTCTTCAATACACCAAAATCACTAAGGGGCACTAGATGCACTTACAATCTCCCCCTTTTGGTGATTGATGACAATATAGGTTAAGTTTTCAACGGGGATAAACATATGAAGTGTAAGTACTGATATTGAGGAATTTGATTGCAAGATATAGAAGAACTCCCCCTGAAGATGTGCATAGTGAGGAATTTGCTTTTGAGGCAATGCACATTTGAAGAGTTGAATCATGGAGATCTCCCCCTATATCTTGTAATTCATACATGCATTCTACATATAATATGAATAATTTGAAATGCATGATGAAATATGGTGACTGATGTAATTCATCATGCATGTATTAACATATAACGAAGAATAAGCATGCAGAGGAACACATCAAAAGTATCAGAGGACCATCGGGTTTAAGATTACAACTCGATCCAATAAAAGTTTCAGAAGAGCGAGAGTTGTAACGTAGCAAAAAATACGCCCATATAATAGACCCCTTTGTCATCGAATGATCAAAAGGATCAAAACTGAGGACTAACGCCCCTGAAGAATATCAAGTAGATGGAGGAGCATCAGCGTTGTCAGGGTCGGTTGTCGTAGTAGGGTCTGCCGCAGTGTCGTCCAAGTCTTCATTTTCATCAGTGTCGCGCGATGAAGAATAGGAGCTGGCCACCAAGGAAGGAACCTTGACCTTCTTGAATTTCTTCGGTGGAGGTGCAGACCAGTCAAATTCTTCCTTGAGACCCATTTTCTTCAGATCTTCTGCGCTGTAGACATGAGACAGAACAGCCCAGGTACGGTTGAAGGTTTCATGGAGGTAGTATTGGTTTTTCTTCACTGCATTGTGTGTTGAGGTCATGTTGTGAAGAATTGAACCAAACTGACGCTTGACCCATTTATGATTGCGATCAACTTTCTAATGAAGACTGAGGAGTAACTCACGATCAGTCATCACCCTGGGTGCTGTGGCTTGAGGATTTTGCTTGGCAGAGGTGTTGGCGGAAGATTCATGTGTGGCAGAGTCATCATTGGTGGAGTAGGATGCAGCCTTGCGAAATTGACCATCCAACGGACGAATGCCTTCATCTATCACAGCAGTTGCCTTGCCTTTGTCATCAGCTGAGGAAAATGTCCATTTGAGGACTTCAATTGGAGGCAAGTAGTTGCCGTGGTTCAGAGTAACAACCTTGTAATTGAGTGAAGACCTTGTCCTGATGAACCTCATAATCCATGGTGCATAAGGTTTCAGCTCAAATGGTGACATAGCAATATTCGCCAGAGTCCTCATGAAGAAATCATGGAAGTTGACGGGAATGCCATGAATGATATTGAAAAGCATATTCTTCATGATGCCAACGACTTCTTCATCATTTGAGTCATGGCCTTTGATAGGACTCATTGTCTTCGTCAGAATGCGATAGACAGTCCGAGGCACATACAGTAATTACTTGACGAGGAATTTGGTTCGAGGGGCCTGCCCTGGCTTCAAAGGCTTCATCAGCACTTGCATGTAATGATTTGTAAGCTCAGGTTTGCTGTACATGCAACGAGCACCTTCAAGGGGAGGACTGAGTGGGAGGGCATGAAGCAATTCAGTTGCTGGTGCCTTGTAGTGAGTATTTTCTGACATCCAGTCCAGCACCCATGAGTTCACATCTTCAGAATTTCCTGTGATGTGCAGCGTCGCATAGAATTGAAGAATGAGTTCTTCATTCCAGTCACAGATGTCAGTGCAGAAATTCAGCAATCCAGCATCGTGAAGAACACTGAGGACTGGCTCGAAGCCTGGCAGAGATTCCATGTCCACGTGAGGAATGTGTGGATGATTGAAGACTTTGTCTTTGTTGAATAGCACTAAGGAATAGAAATTGGCTTGACCAGCAGTCCAGAAACGCCTCTTCCTTATGCGAGCAGAATCATAAGGGTTGTAATCAGTGAAGAAAACATGCTTGCTAAAGAAATCTTCAGCCTTGAAGTTTTGCTTCTTTGAGAATGTATCCCTTGGCTTGGGCACAGGAGTGTCAGTGAGTTGCATCACAACCTTAGGAATCGCAATCTCCAGTTCTTCAGGCTGATGAATTTCTGGTTCATCTTCAGTGGCAGTCTGTGTGTTCAAAGGATCAACAGCATCAGTTTCATCAGCACTAGTGGCTGGGATTTCTTCATGCACAGACGAGGTGGGATGAGTTTCTTCAGAGCCCATTTGAACGGTTGGTGCAGGGGACTGAGGTATTTGTTGAAGTGGGGTGAAGAGTGGGGAATTGGGGTGCTGACTTTCCCAAAAGTCATCATTCATCACAGGCGTAGTGCATCCAATATCCACGTCTTCATCTTCAATTTCTTCAACGCCATCCTCTTCAGCTGTGAACTGAGGCATTGGCGAGGAAGCAATAGGCGTTGAAGGGATCGCATCCACTTCAATTTCTTCATCAATCTGCTCTGACGAAGCAGCAGAATGATTTTCTTCATCAGATCCGCTGGGGATCACATATTATTCACCAAAAGGAACAAGGTCCTTTGATGGCATGGTGGAAATCGGAACAGCATCAATTGGATTTTCAAATGAGCTGGTCATAGGCTTCATTTTCTTCGGAGCTGAAGAATCTGAAGCAGCTGATGCTTTCCTTTTCTTCACCGCAGCTCGCTCTGCAGCCTTGGTCTTCCTCACATCTGATGCAGATGGAAGGATAGGAGTTGGTGTAGGCGCAGGAGGAGCTGAGGAATCTGGTTGATTTGCTTCAGGCGCAACTGATGCAGTTGCCCCGACTTCTTCATTTTCTTCAGGTTCACCACTAGTGGATGCCCTGGCAATTTCTTCAGCGGCTGGAATGGAGTCATCAGCCCTGGAACTAGCATTTTCATCAGCAGCCTGAAAGTCCTCAGCGGTGCTGGCATGTTCTTCAGTTTGCTGAGCAGAAGCTTCAGCTTGAGGAATTTCTTGTTGCGATGGGGCTGCAACATTGGTGATCTTCTTAGTCAGGTTGACAAATCTGACTTTGGCTCCTTGCCAATCAGCATAATAAGCATTGAAATCATCACTGAGGACTTTGATTTCAGCTTGGATCTTCACAAGATCGTCAGTGGTCATAGAGAGAATGTTATTCTTCAGAAACTTTTCTTTCTTGTACTGAGCCTTCTTGATATGTCTAGCCTTCTCAAATTTCCATTTCTCTTCAGTGATGAAATGGGTCAGCATGTGACTTTGACCAGGTGTCAACTTGAAATCAGGCATATGAGTGTTTGGATCCTTCTGCCAGAGATCAATGTAATCGAGGATTGCCCTTGGATCCTAAAGCAGTGGCACATTTGTGCCTTTGGCTCTAGCGGCCCTTTCTTGTCTATCTCTGATGATTTCTGCAAGTTCATCATCATCAGCTTCATCGTCAGATGACACTTGGAAAGCAACCTGTTTCTTCTTCGGACTTGGCCGAGGACCTCGACCAGCTGTTGCCTTTGTCTTCAGCAGAGTGGGGCCTGATGAAGAGTTTGGTGCAGCTGAGGAACTCGCTGAGACACCAGAGGCAAGAGATGCCTGCAGTCCTTTGACACATGGCCAGATGTACAGGTGCAGAGGACTTTGTCGGAGCAGCTGAGGACTTTGGGGGAGGAGCTGAGGATTTTGGAGGAGCAGGAGCATCATGAGGAATTGGCCGTGAGGGCTTTGAAGAATCTGGCCGTGAGGGCATTGCTGAGGAACTTGGCCGTGAGGGCATAGTTGGTGAAGCACTTGGCTTGTGAGCGGGCTTCTTTGCCATTGATTTTCTAGGCTTGACAGAGGCCTCAGTGGCAACAACAGTAGCAGAGTCTTCATTGAATTTCCTCACTGCTTCTTTGGCTTGTCTCGCCAAATTGGCTTGGCGTTTGGCCCATTCTTCAGGAAAATCCTCACCACGCTTGATGCTAGTGGGGTCAGCTTCTTGGCCAGGTGCCAATGGAGCTCTTGGGCATGGAGGATTTAGTGCGAATTTCTTCATATACTTTGGAGTTACATACCAGACGCCTCCATTCTCTTGCCCATCTCCTTTCAATCCTCTCAGATGCACCTTGCACTGATTTTTGTTTTCCTTTCCGAACTTAGCCTCATCAGGTGTGCAATAGTCAGCATAGATGTGCTCAGGTATTTCAAATGCAGTCATGACCTCAGGCCTCTTTCCTCCTTTCTGTGGCTTCTTACCATCTGCCATATTCTTCAGTTGAGGAATTTGAACAATCGAATTCTCTGAAGAAGTATGCAACTTTTCTTCGAGGAACGCTGCAAATGAGTTAAGTTGATGAGAACCTAGTGATTCAAAGAATGACATGAGTACCTGTGAACAGAGTATAGTTGCGAGGAATTTGGAGAGGTCATATGTGTTCACAGAAAGTTTTTCAAAAAGAACAAGTTTGAGGAATTTGACCAGATGAGCCTTGAAGAATTTCATTAAGCGTTCTTTGTCTTAGGTTCCAGAGTTGTATAGATCGAGGATCCACACAATTGAGGAATCTTGAAGAAAAATGATGCTTAGAGAAACGAATCAAGAACAGATGACTAGTGAGGTGTTTTGTGTGTGAGGGTTTGAAGAACAAAACACCTTTGAAGATTTTGTAGAGAAAATTTGAATCAAAGAGGGCAGTAAAAGTAACTTTTAATTACCCTGGATGAAGAACACGACGAACTGAGAAGTGTAGATTTGAAGTTCGTCAGTTCAGATCTTCCACGCCCTAACTCGGCGGAGGAAGACAGCTACGGCGGCGGCGGAGTGAAGATTTCATGCCGGGCGCTGAAAGTACGACACTGACGAGGTCGAGGAAGTGAAGCTCTTCCTCACCGGCGACGATGGAGTAGCGGCGGCGCTAGGGTTTGAGAAGCTCGAGCGAGAGAGAGAGAGAGAGCGGTCGAGCGGAGTAAAGGAAGTGAGGAAGGGGAGAGGGGTACTTATAGTCGTAGTGAAAAACTATTCGCCCGAAGATTTAGGACGAACTTGCCCCCGACCCTTCTCATTCGCTTGACATGTGTCACCCACGTACTGAAAAGTGGAAATCGTTTAAGATCGTGGGTGAATAGATAAGTCTATCGTGGGATACAGAACGGTTTGAGCGGCAAAACCAAAAGTTTGGATAAGATTTGTTTTTAAGTTCCGTTCGCAATTTCTTCAGCTGACAAGGATACAATGAAGATTTTGAACGAGTTTCAAATAGAACGCACATGAAGAATTTGTGAATGGACTGGGTTGAGTATAGCATAGAGGGGGAAGGGTCCGATCACATTCACTTAGCAGAAAATGCAACTTGAAGAAATAGCCATAAGTGAATGCTGTAGGGGACATAAACTCATATATATATATATATAGCCAATGAAGAAAAACAACGAAAACGGTGAAGATTTTGAAAAGTTGAAGAATTTGAACAACTGAGGAATTTCAACACTGAGGGAAAACTCAACTTGAAGATTTTCAACTTTTTTGTGGTGGCGTGACCCACCGTATAAGAATGATGATTTCAGACACCGCGTACAATTGTCGTAGGGTTCTGAAAATCAAATTCTTCATTAATTTCTTCACACTTGGAGTGTTATTCTTCATTGATTGAAGAAAAATGTTTCTTCATGTGTTGCACATCTAAGTCATCAATTTTGCATAAGTGTTAGGATGAGTGTCCTTTTTCAAAGAACATTCGAAGATTCTAGGATATTTAGCTCACACCGCAACTTGCTAAATCTCTTCTCATCCAAGGGCTTTGTGAAGATATCGGCTAGCTGTTCTTCAGCCTTCACGTGCTCGATGGAGATGTCGCCTTTAACACATGATCACGAAGAAAATGATGACGAATCTGAATGTGCTTTGTCTTCGAAAGTGCTGAACTGGGTTGTGAGCAATCTTGATGGCACTCTCATTGTCACAGTAGAGAGGCACATTCTTCACGTTGATGCCGTAGTCCTTGAGAGTTTGCTTCATCCACACAATTGAGCACAGCAAGAACCAGCAGCAATGTACTCAGCTTCCACAGTGGACAGTGATACGCAGTTCTGTTTCTTCGAGGACCAACATACCAAAGATCGTCCGAGGAAATGACAAGTACCAGATGTTGACTTGCGGTCCACACAATCACCAGCATAGTCAGAGTCGTAATATCCAATGAGATCAAAAGTAGAGCCCTTGGGGTACCATAATCCTAGTGTTGGTGTGTGAGCTAGATATCGAAGAATATGCTTCACAGCCTTTATGGTGTGATTCCTTCGGTGTAGCTTGAAATCAGGCACACATGCAAACACTAAGCATTATATCTGGCGTAGATACACATAAGTACAATAAAGAACCAATCATGGAGCGGTATACCTTGTGATCAAAGTCAATACCATTTTCATCAGTGCATAGATGGCCATTTGTGGGCATAGGAATTCTGACGCCTGTGCAATCTTGCATGCCGAATTTCCTCAGAACATCCTTGAGGTATTTCTCCTGAGATATGAATATGCCATTGTGTTGTTGACGAATTTAAAGACCGAAGAAGAATTTCAACTCTCCCATCATAGACATTTGATATTCTTCACTCATCATATAGGCAAATTCATCACTATAATGTTGGTCAGTACAGCCAAAGATAATGTCATCAACGTATATTTGGCACACAAACAGTTCACCATCATAAGATTTAGTAAAGAGAGTATGGTCGAGTGAACCGGGTGTGAAGCCATTCTTCACGAAGAATTCCTTCAAAGTATCATACCACGCCCGAGGGGCCTGCTTGAGGCCATAGAGGGCCTTGTTGACTTTGAAGACTTTGTCAGGATTCTTTGGATCTTCAAAACCTGGGGGTTGAGCAACATATACTTCTTCCTCAAGCTTACCATTGAGGAATGCACTTTTCACATCCGTTTGAAAAAAAGTGATATTATGATGGTTAGCATAAGCAAGTAATATGCGAATAGCCTCAAGTCTAGCAACAGGTGCAAAATTTTCATCGAAATCAATTCCTTCAACCTGCGTGTAGCTTTGAGATACAATTCATGCCTTATTCCTCACCACAAGGCCATTTTCATCTTGCTTGTTGCGGTAGATCCACTTTGTGCCAATGATATTATGCTTGCGAGGATCTGGACGTTTGACCAGTTCCCAGCCATTGTTGAGCTCGAACTGATGTAATTCTTCTTGCATGGCCCGAATCCACTCAAGCTCCAGAAATGCTTCATCTACCTTAGTGGGCTCTGTGATAGAGACAAAAGCATAGTGCCCACAAAAGATAGATAAATGTGAAGCTTTTGAGCGTGTGAGAGGACCTGGTGCTTCAATGTCATTGATGATCTTATCAACTTGCACTTCTTTTGCAATACGAGGATGAGCTGGTTGTCGTCGAGGAACTTGATCAGCACTTTCTTCAGCACCATTAGCTCGACGTTCTTCGCGTTCTGGAATGAATTCTTCAGTTGATTCTTCAGTAGGAATGACATCCTCAGTCGCCTTGAACTTGATAGAATCCTCAGGTGCTGGTTCATCTATCGCAGAAGGTAGGTGCTCTCTTTGCGAGCCATTAGTTTCATCGAATCAAGACATCTACAGTTTCAACAACCTTGTGAAGAGCGTTGTTGAAGACTCAGTAGGTGTGTGAGTCCTTTCTGTAACCAAGCATAAAACCTTCATGTGCTTTCGTGCAAATTTAGCATTGTGATGAGGATCTCTAATCCAACATTTAGCAATCAAGAATTTGAAATAACTCACATTGGGTCTCTTGTCAGTGAGGAGTTCATAAGCAGTCTTCTTGAAGAATTTGTGAAGATATACTCTGTTGATGATGTGGCACGCAGTATCAATTGCATCAATCCAAAAACAACGAGGCATTTTGTATTCATCAAGCATAGTGCGAGCCATCTCAACAAGAGTTCTGTTCTTGCGCTCCACGACGCCATTTTGCTGAGGAGTATAAGGAGCAGATAACTCATGAGTAATACCAAGTTCAACAAGATAGTCATCAAGACCAGAATTCTTGAACTTAGTTCCATTGTCACTCCTGATGTGCTTGATCTTCACACCAAAGTTAGTTGAAGCCCTCGAGGAAAATTGTTTGAAGACTTCCTGCACTTCATGTTTGTAAGTGACAATGTGTACCCATGTGTAACGAGAGTAATCATCAACAATAACAAAGCCATATAGAGATGCATCATTATAGACTGCTGAGTAATGATTAGGACCAAAGAGGTCCATGTGAAGTAATTCGAATGGACGAGTAGTGGTCATGATAGTCTTCGCTGGATGCTTGGCCTTGGTCATTTTTCCAGCTTCATGTGCTCCACACAAGTGATCCTTGAGGAATTTGACATTCTCAATGCCAATGACATGCTTCTTCTTCGCAAGCGCAGTGCAAATTCCTCATGCCTCATGCGTGACTAAGTCGTCGATGCCATAGCCAGCCTTCAAGCTTTTGCAAGTAGGCACACGGCTGGTTGTGGTCCCAGAGAGAAATCAACAATATACAGATCTCCTCGCCTAAAGCCTTCGAAGACTTTGGAATGGTCAGCTTCCATGATCACAACACAACGATACTTGCCAAAGACAACAACCATATCAAGATCACAAAGCATTGAGACTAACATGAGGTTGTATCCTAAGGACTCAACAAACATGACTTTGTCCATGTGTATGTCCTTAGAGATCGCCACCTTACCTAGACCCAATACCTGACTTTTGCCTTTGTCAGCAAAGATGATATGCTTCAGATGTGACGGTGATAAGGGAGCATTCATCAATAGGTTCTTGTCACCAGTCATGTGATTTGTACATCCACTATCGAGGACCCACTCAGTGGCTTTGGGTTGATCATCCTGCAGATGAATTAGTGCAACTTACGAACTCATATACTTCATCAGTGAAGAATATGATATCAAATTCATCAGATGAATTTCACCAAAGAGTAAAACAGATATAGCAGTATGAGGACGTGTGAAATGAAAGTTCATTTCATCATGTTTCGCCTGCTTCCTTTCAGGCAATTTTGTCAGGCCCCCAGCAAATTCTTCAGATGTTAAAGCACGTCTGGAGACCTGACCCTGCATAAGAGATTAGTTCCTCTTCTTCACCACCCACATCTGAAGGGGTTGCAAAGAGTTCATCACTCTGCGAGCTCCATAAGAGAAAGGTGGCAAAGATGCCAAACCATTTCTTTTCACATAAGAGGGGTTAGGGTAAGCATATGAATAAGCAGAGAAATTCTTCGAGAACTTATGAACATAATGATTAGAAGAATAATGCTCATATTCATAGCCCTTAGCTCTACCCTGCGAAACAGAATTGTTAGCACGATGATAATCATATGAGGACTTTGATCCTTTTGAGGAATTTGATCCACGTGAGGAATTTTGTCGGTATGAGGACTTGGATCCATATGAAGAATTTGGTCCATATGAAGAGTTTGATCTGGGTTTCCTATTCTTCACAGGTGGTGTCATGAGGACATTCACATGAAGACTTTCAAGGCACTTCTTGGGAACCCAGATTTTCTTCATAGGAGAACCGTTCGTGCAGTTAGTGCCAACATATCTTGCAAATACTTCACCATTGTGGATTTTGAACAATTTATAGTTGGAGTCAAATGACTCATCAGAAGAGTGAGGAGATTCACATGTAAAGCCAGATAAGTTAGATGGATCAACTGGAGGTCCCTTTGGCAAAGAACCCATGAGGTTTTGGGGTACTGCTCAGGCTTCCAATATGTTCCATCAGCATTGAGTTTCCTCTCAAAGGCAATAACCTCTTTCCTAGGGTTCCTGTTGAGGATCTCCTTTTTAAGAACATCACAAAGAGTCTGATGCCCTTTGAGGCTTTTGTACATGCCTGTCATGTACAATTCCTTCAGCCCTGCATCGTCAGTGATACTAGCAATGTCCTTAGATGAGGAATTAGTGATAGCAAAGGCAGGTGAAGAATTTGTAATAGTTGAAGCATTTGAACATTCAGGTGAAGAATTAGCAGATTCACGTTCAATGCACTTTAAGCATGGAGGAACAAATTCTTCCTGAGAAGCGCTGATTTGTTGAGCTAGCAATGAATCGCGCTCCTTCTGAAGATCTTCATAACTCACTCTTAGCTTCTCAAGATCTTGCTTTGTTCGAAGAAATTCATAAGAAAGCTTCTCATGATCAGATAAGAGAGTGTTATGATGACCTTCAAGGCTGTCAAACCTAGACTGAAGTCTTTGAAGATTTTCACTCAGGGCTTTAGTGCGACCCATTTCTTCACCCAACATATCATCACTTTTTTCTAGCATGTTTTGAACCTTTTCAAAAGCCCTTTGTTATTTTACAGCAATCTTAGCAAGTTTAGAGTAGCTGGGCTTGAGATCTTCATCGATTCATTCTCACTAGATCGGAGGAGGTATATTTGAGTACCTTTGCACCCTTTGCCATGAAGCAATAGGTGGGAGCGTAGTCATCATTATCTTCGTCGGCCTTGTTGGTGAGGTCAATTTCTTCAGAGTTGAAGATGGACTTGTCGACGAAAGCGTAGCGAGAGCCGGACACGCCACACCAGACTCGGACTCCACTGATGCCTCATCTTCCTCATGTTCCTCAGATTCAGCTTAATAGTCAATTTCTTTTCCAATGAATGCACGAGCCTTCTTGGATCTGCTCTTATTGTGAGATGAAGACTTTGAGGATTTTGATGATGAAGATTTTGACGATTTCTTCTTCTTCTTAGCGTAATCATAACTGTAATCCTTGTATTTCTTCTTCTTTAATTCCTTTTCCCACTGAGGACAATCTTGAATATAGTGACCAGGTTTCTTGCATTTGTGGCATAGCCTTCTCTTATAGTCACTGGATGAGGAATCACTGCTCCTTGAGGATTTTCCAAAGCGACCATGTCTTGAGAACTTCTGGAACTTCTTCACGAGCAGTGCTAGCTCCTGGCTCAATTCTTCAGGATCACCAAGGCTACTACCAGAATCTTCACATTCAGATTCAGACACAGCCTTGGCCTTCAGGGCACGTGTTTTGCCATAGCTTGAACCATAGAGATCTCTCTTTTCAGCAAGATGGAACTCATGAGTATTTAGCCTCTTGAGGATATCAGCGGGATCTAGTGACTTGTAGTCAGCACGTTCTTGTATCATCAGTGCTAGAGTATCAAGTGAGGAATCAAGCAATCTCAACAATTTCTTCACCACCTCATGGTCGGTGATGTCAGTGGCACCAAGTGCTTGAAGCTCATTTGAGATGTCAGTGAGGCGATCGAAGGTTTGTTGAACATTTTCATTGTCGAGTCTTTTGAAGCGGTTGAAGAGATTGCAAAGAACATCAACTCGAGAGTCATGCTGAGTTGAGACTCCTTCATTTACTTTGGACAGCCTATCCCAGATAAGCTAAGCAGTTTCCAAAGCACTCACTCTTCCATACTGTCCTTTACTCAGATTGCCACATATGATATTCTTCGCTTGAGAATCGAGTTGCTTGAATCTCTTCACATCGTAGCGTTCAGTGAGGGTGAGACAGTGGGAACACCATTTTCCACAACATACCAGAGATCGTTATCAATTGCCTCAAGATGCATTCGCATCTTATTCTTCCAGTAAGGGTAGTCTGTCCAATCGAAGGTAGGACAGCCAGCAGAGACCTTGATCATACCTCCGATCGACATAACAAAAACTCCAGGTGGTTAAACCAAAATCACACAGAACAAGGGAGTACCTTGCTCTGATACCAATTGAAAGTGCGTTATATCGACTAGAGGGGGTGAATAGGCGATTTTTATGAATTCTTCACTGAGGAATTTGCCGATGAGGAAATTCCTTAGCAAAGAACTACTTGCAGCGGAATAAGTACTCAGAAGTAAGCATAACAGAATACAGACATAGTCATCATGATGAAATGAAGACAAACACAGAGCACAAAAAGTGTAATCATAGGATAACACAAGATGAAGACAAATAGACTGAGGATATTGAACTGAGGAAATTGAGAAAGTCTTCAGTCAAAGTCTTCAAACACAGATATGAACAATCACTCAACACAGTAATGAGGAAATGAAAGAGTTGAGGAAATAGAACCAGTAAGGTTGGTGAAGACAATGATTTGGTAGACCAGTTCCAACTGCTGTCTCAGTTGTACGCCTGGTTGGAGCGGCTGAGTATTTAAACTCGAGGACACACAGTCCCGGACACCCAGTCGCTGAGCACGCAGCTCAGGACACCAAGTCCTCACCGTATTCTCCTTGAACTAAGGTCACATGCACTCGCCCAATCACTCGTGGTAAGTCTTCATGCGACTTCCAAACCTTCACAGACTCGGTCACTCGGTGATCCACAATTCCTCTTGGATGCTCTAGACCATGACGCCTAATCGTGCGGAAGAAGCATGATCTTGAAAGGTAACAAGCGTCGGATCCATGCAGGATCAATCTCTTCAGTGATGCTCAATCACTTTGGATTTGTAGGTGTTTGGGTTTGGGTTTTTCCTCACTCGATGATTTTCGCTCAAAGTCCTCGGAGGATGGGTTGCTCTCAAATGACAAGTGTCATTTTCTCTCGGAGCAGCCAACCAACTAGTGGTTGTAGGGGGCGGCTATTTATAGCCTAGGGAGCAGCCCGACATGATAAGACATAAATGCCCTTCAATGATATGACCATTAGGTGGATAAGATATTTTGGGACAGTGCCAAGAAGACAAAAGAACGGTCGGAAATTTGACCGTCAAATTCCTCGGGGCTATCATGTTCCTCACTGTGTAGGCAATCCGCGACCGGCGAATTCCTAACTTCTCGGTCAGAACAAATTCTCAACCGGAAGAACTTCGTCTCATCCTTTGAAGAAATTGACTGAATCGTATGAGATTTCCAAAGGCTTCACTCGAAGGGATTGGAAGGTGTAGGATTTTTAGTTGAGCATCACATGGAAATTTTTCCTTAGTATTTCCTCGACCCCCTTTAATAGTACGGTGTTTCCTATGACTCAAGAAAGAGAAAACGTAACAACGAAAACAAAAGTCTTCACGCTTCATGTTCCTCAAATGAATACCAAGTCCTCAAGGTCACACCAATTTCTTCACTTTCAAAGTCTTCAGAAAGTCTTCAGAATATCAAAGTCTTCAGTCGAAGAACTTCATTTTTAGGGGTCGACTACCTCTGTAAATATCAAACTCCTCATAGACTTATAGACCTGTGTACAGTCATAAACACATCAGTCCCTTAACCTATAAGTCTTCAATACACCAAAATCACTAAGGGGCACTAGATGCACTTACAGTGTGGTGCGCCATTAGTGTGATGGACACTAATGGCGCACCAACACATGGTGCGCCACTACTATACAGCAGTGGTGCACCGCACATGTGGTGCGCCATTAATGTCAATATCATCTATAGCCCTTTTCCTAGTAGTGTCACTTGCGGCGTCTGTTGGCTACAAGGGTCGACAGTCACCTGCTCCGCCGCAGGGGACGATCCTGCCCTCGCCGACTGTCGTGGGCGCCCCACCCGCCAGCTTGACTGCTAGTCTTGGAGAGGAGCGGGGGCAGGTGGCCCCTGTTCTCACCTCACCACGCCCGCCTATGGCCGGGATGACGACGGAGTTGTCCGCCTCAGGTGGAGAGCATGGGCAGATGGCCAAGCGCTCTCCCCCATGCGCTCGTCGGGGCCGGGGCCGGCACCAGGTCCTGGGGCTCCTCTACATCCGCACGGTGGGGGTGGGGCGGGTGGCCTTACCCCTATCGAGGCCACTAGGGAGGAGGTTATAGCTTTTGGATGTATCCCGGATCCTGTTTCTGAGGGGCGGCGGATGAGCTGTCGCATTCAGGACCAGCCAGATGTTGATGACAGGCAGCTGAGGTGCGCCAGGCGGGCGGCCAAGCTTCGTGATATTGAGGTCACAACTAGTATGTCAGTCTACACTTCCAATTCCATTCTGTATTTTTCTGATGTTGTGATTATTGATAATGTAAATCAGCTAGGAGTTTCACTAGGTAATAATGCTAATGAAATCTCGCATTCAGTTAATGACCTCTTGGATCTTGAAGCGGATCATGCTTTAGATACGATTCACAATTTAGCTGCTGTTAAACCTATGAACTATTCCGACATTGTTCAGTTGGGAGTCAGGGTGTTAGATTCGCTTTATGCAGATATTGCACCTCCCCTCCTTGAGACCGAGGAGGAGAAGATTCTTTACCTCTTGGGGATAGTGAACCTATAGAGGATCCTTGCAGTAGACCCAATGACACCGGTTGTGAGGACCGGGTGGAGGACTCACCCAAGCCTATACACAAGTGGAAACGCAAAATTTACCCAGCGTCGGCGGTGCGTAGAAGTGCTAGGAACCGCATGACCAAAAAAATTCATGATGAGTTATGAGAGGAATTTTTTGGAATAGCAGAGGTCTGAGGGACTTGGCTAAAAGAAGATGTCTAGTAGAGGCTTCTATCGAACATAGGTTGGATTTCACTGCTCTTTCTGAAACTGGAAGAGGTAATTTCTCTCCTCAATTCCTGAATATGTTGTCGGGAGGTGTCGATTGTGATTGGCATTGTCTCCCTACGAGAGGAAGATCAGGTGGAATCTTACTTGGGGTTAGATGCGAGACTTTGGAAGTCCGAAGTGTGGTCATGGGAGATTTTGCCGTCAAGTTTCGGGTTAGGTCACTACAAAAAAATACACTTCCATGATGATACGTGTTTGTCACACTAGGTCGCGTTTTTTGTCATGCATGTACATCCATGACGATTTTATGACAGAATCAAGATAGTCATACCTGTGATGTCGTAGAAGTGTTCTGTGACATTACCAAAATTATCATCACGGAAGTGTCCACTTCCATGACGATAAATCACGCATCATAGAAGTGCTTTCGTCAAGGGTGACTGACACGTGGCATCCACCGTAACGGGACGCCGTTAACCGCCGTTAACCTATCGGGTCCGGTTTTTGGATCCGATAACCCGCTAACAGCCACGACCAATGCCGATTTTCCACATGTAAAATTCTCGTTGGCTGACGGATCCACTCGTCAGCTCCACGTTGGCACAGGTGTCACTCATCCAACGGTCGAGATGGGCCTATGATATGTCGACACGTGGACTGGCCCAAAACTGGCCCATAAAGTTTAAATGGGCCGGCCCAACCGAAGGCCCATAAGATTTAGCGGACCATAATGGGTCGGCCCAGCTAAAGGCCCACAAGATTTTGCAGACCATAATGGGCCGGCCCAGCTAAAGGCCCACAAAATTTAGCGGACCATAATCGGTCGGCCCAGCTAAAGGTCCACAAGATTTTGCAGACCATAATGGGCCAGCCCAGCTAAAGGCCCACAAGATTTAGCGGACCACAATGGGTCGGCCCAGCTAAAGGCCACAAGATTTTGCAGACCGTAATGGGCCGGCCCAGCTAAAGGCCCAACATTCTCTGTCAAATCGGCCCGTCAATGGCCTGTCATAAACTTGTCATCAAGATGGCCCGATCACTTCGCCTGTTAACGATCCGCTAAGTAATCGGGCGAATTACGGCCCGATGTATTTCCGGCCTGTTAAAGGTCCTGCTTCATTTGGGCCCATTTACAGGCCATCAAAACTTTCGGCCCATAAACGACCGTGAAGGATTTGGGTCATATTTGGCCATGTCTGACATTCGGCCTATTAGAGGCCCACTATAGATTTGGGCCACTTTCGGCCTGTTGTCATTTTCGGCCTGTTAACGTCGGACGAAAACCATGGGCCATATGTGGCCCAACGTCATATCGGGCCCATTAACGTCCCATATAAAAATGACAATAATCTAGCCCGACCGAAGTTCCGGCCTGTTAAAGGCCCGTGTATTAGGTCGGCGCATTTACGGCCCGGCCCAAATTTTGGCCTCAAAAGATCTCAGATCGTAAATGGGCCACCATTTCGGCCTGCTAAGACCAGTGGCTTATTTGGCACAATCAGGGCCCAATCTCAATTTTGGTCTATTAAAGGCCCATGTTTTTTATGGGCTCGAGATATTTACACCTGTAAATGGCCTATTTTTACTGAGGGCCCAAATTATGTTTAGGCCTGTTAAAGGCCCACTATGGGCATAGGCCTACCAGAAAAATATGAAAGCTTATGCTGATTTAGGCCCAGATATTTTTAGTGGGCTACATGCCAATTTCGTCCAGAATCGCTTTAGCCCAATTGAAATGGGCCCGACGAATGTTGGCATGTTGGGCTCCTACGAAGCGTTCGGCCGAATACATTACTAAGATAAAGCTACACTATACAAAAATAGCGTCGTAATTACTGCAGCCTGTGACAGTATCATAAATGATGTATTACAATAAAATAAATTCCAACCATACAACAAAAGGCTTGTTGGCATAAAGTTTACAGTCCTTCCAGATAAAAGCACCATCAAATGTATAGAAGCACAGATCATTTGACCTGAGTGCTAATGTTTCAGGCTGTAGAATCTGATGGAGCAGCACGATCTTCATCTTTTTTCCGCCATTGCTCTTGAACAACGGGTTTAATGTCTGATAGTCTGGTTTCAAAACCATTCATATCTTGACGACATTTATCAACCACTATTCTTGTTTCCGAAACGACGTCCATTAGGGATTGGACTTGTGTCTGGAGCATAGATATATCACTCTGTCTATCAGGAAGATTTTGTTCAGTAGGCAATTTGGACGAGGTTACCTTGACAACCAACCCAGAATTACGCAGGAAGGTGCTTTTTGCACTGTTAGTGGAGAGATACTAACGCACTGCAGCAAGAGGTGACATTGTGCATGTGGTAGCCTCATCACCTTCAGGTGGTTGTGGCTGTTCAATTATTTGTTCCATAGCTTTCTGAAAGTTTGAACTTGTAGATTAGTGTACCAGATAAGTTACTAATGAGACAAAAATAAATAATGTAGGTTAAACGTTTATACATAACTTATTTTGGTGAACTACTGTAATACATTAGCATGTATTGTAGTGCCAACTACATAATAAAATCACTTTTGGAACATATGTCCATGTAGCATGCCTACTTTATTATCTATTTCCTCACATTCCTTGACATCTAAGGATAAAGAGACATGGTTTAAAGTAGGATGAACATAGTATGCCATCATTCATATCATGGGCAAACAAATATAAAACAAACAGGCCATGTAAGGTGAAATGATACGTTAAGACAACTGTGTATAAAAGTGAACAGAGTAACTGACATTGGCTGCAAACCAAGTAGTTAAATGAACACATCATAGTACCAATCAGTTCAAAGGCAGGAGGAGTAAGGACTTACAACAGCGGCTTGAACTGGTGTGCTCATGCCCTTCATCTTGCTGGTGTGGCAATCCTTGAAGATTTGCACTGCATTCGTTTCAGGTTCTTTTTGGTCCGCACGGGCTTTCCTCTGTATTGGGAACAAGTCAAAATAGATACGATAATATGGCACAAAAAAGAAGGAAGTAGCAACTATTTACAAGAGCCTCGCAGTGTGCAATATAGCTACAAGATCCTGTTGTCTGTTGGAATTTCACTTTAAAACGGTTGGTTTTGTTCTTCAAACAGTTAGCTTAGAACAAGGTACACTTGTAAGGCACATACATAAATACAAGTTCAATATGTGGTCTTATCAAATGTATATAGCCTACCTGATACTTTGGATCAGACCAGTGTTTAACGAGGGCTATCGCAGAGATGTTTGGGCGATTTCATTGTTAGCCTTGCCTTTAAAGTGAGATTTTCTAACGTGGTACCGATACTGTCGCAGAGCAGACTGAAACATGAGGGCATGCTTGTTTAGTTGGATCATCTTTTGGATCCAACTTGAACCTCATCTGCTGAAAAAAGAATGTGAGTCTTATTAGGAGGAAGCTAGAAAGTATGGGACAGAGCAAGACAATATTACTAATTGCGATGAATAACATTACTTACGGATAAATGGTCAAGGAAGGTGTTAAACTGGGTATTGTCTTTCTCATTCCTGTACTGGATCCATGTTGGGAGGATACCTGCATGACACCTAACGGCAACGGCAGCCTCTGATACTAACTTGGCTGACTCTGTAGCATCACGTGGCCTTTTTAAACCTACCTCATAATGGATCTCCATTCTTCCTCCTTTAGATTTTGTTAATCTATCAAGCATTATCCCTGATGTCTGTTTCCGCTTGCGCTGTGGTGCTAGTTCAACAACGAATATGGAAAGTGTTAGTGTGCATCAAACTGTGAGAGTACATATAAAGGAGCATGCAACTGCAACTTGACTCGGTTAGGTACCGTCTTGGTGTTGATGCTCATGAGGTTCATCTGATCTTGCCAAGTCCTGTTGTGTCAGCAGTGCTTCAGAAGTAGTGTTAGGTGTGAAGGCAGCTTGGGAACTGGCCCGGAGCAAACGAACGAGTAACTCGTTGAGATGCTAGTACAGTTGAACCAGATGCTACAGCTGGTGGAGCAGGTGATACTGTGTTTGTAGATTTAGCCGGTGGACTTGGACCTCTTCTGTTTCACCCGAAGAGTAACATCACTCCCTATTATATTATTTTCCTTGCTCTTTTTTGACTTTGCCATGTCAAGCCGTACCCACAACACAAAAGAATAAAATCGCTCTTCAGAACTCATTGATGCATGATACAGACAAGCAATACTTTGATGTAAGACAACCGTATGAGGATGGAATATGTAAGAAAAATAGGACGACATGACATATTCACAGCTACGATGTGCAAACTAAGCAGAAGGATTTTCAAGAAAATAGAAGTAATGCAAGCTAGACACCATATGAAAGATGCAACCAATATTACTCTGCCAAGTTAAAAGTGTCTTGTCATAAGTGGCAATTCGAAAAATTAGAAGTAGTACAACGTAGAAATCAATGCAAGATGCAACCACTATCAAACTGCCATGTTAAAAGCATCCAATCATGATTGACTGATGCGGGATACACAACAGCAGTACTTTGATGTAAGAACATGGTATGGTAGATATATGCAGTGTATTCTAGACACTGAAAGCCATGTCATATGCACATGTATAACGGATAAGCTCAGCAGGGGCAATTTAATCAAAATAGAAGAAATTCAGGCTAGACAACATATGCAACATGAAACCAATTATCACACTGTCAACTTAGAGCAAGCACCTGCTATGGTGGAGTATGGGAGATGAACTCATCATGTAGACTTGGGACTTCAACTTCATTAGCATTAGAAGTGGCAAATCTAGAGAGTCTCTGTTTGCGTCGGTGCGGAGGACCACCAACATCCCCCAACTTACTATTTTCCTTCCAATTTTCTGATATTTCCTTATGAAGTAAAAACCACAAGAAGATGAATCAAATTATCTCTGCATAACTGGTTGATGCATGATACAGACGAACACTACTTTGATGTAAGGCAAGCGCAGGATAGGAGGATGGAATATATACAAAAAAACACAGCATTTCATATTCACACGGAATATGTATGAAAAAACAGTAAGCGGAAGGCATTTCAACAAAATTAGAAGAAATGAAAGCTAGTCACCATATGAACATGCAACCAATATCACTCTATCAGGTAAAAAGTGTCTCATCATAAGTGCCATTTCAATAAATTAGAAGCAGTACAATCTAGAAGACAATGCAAGATGCAACCTACATCACAGTCCCAAGTTAAATGTGTCTTATGGGTAAGTGATCGTTGCAGGTATAAGTTGTAAGCTACGCAGATGCAATTCAACATAATCAGAAGCAATACAAACTAGACATCATACGGAAAATGCAACCACATATAACAGTTCCATGTAAGAGCAAGCACCTGTGATGGTGTTAGGGGTGGGCGTTCGGTATAAAACGAAAATTCGGTTTCTACCATTCGGGTTTTTTTCAAATTCGGTTAGGAAAACCAATAACCGAAAATGGTGACAAAAAATAGCTAACCAAAAATACGGTTAGCCAAAAATTCGGTGCGGTTTTCAGTTTTATACCGAATGACCACGCTAGTATTTGTGCTTGAATGGATGCAGCCCTCTTATATAAGCAAAAAACTTGGCTGTTGTCCTTGGTCGGGCGAGGTGGGACTAAAGAAATAAAACGTTCTGGTCAGCTGTACCTGTACGCTCGCACGGCCGCACACACCCTTCACCAAAAAGCCCATGGGAGCTGGGCCTTGCATGCTTGCATGCAGCTTTGTCAGGGAGGCCCATGCGATGCGTGACGCGCGTGGTGCGTTGGTGGCGATCGTGGGCGAGTTCTCGAGAAAAAGGGATCGTGGGCGCGACTCTCGGGAGCGTTCGTTGTGCCTGTTTTTGCATTGGTTCGCTATGCTTCTACGCCAGCTCTTGTTGTTCGGTTGGTTGTCCGGTTAACCGAGATGAAAACCGAACATACCGAATTCAATTCAGTTAGTGGACTTGAAAACCGAATTTTCTTTTTGACAGAAGAAAAAATCGAAAATTCCGTTAATTCGGTTTCGACATCGGTTCGGTCTTCGGTTCATCGGTTTTTATGCCCACCCCTAGATGGTGGAGTAGGGGAGATGTGCTCATCATGTACACGTATGTTCTAGAAACAGGAACACGTGTCATATTCACAGGCATTATGTGTAAAGTAAGCAGATGCAATTCAAGTTAGAAGCAATACAAGCTAGACATCATACACAACATGCAACCACATATAATAGTGCCAATTTAGAGCAAGCACCTGTGATGGTGGAGTAGGGGAGATGTGCTCATCATCTACACAGCTACGTTGACTGTCCAGCCTTGTGTTGTCTTGCGAATCTTGTTGGGAGGATGGCGGAGTAGAATCTGTAGAGACCCTCTGTTTGAGTTGCTCCGAAGGACCACCATCATCCACTGCCGGACTAATTTCCTTCAGCTGTAATGATT
Source organism: Aegilops bicornis (assembly GCA_021605145.1). Lineage (NCBI taxonomy): Eukaryota > Viridiplantae > Streptophyta > Magnoliopsida > Poales > Poaceae > Aegilops > Aegilops bicornis. The sequence continues at coordinate 30,414,857 of CM038670.1, forward strand.
TTGAATTGTGAAGTCAAACCGATAAGAAAAAGGAATAAAATTCGCTCTTCAGAACTAATTCATGCATGATACTGACGAACACTACTAGGATGAATGGCAAACACATGATGCGAGGATGGAATATGTATGAAAAACAGGATGGCGTGACATATTCACACCTATGATGTGGTAACTAGGCAGAAGGCATTTCAACAAATTAGAAGCACTTCAAGCTAGACACCATATGAAAGATGCAACCAATATCACTCTGCCAAGTTCAAGCTGTATGGCGTTTCAACAAATTAGAAGCAGTACATGCTAGAAATTTTATGCAAGACACAACCAATATCACAGTGGCGACTTAAAGGTGCCTTATCATAAGCGACTGATGCGGGATATGCAAGAACAGTAGTCTGATGTAGAAACAGGAACACATGTCATATTCACATGCATTATGTGTAAAGTAAGTGATGCAATTCAACAAAGTTAGAAGCAATACAAGCTAGACATCATACGCAACATGCAACCACATATAATAGTGAGAAGTTAGAGCAAGCACCTGTGATGGTGGAGTAGGGGAGATGTGCTCATGATCTATACAACTACGTTGACTGTCTAGCCTTGCTTTGTCTTGCGAATCTTGTTGGGAGGATGGCGGGGTAGAATCTGTAGAGAACCTCCGTTTCAGTTGCTCGGAAGGACCACAATCATCCAATGCCTTGCCAATTTCCTTCAGCTTTATTTATTTTGCATTGTGAGGTCATACTGACAAGAAAAAGGAATATAATTCGCTCTTCAGAACTCATTCATGCATGATACCGACGAACACTACTCTGATGAAAGGCAAAGTCATGATACGAGGATGGAATATGTATGAAAAAATGGACGGCTTGACATATTCACACATATGATGTGGTAACTAAGCAGAAGGTACTTCAAAAAAATAGAAGCACTACAAACTAGACACCATATGGAAGGTGCAATCAATATCACTCTGCCAAGTTCAAACTGTCTCGTCATAGGTGGAATTCATCAAACTAGAAGCAATACATGCTAGAAGTCATATTCAATACGGAAACCAATATCACACTGCCAACTTAAAGGTGTCCCATCATAAGTGACTGATGCAGGATACACAAGAAGAGTAGTTTCATGTAAGGACATGGTGTGATAGACAGATATAGTATGTACCAAAAACTGGAAAGTGTGTCATATTCACATGTATCATGTGTAAGCTAAGCAGATGCAGTTTACACTAATTAGGAGCAATACAAGCTAGACACCATATGCAACATGCAACCAGATATCACACTGCCAAGTTAGAGCAAGCACCTTCGATGGTGGAGTAGGGGAGCGGAGACTTGGACCTTGTAATGCACTATCAGTACAAGGAGAATCGATATAGAAGATCCGTTTACGTTGCTGCAGAGGACCATCATCATCGCCTTCCTTACTATTTTCCTTCTCTTTCTTGGTTTTGCCTTGTCAAGTCAAACCCACAAGAAAAAGGAATAAAATTTGCTCTTCAGAACTCATTAATGCATGATACTGACGAACACTACTTTCATGTAAGGCAGCCGCATGATAGGAGGATGTAATATGTATGAAAAACAGGACGGCGTGACATATTGACATGTATGATGTATAAAGTGTAAACTAAGCACAAGCTGCTTGAACTTGTTAGAATCAATGCAAGCTAGAAACCATATGAAAGATGAAACCAATATCATTCTGCCAAATTAAAAGGGTGCCCTAACAATTGTATTTGACCAAATTAGAAGTAATACATGGCAACGGGCTAGAAATAATATGCAATATGCAACGAATAAAGGTTACTCATCGTAAGTGATTGATGCAGGATACAGAAGAGAGGTAGTTTCATGTAAGAACAAGGTTAACACATAGATTTAGTGTGTACGAAAAATAGGAAGGCATGTCATATTCACACGTATAGTGTGTAAACTAAGCAGATGCAATTTACCCTAATTAGAAGCATTACAAGCTAGACAATCAGATGCAACATGCAACCACATATCACATCGCTGGGTTAGAGCAAGCACCTGTGATGGTGGTGTAGGGGAAGTGCGGTCTTCAAGTACAGAGCTACGTTCAATATCTTCATTTAGGCTTGCTGCTTCTTGAGAATCATGTGGAGAGGATGAAATTGCATTCTTTATAAGAGTAGTGCGTCTCATATTAACCCACGCGCGTGACAGTCTCATCATAAGCGATAGATGCAGGATACACAAGAACATTAGTTTGATGTAAGAACATGGTGTCATAGGCAGATGTAGTATGTACCAAAAACAGGAAGGCGTGTCATATTCACATGTATAATGTGTAAGCTAAGGAGATGCAATTTAACAAATTAGGAGCAATACAAGCTAGGCACCATATGCAACATGCAACCAGATATCACACTGCCATGTTAGAGCAAGCACCTTGGGTTCACTACTAGGGAAAAGGCTACTAGCAGCGCGGGTAAAATGGCTACTAGTAGCACGGGTACTCGCGCTACTAGTATCGCACTACAGCTAAAAGTTAGTGGTAGCGTTGGTCGAACCCGCGCTATTACTAACTTTGTTAGTAGCAGCGAGTGTTCAATCCGCGCTACTGCTATTATGAAGCGCGCTACTACTAATGAAATAGTAGTAGCGTGTCTATAGTCCCGATGCTACTAGTATCCTAAATACTAGTAGCGCGCCATTTTATCCCCACGCCACTACTAACTTATTAGGAATTAAAAAAACTAAAATCAACCAAATTCATTCTATCGCGTGTCGTATCTTCTCCAGTTTCTCATTGTAGCAGCAACTCATGTATAATTTCATTCTATCGCACAATTACATAAGCAACTACTCCCTCCATTCCGAAATAATTATCGCTGGGAGAAATCTCCGACTAGGTGAAAACGAACGAAAGTACAGAACTACCCCTAACTTGAAATCAGATTGTCGTCTTCCTCGTTGTCTTCCTCCAGGGCGGCGCACCCAGGCCAGTAGCAGGCCCCTCCTCCTCCTCCAGCTACTCATCCAGACCAGCAGCAAGCCCATCCTCCTCCTCCTCCGCCCTCCACCAGCCGGAGCCTCCGCCAGGCTCGTCCTTGTCGTCCAGCTGCTCGTCCCCGTCGCCAGCAGCAGGCCCCTCCTCCACCCTCCACCAGGCTCCTCCTTGTTGTCCATTTGCTCATCCCTTTCGCCAGCAGCAGGCCCAACCTCCTCCGCACCAGTCTTGTCGCCGCGGCACTAGCGTCCTCGCCCCGCTGCCCAAACAGATCATCGCTGTGCCCCCGCCTGGCATCGCAGCACACACCACTCCAGGCAGGTACTCCTCACCTCAAATTACAGAAATTAAAAACACAAGATTGATTTAGTTAAACAGTACAATAGAATTTGAGGAATCACTAGAATTTCAAATTCAGGACTCAACTGAAATAAAAGAGACAAATATAGGAGGCAAGTGTAGCCTGCAGCCCACATTTTCCATCAGTCATCCAAATATGGCTAGTTAAACATGGCTTGCTTTGGTTGTGTGTTAAGCTTACATTTATTCTTTAAACAGGGCTGGCTTTGGTTAGTTAGCAATGGCACTTTCAATTTACGGTCATAGCCAAGAAAAGAAAATGTAGGGTAAAGCAAAGAAAAGAGCAGCTGGCAAGGTGCACTATCCGCTTCTTACTGTAGACATGAATACAAGGAGTACATCACTCTCTGTCTATAGGAGTAATGTGAACATCATTCTACATGGGTCTCTGAACATCTTCTTACAAAGTTGGAGCACAATCACTTCATTTATCGATCTGTATATCATGGAAGAGGAACCGAAGAATGTGCATGTACTTACGATGAGTCTTTGTCTTTGTACTCCAAATCTGGAAGCAGACAAAGATTTTCTTTACTTACCAGAAACACACTTAAAATTGGAGTCTACAATAGTCTTTTGTCTATAGGAGTGAATATGCACGGGTGTACTCAAATTCTGGAAGCACTAGCACTAGTACTGCATTTGTTTGCTTCAGTAGATGTATACACAAATCTGGAAGCAGGCAAAGGTCTTCTTTACCTACCAAAATCTGCTTGTGCTTTCTGGTAAATGGCTTGCATCGTCCTTGGATGAAGTGCATTGAAGTACTCCTATTAAAAGATGAACATAAAAATGTTACTCTTACACTATACTTAAAAAGTTGCACAAATCTCTACTGCCAAGCCTTGCATTCACATAAATGAAGTACTCCATACTCCATACTCTACATCCTTCCATATGCAAAGAAGATGCCAACAAAGAAGATGCACATAAATCTCTACTCCATGCTTTAGTGAATTTATTGAATCAAGTGTGTAGAAGCTACAGAAGCTGTGGAGATCCCATAAATCTGTGAGACCAGCCAAATTTCATTGCTTGATGGCCATTTAGACAATTTTGATAGTGCTAAACCTTATTTTATTTTAGTCAAAGCATCACAAAGAATAAAGTGCTTATTTTATTTCAGTTTTTACAGTGGATACAATTTTGGTAGTAAAATCTGCAGTACTCAAATTTTACAAACTGAAACTATGACAGTACAAGCAGATCTCAGTTTCCACATGGAAAATACATTTCTCAGCTTTACAAACTGAGAATTAATGTATGATAGTGCAAGCAGATCTCAGTTTCAAAATGGAAAATACACTTCTCAGTTTTACAAACTAAAAATTATGACAGTACAAGCAGTTTCAAAATCTCCAAGAAGTCACCTGGAAATCCAAAGTTTCCAGGGGAAAGCACGAGTAAGCTCATAACCTTGAGAACTTCACAATAATAGCCATGATCTTTAAGCTATATTTACAAGGAGATCTCAGTTGTTCAGTTTCACAAGCAGATCTCAATTTTCAGTTTTGACAGTCAAGCATCCTCACCTTTGCTCTATCGTCGCGGGAGGCGATAGTGGTGGCTGCCCTATCCCCATGAGCTCGACGTGACGATCTCTCCTCTCTCCGGGCTCCGGTGACCTGCACCAGAACACCAACGGTGACCGTGCCTCCCCAACCTTGTACAGGTATATACGACGGTCCATTTTCAGCAATCATACTGTACATACAAATTCGTTGCATTTGTTCAGACATCACGGACAGCAACTTATAAATTGCCCATTTTTTGTTGGCTTTACTACTATTGCCCCTAACATTGACCAGGACCATGATCCTAGATTAAATTGTGCAAACTTCTGGGAAGAAAATTACTCCTGCTTTCAAGTCCACGACCTCCTCCACCTGGAAGCGCAGCACGGATGCGTAGCTCTCGGCCTGGTCCATCTCCGCAAAGTGCCGGCTCCAGTGGGTCCAGTCCCACATCGACGCCGATGCCGCGGGGTAGGAGGCCGCGGTGTACATGCCCTAACTCCCCTATATTAGCAACGACGGTCGTCCAACCAAGTTGAACAGACTGAAACCACTAAAAATGATGCGTAAATCGAACCCGTGACCGTCATAGACTCCAACTTCTCCACACGCCTCAGCTAATTCTACGCACCGCAGAACTAATGGCACAACTAACTAAGGCCTGAACGGGTAGGGCGTCTCACAGTATCCCACCCGGGTGACTGTCTCATCATAAGTGATTGACGAGGGATAGAAAAGAGCATTAGTTTTTTGTACGAACATGGTTAATAGACGTATGTAGTATGTATCAAAAACAGGAAGGCGCATGTCATTATCAAAGGTATAATGTGTAAAGTAAGCAGATGCAATTTAACCAAATTGGAAGCAATACAAGCTAGACACCATATGCAACATGCAACCACATTTGATAGCGCGAAGTAAAGCAAGCACCTGGGATGGTTGTGTGTGGCAATTGAGATCATCAATCGCAGAGCTACGCCATCGTCTCCAACTGCTGACACTGCACCCATTAGAGCGCTGAAACGCTTAGTGCTTATCTTCGAATTACACTGGAGCGACTTCTGTCTTTTCTTTTCTGCATTCATCAACACCGCGTCAGAGTCTGAAATACCCATGCATAAAAAAACAATAGTGTGAGTATGGGTGAAGTGTGTGCACAATTAGTACAGTGTAAATGTAGCAGATAGCAGGTCGGTGAGAAATAAATGACGGGAGACATATGATAGCTCTATAACATGCATGACACACTAAATTACTACATGATTCTATGAAAATAACAGTCGACTGAAAACAAATAGGTCAGTCCATTTTTTGCACCGTCCGATGTACAAAGAACGGGCAGATCACCTTCATCTACCTTCAGCCAGTCAGTGTTGACAATCTTCCTCGAAATGCCAGTGACCACCGGCGCAGTATTACTCTCCTGCCTGCGGCCTCCCCTCGACCTCACCGCACCGCCGTGCTTGGCACCGCCCCCCGGCCATCCATTCAAGCCCCACCGACCTCTAGATCGGGCGCAAGTAGCTCCTGCGCCCCACACCCCTATGATAGACACCGAGGCGCCGCTTCCCCAGGGAACAGGCAGACTAGGTGCTCTGCGCGCCTAAGCGGGTGCTGCTTCTTTTAATTGCGGTTCGATTGAACCTGAATTGAAATCCAGGCGGGCTACTAACCTCTAGCAAAGGTGAAATAGTAAAGGGAGGAAAACTTGTGCTTTTCGTATCACGAAGAAGATGCAGTAAGAAGCGCTCAACTAGTTTCTTTCGTGGGATGAATACGGTGTGAGCAGAGACGTAAGATTTGCACGAATTAAGGAAGAGGAGTACCTCTTTCTGCTGGCAGTGCTGTGTCCTCCATCTATTTTTCCAACGATCTTCTTGTGGTTCATTGCAAAAGAGAAGTTTTGGAGGACGGTGGAGCCTTGGACGAACCCATGGCCAAGTTGTTGAGTGTGCTGCGGTAGCTGTTTGTCGGCGGTGGGGAACCAGATCCAAGGCGGCGAACGACGACATAGTGGGAACAGCTCCGGTGCGGTGGACGGTTGCGACAGTGGAGCGGCAGCAGTGAGGCGCAGGACGGCGTGGTCGGAGTGGTTGTGGTACGGCGCACGTCGGTGTCGGGGCCGTCGAGGCAGCTCTGCCTCGGCTTCAGCTGCTAAGTCCTTGAGGGTGTTGCGGTTGCGGTTTCGTTGGACGACGACGTCGGGGTACCGGCTCCGGCATGATGGAGGATGGCGGCAGTGGATTGGCCACTATGGGGTGGAGGACGGAGGAGGCTGGGGTTTCGTGGCTGGTGGAGAGGTGATACGTCTCCAACGTATCTACTTTTTGAAACACTTTTTCCCTTGTTTTGGACTCTAACTTGTATGATTTGAATGAAACTAACTCGGACTGACGCTGTTTTCAGCAGAACTGCCATGATGTTTGTCGGTGTCAAAACCGGCGGATCGCGGGTAGGGGGTCCCGAACTGTGCATCTAGGCGGATGGTAACAGGAGACAAGGGACATGGTTTTACCCAGGTTCGGGCCCTCTCGATGGAGGTAAACCCCTACTCCTGCTTGATTAATATTGATGATATGGGTAGTACAAGAGTGGATCTACCACGAGATCAGAGAGGCTAAACCCTAGAAGCTAGCCTATGGTATGATTGTTGTTCGTCCTACGGAATAAAACCCTCCGGTTTATATAGACATCGGATAGGGTTAGGGTTACACAGAGTCGGTTACAATGGTAGGAGATCTACATATCCGTATCGCCAAGCTTGCCTTCCACGCCAAGGAAAGTCCCATCCGGACACGGGACAAAGTCTTCAATCTTGTATCTTCATAGTCCAGGAGTCCGGCCGACGGTTATAGTTTGGCTATCCGGACACTCCCTAATCCAGGATTCCCTCAGTAGCCCCTGAACCAGGCTTCAATGACGACGAGTCCGGCGCGCATATTGTCTTCGGCATTGCAAGGCGGGTTCCTCCTCCGAATACTTCACAGAAGATTTTGAACACAAGGATAGTGTCCGGCTCTGCAAAACAAGTTCCACATACTACCGTAGAGAGAATAACTTTTGCATAGATCTGCTGACGTACTCCGCGGCGTGACATCACACCACGGCCGGGCCTTTATAAGAATCGTTTTTACTGCTCCACCTCAGCGCGTTTAGCGAGGCAGTTTCCTTGGCACGTCTTATTAGAGCGGAGATCGTGCCCCCTTATTCCGGGATTCTCATCAATACGGACGTGGGTAACCCAACCGCGCCATTGATTACGGCGCTTGGGAGATAAGCGAGTTTTACCAGGCTGGCGGGGACGCATAGCTTCGTCCGTCCATATAAGGGGATAAGGATCCACCTTTTCACCTACGCCTTCTTCCTCCTTTGCTCATCCATTTCCGCGCACTCGAGCTCCAGCGCCCAAGTCCGCACATCCCACCTCAACCTTCTACAACTATGTCCGGAGCGGGAGGCAAGTGGATGGCCTCCTCCGTCACGGAGGGGCACATCAAAAAGCCGCGGAAGGCCGGATACTTGTCCAGCGACATCATGCACCGGCTACCTGACGAGGGGCAGCTCATTCCCACCCCCAGGCCCCATGTGAGGGTGGTGTTCCTCACCCACTTCCTCCGCGGACTAGGTTTTCCACTTCACCCATTTGTCCGGGGGCTCATGTTCTACTACGGCCTGGACTTCCATGATCTGGCCCTGAATTGTATCCTCAACATCTCGGTGTTCATCGTCGTGTACGAGGCCTTCCTCTACATCCAGCCCCACTTCGGCTTATGGCTGAAGACCTTCAATGTCAAGCCGAAGGTAGTGGGTGGCCGCCAAGCGGAGTGCGGAGGCACCATGGTTGGCAAGATGGACAAAGTCCTATGGCTCGAGGGCTCCTTTGTGGAGACCATAAAGGGGTGGAAATCGGGGAGGTTCTGCATCACCGAGCCGCGCGAATCTCAATGGACGGCGGCCCCCGAATTCCGATCTGGCTTCCCCACACGGCTCACATCATGGAAAGAGACGGGCCTAGCGTGGGGGGATTCGGACGAGCTGTCCGGACTCCAAACCTGCGTCCGAAACCTGGTGGACAAGAATCTCAGGCTTGTCAACGTAATCCAGGTGATGCTCATCCGCCGGATTCTCCCATGCCAACAACGGGCCTTCAAATTGTGGGAGTTCGATCCGGCGCAGCACCAAACCTTGAAAAGGCTCTTCGACACTACGTACGAAGATGCCTGGAAGGTGCTGTTAAAGGGCGCCGAAGCTCCCTCATCCTCTACCGAAGATCACGGATTCAGCTCGCAGCGTCAAGCCAGCGAGGTAAGTTATTTTACCCTTTATGGGACTCTTCTTTCATAGTTTGAGTTTATGCGGGATCTAAAACTCCCTAACCTTTGACAGGACTGGCTGAAGACATCCGGACAGATTAACTGTCCGGCCCCCCTGCCAGAAGTCCCAGCGGACGCCCGATTTACGGGGCTGCTGGCTCCGGCACCTCACGTGGTGCCGGAGAAGAAGGCCAAGACGAAGGCCACGGGAACTCGAAGGAGCTCCCGGCGCCAGGTGCTGTCGGACTCATGGTCTGACGGCTCTGAGGCGGAATCCTCCTCTGAGGAAAAGGAGGAGGAAAAAGAAGCCTCTCCCCCAGCGGGGGGAGAGAAGAAAAGGAAGGCCGCCCCGACTGGGGAGGCCGGAGGGTCCAAGAAAGGAAGGACCCTTCCTCCGGACTTCTCCACCAACGCCGACAACGACGAGGAGGAGTGGCCAACAAGGGCCAAGCCCCTGGCGAGATCGTAAGTGTCCGAACTCCGGAATAGTTCATGACTTTTTATTTGTCGCATAGTGTCTTCTAACGCTGAATATGACCATGTAGCCCGCCCAAGGATGAGCTTGCCGCTTCGTCGAGCGGCTTCCTGGGTTCGTCGGATGTGAATAGCACTTCGCTTCCGACCACCTCCTCTCCTTGTGTCGTCGATGACACCGCGGTGGAGTCCCAAAGGGGGCCCAGCCAGGAGGAGGTGGTCCTGGAGGCACCGCAAGGTGACCTCTCGGACTCTGGGCGCAAAGGGGGCGAGACCCCAAAGGGCTCTAAGTCAGGCCCTGTGCCGGACTCTGTACCGGAACCTTCAGTGGTTCCGAAGTCCGGCAAGCGGCCCCTTCGTAAGAAGGGCGAGACTGCGACGCCGGTGACCTCCGTCCATCCGGAGGCACCGGATAGCTTGCTGGAGGCGCTTAACGGCGCCTCCATCAACGAGGAGCACCGCACTGTTATGAGTGTGGTGATCCAGAAAGTTCAGTCCGCCAAGAGCGGGCTGACTGAAGCCTGTACCAGCCTTCTAACAGGCTTTGAGGTAAGTTTAGAATATGTAAAAATATTACCGCATAGACCGTAGCCCCTGATGCTTAGTTCGGTGTTCGGAAAGAAAAGCCGGACTGAGGATCTAAAAAGATATACGCAGGAGTCTAACATAAGTATGTAAATATGGGAATGCAGGCTGCGCTGCTGACCTCTGCCGCACTGACTGCGGAGGTCAATGCATTGAAACAGAGCCTCGAGCGGTCCAAGAACGAGCTCGGCCTTGCCAAGAAGCAGCTCGAGGACAAGGAAGGTAAGTAATACCTTATTAAAGAATACCTTATAGAAAGGATTTGGTTGCAAAAATGACAGGACTAACGTGGGTATTGTAGGGGCCACGAACGAGGTGGCGACCCTGAAGGAAGCGGTGTCCGCGGCCGAAAGCAAAGCGGCCGCGGAGCGCACCGAGTGAGAGAAGAAGGAGGCGCGGGTGGCGGAGGTGCGGCAAGAGCTCCAGGCTGTCGTGGAAAAACACGAGAGTTTGGAGCGTGACTCGAAGACTCGAGAGTCCGAGCTCGCCTCGGCTATTGAGAGTGCCAAAGCCGCTAAGGTCGAAGCCCAAAAAGCCCTCCAAGAAATTGAAGCATTAAAGAAGATAGCGGCGGGTAAGGCATTCTTTATGCAAAGCAAGCATGTGAAAGTGAATTACCTATTACTTACCCGAATCCGGAGCTCTCCAGGAGCATTCGCAGATCTGCTCCGTAGTGTGTCTGATGCTGCCGCGTTCTACCGCGCCAAGGAGGGGAGCTCGACGGAAAAGGTGTTCTGGTCTCAGTATGCTGAGGCCGGACATCCGGTGCCCCTGAGCGACCAGCTGAAGCAGCTGGTCGAGCTCCACAAGGTCGCCGAACAGGCCATGTAGTGCCTCATAATTTGGTTGTGGCCATTGGAAGCCATGCCTGGGAGCTACTTCAGGCTAGTGCGGCGGCTGGTGGACGCCTGTCCATGGATTGAAGTCATCAAGCGCTCCGTCTGCATTGAAGGTGCCCGTCGGGCCCTTGCCCGTGCTAAAGTGCACTGGGGCAAGCTGGATGCGGAGAAGCTTGTGACGGACGGGCCACCGAAGGGCAAGGAGCATCGCAAGCCCGAAATGTACTATGAGGGCATCATGAAGGGCGCCCGCCTTATAGCGGGTGAATGCTCCAAAGATGTAATTTTTGAATAGACTCGCATTTGTTATCCTGTACACTGAAAACTTGTTCATATGCGCTAAGCAACGCTTGTGAATTTAAAATATTACCTTATGTGCGGCCGTTTATCAAATTTGAGAGATGGCAAGTCGTTGGCTTCAGCCCCCATGCCACGAGTGCTGGGGTGTTCGGGATAAACTTGAGCGCTCTTGTTCCCATTCTTGGGTCCTTCGAGGGAGGCGCTCAACACAACGAACAAGGCAACCGGACTTATAGTGCTTGAACACTCTCACTTAGCCATAGAATTCTATAATTTTAAATTTCGGCGAAGCCCCTAGTATTCGGAAGACCGAGTTCGGGGCGCTATCCACGCCTTTGGCCGGACAATGCCGACTCCTCGCTCTAAGCGGCAAAGTCTTTAGGGACCCGAAAAAACCTCTCGAACAGCGACCGGCTCTCGCCCTATCATGACGGTCAGTTTTAGCTTTCTCCACTGAGGTGCTCAACCCAGCTCAACCGGGCACAATCAAGTGGTTCTCCCAGCTACCTTAGCCGATATAACGGAACGTAAGGTACCAAAACATGGGAGCCGGGCAAACCCAACTATTGACCCAAGACATGATTCGGAGCCGATGCATATAATGCTATAAGTTCGGGGTGCCGCACTTGTGAAAGTGTACGGACTTATCAAACCATGTTTTTGGGGTACTTAAGCCCCTGGTGTATTGGCCGTACCAAAGTGTACGGGTGCAACATGTCATGAATGAACATATATATAAATAAAGAAAGGAATGCAATAATAGGCAAAGGCTATGTATTGTTTATTCAAAAAGGTACTGCAGTGAAAGCAGAACGATTCAAATAGTGCAATAAGCAAGGGATGGGACTATTTAACATGTCCCCCTCCAGGGGTAAGCTGCGGGATGGTATGTAAAACAGGTATAATGCTCGTAGTAGAGACCACCTGGACACTCGACGTAGCTTTCTGCTTCCCTGGCTGTTGCATCGTGGGTTCGGCAATTCTAGAGCCGAACATGGCTTCTGGAAAACGGAGTCCTGAAAGTAAGAGAAAAGAAGAAAGAAAAATAATGACACCATCGGGAGCCCCTGGTGCGGTTTAGCTGCACTCTGGGCGTGCCGTGGTCGTGCCCCTCCCCTTATGCCCATGGTATCTCCAGAGCGTAGTTATGAACGTGTAGTACTGGCTTCGCAATTTCGCGAGGGCTGGGGTTGGGGCCGGATTGCTATGCGTGCTTGGATCGTGCCAGGCGATCTTGTTGTAGGTTACTTCGGGCGCGCTTGACGGTGTCCGGGCGTTTAATAGCCGGACTCGAGAATTGCTGTGAGAGGCTGCTTTGCACCTCCGCCACGAGTGCCGCCGTATGCTCCTCCGTTCGGAGAGAGCGTTCGGTGTTTCCATTAACCGTGATTACTGCTCGAGGGCCTGGCATCTTGAGCTCGAGGTATGCGTAGTGCGGCACCGCATTGAACTTTTCAAATGCGGTTCGTCCAAGCAAAGGCGTGATAGCCGCCATGAACGGGACTATGTCGAAGATTAACTCTTCGCTTCGGAAGTTATCCGGGGATCCGAAGACCACATCGAGTGTAACTGAGCATGTACAATTGGCCTCTACACCTGGTATGATGCCTTTAAAGGTCGTCTTTGTGGGTTTAATCCTTGAGGGGTCTATGCCCATTTTGCACACTGTATCGTGATAGAGTAGGTTCAGGCTGCTACCGCCGTCCATCAGGACTCTAGTGAGGTGAAATCCGTCAATGATTGGGTCAAGAACCAATGCAGCGAATCCACCGTGGCGGATGCTAGTGGGGTGGTCCTTCGATCAAAGGTGATCGGGCAGGAGGACCATGGGTTGAACTGGGCGGCTGGCTCCATCGCATATACGTCCCTTAGTGCACGCTTCCGCTCCCTTTTGGGTATGTGGGTTGCGTATATCATGTTCACCGTCCGCACTTGTGGGGGGAAGCCCTTCTGTCCTCTATTGTTCGGCGGCCGGGGCTCCTCGTCGTCGTCGCTATGGAGCCCCTTGTCATTGAGATCGGCGTTTAACTTGCCTGCCTGTTTGAAGACCCAACAATCCCTATTGGTGTGGTTGGCTGTTTTTTCGGGGGTGCCATGTATTTGGCACGAGCGATCGAGTATTCGGTCCAGATTGGACGGGCCCTGAGTATTTCTTTTGAACGGCTTCTTCCGCTGACCGGGTTTAGAGCCTCTGAATCCGGCATTGACTGCCGTATCTTCAGGATTATCGCCATTGATGCGGCGCTTGTGCTTGTTGCGACGCGACCTGCCATTGTTGTCCTTGGTATCCGAACTACCAGGGTTTTTGGTCAAGTTGTTGCTGCGAGCTAGCCAGCTGTCCTCTCCCGCGCAAAAGCGGGTCATGAGCGTTTTGAGGGCTGCCATGGATTTCAGCTTTTCCTGTCCTAGATGTCGGGCAAGCCACTCGTCGCGGATGTTATGTTCGAAGGCTGCAAGGGCCTCTGCATCAGGACAATCAACGATTTGATTTTTCTTTGTTAGGAACCGTGTCCAGAATTGTCTGGCCGATTCTTCTGGCTGCTGAATTATGTGGCTGAGGTCATCGGCGTCTGGTGGTCGCACATATGTGCCCTGGAAGTTATCAAGGAATGCGGCTTCCAGGTCCTCCCAACACCCAATTGATTCTGCTGGTAAGCTGTTAAGCCAATGCCGAGCTGGTCCTTTAAGCTTGAGTGGGAGGTATTTGATGGCGTGTAGATCATCCCCGCGGGCCATGTGGATATGGAGGAGGTAGTCCTCGACCCAAACCGCACGATCTGTTGTGCCATCGTATGATTCAGTGTTTACGGGTTTGAAACCCTCGGGGATTTAATGATCCATCACTTCGTCTGTGAAGCATAGTGGGTGTGCGGCACCTCTGTATTGAGCTATATCACGACGTGGCTCGAATGAGCTTTGTCTACTATGTTCGGCCCGGCCGGAGTTGCTGTATCCGGCATGACGGTTATCATCACGTTTCGTGGGGCGCCCACGCGATCCGTAGATCGATCTTGTTTGCCTTGCCTTGTCCTCCAATATGTCTCGTAGGTCTGGCGTGTTTCCCCGTGTCTTGGTACTTTTCGAGCGACGCCAGGGTGCGGTTTGAATGGAGGGCCTAGAGGCCTCTCTGTCGCGGCCACGGGGTGGCCGGTCGGCCGCATCATGCGCTGGTGATGTAGGTTTGGGTGCTTCCTCCTCTAATTGGGTTAGCAGCCTGCGTTTTGGGTATCTCTTGGAGGGGCGTTCGAGTTCATACTCTTCGGCTGCAAGGACTTCAGTCCATCTGTCAGCTAGCAAGTCTTGGTCAGCTCTAAGCTGCTGCTGCTTTTTCTTGAGGCTGCTTTCCGTGGCCATAAGCCTGTGTTTGAAACGCTCTGTTGGCGGGATCCTCGTGCACGACAAATTAAATCGTCGAGTCTTGCCTCATCTTCGGAGGGAGGCATATAATTATCGTCCTCCACCTCCCTGTCTGCCGCTCTATCATGAGGGCCGGCTTCTCCCTCCTCCTGTGCTGAATCCTGCTGGAGGGGGTTGTCTTCGGCACTGTCCGGGGTGTTATTATCTCCCGTGCCGGAATCACCGTTTTTGTTGTGGCGGGATTTAGAGCGGCGCCGCTGATGCCGGCGCTTGGGCTGTTTCTTGGAGGGGTCATCCTCCGTTGTTCCATCGTCGTTCCCATCTTTTGGGATGTCCACCATGTATATGTTGTATGACGAGGTGGCCCTCCAGTGCCATGGGGGCGCTGGTTCTTGGTCGTCTCCAGCATTGTCGCCCATACCGTCGATGTCTTCGGAGTCGAAGTCGAGCATGTCGGTTAAATCATCGACAGTGGCTACAAAGTGGGTGGTGGGTGGGCTTTGAATTTCTTCGTCGTCCACATCCCAACCTTCCTGACCATAGTCCGGCCAGGGCTCTCCTGATAAAGAGAGAGACTTTAGTGAATTTAGGATGTCGCCAAAGGGCGAGTGCTGAAAGATGTCCGCGGCAGTGAACTCCATAACCGGCGCCCAATCGGATTCGATTGGCTCGGGTGCGGGATGTTCGGAGTCCGGAGAGGAGTCTGGCACCTTGGAGTCATGGTCTTCGCAAAGGACAGGGATGGAGTTTGGCTCAATCGCCGTAGAGATCGTAGCCCCCGAGGCGGTGTCCAACCACTCGTCCTCGATCGGCGGAGTCGGCTCCGAACTAAGGGTCGGAGGGGACGCTGGTGCAGCCTCCAGGGCACTGTTCGGAGGCACAGCTAGATCGTGCCCAGCGAGACAGTGCGGCGCGCTTGGCTGTGGCTCGAATTCGTCGAAGATCAAGTCTTCGCGGATGTCGGCCGTGTAGTTCAAACTCCCAAATCTGACCTGATGGCCAGGGGCGTAGCTTTCGATCTGCTCCAGATGGCCAAGTGAATTGGCCCGCAGTGCAAAGCCGCCGAACAGGAAGATCTGTCCGGGGAGAAAAGTTTCACCTTGGACCGCGTCGTTGTTAACGATCGAAGGAGCCATCGGGCCTAAGGATGACGACACAGAGGAACTATCAATGAAAGCACCAATGTCGGTGTCAAAATCGGCGGATCTTGGGTAGGGGGTCCCGAACTGTGCGTCTAGGCGGATGGTAATAGGAGTCAAGGGACACGATGTTTTTACCCAGGTTCGGGCCCTATCGATGGAGGTAAAACCCTACTCCTGCTTTATTAATATTGATGATATAGGTAGTACAAGAGTGGTTCTACCACGAGACCAGAGAGGATAAACCCTAGAACCTAGCCTATGGTATGATTGTTGGTCGTCCTACGGACTAAAACCCTCCGGTTTATATAGAAAACGGATAGGGATAGGGTTACACAGAGTCGGTTACAATGTTAGGAGATCTACATATCCGTATCGCCAACCTTACCTTCCACGCCAAGGAAAGTCCCATCCGTACACGGGACGAAGACTTCAATCTTGTATCTTCATAGTCCAGGAGTCCGGCCAACGGTGATAGTTCGGCTATCCGGACACCCCCTAATCCAGGACTCCCTCAATGTTGTTTTATGTGTAGAAAAGAAAAGTTCTCGGAATGTCCTGAAAATCCACAGAGGCACTTTCTGGAATTAATAAGAATTTCTAGGTGAAAGAAATACACCAGGGGGCCCAGGCCCTGTCCACGAGACAGGGGGGCGCCCCCCCTATAGGGCGCGCCCCCCCTATCTCATGGGCCCTCTGGACCTCCACCGACCTCAACTCCAACTCCATATATTCCGTCTCACGGAGAAAAAAATTAGGGAGAAAGTTTCATCGCGTTTTATGACATGAAGCCACCGCCAACCCCTAATCTCTCTTGGGAGGGCTGATCTGGAGTCCATTCGGGGCTCCGGAGAGGGGGATTCGTCGCCGTCGTCATCATCAACCATCCTCCATCACCAATTTCATGATGCTCAAAGCCGTGCGTGAGTAATTCCATCGTAGGCTTGCTGGACGGTGATGGGTTGGATGAGATTTACCATGTAATCAAGTTAGTTTTGTTAGGGTTTGATCCCTAGTATCCACTATGTTCGAGATTGATGTTGCTATGACTTTGCTATGCTTAATGCTTGTCACTAGGGCCCGAGTGCCATGATTTCAGATCTGAACCTATTACGTTTTCATGAATATATTTGTGTTCTTGATCCTATCTTGCAAGTCTATAGTCACCTATTATGTGTTATGATCTGACAACCCCGAAGTGACAATAATCGGGATACTTCTCGGTGATGACCGTAGTTTGAGGAGTTCATGTAGTCACTATGTGTTAATGCTTTGGTCCGATTCTCTATTAAAAGGAGGCCTTAATATCCCTTAGTTTCTGCTAGGACCCCGCTGCCACGGGAGGGTAGGACAAAAGATGTCATGCATGTTCTTTTCCATAAGCACGTATGACTATTTACGGAATACATGCCTACATTACATTGATGAATTGGAGCTAGTTCTGTATCACCCTATGTTATAGCTATTACATGAGGAATCACATCCGGCATAATTATCCATCACTGATCCATTGCCTACGAGCTTTTCACATATTGTTCTTCGCTTATTTACTTTTCCGTTGCTGCTGTTACAACTACTACAAAAACCCAAAAACATTTATCTTTACTTTTGCTACTGTTACCATTATTATCATTCTACTTTGCTACTAAACACCTTGCTTCAGATACTAAGTTATCCAGGTGTGGTTGAATTGACAACTCAACTGCTAATACTCAAGAATATTCTTAGGCTCCCCTTGTGTCAAATCAATAAATTTGGGTTGTAGTTCACCCTCGAAAGCTGTTGCGATCCCCTACACTTGTGGGTTATCAAGACTAATTTGTGGTGCCGTTGCCGGGGAGCATAGCTCTATTCTCTGAGTCACTTGGGATTTATATCTGTTGATCACTATGAAGAACTTGAAAGACGCTAAAACCAAGATTTTGCCCTCAACTACGAGAGGAGGTAAGGAGCTGCCATGAAGCTCTGCACTAGATTCTCCTTCCGTTATTAGTAGGCTTGTGACACCTAAACCTGCTACTGCTATGAATTCTGATATGTCGCATGTTATTGATGATGCCACTTCTGCTATGCATGATGAAACTACTTCTGTGCGTGATACTACTTTGCCATTAGGTGAATTTCTTGATGATCAACTTGCTAGAGTTAGGGGGAATGAAAATATTGAAGATGCTATTATTTATGATAGTGATGATGAAGGTTCTCCCAATGATTATGTATAGCCTGTTGTTCCTAAGGGTTATGTTATGAATGAAGAAGCTGCTAGGGAAATCCTAAGGGTTATGTCATGTTAAGAAATTATTAGCTAAACGGAAGCAGTAGTCTCTTAATGCTAGAATGAAACCTGACCCTGCTTTTGCTACTTCACCTATTTGTGTTACTAATAAGGATTATGAATTCTCTGTTGATCCTGAGATTATTACTTTAGTTGAATCTGACACTTTTTATGACCTTGAATATGAAACTGTTGTGGCACATCTTACCAAGTTGAATGATATAGCTACCCTGTTTACTCATGATGAGAAGTCTCACTATTTTTATATCCTTAAGATATTTCCGTTCTCATTAAAGGGTGATGCTAAGACTTGGTATAATTCTCTTGCTCCTGGTTGTGTGCGTAGTCCCCAGGATATGATTTATTACTTCTCTGCTAAATATTTCCCTGCTCATAAGAAACAAGCTGCCTTCTTTGAAATATATAATTTTGTGCAAATCAAAGAAGAGAGTCTCCCACAAGCTTGGGGAGGCTTCTCCGGTTACTTAATGCTTTGCCTGATCATCCTC
The DNA here is from genome assembly GCA_021605145.1 of Aegilops bicornis. Lineage (NCBI taxonomy): Eukaryota > Viridiplantae > Streptophyta > Magnoliopsida > Poales > Poaceae > Aegilops > Aegilops bicornis. Next base: position 30,433,504 of record CM038670.1, read on the forward strand.
TTAAGAAAAATGAAATACTTGATATCTTTTATAATGGACTAACCGATGCTTCCAAGGACTACTTGGATAGTTGTGCTGATTGTGTTTTTAGGGAAAGAACAGTCGACGAAGCTGAAATATTATTGAATAAAATGTTGACTAATGAAAATAATTGGACTCTTCCTGAGCCAATTCCTTAAGCAATTCCTGAACCAATTGAGCCAATTCCTGAGCCTATTCCTAAACCCACTCCGAAGAAGAGAGGTGTTTTATTTCTCAGTCCTGAAGATATGCTAGAGGCAAAGAAATCAATGAAAGAAAAAGGTATTAAAGCTGAAGATGTTAAGAATTTACCACCTATTGAAGAAATACATGGTCTTAATATACCGCCTGTTGAAGAACCACATTGTCTTGATAACCCGACACATGTAGTAAAGGTAAATTTTCTCTATAGATATGATAAAGTTGAAATCCCCTCTACTAAATTTCATAGCCCATGCTTAGATGAATTTCATGACTTTATGGCTAGACAAGAAAGTTTTAATGCTTATGTTGGTAGAGAATTAAAGAATAATGCTTTCGAGATAGGACGTGTAAGTGATAATCTGGCTAGAGTTAAAGATGAACTTCACCTCGTTAGCAAATATGCTTCCATGGTTGCTACTCAAGCTGAGCAAGTTCTTAAAGCTCAAAATGATTTTCTTGATGAATTAAATAATAAAAATGACTTTGATGTTAGAGTGGCTACTAGAACTGGTAGAATGACTCAGGAACCTTTGTATCCTGAAGGCCACCCTAAGAGAATCGAGCAAGATTCTCAAAGAAACAATTTAGAGGCACCTAGTTCTTCCAAAAAGAAGAAAAAGAAAAATGATAGGACTTTGCATGCTTCTAGTGATCCTGCTGTAGACACACCTGAGAATCCCAATGATATTTCCATCTCTGATGCTGAAACACAATCAGGTGATGAACATGAACCTAGTGATAATGTTAATAATAATGTTCATGTTGATGCTCAACCTAGCAAAAACAACGATGTAGAGATTGAACCCGCTGTTGGTCTTGATAACCCACAATCAAGGAATCAACGTTATGATAAGAGAGATTTTGTTGCTAGGAAGCACGGTAAAGAAAGAGAACCATGGGTTCAGAAACCCAAGCCCTTTCCTCCTAAACCATCCAAGTCAAAGGATGATGAGGATTTTGAGCGCTTAACTGATATGCTGAAAGCAAATCCTTATGCTAAGTATATGAAGGATATCATTACAAATGAAAGAAACATACTAGAAGCTGAAATTTCCACCATGCTTGCTAATTACACTTTTAAGGGTGGAATACCAAAGAAACTTGGAGATCTGGGGGTACCTACTATATCATGCTCCATTAAAAGAAATTACGTTAGAACTGCTTTACGTTAGAAAGGAAACAATCTCAGGTTCATAGCATCAATTCTATTGAAAAGTTCCAACTATTATTTTTGGAGGTTTTGAATTTCCTCTCCTTATTGTCAAGAAAAAGTATGATATTCTTATTGTTGGGGATTTTCATATCCCCGTTGAGGTAACTTAGTGTCATTCGAAATTTCTCCAGTTTCGTGCTATTCGGAATGAGTTTGTTAACAAGACTTGATCAACCTTGTTAGTGGGTTCATTTTGATGATCATGAGATGGATGAAACTAGAAGGCACAACCTTCTGTACTCTCTTTTTATTTTCTGTTGTTTGGATTAAATAAAGCAAAAAATAGTATTATCCGTCTGTTTTCTGAATTATTCGTGCATTAAGAAATAGTCTGAAAAAATGCTCCAAATGCCCTGCAAATTTAGTATGATTTTTTCTGGATTATTTGAGGATTTTAGGCACTGAAAACACTCCAGGAGGGTCAAGCACCAGGCCACGAGAGTGGAGGGCGCCCCCCCATAGGGCGTGCCCCCTGTATCGTGGGCCCCTGGTGGCTCCCCTTCACTTATGCCAGCACCCACACACTTCATCTTCTACCAAAAAAAATCCCCATCCAGCTCAAGCACGAGTTCTAGCTCGTTTTGCTGCGATTTTCGATCTCTTAGCTCAAAGCTCCATTCACAAAACTGCTTTGGGAGATTGTTGCTTGGTATGTGACTCCTCCATTGGTCCAATTAGTTTTTGTTCTAGTGCTTTATTCATTGCAAATTTTTGCTGCATAGGTGACCATGTTCCCCCTGGTGGCTCCCCTGTAGGGCGCGCTCCCCTATCTCATGGGCCCCCTGGACCTCCACCGACCTCAACTCCAACTCCATATATTCCGTCTCGCGGACAAAAAAATCAAGGAGAAAATTTCATCGCGTTTTACGACACGGAGCCGCCGCAAATCCCTAATCTCTCTCGGGAGGGCTGATCTGGAGTCCGTTCGGGGCTCCAGAGAGGGGGATTCGTCGCCGTCGTCATCATCAACCATTCTCCATCACCAATTTCATGATGCTCACCGCCGTGCGTGAGTAGTTCAATTGTAGGCTTGCTGGACGGTGATGGGTTGGATGAGATTTACCATGTAATCAAGTTAGTTTTGTTAGGGTTTGATCCCTAGTATCCACTATGTTATGAGATTGATGTTGCTATGACTTTGCTATGCTTAATGCTTGTCACTAGGGCCCGAGTGCCATGATTTCAGATCTGAACCTATGTTTTCATGAATATATGTGTGTTCTTGATCCTATCTTGCAAGTCTATAGTCACCTATTATGTGTTATGATCCGACAACCCCGAAGTGACAATAATCGGGATACTTCTCGGTGATGACCGTAGTTTGAGTAGTTCATGAATTCACTATGTGTTCATGCTTTGGTCCGGTTCTCTATTAAAAGGAGGCCTTAATATCCCTTAGTTTTCGCTAGGACCCTGCTGCCACGGGAGGGTAGGACAAAAGATGTCATGCAAGTTATTTTCCATAAGCATGTATGACTATTTACGGAATACAGTCCTACATTACATTGCTGAATTGGAGATAGTTCTGTATCACCCTATGTTATAGCTATTACATGAGGAATCGCATCCGGCATAATTATCCATCACTGATCCATTGCCCACGAGCTTTTCACATATTTTTCTTCGCTTATTTACTTTTCCGTTGCTGCTGTTACAACTACTACAAAAACCTAAAAACATTTATCTTTACTTTTGCTACGGTTACCATTATTATCATTCTACTTTGCTACTAAATACCTTGCTGCAGATACTAAGTTATCCAGGTGTGGTTGAATTGACAACTCAACTTCTAATACTCAAGAATATTCTTTGGCTCCCCTTGTGTCGAATCAATAAATTTGGGTTGTACTTCACCCTTGAAACCTGTTGCGATCCCCTACACTTGTGGGTTATCAAGAGGGCGTTTTCGTGGCCAGGGAGGATGAATGGGGAAACGGAGGGAGGCGGGGAACTAAGGGGGAACAATGTTTCGGTTTGAGACGCGCCTGTTTTAAATTTGGGGAAAGTTACAAACTTTGCCCCCATCTAAAATTTCAGACATATTGCGGGTTGGGGGTAGGACAGTAATCTCAGGTGTCACAAATGTGGGTGGGATAGATTTCAGACGAGCGCATGGGTGTTTAGGCGCCCACGGTGTATGAATGCTTCTCGGAGGTGATTGAGACTGGCGTCTTGGTGAAGTTACAAACCTAGCCCGGTTTAGACCTTTGGACATCAGGCCGATAGGCTACACGGGCCAGAGTCAGGACAGTAATTTCCTACCACCAAACATTAGTCTCGCGCGGTTTCGGGTGACCATGGGCCTATTTGGCGCTTCGGTGTATATTTGGGAGCAGAAGCATTAACGTTTTCGGTTCTCTTGATTTGAACTTTCAGGATTTGTCAAACTTCACAAATCTTTACTCTTGAAAATCCTAAAGCTACGATTATTTTGGAATGGAGGGGGTACATTTGAATATTATATATTAAAAATATGCAACTTACCTCAGTTCATGCATGGTTCCAGATATAATCTCCTTGGTTGCAAAAAAAAAGTTAGATATGCGTATGAATATATATAGCATGTTCAAACTCATAACAAAGATTGATGCCCCCTTTTACATCTGATTTACAAATGCCATTATCTTGGGTTCAAGTAGATGAATGCACTTGCTATGAATTCCAATCTTCGAAACTCCCTTTATGTTGAATTCGACATGTATTCTATTTCATAGCTAGAAATTTGGAATGTACATTGCAAGTGACAAATGTATAAAGTGCTTCACACTAAAAACATGGAGTGCACTAATCAATGTTTATATATGAATTGTAAAAGCATCCATTGCCTGTATTTCAAACTGCTCTCACTCTATGGATCGATAATATGAAATAAACACATGCACATGCTAGAATTCAATAGAGTATGGGTGTCTGATAGACCGATTTTCGTCCATACGCAATTTGCAAAATTCATGATCTCTTCCAAAAATAATAATGCCATTTATATTTTAATTTAATGCGTAGAACCGCCTTTTACACGTAGATGCACTATGCCTCGGCCCGTTCTCACAAACGCGTTATATCTCTCTCTATCTAACGCATAAGTGCACACACTTTATATGCATCGGGATTTCTCTTTCACACATGCTCACAATCTCTCTCAGGTTGTCGGGGTGTCTCACGCACATGCTCTCTCTATTTCTCTCTCTCTCTCTTTCTGACTACTATGTACCACTCTTTTCACTAATCTCAGTTGGAAATCACTATTTCTCTCACATGCATATATACACACGCATGGTCTCTACTAGCCCTCTATACACACATATATGTGCCTACGTGTCTCCCGCACGCACATTATCTTTAGGCCTCTCTCGCACACATTGCCCCCCAGACACACCTCTCTCTTAGTAGTTGGCAGATATGATTCCATCATATCATTCGGTAGGATATCCCTGACTGTTAGGCTGGATGGTAATACGAGGCAAAGTTTTACCCTAGTTCGGACCCTTGCAGTTGAGGAAAAAGCCTACTCCTGGTACTGTATATTAGTGATAGGGGTGTGTACAAAGTACACATGAATACCAGGCATTGTGCGTGTGTGTATACTATCGACAAACTAGCCCCCAAGCTTCTATAACATACTAGGGCCTAGGGTTACAAATCATATATAGTAGGCTTATCACCAGTGGGGATAGAGTCCTCCGCGACTCTGGTAGCTTCGTGTTGTACGCCGAGTCCTCCACATGGGTCTTCGTATAACGCGTCTCGGTCCAACCTATATGTGGCGCAGGATGGAACCGACCCATGAGTCTTCATGTTGACCCACCACAACTAGAAATGATGTGCCCACCACACCACACACGCAATCGGCCACTAAGAAAATAAGCATATACAATAGTACAACGGTATCTAGCTCACGATACGTCTCCATATTTTGTTGATGACACTGACGGACTTTGCATTTGATGTGTGCTCCGTATTTTGTTGACGACACATATGGTCATTGTATTTGAAGCGAAAGCATGATATGGTCACTGGACTTCAGAATAAGCTGACCACGGTCACCACATACATTTTGTCGTGCTAACCAACATGTGGTTGGATGGTTAGGAGGACAGTGGTTTCTCGAGCCCACCAAGGTTAAAGTCCCAGTGCTCGCATTTATCTTGTGTTAATTTCAGTATTTTCCGGCGATGTGCGTTCAGTGGGAGGAGACGTTCCACTCGATTACGAGGCACCTATGGTGACTTCGTAAAATCTCAAGATCATATATACTGGCCCACTCTCTTGAAGGTGCTCATAGGGGTAGGGTCCGCATGTGTGTGCTTATAGCGGTGAGTGCTTGCGCGTATATATGAGGCCTTGCATCTGCACCGTGTTAAACAAATATATGTCATTATTATACGGTCACTAGCTCACCCATACAACTCCGTATTTTGTTGATGACACAATCAGTTGACCAGTCAAACGTTCCACGCGGCGCAACTAGTGTTGCACCATCCGGGCGCGTAACCGTGGGGCCCAGCGGTCAGCCTGTATATGAAAGAAAGAAATGGTAGTTTGAGTCTGTACTGTGTTAATAAAATAGGAGTACAGTTTAGGGTGATCATACGGTCGCTGGCTCACCATACAGCTCCGTAATTTGTTGACAACACGATCAATTGACTAGTCAAGCGGTCCACATTCAGCAGCGCACATTACCATAGGGCCCACCCGTCAGGGCGTATATGAAGGACAGAAATTGTAATAAATTAGTGGTCGGTGGGTATTCGAAGTCGTGAGACCTCTGGTTGGCAGTCACCGGCGGTTGGGGGCGTCGATTGGGCGGTGGGGTGGGGATTGCCGGAAAAAAAAGCTCGGGCGCTGGGGGCTAGAGGGATGGCTGGTGCGGCGGACTGGCGGTGGGGAGTGGTTTCGGGGAGGGCGGGGCAGCTTGGCGGCGCGGGCTGGCCACGGGCGGCGGGGGCCGGAGGTTTGGCCGGTGGTGGCTTGCGGCTCAAGCTGCGGAGTTTGATGATAAACTGGAGACCCTTGATTTCGTATCCAACAGCTGGAAAATCTAATGACTAGAGATGAAAAAGTCAGTCGACTGACATGTAGCATCACCCCGCATGTACACATGCACACACGCAAGACACGCACGCATGCAGCGTGCAACACTGATATGTACACATAACGTACACACGCACGCATGCAGGCGTGCAACACTGACACATACACATGCACTCACGAACACACACACGTACGCAGCCATGCATGCAACACTGAAACGTACCCTTGCAGGCACGCAACACTCGCACGCCTGCATGCACACAGCACACGACACAAGACACACGCTCAACCTATATGTGCATGCACCCTTTGTTAAGGACATGGATTGTTACGGGTATTAATCAATCTTATCTGTGATAAGCAGGACATTGATGTTTGCAGCAGTCTTTATGAATCACAACGTATCGAACGGGCTATCAACATAGTAGGCTTATCTACATGAAAAAGATGACGTCACACTCAATGAACAATCATCAGTTCATGAAATGCCCGCTTCTGACCACCCTGGCCCACCAAAGGTTCCTCTACTGTGCGCTGCCTGCATTGGGTCACTGACATGCAGGCCATGTACCCGAAGAGCCCACACGTCAGTGGAAGAACGGTGCGGTGTCCTTGGTCAGAGTCGAGGGCGCCACTCGCTGCACGCCCGGCTGAACACGCCTCCTTGCCGCATTCACACGCCTCCATGAAACCCGCCCGTGTGGAAGCCGAGAAACCCATTCTAGACACACGTCCGTTGACCGGGCCGGCATTAAACGCAACACCGGTCGAGCTCCTCCCGTCCGCCGTCTATTTAATCACCTATTTAAACGAGGAAAAACGCCGGCCAAGAATCGCACACCTCCGCCACTCCCCTATCTCCTCCTTCACCATTTTGTCCACTCTTACAATGGCTTACAAAGTGTAGTTATTCCGCATCCAAGCCGGCTGGGTAGCCTGCCGGATACGACCTATGCAGCTCGCTGATCCACCTCCCTCCCCTTGCTCGACGGAGCCAGTTGCCGCCCCAAACTGGCACACGGTTCAGCAACTCGCCGCTCCAGGACAACTCGACGAGGAGCGGTGCACGGGCGTTGTTGCTGCCGTCCACGCTGCCGCCTTGTACCGTGTCTCCCGTTTCTGTGGCCGGGACTCCCATGCCGGCGGCCGCGCCATGCAAGCAGTGACAGAAGCCGGGTGCGCGGAGAGCGACGAGTCGGTGGCCAGCACCTCCACGTCCGCCACCATCATCAAGGAGAAGTAGAACACGGGAGGCCGCCGCCGCTTGGGTCCCATGAAGGCCACCGCGGAGGCGAAGCCGGCGTACACAGCAGGTGTCTTGCTGATCCTTTTGTTGCGAGGACCTTCGTCGACCCCGCATGGCCTCCACGGAAGAGGGGATTGTTAGGATGAACTCGAGCCGGTGCCGGCCATGGCGAAGTAGTGGCCGGTGATGAACTCGAACCGGTGCCGGCCACGAACTCTTCGGCAACAGCCAATGATTTCAGATGGGCAGTGGGGAAGAGAGCCATCCTTTGTGCTGAAGCATATACCTCCGGGGCTCCCGACAGTCCGGTGATCATGCTGCCGGACATGAGGAACAGAAATCGATCGGCGGGCAACCATTTAGGCCAGGTATTGTATACCTGTGCTGTCCAGAACTAGCACCGCGTAGTTCATTTGAATGTTATGAAATCCGTCATGTTTGTATGAAAATCCAGTATTTTATATGATTTCCGTCGTTTTTATGTAAAATATCAGTTTGTCTACGTGTTTGCGTGAATTTCGTCCGGTTGGTTGAGTTGTTGTCATAATGTGTGCGGCTACGGTTGGATGGCGTAATTTGCAGGTAACCGGTTGGTCTGCGGGCGGCTCGGGCGGCGTTGTGGGACAAAAAACAAAGCTCGTGCGAGCTCGTCTCCAACGTGCGCGCTGGAGGATGCATGGGCACCCGAGCCATTCCTCGTTCATCGTTGGCAAAGGCACCGGTGGACAAAAGGGTCGCCAATATTTTGGCTACCCCGGGCAAGATCCAAACAACCCCTCCCAACAGATTCAAATCCCTCGTTCGCCGCGGAATTTTGCCATGTGTTGTTTTCATGGACTAGGAAGATGCTCGTGCATTGCATGCAACATCAAGATGCATTTTTTACAAACTCCTGCATGCATGCAAGGGATAATTAATGTCCTCCTTTGCTAGTATGACGAGGCAAACACCATTAATATTGCATCGATTAGTGTTAGTGGCCTTGTATATCTAAAAATTGTAATTTTGATAGTGGCCCCTTGTATATAAAAATGGAGGGAGAAAGATGAGAGATAAGGTGAGGAGGAGTGGGGCGTGGTGGTGACTGGTGGTCGGACTGGGCGGAGGCATGGAGATGGACGACGCATTATGTCCAGGTTTGTATCTCACACACACACACGTAGGTGGGGGACGTGCACGAAGAGAAGAGGTGCATGCACAGCGCACATACTTCCGTATCTTTCCCAACCACACCTGCACGGGTACATGGTGGAGCTCATTTCTGTACGAAAAGGCAGCCCACGTGATAATTTGACACTTGTACTGGTTGTCCACTTAGTGGAGGGAGGGTCATGTACCACGGGTGAACAAACAAATTGCGACTTGACGTGTTATGTTAAAAAAGAGGCAAACCATGTGGGGCCTACCTTAGAGGCAAGGCTCTATACACTGGAGTACTTTTGATGTGTCCCGTAAACTCGCAGAACGAGGAGAAGCTTGCTTAGTGCGCCGTCTCCCCCGCCCACAGGCGCGGTAGCTCGCAGGATAAGGTGAAGCTTGCTTACGAGTAGTAGTAGTAGTAGTATTGTACGCCTTACGCCCGCTCCCTCGCCCACGCGCGCGGTGGCTCGCGGGACGAGGAGAAAATTTTATTACTCCCTCTGTTTACTCTTCGTCCCTGATACGTACCTTGGTTAGAGAGATTATCATATTGTTTGGAATATATATGTCCTTTAGTACTCCCTCCATTTACTTATACAAGGCCACTATAAAAAAATACATTTTGCATCTATACAAGGCCACAAATAGTAATCGAGACAAAAGTTACTACTCCCTCCTTTCCAGCTATGGCTCAATTTCAAAATCTCTCCAACCAAGGTAGACGGTGAGTGGTCGAATTAATTTCATAGTTTGCACAAGTAATTAGTATGCTCGTTTTTCTCAAGAAGTTATGTTTACCGAGGCATTAATAAGAACGAATGCATGAATGACCACTAAGGCTACTCATAGTGGGGAGTATCATATACTAGTATCATGCATATGATACTAGTATATGATACTACCTCCATAGTGCATAGTAACATAAAGTAGTATCATAGATGACCATATTTATTGCCATGCATGACACAAAGTAGCATAGCATTTAATATGATACGGTATCTACCTATGTTACTCTAACCCTCTCTCTCTTCTTTAATTGCATGCCACATAAGCATGTTTGCTAGTCCCAAGTGCATGTTACCGGTTATGTCACCCCCACTATGGCTAGCCTAAATTTCCATGAACTTCTACATGCATTGGTGAGTTTCCTCTTGACACTGCTTGCATCGGGTGATCTAAAGCACCTCGAAATCCAACATGTAATGGTACTACTACTAGTAGTAGAATTGAGACTTATCAAACAGAAAAAAGGAATGTTTTTTAGATGAGGCCTATAAACCCTAGTGGGTACATACTCCGTAAAAACAGATTTTGCCAAAACTAAGTCGCTCCCTTTCATGAATTTTGTAGTATACTCCTTCGTCGACGCTCCCTTTCATGAATTATGTACTTCCTGTTGCCGACATGTGGGACATATAGCAACCGGGTCAACGTGTCAAGCACAAAATAACAGTGCAGAACATCAGGGGGGACGCACCCCAGTCGTACCGGCCCTGTAGTAGTAATGAACAATGAGACGTCAAATCATAATGCCGCACCTTCCCAGATGGACGAAGCAACTATTATTTCACACTTCGGTTCACCATCATATCAAACCACGTAGTATTGCTTTTGCCTCAAGAGGGACACACGCATCGCCTTGGTACATCATGACACGTGGGACCGCATGACAGGCCCTGCTCCCCCGCCGATCGCTCGGTAAAATCACCTCATTTTTACCATACTTCCTCCGTATCGGTTTACATGGCATGCACGCCATTCTAGGTTGAGAATTTGACTAGCTATATATGTGATGAACAATACTCTAGCCATTTAAAAAATGTATAATTTTGTGCAGTAGTAGTATCGATAGATTGCGCCATGGAGCGAAAATTGAAATTAAAAGGTGGTACATATAGAGAGCGCTTGTTGCCATATTATGCATATAGTACTATTAAAAAAGCTAGTACGTTCTTAATTTGGGTGCTAAATTCTATTAAAGAAATACTAGTAGTATGTACATACTGAGGAGTTAAAGTAACAAGAAGAAACATAACATAGTTATGTTGTGGCTCAGCACAACACACCCCTCAAATTAAACTAAGCACACCTGAAATTAAACTATGCAACTAATCCGGTAGACACTGCATTAGAACCACCATGACAAACGATACTGACACCTTACACACTCGGAGTCCTCGTCCACGTCCTCGACTTCATGCTTGTCCCTCTTCGTCTTGGCCGATACTTCTTTGCTTGAACCGCACACTTGGCTCTTGCTCTTCATCCAACCCTTGTAGATATTGGAACAAAGGTAGCCATCCATTGCAGCATGGTGGATGTAGTCTATATCTAGTACATTCCGCTGCCATGCATGACGATGAAACGTGTAATGAGGTTTCTCCAGTTTACCGTACGAAGGATGAACCACGGCTCCTGCCAGGGTCAACATTGAAGTCTGGCCACCGGAGGGCAGCAGCCAATTCTTATGGAGGTCGAAGGGGTTGCCTACAATGAGGCCTATCCAACCCAGGATTTCTTTGTCTTTCGTAAAGTCTACAGTAACGAATTTGACTAGGTTGCTCTCGAGGAAGTTCTTAAAATCTAGGCATTCCATGTCGGCATGGCATATGTGGTAGACCCAGCATAAGTCATGCATGCAAATCTGGATCACGGCGGGCTTCTTCCTCTCTTCGTCCTTTAGATCCTTCTCTCGTCCCAGGACTGTGGTGTACTCAACATCTAGCCCAGCGACTGCTACGTCTTGAGCATGCGTTGGTTTTCCTTGAAGAGGAAAGGGTGATGCAGCACAGTAGCGTAAGTATTTCCCTCAGTTTTGAGAACCAAGGTATCCAGTAGGAGGCTCCTCACAAGTCCCATGAACCTACACAAACGAACAAAGAACTCGCAACCAACGCGATGAAGGGGTTGTCAATCCCTTCACGACCACTTGCAAAAGTGAGATCTGATAGAGATAATATGATAATATAAATATATTTTTGGTATTTTATAATATAGATGCAGGAAATAAAGATGCAAATAAAAGTAGATTGGAAACTTATAGGATAAAAGATAGACCCGGGGGCCATAGGTTTCACTAGAGGCTTCTCTCAAGATAGCATAAGTATTACGGTGGGTGAAAAAATTAATGTCGAGCAATTGATAGAAAAGCGAATAATTATGAGATTATCTAGGCATGATCATGTATATAGGAATCACGTACGTACCAATTAGACCGACTCCTGCCTGCATCTACTACTATTACTCCACACATCGACCGCTATCCAAAGATGCATCTAGAGTATTAAGTTCATAAGAACAGAGTAACACATTAAGAAAGATGACATGATGTAGAGGGATAAACTCAAACAATATGATATAAACCCCATCTTTTTATCCTCGATGGCAACAATACAATATGTGTCTTGCAACCCTTTCTGTCACTTGGTAAGGAAACCGCAAGATTGAACCCAAAGCTAAGCACTTCTCCCATGGCAAGAAAGATCAATCTAGTAGGCCAAACCAAACTGATAATTCGAAGAGACTTGCAAAGATAACTCAATTATACATAAAAGAATTCAGAGAAGATTCAAATATTATTCATAGATAAACTTGATCATAAACCCACAATTCATCTGATCTCGACAAACACACCTCTAAAAGAGATTACATCAAAAAGATCTCCACAAGAGAGGGGGAGAACATATTATTGAGATCCAAAAAGAGAGAAGAAGCCATCTAGCTAATAATATGGACCTGAAGGTCTGTGGTAAACTACTCACAACTCATTGGAGGCGCTATGCTGTTGATGTAGAAGACCTCCATGGTGGATTCCCCTTCCGGCAGAACGCCGACGACGACTCCAAGATGGGACCTCGCGGATACAGAAGGATAAGGTGGTGGAAATATTTCTACGGTGGCTCCCTGGATGTTTTCACGGTATGTAGGATTATCTAGGAGGAAGAAGTACGTCGGTGGCCGCCCGAGGGGCCCATGAGACAGGGGGGCGCACCCTGTAGGGGTGGGCGTGCCCCCCACCCTCGTGGCTGCCTCGCCTGCTTCTTGACTTGCACTCCAAGTCCTCTGGAACACGTTCGTTCCAAAAATCAAGCTCCCGAAGGTTTCATTCCATTTGTACTCCGTTTGATATTCCTCTTCTTCGAAATACTGAAATAGGCAAACAAAACAGCAATACGGGCTGGGCCTCCGGTTAGTAGGTTAGTCCCAAAAATGATATAAATGTGTAAAATAAAGCCCATAGACATCCAAAACAGGTAATATAATAGCATGGAACAATCAAAAATTATAGATACGTTGGATACGTATCAAGCATCCCCAAGCTTAATTCATGCTCGTCCTCGAGTAGGTAAATGATAAAAACAGAATTTCTGATGTGGAATGCTACCTAGCATAATTCTCAATGTAATTTCTATTTATTGTGGCATGAATGTTCAGATCCAAGTGATTCGAATTAAAAGTTCATATTGATAAAACAAATAGTAATACTTCAAGCATACTAATAAAAGCAATCATGTCTTCTAAAAATAACATGGCTTAAGAAAGTTCATCCCTCCAAAATCATATAGTTAGGCTATGCTTCATTTTCGTCACACAAAGATGTTCCCAACTACTATACCCCCGATGACAAGCCAAGCAATTGTTTTGTACTTAAATTATCTCAAGCTCTTTTAACCTTCACGCAATACATGAGCCTGAGCCATGGACATAGCACTATGGGTGGAATAGAATAATGATTGGGGATTGTGTGGAGAAGACAAAAAAGGAGAAAGTCTCACATTGACGAGGATAATCAACGGGCTATGGAAATGCCCATCAATTGATGTCAACATGAGGAGTAGGGATTGCCATGCAACAGATGCACTAGAGCTATAAATGAATGAAAGCTCAATAAAAGAAAACCAGTGGGTGTGCATCCAACTTGCTTGCTCACGAAGACCTAGGGCATTTGAGGAAGCCCATCGTAGGAATATACAAGCCAAGTTCTATAATGGAAAATTCCCACTAGTATATGGAAGTGACAACCTATGAGACTCTCTACATGAAAACATGGTGCTACTTTGAAGCACAATATATGAGACTCACTACATGAAGAACAAGGTGCTACTTTCAAGCACAAGTGTGGAAAATGAGATAGTAGCATTGCCCCTTTATTTTTTTTCTTTTCTTTTTTTTCTTTATTTGAGCCTTTCTTTTTTTTCCTTTTTGGCCTCTTTTTTTTCTTTTTGGGAAATGCTCTAATAATGATGATCATCACACTTTTATTGATTACAACACACGAATTACAACTCGAAACTAGAACAAGATATGACCCTATATGAATGCCTCCGACGGTGTACCGGGATGGTGCAATGAATCAAGAGTGACATGTTTAAAAATTATGAATGGTGGCTTTGCCACAAATACGATGTCAACTACATGATCATGCAATGGCAATATGACAAAAGTAATGTATGTCATGATGATGATGAACGGAACGGTGGAAAGTTGCATGGCAATATATCTCGGAATGGCTATGGAAATGCCATAAATAGATAGGTATGGTGGCTGTTTTGAGGAAGATATAAGGAGGTTTATGTGTGATAGAGTGTATCATATCACGGGGTTTGGATGCACCAGCGAAGTTTGCACCAACTCTCAAGGTGAGAAAGGGCAATGCACGGTACCGAAGAGGCTAGCAATGATGGAAAGGTAAAAGTGCGTATAATCCATGGACTCAACATTAATCAAAAGAAATCATATACTTATTGCAAAAATTTAGAAGTCATCAAAAACCAAGCACTACGCGCATTATCCTAGGGGGATAGATTGGTAGGAAAAGACCATCGCTCGTCCCCGACCGCCACTCATAAGGATGCACAAGCCAGGTACACTTCATGCTTCAAATTTGTTACACAACTTTAACCATACATGCATGCTATAGGACTTGCTAACTTCAACACAAGCATTCTTTAAATTCATAATCACCCAACTAGCATGACTTTAATATCACTACCTCCCTATATCAAAACAATTATCAAGTATCAAGTTGATCATAGCATCCAATTCACTTCCTATGATAGTTTTTATTATACTCAATTTGGATGCTCATCATGCTAGGACCTATTTATAACCATAGCAAATACCATGCTGTTCCAAAAGACTCAAAATAATATAAGTGAAGCATGAGAGATCAACAATTTCTTCAAAATTAATCTACCACCGTGCTCTAAAAGATATAAGTGAAGCACTAGAGCAAAAACTAGCTAGCTCAAAAGATATAAGTGAAGCACATAGAGTATTCTAATAAATTTCAATCAAGTTGGCTTCTCCCAAAAGGTGTGTTACATAAAGGATGATTGTGGTAAACTAAAAAGCAAAGACTAATATAATACACGACGCTCCAAGCAAAACACATATCATGTAGCAAATAAAAATGTAGCTCCAAGTAAAGTTACCAATGAACGAAGACGAAAGAGGGGATGCCTTCCGGGGGCATCCCCAAGCTTAGGCTTTTGGCTATTCTTGAATATCTTTGGGTGCCTTTGGCATCCCCAAGCTTAGGCTTTTGCCACCCTTTATTCCATAGTCCATCAAATCTTTAGCCAAAACTTGAAAACTTCACAACACAAAACTCAACAGGAAATCTCATAAGCTCCATTAGAGAAAGAAAACAAAACCACCACATAAGGTACTGTAATGAACTCATTCTTTATTTATATTGGTGTTAAACCTACTGTATTCCAAGTTCTCTATGTTTCATAAACTATTTTCCTAGCCATAGATGCATCAAAATAAGCAAACAACACACGAAAAACAGAATCTGTCAAAAACAGAACAGTCTGTAGCAATCTGTAACTAACGCAAACTTCTGGAACTTTAAAAATCCTACAAAAATAGGACGTCCTAAAATTTTGTTTATTGAACATCAGCAAAAAGAATCAATGCAAAATCTCATTTCTGTGATTTATTGAATTTTTTCTCATGAGCGCAAAGTTTCTGTTTTTCAGCAGAATCAAATCAACTCATATCATAGGTTATCCTATAGTGAGATGACCCGATTTTCGGGATATAATTTCCATAAAATGGCCCTTGTGCTCACCAGCCCCAGGATTACTGTTAGCTGACGAGGCACCAACTTGATACAGAAATGCCAAGCAAAATACAAAATATGTGGTACAAGACCATTATAGCCTGGGAGTGCAACAAATGGTTTCTAGTGGTTGATTGCGGAAGCGGTTTGTGGATCATCAGTGTCCATGGAACTCCATTTCCCACAGGAACAGCTGACCAGGTTAACTCCTATCTTCGCGAGGCTGCAGTCTTCGTTGCTTAGGTTCCGGGGCGATCATCGCAACGCTCCTCTCCATGCAAGAAATTTGGGCAAGACAATAGCCAGGGACAAGCCAGTGAGTACTTTGAATGTACTCGCAAACATTATGAACATGGGTATAATATAGCAAACGATAATCATGCTCTGAAAACATTCTGTAATCACAACGTCAGTTATGAAAATAAAAATCCCCGATGCATGCAAGCAGGTCATTATATGCAACATGAATATGTAATGATGGAATAGTAATAAAATGCACCGATCGGATGTCTGATGCGACGTCTCGAAAGGATAGTAAATAATGAGCAGGCCTCAGTCGGGCGTCTTAGCGACACCACTTAAAGGGCTTATAAGGTAAATAAATAACAAGCTTGCCGCAGTCGGGCGTCTGAGCGACACCACATAAAGGGCTTATAAAGTAAATAAAATAAAAAGCATGTTACGATCGGGCGTCGAGCGACACCACATAAAGGGATTATAAAGTAAATAACTAACAAACATGCCACACTCGGGCGTCTGAGCGACGCCACATAAAGGGCTGATAAAGTAAATAAATAACAAGCATGCCACAGTCGGGCGTCTGAGCGACGCCACATAAAGGGCTTATAAAGTAAATAAATAACCAGCATGCCACAGTCGGGCGTCTGAGCGACGCCACATAAAGGGCTTATATAATAAATAGATAATCACCGTGAATATCCGGGAGGTAGAACCGTGCCAGGGATATTCACTACTTCAGAACAATATACTTGGTTAGTCCACAACAATGATAATCATAACCATCATATATCACAAGTCAAAATCCATATGTTCTGGTTTAACAGTTTTACCTCCGAAGAACCACACTAAGACCGACACTTGACCCATCCGAGACTGTAATCTTTAACCATGGACACGGCTATTCGAATAGGTTTAATCTCTGCAGAGGCTGTACTCTTTACCCACGAAAAACGGATTCCTTTAGTCCATCAGGACTAATTCCGTCTACCGCCTTTTGGTTGAAAACACACCTAACTTGCACACACCAGCTTAACTTACCGGTGTCTGGAATCACCCACGACGCCTGCCAAGCAAAACTCTAAGTGGGGAGGCTACAACCTCGACGTAGCATGGGATCACAAAATTTATACCACGCGCAAACTAGGGGAGCTACCCCTTCGGCTACAACTGAAACACCCATGCCCCCGGGTCAGATGGCATGCCAACCGGATGCCTCCGGTATCTTCCACCATGGCCTCTATGTGCTAGGAAAGGGGTTGACAACTTACTGAACCGTACCCCACGTATGGCAGGGACAAGTGGTAGTACGAAACAAGTATGGGGGTTACTGGAACAAGACTCGATCTATGGTCGACTCAGGAGGTTTAAGTATTCCCTGCATGATTAGCATAACGAATATATTTCATCCAACAGATAGAATCACCACTCATCATACCTCTCATGCCATGCCTGACAAAGATTTCTCGACGAGGAACTAGGGACAAGCTCAGGTGTACCCAAGACAGAGACTTTCCCGTCTTCCTTCCGGTAGGCACGAAAGGCATACGAGGATGATCATTATCACAAGCATGTCTATTTCCAACAAGGAAATTTTGAATAAGCATTTATGCAAACGATCACATCACCACATAAAATAACGAGTTCCACGTATTGAGGTGGTGCCATAATCGTGTCAAACCATGTATGCAAAATATAATGCCGGGGTTCAGAGTGCTTGCCTTCAAGGTGTGGAGAGTCAGGGTGCATTCCAAAACTTTGAAAGTTTTCTCCTCTCTCCAACAAATCCTATTTTTGGAAATATTTAAATTAACACATAGTTTGAAAACAGCACAAAAAAGTTGCTTGGAAAATTTTCAAATAAGTCTTAAAATAAACTAGACAATATTTGGGAGATGTAGGAAAAAAAATCAATTCATTTGGAGTTATATTTAAAAAGTTATAACCAGACAAAGATTTGGTCAAAATCTGTTTTTTTTAAGATAAAAGAAAACGCTTCAGACAGGAATATGTTGCGGAGCGGAGGAAACGTATTGGGGTGGTTTGCGCTTTCAGTAAAGGCACATGGCGGCAGGGTGGGTCGCTGAGAGTGGGTCCAGAGGGCCCACTGGTCAGGTTTGACTGCCCCCCCTTCCCTCTTCTTCCTGTGCCCGAACGGGAGGCGGGACTCCGTTGGTCGTCGCCGGCGATTGGCGGCACCTCTCAGGAAACGGAGGCCACCCGCGGGCTCAGGGGGTCGAGGCGGTCCCTCCGGTGGTCGGCATGGCCCCTGGGATGGATGGAGCTGCCGGCGGCGAGCTTCTCAGCGGGCGGTGGCCATCGGGCAAAGTGAGTTCTCGCCTTGTGACACCCTCGATTCAATCGTACACTAATAGTGCATGCAAATGTGTACGATCAAGATCAGGGACTCACAGGGAGATATCACAACACAACTCTAAAACATAAATAAGTCATAAAAGCATCATAATACAAGCCAGGGGCCTCGAGGGCTCGAATACAAGTGCTCGATCATAGACGAAGTCAGCCGGAAGCAACAATATCTGAGTCTGAGACATAAGTTAAACAAGTTTGCCTTAAGAAGGCTAGCACAAACTGGGATACAGATCGAAAGAGGCGCAGGCCTCCTGCCTGGGATCCTCCTAACTACTCCTGGTCGTCGTCAGCGGGCTGCACGTAGTAGTAGGCACCTTCGGGGTAGTAGTCGTCATCGACAGTGGCGTCTGGCTCCTGGGCTCCATCGTCTGGTCGCAGCAATCGAGTAGAGATAGGGGGAAAAGGGGGAACAAGGCAACCGTGAGTACTCATCCAAAGTACTGGCAAGCAAGGAGCTACACTACATATGCATGGATATATGTGTAAAGGGCCATATCAGTGGACTGAACTGCAGAATGCCAGAATAAGAGGGGGATAACTAATCTCGTCAAGACTACGCTTCTGGCAGCCTCCGTCTTGCAACATGTAGAAGAGAGCAGACTGAAGTCCTCCAAGTAGCATCGCATAGCATAATCCTATCCGGCGATCCCCTCCTCGTAACCCTAAGAGAGAGCGACCACCGGGTTGTATCTGACACTTGGAAGGGTGTGTTTTATTAAGTATCCGGTTCTAGTTGTCATAAGGTCAAGGTACAACTCCAAGTCGTCCTGTTACCAAAGATCACGGCTATTCGAATAGATTAACTTCCCTGCAGGGGTGCACCACATAACCCAACACGCTTGATCCCATTTGGCCGGACACACTTTTCTGGGTCATGCCCGGCCGCGGAAGATCAACACGTCGCAGCCCCACCTAGGCTCAATAGAGAGGTTAGCACGCCGTTCTAAACCTAAGCGCACAGGGGTCTGGGCCCATCGCCCTTAGCACACCTGCACGTTGCGTATGCGGCCGAAAGCAGGCCTAGCCTACAGGCGTTCTAGTCCAATCCGGCGCGCGCCACTCAGTCGCTGACGTCACGAAGTGCTTCGGCTGATACCACGACGTCGGGATACCCATAACTACTCCCGCGTAGATGGTTAGTGCGCATGCACCAAATGGCTGCACCGGATCAAATACCAAGATCTCGTTAAGCGTGTTAAGTATCCACGAACGCCGACCAGGGCCAGGCCCACCTCTCTCCTAGGTGGTCTCAACCTGCCCTGTCGCTCCGCCATAAAGTAATAGTCGGGGGCCGTCGGGAACCCAGGCCCACCTCTACCGGGATGGAGCCACCTGTCCTTTCAGCCCCCATCTCCGAACAGTATCACAGGTAATGTAACAGTGTAAAGTATATAGTATATGCCCGTGATCACCTTCCGAAGTGATCACAGCCCAAAGAGTATAGCATGGCGTATTTGACAAGAGTGTAGGGCCACTGATGGAACACTAGCATCCTATACTAAGCAGTAGGATAGCAGGTAAAGATATCAACAATAGTAGCAAGGACAGGCTATGCAGCAGTATAGGATTAACTGAAAGCAGTAACATGCTACACTACTCTAATGCAAGCAGTATAGAGAAGAATAGGCGATATCTGGTGATCAGGGGGGGGGGCCTTGCCTGGTTTCTCAAACAAGAAGGAGGGGTCGTCGGTGAC
This sequence comes from Aegilops bicornis, assembly GCA_021605145.1. Taxonomy (NCBI): domain Eukaryota; kingdom Viridiplantae; phylum Streptophyta; class Magnoliopsida; order Poales; family Poaceae; genus Aegilops; species Aegilops bicornis. The sequence goes on from CM038670.1 coordinate 30,453,734, forward strand.
GTAGTCGACCACATGGGCATCAGCATCGCCACGGGGTCTACCGAAGAGAAGAGGGGGGAAGAAACAATAAATACATAGCAAGCAAGTGCATAACAGGATAACAGGCAGAGCTAGACGTGTTCTAACGCGGTATGAGGTGATACCGGTGAAGGGGGGAAACATCCGGGAAAGTATCCCCGGTGTTCCATGTTTTCGGACAGATGAACCGGAGGGGAAAGTTGCGAGTTTGATATGTTAGGGGTGTGTGGCGGATGAACGGGCTGCATATCCGGGTCCTTCTCGTCGTACTGAGCAACTTTCATTTTGAAAATATTTTAATCCGAGTTACGGATTAAAAGATATGATTTTGTAAAGATTTTAATAATTTCTAGAATTTAATTAATTATTTAATTAATTCGAAAACGATTTAATGACATCAGCATGATGTCATGCTGACATCAGCAGCCAACAGAGTTGACTGGTCAACCTGACTAGTGGGTCCCACTGACACATTTTAATTAACAGATTAATTAAACTAATCATAATTAATTAGGGGGGTGGACCCCACTGTCATTGTTTGATTAATTAACTAACAGTTAATTAGGTTAATCTAATTGTGACCAATTAACTTAATTAATGCGTTAATTAATTAATTAATTTAATTATTATTTATTTATTTATTTATTTTTATTTTTTTAATTCTTTTTCTTTTTTTTATTAAACGTCCTGGGGGCAGGGCCCCACATGTCATAGGGCCATAGCCAAACGGGTGCGGGCGCTGGCGAAAACAGCGCGGAGCCCCGGGGTGGCAGTGGCCTCGGCCACCAGGGGGCTTGCATGCGTGGGCGCACAGAGGCCGGTCGGCGTCCACAGCTAGGAGCTCCGGCGGCGGTGGGCAAGGTTAGCCGAGCCGGGCGTGGCTAAAGGCGACGCCGGCGTGAGGCAGCAGGGTGCCGGCCTGCATTAGGGCGGATCCGAAAGCGCTGGCGGTGGGCGACGCCAGACGGCAGCAGCGGCTAACGGCGGACTAAGGAGGGAGGGGAAGCTCACATGGCCGGTAGGGAAAAGGGCAGTGGGCTCGGGGTGGAGTCGGGGAGGTCCGGTGAGGCAGAGTTGGGGAGGTGACAAACGACGATGTCGGGGGCGGCTCCGGGGTCGAGGTGACGGCTGACGGCGGCGAGCGCTGGCCCCGGGGATCGGCTCGGGTGCCGATCCAGATCCAGCGACGGGGGGCAGCTCCGACGAGGCAGCAACGGCGACGGCGTCGGAACCGCGGCGTCGAGGCGAGGAGGTTGACGGGGGCGTCCAGCAAGGCGACGCCGTGGAGGAGGACAAAGGTACGGCGGGGCGGCGTCGGGCAGCGATGCATCAGGGTCGGGCGACGGGGCGGCAGCGTCGGACGACGTGGAGGCGCGAGGGAAGGGAGCCGCAAGGAGGAGGCCAGGGGGCGGCGCTCGGAGCCAGCGGGCGGCGACTGCCCTCGGGCGCGGGCGCTCCGAGAGGAGGGGAGCGAGTAGCGAGGGGAGTGGGGGGTCGCGCGAGGAGAGGGGGGCGAGAAGGCAACGGCGACGGCGATCCGGGGCGGTGGCGTGGTCGCCCCGATCTCGATCCAGATTGGGGGAGTGAGGGAGAGTGGGGGGAGTGGGGATCGGGGAGTGGGTAGGTTAGGGTTTCGGTAGGTGGGTGGATAAGGGAGCAGGGGTGGGCTGGCCGGTTGGCCTTTGCCCGGTTGGGCCGGCCTGGTGGGCTGGCCGACCGGGCCGGCTGGGTCCAGGCCCAGTGGGGGAAGCGGGGGTTCTTTCCCTTTTCTTATTTGTATTTGCTATTTTTGCTTTCTTTTAGTTTCCTTTTGTTTTAGTTTTAGTAAATTACCAAAGTGGCACCTAAATAGATATTACAAATTATGCCACTGCCACAATAGTTTAATACTTATAACAATTTAGTTTTGAAAATGTTTATTATTTTTAAAGCATTTAAATAATTGTATTTGCCATTGTTTTATTCATTTTAGAGTATTTAAATATTTTTTAAAAGTGGGGTTTCTTCATCACAATTACCTTTGCATTATTTGGCACAACTCGAACATTTTAGTTTTAAAGTTTGAAAACTTTTGATGTTTGCCTTTAATTCAATTTTAAATTTGAATCGGTTTTGAGCTAACGCAAGATTATCGACAATAATCAAGGTGACGTGGCATCATTACCAGAGGGTTACTGTAGCTTGATTACCCGGGCGTCACAATTCTCCTCCACTACAAGAAATCTCGTTCCGAGATTTAAGAGGGGGACCAAGGGGAAAATTCTGGTTACGAAATTCTAACGGGTCTTCTCGGTCTTGGTTGCTCTTCTCGAAGAGGCTGAGCCATCATGTTGAAGTCTTCATTTCTCTGCTCCAGGTCATCATGATGGAGTCGTCATCCTTTCTCTGAAGTCTTCATCGATCGTACGAAGGACAAGGAGTAACTCCGGAGGAATGGACCTCTGCAAGGTTGGCTATCTAGTAGATAACCCATGGAAGGTGGCAGAAAGTTACTCTCGAGTAGGAACGTAAGAAAATATCGAGAGCATGGTAAGAAGGTACCATGATCTCAAGGAAGGTGGCTCGTGAATTAAATGTGAAGCCAAGTGTGAGGAAAAACCATTAGAAACAGGGTTGTACAGGAGAGTCAGGTTTCGATCCTCTGAAACTGTGGGTTATGGGCCCGCCATGTGGGTTAAAGGTAGGAAGGGCGGAGACGTCTTGCATGATCATGTAATCAAAGCATGTTAGAGGATAGCCTGTCAGTTATGTCGGCAACAATGTCGGTACCAAGGGCGAGGGACGAAGAGAACCATTTTCCTGCTCGTTGAACGAGACAGACCATTAGGCAAAGTTCTCGTCCATCGGTGGCTACCAGAATGTCATCAACAATAGTAACAGGGTCTTGCTGACAGAATTGTACACCGAGGTGTTTACATAAGCAGGAGAATATTTCTGCTTAGATCATATAGATCACAAGAAAGGTTAAACCAAACCATGGAAAGGAAAATGTGATTATCAGATTAAACAGAACAATGGGGAGGAAAATGTGTATACACACATATTTCAGGGGTATATCCTTTCCAAGGACAAGCGGGGCATGATATCCATGACAGGATAGAACGTAGAGAACCGTTGAGGTAAAGGGAGAGGAATTTCATGACGTTACCCATACAACGGTGTTGGGATAATTGATAAAGAGAATTTAGCATTGTGCTTCAAATGTTCTTGTTGATGAATGGAGTACCACAGACATGCTTCGAGATAGCATTGCATGGTCTTCAATCAAAGTTCAGACTTTGGAAACAAAAAGGGTCCACCAGGAAGAACTTATAGAATAAGTCTTACAATTTCCTCATGGAAGAAAGGATAGCCTGGCTGAAAAGGAAAGTATACAATAGGGCCTCCGGCCAGGTGTGCTAGGCACGACATCACCTTACCGGGTCACATAAAGACCATTGTTATAATTCTTGGAAATATGTTCCAACCATCATATCTGACCGAGATTCAGATCTGATTGGTGTCAGGATACCTCAAACTCACGACGCTCGAGGAGAAAAGGTGCGACACAAATTGACGAGATAACATCAAAGATTCTCGGGAAATGAACTATGGAATGATTTCTGTTAACAAGAGTTCATCATTAACCCAAGGAGAGGACAAGGAGGTGGCTGATGAACTCAGCGACAATTCATCAAGATTTCCGAAGGATGGATTTCCACAATTATGTGACCAAGAAGATAACATTTGTCTGATCAAAATGATATATTGATGTATGCTCGAGGAAAACATACACAATTTAACAATGGTTGAAAGGTGCACCCGAAATATGGGCTGGGTTGCACGGCCAACACTGGAATGGTGATTCAATAATAAATAGTCTAAGAATGAACGGCCGACCATTAACTTCAAAGCAATAGGGTTTCTAGAAGTTTTGAACTCGCGACCAAGGAATGAACGGATATGGCAAGAAGTATCACCTATATCAAGAATTCTTAAGAGGTGGTGAAATTCTCACGACATTCTTGACATAAAAAATTGTAATACTCCAAGGTAGAGCATAACATAAGTCGGATAGCAAGGAACTCAAGGTACAACGCAAATCTAGAACAAGTTTTGTGTTGCGGAAATGCAATAATGTTGTCGATGGTAGCCCAAATCATCGAGGGCAAGGGATGGCAATTCTCATCATGAATTTGATTAATATTCTGGAAGAGCTCAGAATGTTGATAATGATCACGACACATTTGTCGAGAGATTACCTGAAGATGTAATCGATCAGCGATGACATCAAGTCAAAGGAATGATGAAGCAAGAGGTTATTGGAACCATGGGTATGACACAAACTCAAACCGAGCTTGTTGTCCGAGGTGGAATGATAAGACAAGGAAATCAACGTAAGATTAGCTCAACGTAAAAAAATTGTGTACCGGGAAGAAGGACCAGGTAGCACAGTTAAGATTTAACACAACAATGATATAGCCGATCAGGCTAGGAATGACATGATCGGGTAAAAACTCGTAAGTAAAGAATATTAGTAAGAGTTGTTGAACTGTAATGCGGACTCGGTTCAGTTATCGGTGTATTTGAGTGTTTAAAAACTCGGAGCCCGTGAAAAATTGGAATCAGTGAGGATGTAGTACTTGATGAAGAACTCATAAGAGGTTATGCAGTTCTGTGATAATGTCGAGATACCAGAGGGTATTACTCGACGACAGATCAAAATAGAGGTTGGACTGGGTATTGCTTTGTAGAAGACAAGTGCTTAAACTTGTCTGAGAAATGGGATCAAAGAAGAAAACTATGGTCGAAAACCACGTTTGCAAAAGACCAAATCCAGATATAAGATGAAATTATATCAAGGGATAATTATTGTTACAAGAAGCTTCCATGACAAGATCTAGATCGGGTCCATGGGCATGAACACAAAGTTCAAGGTCGACTCCCACTTCTTCAATGCATAACCTTTCATTCACTTCCCGTCTTCAACGAAGTTGTGCGTTATAATTTTATCTGACATAACCCCAGTAGAGTATGACCCGTAGTAGTTTCCGGGTTCACACGTATTAGAGAAGGCATATGTCCAACCCATCGGGGCCTCTTAGGAACATATAACACAAACTTCAAGAGTAAGTAACACAAGCTCGATAGTAGAGCATGGTTGACAAAAGTAGAGGATACAACTTACCAAAGACAATATGTATCAAGTAGAGAACTCACAAGAATTTTGGTTGTGGAGGAAACTGTCGAATAATAACCCGGCAATGGTTATGGCAGTCCACAACGGGGCTGATGTGAGTATCGGTACTCAATCAGAGGAAGAAGGAATGCCAAGGCATCGGATTATAGAAACAACTGAGTAATTCAAAGCTTAATGCAAAGAAATTTTATGATTTCCAAATCAAGGGATCAGAAGAAATCGTTCTGATCGAAAATGAATAAGTTCAATAGACTTAGAAGCACAATCGATCAAGGCATTGATTGGTCAAGAACCAGCTCATGTTCGAAAGACGTCTGAGCCGGAAAGATAATTTATAAGGATCAACTGATGATTGCGTGCATTCACACACATGTTGAATCAACAGGATCAGAATGTCAATCACAAGGATTTAATGGTTATTGCTAGACAAATGGAATTGTCCAGACCGCAAGCAGACAAGTAATTGCAGAGCAATAGTTGGCAGAGGATTACCGGAAGATCGGTAACATCTTAATGTCTCTTGTGCATCATATGAACAACGGGGGAAGAACGGATACTCGGAAGTGCGAGGAATTATCCATAGGGGGTATTCATGAGGCAAGAACTGCATGGCAGTAAGCTCAAAGGATTCTCGGAACAACAGAGAGAATTTAGGGGTATCTTGTAATAACAAGATCAACTGGGAAGCATCGTATGAATGGCGAGTATACGTGGTTATCCACAGGGGTTTATCGATGGAAGGGAATTGCAAAAGCGACGCCATAAAGTCTCAAGAGAACATCGGAGAGTATCTTCGTATTCTTCTGGTGCAGCAGGGCGATCATCATCGTAATAAGGGCTCTCGGGAGAAAGTATTATCGAGAACCTAGAGTCCGAGTTAGTAAAATCGTTTAACCCGAATAGAAGAGATGTCAGAGTCCCAGAGTATAGGTCGAGGAATAAAAGATCCTAATACCACCCAATGGCGACACGTGCCGGTAAGACACACAACCATGTTAGTAAAAGTTTTTGCAACGTCTAGACTCGACTTCGGCCAAGGAGTTGGAAAGGGGGATTCCTACAGGCAGTCGGCTCTGATACCAACTTGTGACGCCCCCGATTCAATCGTACACTAATCATGCACACAAATGTGCACGATCAAGATCAGGGACTCACGGGAAGATATCACAACACAACTCTAAAACATAAATAAGTCATACAAGCATCATAATACAAGCCAGGGGCCTTGAGGACTCGAATACAAGTGCTCGATCATAAACGAGTCAGCGGAAGCAACAATATCTGAGTGCAGACATAAGTTAAACAAGTTTGCCTTAAGAAGGCTAGCACAAACTGGGATACAGATCGAAAGAGGCGCAGGCCTCCTGCCTGGGATCCTCCTAACTACTCCTGGTCGTCTTCAGCGGGCTGCACGTAGTAGTAGGCACCTCCGGTGTAGAAGTTGTAATCGACGGTGGCGTCTAGCTCCTGGGCTCCATCGTCTGGTCGCAGAAATCGAGTAGAGATAGGGGGAAAAGGGGGAACAAGGCAACCGTGAGTACTCATCCAAAGTACTCGCAAGCAAGGAGCTACACTACATATGCATGAATATATGTGTAAAGGGCCATATCAAGGACTGAATCGCAGAATGCCAAAATAAGAGGGGATATCTAATCCTGTCAAGACTACGCTCGCAGCCTCCGTCTTGCAACATGTAGAAGAGAGCAGCATCAAGTCCTCCAAAGTAGCATCGCATAGCATAATCCTACCCGCGATCCTCCTCGTAACCACGAGAGAGCGACCACCGGGTTGTATCTCGACACTTGGAAGGGTGTGTTTTATTAAGTATCCGGTTCTAGTTGTCATAAGGTCAAGGTACAACTCCAAGTTGTCCTCATCAAGATCACGGCTATTCAATAGATTAACTTCCTGCAGGGTGCACCACATAACCCAACACGCTTGATCCCATTTGGCCGGACACACTTTTCCGGGTCATGCCCGCCGCGGAAGATCAACACGCCGCAGCCCCACCTAGGCTCAACAGAGAGGTCAAGACGCCGGTCTAAACCTAAGCGCACAGGGTCTGCAGGCCCATCGCCTTAGCACACCTGCATGTTGCGTGACGCTGGCCGAAGGCAGACCTAGCCTACAGGCGTTCAGTCCAATCCGACGCGCCACTCGATCGGCCGACATCACGAAGTGCGCCGGCTGATACCACGACGTCGGGATACCCATAACTACTCCCGCGTAGATGGTTAGTGCGTATAGACCAAATGGCCAGACTCAGATCAAATACCAAGATCTCGTTAAGCGTGTTAAGTATCCGTGAACGCCGACCAGGGCCAGGCCCACCTCTCTCCTAGGTGGTCTCAACCTGCCCTGTCGCTCCGCCATAAAGTAACAGTCGGGGGCCGTCGGGAACCCAGGCCCACCTCTATCGGGATGGAGCCACCTGTCCTTTCAGCCCCCATCTCCGAACAGTATCACATGTAATGTAATAGTGTAAAGTATATAGTATATGCCCGTGATCACCTCCCGAAGTGATCACAGCCCAGTAGTATAGCATGGCAGACGGACAAGAGTGTAGGGCCACTGATGGAACCCTAGCATCCTATACTAAGCAGTAGGATAGCACATAAAGATATCAACAATAGTAGCAAGGACACGCTATGCAGCAGTATAGGATTAACTGAAAGCAGTAACATGCTACACTACTCTAATGCAAGCAGTATAGAGAAGAATAGGCGATATCTGGTGATCAAGGGGGGCTTGCCTGGTTGCTCAGACAAGAAGGAGGGGTCGTCGGTGACGTAGTCGACCACAGGGGCATCAGCATCGTCACGGGGTCTACCGAAGAGAAGAGGGGGAAGAAACAGTAAATACATAGCAAGCAAGTGCATAACAGGATAACAGGCAGAGCTAGACGTGTTCTAACGCGGTATGAGGTGATACCGGTGAAGGGGGGAAACATCCGGGAAAGTATCCCCGGTGTTCCGTGTTTTCGGACAGATGAACCGGAGGGGGAAAGTTGCGAGTTTGATATGTTAGGGGTGTGTGGCGGATGAACGAGCTGTGTATCCGGGTCCGTCTCGTCGTTCTAAGCAAGTTTCATGTTGAAAATATTTTAATCCGAGTTACGGATTAAAAGATATGATTTTGTAAAGATTTTAATAATTTCTGGAATTTAATTAATTCGAAAACGATTTTATGACATCAGCATGATGTCATGCTGACATCAGCAGCCAACAGAGTTGACTGGTCAACCTGACTAGTGGGTCCCACTGGTCAGTGACACGTTTTAATTAACAGATTAATTAAACTAATCATAATTAATTAGGGGGGTGGACCCCACTGTCATTGTTTGATTAATTAACTAACAGTTAATTAGGTTAATCTAATTGTGATCGATTATTTAATTATTTTTATTAAAAGAGGGCGGAGCCCCGGGGTGGCAGTGGCCTCGGCCACCAGGGGGCTTGCACGCGTGGGCGCACAGAGGCCGGTCGGCGTCCACAGCTAGGAGCTCCGGCGGCGGTGGTGGGCAAGGCTAAGCCGAGGCGTGGCTAAAGGCGACGCCGGCGGAGGGCAAGTGCTGGCCCAGACTAGGGCGGATCCGAGCGCGGGCGGTGGCTGGCGACGCTGCACGGCGAGCAGCGGCTAACGGCGGACTAAGGAGGGAGGGGAAGCTCACATGGCCGGTAGGGAAAAGGGCAGTGGGCTCGGGGTGGAGTCGAGGAGGTCCTGTGAGGCAGAGTTGGGGAGGCGACGAGCGACGATGTCGGGGGCGGCTCCGGGACGAGAGGACGGCTGACGGCGGCGAGCGCTGGCCCCGGCGAGGCAGCAACGGCGACGGCGTCGGAACCGCGGCGTCGAGGCGAGGAGGTTGACGGGGGCGTCCAGCAAGGCGACGCCGTGGAGGAGGACGAAGGCACGGCGGGGCGGCGTCGGGCGGCGATGCATCAGGGTCGGGCGACGGGGCGGCAGCGTCGGAGGACGTGGAGGCGCGAGGGAAGGGAGCCGCGAGGAGGAGGCTGGGCGGCGCTGGCGCCAGCGGCGGCGACGCCTCGGGCGCAGCGCCCGAGAGGAGGGGAGCGAGTAGCTAGGGGAGTGGGGGGGTCGCGCGAGAAGAGGGGGGCGAGAAGGCAACGGCGACGGCGATCCGGGGCGGTGGCGTGGTCACCCCGATCTCGATCCAGATCGGGGGAGTGAGGGGAGAGTGGGGGGAGTGGGGATCGGGGAGTGGGTAGGTTAGGGTTTCGGTAGGTGGGTGGATAAGGGAGCAGGGGTGGGCTGGCCGGTTGGCCTTTGCCCGGTTGGGCCGGCCTGGTGGGGTGGCCGACTGGGCCGGCTGGGTCCAGGCCCAGTGGGGGAAGCGGGGGTTCTTTCCCTTTTCTTATTTTTATTTGCTATTTTTGCTTTCTTTTAGTTTCCTTTTGTTTTAGTTTTAGTAAATTACCAAAGTGGCACCTAAGTAGATTTTACAAATTATGCCACTGCCACAATAGTTTAATACTTATAACAATTTAGTTTTGAAAATGTTTATTATATTTAAAGCATTTAAATAATTGTATTTGCCACTATTTTATTCATTTTAGAGTATTTAAAGATTTTATAAAAGTGGGGTTTCTTCATCACAATTACCTTTGCATTATTTGGCACAACTCGAACGTTTTAGTTTTAAAGTTTGAAAACTTTTGATGTTTGCCTTTAATTCAATTTTAAATTTGAATCGGTTTTGAGCTAACGCAAGATTATCGACAATAATCGAGGTGACGTGGCATCATTACCAGAGGGTTCCTGTAGCTTGATTACCCGGGCGTCACATCGCCTACGGCGAGTCCCGAGCAAAATTGAGTGGGGGTTTGGACTTATGAGAGGGAGAGGGAGTTCCTGGTGAAGAGAGTGGAGAGGGGGAAGGCCCTGGTGGCGCCGGAATGGCTGGGGCAATGGCGGCGGCAGGAGTTGCCGGAGAGGAAGAAGACGACTCCCCTGGTCTTCCTACTGCTATGGGTGGGTCGGTGAGGGAGTTAGAGAGGCCGCGTGAGGCCTGGACGAGCTCGGGTGCTTCTTATATAGCGTGGCCATGGCGGTTCCGCGGCCGAGGATAAGGTCACCGGCGAACCGCCTCTTTGTAGCGGTCAGGGAGGCGTGGCGGCAACGAGAGCTAGGCGACACACTTGTGGATGAGCTCGCGAAGCTCCAGGGGGTAGGTGGCGAGAGCTGGTGGTTGGTCGGCGCCGACCGTGGCAGAGGCGCACTGCGGACGCCGGCGTGCCGCCAAGAGTGACCTGACGGCGGCGCTGTAGGCTGCCAGGGCGGCTTGGCACGATGCGGTGAGAAGGGGAGTGCATGGCGCGGCTCTGCAGTGAGGCAAAACCAGGGGCACGATGTGTCGGCTCGGGCGCGGCACGTGCAATACACGTGCTTTGCTCGCGCCTAGAGCACGCACGGAACGTGTTCGATAAAATTCCGGGGCATGCTAGGGTTCTCGGGTGAGGTTGGCAAGCAACAGAACTAGGTTAGTGATAGAGGGAAGATCAAGGGACAAAGTGGTTTGGTCAGGAAACCAAGGTCATAATGTAAACAAAAACTCATGCCAATTTTGTCCATGCACTCCAGGTGTTTGAGAAAATGCCACAGGCACCTAGGCTTTTCTTGGAGTGGCCAAATCCTCCAAGCTAGTGTCTCTTTGGATAAACAAGAAGGTGGTGAGGTTAGTTTGTACAAAGCATAAACTTGTTAGTGCAAGTTTTGCAAAACTTCAATTCTGGACAGGAGGTAAGTGGCATCATTTCATGAACCAAAAATATTCCAATGGTTGCATGCTCCTGGACTTAGGGGTTTTGTAGGGTGGTCTACAAGCAGGGGGAAGAATCAAGGGCCAAAGTGCAAGCAAGAATATGGATGTTGTACAAACCATCATGTTGGACCAGAATGAAGATGAGGTTGATTTACTCAAAATTTTCAAATAACATCTCTGGGTTTTTGCATAAAGTTGAATCATAAGCTACTACGAGCATCCCATAATTATGGTGGAGGCTAGAAAGAAGTATTTAAATGAGTTGTAGTGAAAAATTGCCCACTGGACCAGAGAAGAAAATTGGGTGTAGAGCTCAAAATATTTAAGGAATGAAATATCTTTTTGCATAAAAGTGGTTTGGTGACATCACAGGACATCCCCAAATTTTGGTGGAATTTTCGAAAGAATTTATAAAAGGGTTGCAGTTCAAAAAGGACCATAAAACCATGGGAAACCATTTTTCAAGAAAATAAAGATTATGGAGATTATTATATAATTAATTCCTCTGATGAAAAGAAAAGATTTTTATTGAGAGGATAAACAAGTCCAATAACATATTTGAAAAGTTTTCACTGAAGGAAATAACTCCATGATAAAAAGGAAGGAAATGTTTAAAAAACAGAAGGGAGCCCAGAAAATAAAAGTTTTAATTTCCTGGCAAAATTTTAATTAACAAAACAAGATTAAAATTTTGGGGTGTTACAACACTACCCCCCTGAAGAAAAATCTCGTCCTCGAGATTTGCTAAGAGCTGTTTTGAAAACACATTACTCCACGGTTACGAGATTTTGCAAGCAGTGTATGTGTTCGAGTGGTGGTGGTGTTGCGTGAATGAAAAAAAAATCCATGTCGTGAGAAGATATATGATGCAGCAACTCAGGGAAAAGAAATCCCACTCCAGGATTTCTCGTGAGAGAAAACAGTAATACATTAGAGTCAAACCGCAACAGGACTACTCACATTAATAGAAACTAAATAATTTACTTGCCGCACAAACTCGGGGTACCATGCATAAGTTACAACACATAAATAAATGTCACAGCAATGAATACAGCGGCGACGTCTAAAATGGAAACGGTAACCGGACGGGGTCCCGATAAAACGTCTCTGGTACTGGGATACACTCCTCTTCTATCGGAGAAAGTGGATTGACCAGTTGATGAATGTGTCTCTCCTGGTCGGGCATCAGTGATCTGCCGATGGCGATCTGAGGATTTAAATCCGCGAGGCTCTAGAGATAACCCATTACACGTTGGGTTAAACGCTCTTGAGTGATGACGTACTGGACAAGGTTGGCCAGGACTGGGTCTCTCTCAATTCGTCCACCGGGAAAGGATGTTACTCCTCCGGGTGCTGCACGGCTTGGAAAGTAATAGTACCCTCGTTCGCTGTCATAGGGTAGCGCGAATCAAAGTCGAGCAAGCGCTTCGTATGCGGAAGCTTCTACGGCCATAGGTGGGGTCGGCATAGATTTCCCCACGAAGGAGACCTCCGTTGGGTCTTGGTTTGGGCTTACGGGAGGGATGTGCACTGCTGCCCAGTATCTCGAGGTGGAAGGGGTGATTCTCGATTTGAACAGCTCGTACTGGGGTGGCTGGGTAGCGCCCATGGTACTGCAGGTAAAATCCCACAATATCTTGACAAAACTGCCCGGGGTTGCATCTGGAGTTCTCAGATAAATACTACGGCTCGGCATGGTAAGAAATGGTTGTGAGGAGGGTGCACAAGTGAGGGGTGCTTGGCAAGCGCGGTGGCCTTTTTATCGTGGTGAAAGGTAATTAATTTGCCAGCTCAGCTTCAAGGGTCTGGGTCAAAGCCACAGATACATATCTCACCAAATTGACGTATCACTGTAGGTGTTGTCGGGGTGGTTTTGGTAGCTGTGCCTGCAAAAAAATACGCAACTACGTGCTGACATAATTATGCAAGGTTACTATTAAAACAGTGGCACCACAGTAGGCTGTGTTAATTCACAAGGTCACACGATTACAAAGCGAGGGCACACTGAGACTCGACACTAATCGAGGGACTTAGTCTACCTCGTTTACATCCAAGCGGGCGTGCCTTGTGGATGTCGAGGCTTCTCCACGGGTCTCAAAGTCGGAATTAGCTGGAGAGGGTTGAGGGGCTGCAGGCTCGGGGTAGCGATGATGACCATCTCGGGGATTGTTGGCCACAACCCCGTTGGAGTGTGCTCCCAAGAGGCGATAAAGCGCTTCTGGGGTCATCAAAGTGCCTTGGCTGATGGCTGGGGCAGACCGCAGGGACTCGATCGGGTGGCCGAACAGCATGACTGGGTTGTCGGCGTCGGGCTCGTTCTCTTCTCTTGCCGGGGATCGATGAACCAGCTCTCACGAGCTGCGATCAGATCAATGGTGATTTGATCGAACAGTTCCTCCAGAGCACCTACATAGCGCACTAGGTGCAATAGTGCAGGATCCGTCTCTTGATCTCCGTTGGCAACCTAGGATGGTCTACCATACCCTTCACGTCTGGGGTAGTAGTGGAACGAGCGACAGTTAACTCTGGGCGACAACTGCCGGAATTGAACTATAGCCTCTCGAGCAGCTAGCTGGATGGCTTGTGGCTCGAAGGAAGTTGTCCTTCCGGTGAACCTGTAGGGGCATTCAGCGACATGTGCCCCTACCTAGATGTGCACATGGGCTCAGAATTGACGGCTCTCGCCGCTCATGGACCCTTGGTACACAACATAGTCGAGGGGCTCTTCTAACGCATAGGCACGACGGGTGAGGTTTGCGAGTATGGTCACAAAACCTCCAAGGTTGGTTGCTGCGGTCTCATTGTGCACTACGGGGCCAAGCATTATGGCTCGCTCTGGGGTAGAGGCTGTGCTGTGCTGGGTTGAGGCGAGCGTGCCCTTTTTATAGAAAAAGGAAACGAAGTCTTCCTTCGCACACTTGCGAATGAGACATTATAGGCGTCGGTCACTGGCGCGTGATCGACAGGCTAGGTTGATAGGTTGGGCACCGACTGCCAAAAGTGTCGGGGTCATTGTGTGGCTATCTAGCATGAGAAGCTTGGCTGGGTTTTGGTTACGGTCTGGTGGTTTGGCTTACCTAAGTTTATTGACCCGACTAAGATAGGATTAGCCAATGGTCAGCCTGGCTCTGATACCAAGTTTGAGACGACCGGATTTTTGGGATATAATTTCCAGAAAATGGCCCTTGTGCTCACCAGCCCCAGGATTACTGTTAGCTGATGAGGCACCAACTTGATACAGAAATTCCAAGAAAAATACAAAATATGTGGTACAAGACCATTCTGGCCTAGGAGTGCAACAAATGGTTTCTAGTGGTTGATGGCGGAAGCGGTTTTTGGATCATCAGTGTCCATGGAACTCCATTTCCCACAGGAACGGCTGACCAGGTTAACTCCTATCTTCGCGAGGCTGCGGTCTCCGTTGCTTAGGTTCCGGGGCGATCATCACAACACTCCTCTCCATGCAAGAAATTTGGCCAAGACAATAGCCAGGGACAAGCCAGTGAGTACTTTGAATGTACTCGCAAACATTATGAACACGGGTATAATATAGCAACCGATAATCATTCTCTGAAAACATTCTGCACAATGTCAGTTATGAAAATAAAAATCCCCGATGCATGCAAGCAGGTTATTTATATGCAACAGGAATATGTAATGATGGAATAGTAATAAAATGCACCGATCGGATGTCTGATGCGACGTCTCGAAAGGATAGTAAATAATGAGCAGGCCTCAGTTGGGCGTCTTAGCGACACCACTTCAAGGGCTTATAAGGTAAATAAATAACAAGCTTGCCGCAGTCGGGCGTCTGAGCGACACCACATAAAGGGCTTATAAAGTAAATAAAGTAACAAGCATGCCACAGTCGGGCGTCTGAGCGACACCACATAAAGGGCTTATAAAGTAAATAAATAACAAACATGCCACAGTCGGGCGTCTGAGCGATGCCACATAAAGGGCTTATAAAGTAAATAAATAACAAGCATGCCACAGTCGGGCGTCTGAGCGACGCCACATAAAGGGCTTATAAAGTAAATAAATAACCAGCATGCCACAGTCGGGCGTCTGAGCAACGCCACATCAAGGGCTTATATATTAAATAGATAATCACCGTGAATATCCGGGAGGTAGAACCGTGCCAGGGATATTCACTACTTCAGAACAATATACTTGGTTAGTCCACAACAATGATAATCATAACCATCATATATCACAAGTCAAAATCCATATGTTCTGGTTTAACAGTTTTACCTCCGAAGACCCACACTAAGACCGACACTTGACCCATCCCAGACTGTAATCCTTAACCATGGACACGGCTATTCGAATAGGTTTAATCTCTGCAGAGGCTGTACTCTTTACCCATGAACAACAGATTCGTTTAGTCCATCAGGACTAATTCCGTCTACGGCCTTTTTGTTGAAAACGCACCTAACTTGCACACACCAGCTTAACTTACCGATGTCTGGAATCACCCACGACGCCTGCCAAGCAAAACTCTAAGTGGGGAGGCTACAACCTCGACGTAGCATGGGATCACAAAATTTATTCCACGCGCAAACTAGGGGAGCTACCCCTTCGGCTACAACCGAAACACCCATGCCCTCGGTCGATGGCATGCCTACCGGATGCCTCCGGTATCTTCCACCATGGCCTCTCTGTACGGTGTGTGCTAGGAAAGGGGTTGACAACTTACTGAACCGTACCCCATGTATGGCAGGGACAAGTGGTAGTACGAAACAAGTGTGGGGGTTACTGGAACAAGACTCGATCTATGGTCGACTCAGGAGGTTTAAGTATTCCCTGCATGATTAGCATAACGAATATATTTCATCCAACAGATAGAATCACCACTCACCATACCTCTCATGCCATGCCGGACATACTCGTCTCGATGAGGAACTAGGGACAAGCTCAGGTCTACCCAAGACAGAGACTTTCCCGTCTTCCTTCCGGTAGGCACGTAAGGCATACGAGGATGATCATTATCACAAGCATGTCTATTTCCAACAACAAGGAAATTTCGAATAAGCATTTATGCAAACGATCACATCACCACATAAAATAACGAGTTCCACGTATTGAGGTGGTCCCGTAATCGTGTCAAACCATGTATGCAAAATATTATGCCGGGGTTCAGAGCGCTTGCCTTCAAGGTGTGGAGAGTCAGGGTGCATTCCAAAACTTTGAAAGTTTTCTCCTCTCTCCAACAAATCCTATTTTTGGAAATATTTAAATTAACACATAGTTTGAAAACAGCACAAAAAAGTTGCTTGGCAAATTTTGAAATAAATCTGAAAATAAACTAGACAATATTTGGGAGATGTAAGAAAAAGAATCAATTCATTTGGAGTTATATTTAAAAAGTTATAGCCAGACAAAGATTTGGTCACAATCTGTTTTTTTAAGATAAAAGAAAACGCTACAGACAGGAATACGTTTCGGAGCGGAGGAAACATACTGGGGTGGTTTACGCTTTCACTAAAGGCACGTGACGGCGGGGTGGGTCGCTGACAGTGGGTCCAGAGGGCCCACTGGTCAGGTTTGACTGGGCCCCCCCTTCCCTCTTCTTCCTGTGCCCGAACGGGAGGCGGGACTCCGACGGTCGTCGCCGGCGATTGGCGGCACCTCTCGGGAAACGGAGGCCACCCGCGGGCTCAGGGGGTCGAGGCGGTCCCTCCGGTGGTCGGCATGGCCCCTGGGATGGATGGAGCTGCCGGCGGCGAGCTTCTCAGCGGGCGGTGGCCGTCGGGCAAAGTGAGTTCTCGCCTGCGGCGAGTCCCGAGCAAAATTGAGTGGGGGTTTGGACTTATGAGAGGGAGAGGGAGTTCCTGGTGAAGAGAGTGGAGAGGGGGAAGGCCCTGGTAGCGCCGGAATGGCCAGGGCAGTGGCGGCGGCAGGAATTGCCGGAGAGGAAGAAGACGACTCCCCTGGTCTTCCTACTGCTATGGGTGGGTCGGTGAGGGAGTGAGAGAGGCTGCGTGAGGCCTGGACGAGCTCGGGTGCTTCTTATATAGCGTGGCCATGGCGGTTCCGTGGCCGAGGATAAGGTCGCCGGCGAACCGCCTCTCTGTAGCGGTCAGGGCGGCGTGGCGGCGACGAGAGCTAGGCGACACACTTGTGGATGAGCTCGCGAAGCTCCAGGGGGCAGGTGGCGAGAGCTGGTGGTTCGGGCGGCACCGACCATGGCAGACGCCGGTGTGCCGCCAAGAGTGCCCTGACGGCGGCGCTGTAGGCTGCCAGGGCGGCTTGGTGCGATGCGGTGAGAAGGGGAGTGCGTGGCGTGGCTCTGCAGTGAGGCAAAACCAGGGTCGCGACGTGTCGGCTCGGGCGCGGCACGTGCAATACGCGTGCTCTGCTCGCACCTAGAGCACGCACGGAACGTGTTCGATAAAATGACGGGGCATGCTAGGGTTCTCGGGTGAGGTTAGCAAGCAACAGAACTAGGTTAGTGATAGAGGGAAGATCAAGGGACAAAGTGGTTTGGTCAGGAGACCAAGGTCATAATGCAAACAAAAACTCATGCCAATTCTATCCATGCACTCCAGGTGGTTGACAAAATGCCACAGACTCCTAGGCTTTTCATGGAGT
The DNA here is from genome assembly GCA_021605145.1 of Aegilops bicornis. Taxonomy (NCBI): domain Eukaryota; kingdom Viridiplantae; phylum Streptophyta; class Magnoliopsida; order Poales; family Poaceae; genus Aegilops; species Aegilops bicornis. Next base: position 30,471,304 of record CM038670.1, read on the forward strand.
GGCCAAATCCTCGAGGCTAGTGTCTCTTTGGATGCACAAGAAGGTGGTGAGGTTAGTTTGTACAATGCATAAACTTGTTAGTGCAAGTTTTGCAAAACTTCAATTCTGGACAGGAGGTAAGTGGCATCATTTCATGAACCAAAAATATTCCAATGGTTGCATGCTCCTGGACTTAGGGGTTTTGTAGGGTGGTCTACAAGCAGGGGAAAGAATCAAGGGCCAAAGAGCAAGCAAGAATGTAGATGCTGTACAAACCATCATGTTGGACCAGAATGAAGATGAGGTTGATTTACTCAAAATTTTCAAATAACATCATTGGGTTTTTGCATAAAGTTGAATCATAAGCTACTACCAGCATCCCATAATTATGGTGGAGGCTAGAAAGAAGTATTTAAATGAGTTTTAGTGCAAAATTGCCCACTGGACCAGAGAAGAAAATTGGGTGTAGAGCTCAAAATATTTAAGGAATGAAATATCTTTTTGCATAAAAGTGGTTTGGTGACATCACAGGACATCCCCAAATTTTGGTGGAATTTTTGAAAGAATTTATGAAAGGGTTGCAGTTCAAAAAGGATCATAAAACCATGGGAAAACATTTTTCAAGAAAATAAAGATTATGGAGATTATTATATAATTGATTCCTCTGATGAATAGAAAAGATTTTTATTGAGAGGATAAACAAGTCCAATAACATATTTGAAAAGTTTTCACTGAAGGAAATAACTCCATGATAAAAAGGAAGGAAATGTTTAAAAAAAACAGAAGGGAGCCCAGAAAATAAAAGTTTTAATTTCCTGGCAAAATTTTAATTTAAAAAACAAGATTAAAATTTTGGGGTGTTACATATAGGTTCTACTTGGCACAAACACTAAATAAAGCAAGAAAACACATCTAAACAGAATGTAGAAACAAAATTTATTACTAAACAGGAACAAAAACAATAAACACAAAGAAAATTGGGTTGCCTCCCAACTAGCGCTATCGTTTAACACCCCTAGCTAGGCATAAAAGCGAAGATAGATCTAAGTAGTGCCATCTTTGGCACTTGAATCGTAAATAGAGCACTTATAATCTTTAGGGGTTTCTCCCTTTTTAGTAATGATAAAACCTTTAGGCAAAAATTCAAGAAATTCTTTTGTAGCGGAAGGTTCCTTAACGATAGAGAGACAGTTGGGATGATCACTTATGGAATTGAGATCCGCGTCTCCCTTATTAGAGGATTCACCCTTATTTTTAGGAACATAAATAAACTTGGCGGTTTTGGTAGAGGGTTTTGGAGTGTTTTTCATGGAGGAAAATGCGGAACCTAAGTTAGTAATGATATCCTCAAGTTTACCAATTCTTGCAGAATCTAGATCTATTTTTTCATTAACTATAGGTTCTTTCTCTTTAAGATTTTTCAAAGTAACTCCAACCCTAGATCCGTATTGGGTAATTTGATGATGGATCTTTTTATCCAAATTTTCAATTAACTCAACCGTGGCAATTTTATTTTCAATGACCTCAAGCCGTTGCATAACATGTTCCAAAGTTAAAACAGTTCCATTAACCAAAAGAGGTGGTGGGCCAAACAAATCTAACATAGCATTATAAGCTTCAAACGTGTGGCTAATCAAGAAATCCCCTCCGGCAACGGTATCAAGAACGCATCTATTCCAACGAGTAATGCCTACATAAAAATTGCAAAGAAGAACGGAAGTAGAAAGCTTCCTAGTGGATTTATTTTGAGCATTGCAAATTCTATGCCAAGCATCTTTTAAATTTTCGCCCTCCCTTTGCTTAAAATTGAGAATTTCATGTTCGGGAGTAATAACAAGTATAGGAGGACTAGCCATAACGACAAGGTAAACGATTTAACACACGAGCAAACGGAAAAAGGCAAACAAAAAGAGAGAGATTGGGAAAAAGAGGGCAAATAAAACGGAAAGGGTGAAGTGGGGAAGAGGAAAACGAGAGGCAAATGGCAAATAATGCAAATGCGAGGGAGATGCGTTTGTGATGGGTACTTGCACTAGTAGAAAAAGGGGCTATCGTTGAGGCCTGTTTTGCCCATTAGTCCCGGTTCAATCCAGAACCGGGACTAATGCGAGCATTTATCCCGGTTCGTGAGCCCAGGGGGCCGGGCCACGTGGGCCATTGGTCCCGGTTCGTCCGGACCTTTTGGTCCCGGTTGGTGGGACGAACCGGGACCAATGGTCCTGGCTCTGGCCCACCACTATTGGTCCCGGTTGGTGGCATGAACCGGGACCAAAGGCTTCCCTTTAGTCCCGGCTCATGCCACCAAGGGGCTAATGGTGATGCCTATATATAGCCCCTCAGCGCAAGAAGCGAGCACACTGCTCTGTTTTTTCTGGCCGAGGGGGAGGGGGCTTGGTGGTGCTCTAGCTCACCTCCTATGCACACAAGGTGTTCGATGGAATGCCCGAGCCACACTACTTAAGCTTTCTCCTCTCCAAGCTCGACCGCTAACCTCCATTTTCCTCAATATTTGTCTAGGTTGCGGTCCGTCACGCCAAATCCCGTCTTCACCGCCGTCGATCACTTGGCGATCTCATCGCCAAAGACCACCGTGGTGAGCCTCTTGTTCTTATCTTCTTTCTGAAAGAAAAATATTCTTACTTGTATTATTTTCTTACTTTTATTATTGCATCTTATATAGTGCGATGGTTTTGGTATCCGCCTGCCGGCCCTCGTCCTGTCTATGATTCGGATGTGGTATATATTATCTTTTCATAACTATTGGTTCATTTATTGTTTATGAAAATTAAGCCGACCAACGTGACATAGATTTTATTTATCTAGGAGGTTGTTGAACCGGAAATTCCAACCGACCCTATTATTGAGAGGTTAAATTTAGTTGAAGAACAAAACAATTTCTTGAAGGAAAAAATAATAAAACTTGAGGAGGAGAAGATGATATTGAAGTTGCATGTTGCGGATGTCGTCGATGATCACAAGATCAAGATGCATGCAATGCGCTTGAAGATGAGAAAGATTAGAAAATATGCCATTCATACCGAGGCTTGGTATCATTATGCCGTTGGATCAGTTGTTACCTTGGTTGCGATTATGATCGTATTTGTTTTCACATTGAAATGTTTTACATAGTTTCAATGTATGGTTTAATTAATTTAGATGCTCTGCAGAGCTTTATGTTGTTAGATGAGAACTATGTATGTACTTTGGTTTTTATGTGATGATGAACTTCTATTAATTTGGTCATTTAATTATCTATTCATGATGTTCTGTAATGATTTTGACACACTTAATTATATATAATGCACGCAGATGAACCGGCAATGGATGTACGGTGATGTATACACACCTCCGAGTACATTAAGGGCGTGCATGCTTTTCTCAAGTGGCTGAGGCAAACAAGCAGAATGGTTTTATGTGTTGTCCATGCCCTATATGTGGGAATCTGAAGTCTTACTCGACCGGAAAATCCTTCACACCCACCTGCTTTTACAAGGGTTTCATGCCACACTATAATGTTTGGACGAGGCACGGAGAAATAGGGGTTATGATGGAAGACGGCGAGGAAGAAGAGTACGATGGCGACAACTATGTGCCCCTGAATACGGTGATGCTCTTGAACATCAAGTTGCACCAGACGATGTGCACGATGGTGCTGCAACAGCGAAGCCGGTGAAGATCAAGATGAACCAGACGATGTGCCCCATGATGATGATCTCCGCGGGTCATTGTCGATGCAAGGACGCAATGCGAAAGTCAAAAGGAGAAGCTGAAGTTCGATCGCATGTTAGAGGATCACAAAAAAGGGTTGTAGCCCAATTGCGAAGATGGCAACACAAAGCTCGGTACCGTACTGGAATTGCTGTAGTGGAAGGCAGAGAGTGCTGTGCCTGATAAAGGATTTGAAAAGCTACTGAAAATAATGAAGAAGAAGCTTCCAAAGGATAACGAATTGCCCGACAAAGACATACGCAGCAAAGAAGGTGGTATGCCCTCTAGGATTGGAGGTGGAGAAGATACATGCATGCCCTAATGATTGCATCCTCTACCGTGGTGCCTACAAGGATCTGAACGCATGCCCGGTATGCGGTGCATTGCGGTATAAGATCAGACGAGATGACCCTGGTGATGTTGACGGCGAGCCTCCCAGGAGGACGGTTCCTGCGAAGGTGATGTGGTATGCTCCTATAATACCACGGTTGAAACGTCTGTTCAGAAACGGAGAGCATGCCAAGTTGATGCGATGGCACAGTGAGGACCGTAAGAAAGACGGGAAGTTGAGAGCACCCGCGGACGGGTCGTGATGGAGAAAAATCGAGAGAAAGTATCGGGATGAGTTTGCAAAGGACCCAAGGAACGTATGGTTTGCTTTAAGCGCGGATGGCATTAATCCTTTCGAGCAGAGCAGCAATCACAGCACCTGGCCCGTGACTCTATGTATGTATAACCTTCCTCCTTGGATGTGCATGAAGCGGAAGTTCATTATGATGCCAGTTCTCATCCAAGGCCCTAAGCAACCCGGCAACGACATTGATGTGTACCTAAGGCCATTAGTTGAGGAACTTTACAGCTGTGGAATGGAAACGGTTACGACGTGGGATGAGCACAAAAGGAGGAATTTGACCTGAAGGCGTTGCTGTTCGTGACAATCAACGATTGGCCCGCTCTCGATAACCTTCGGGACAGACAAACAAGGGATACCATGCATGCACGCACTGTTTACTTGACACCGATAGTATATACAGGAAGCTGCAGGAAGAATGTGTACCTGGGGCCATCGCCGTCGATTTCTTCCGACCAACCATCAATGTAGAAAGAAAGGCAAGCATTTCAAAAGGCGAGGCAGATCACCGGAAGAAGCCCGCCATGCGTGCCGGTGATCACGTGACTTGCTATGGTCAATGATTTACACGTAATCTTTGGAAAGGGTCGGCGGACTAGCTGTTCCGAATGACGCTGAGAATCACGCACCCATGTGGAAGAAGAAATCTATATTTTGGGACCTACCCTCTTGGAAAGACCTAGAGGTCCGCTCTTCGATCGACGTGATGCACGTGACGAAGAACCTTTGCGTGAACCTGCTAGGCTTCTTGGGCGTGTATGGGAAGACAAAAGATACACCTGAGGCACGAGAGGACCTGCAACGCTTGCACGAAAAAGAGGGCAATGCCTCCGAAGCAGTATGAAGGTCCTGCCAGCTACGCTCTTACGAAAGAAGAGAAAGAAATATTCTTTCAATGCCTGCTCAGTATGAAGGTCCCGACTGGCTTCTCGTCGAATATAGGGGGAATAATAAATATGTCAGAGAAAAAGTTCCAGAACCTAAAGTCTCATGACTGCCACGTGATTATGACACAACTGCTTCCGGTTGCATTGAGAGGGCTTCTACCGGAAAACGTCCGATTAGCCATTGTGAAGCTATGTGCATTCCTCAATGCAATATCTCGTAAGGTGATCGATCCAAAAATCATAGCAACGCTTAAGGAGTGATGTGGCGCAATGTCTTGTCGGTTTCGAGCTGGTGTTCCCACCATCCTTCTTCAATATCATGACGCACGTCCTAGTTCATCTAGTCGACGAGATTGTCATTCTGGGGCCCGTATTTCTACACAATATGTACCCCTTTGAGAGGTTCATGGGAGTCCTAAAGAAATATGTCCGTATCCGTGCTAGGCCAGAAGGAAGCATCTCCATGGGCCACCAAATAGAGGATGTCATCGGGTTTTGTGTTGACTTCATTCCTGGCCTTAATAAGACAGGTCTCCCTAAATCGTGGTATGAGGGGAGACTATTTGGAAAAACACGCTTGGAAGAGACTCAATAATATGCAGGACGGATATTCTTGGTCTCAAGCACACTACACAGTTCTCTGAGAACTCTACCTTGGTGACCCGTATGTCGATGAACACAAGAACGATCTGCGCTCCAAACACCCGGGCGGTCACGGCGATTGGATTACATGTGAACACATCAGGACTTTCAGCAGTTGGTTGGAAACACGTCTCAGAGGTGACAGCACTGTTTGTGATGAGTTGTACTTGTTGTCCAGGGGACCATCTTCGACTGTAATGATTTGGAAAGGATACGAGATACATGGGAATACATTTTACACGATTGACCAAGATGAAAAGAGCACCAACCAAAACAGCGGTGTCCGCTTTGATGCAGCAACCGACAAGGGAAATGACACATATTATGGTTACATAGTAGACATATGGGAACTTGACTACGGAGTAGATTTTAAGGTCCCTTTGTTTAAGTGCAAGTGGGTCAATCTGTCAGAGGCGAGTACAGGTAGACCCACAGTACGGAATGACAATAGTGGATCTGAAAAATCTTGGGTACACTGACGAACCGTTCGTCCTAGCCAATGATGTGGCACAGGTTATCCATGTGAAGGACATGTCTACCAGACAGAGGAAAAGAAAAGATAAGGAAGCGAATACATCATACAATGAGCCAAAGCGCCACATAGTTCTTTCAGGAAAAAGGGACATCACAGGAGTGGAGGGCAAGACAGGGCATGTGCGAAGAGTATGAAAAGTTTCATGAAATTCCCCCCTTCAAAGTCAAGGCTGACCCAAGCATCCTGATAAATGATGAAGATTATCCATGGTTACGGCGCAATAAGCAAACGACACAAGCGAAGAAAAAGTGAAGACTTTCTCACGCAACTATTATGATGATACCATGCCAACTTTGTAACACACGAGTATGATACCATTGTCCGTTTTGTTCATGAACATACTATGCCAACTTTGAGAACCTCGCCAATCAAGGGCGCTCACACCGTTTATAAGCCCGTCCCTCTACGCCTTTGTTGAGCTCACAAACTTGTGATTCACACAAATTTCAAAGAATTCAAATTTTATAAAACTAATGGCACAAACAGAAAGTTTATAATTGTTCTAAAACAAATGGCACTAACAGAAAGTTTATAATTTTGCTGACCTAAAAGCAAAAAGAATTAAAAAATAAAGCAAAAAACCAAAAGAAAATAAATAATGCAGGAAACAAAACAAAAAAACTTGAAAAAAATAATAATAATAGCAACAATAAGCATTTTGTTGTAAGTAGAAACAAAATAAAATAAATAAAGCAACAAAGAAAACAAAAAAAAGTGTTTTTGAATTTTAAAACTAATGGCACAAACAGAAAGTTTATATTTTTTCTAAAACTAAGCACTAACAGAAAGTTTATAATTTTTCTGACCTAAAAGCAAAAAGAATTAAAAAATAAAGCCAAAAACCAAAAGAAAATAAATAATGCAGAAAACAAAACAAAAAGAACTTGAAAAAAATAAAAATAGCAACAATAAGTATTTTGTTGTAAGTAGAAACATAAAATAAATAAAGCAACAAAGAAAACAAAAAAAGTGTTTTCAAATTTTAAAACTAATGGCACTAATAGAAAGTTTATATTTTTTCTAAAACTAAAAGCAAAAAGAAATAAAATATAAAGCAAAAAAACTACCACCTACTAGGCCCCCACGGCCCGAATACGACTAGAAACCCTACATGGGCCAGGATTCAGGCCCGCAGAGGCTAATAGGCCTGAGCAAGTAGCATGATTAGGCCCGAAAGCCTGCATTTGAGAGGAGCTCGAAGGGGACGCACACCAGCGCTTATAAACCAGTGCCGCGCCCTTCAACTAGCGAGGTGGGACTAAACATTTGGCTGGGGCAGCACAGTTTGGTCCCGGTTGGTGGCACCAACCGAGACTAAAGGTGGGTTTAGTCGGTTCGTAGCATGACCCGGGACTAATGCCCCCTTTAGTCCCGGTTGGTGCCACCAACCGACCAAAGGTCGCCGCTTCCGCCCTTTGGGCTGCTGAAATTTGTTTGGTCCCGGTTGGTGGCACCAACCGGGACTAAGGGGCATTAGTCCCGGTCGTGCCACGAACCGGGACCAATGCTCTTCTATATAAGCAAGACTTGTGAAATTTTCACATCTCCTCGCCTCCCTAGCCAGTTGCCCCCGCTGCCAGCTGCCCAAATCGCGCCTCGTCAGCTGCCGCCGCCGCCATCCCCTGCCTTCCCCTGCCTCGCTTCGCCGAGCCCACGCCGGCCGCCTGCGCCCTGCCCTGCCCCTCGAAAGCACGACGGCCAAGCGCTTCGCTTCCCCACGCTGCCGCCGCCTTGCTCGCTTCGTCTCCCTCGAAAGACGCACGGTCGCCGCCCACGCCACCGCCGGGCCGCCTGCGTTCGCCGCCCACGAGCACGCACGGCCGCGCCTCACGCTTCACGCTGCCGCCGCCTGCACTTCGCGCCTGCCCGCCTCACCTCGCCGCCGGCGCCTCGCCTCATCGCCTGCCTCGACGCCGCCTCCTCCCGTTCGGTCCGGCTCCGCGACCCCCTTTCCTCCCTGTCCCCTCGTCCTCTTCATAAAAAAAAAAATTTCATATAATTTTTTAGGCAGATTTATGTTCATGTACATATGTTCATTATATGAACATAATATGGATGACGTATGCATGCTTTTTATATGTTCATTATATATGTTCATTATATGGATGGATGGATGGATGGATAATTTTAGGCAGATTTTTAGATTTTTTAGGCAGATTTTTAGAATTTTTTGTGTATGTATGTTATGTTTATATGTATGTATGTATGTTCATATGTATGTATGTTTATATGCAAAGCATATGCAAAGAAAAATGTATGAATGGTCATATGCAAAGAAAAATGTATGTATGGTCATATGCAAAGAAAATGTATGTATGTATGTTTATATGAAAGAAAAATGTATGTATGTATGTTCATATGCATATGCAAAGAAAATGTATGTTCATATATATGATGATATGTTCATATAAAAAGGAAAATAAGAAGAGGAAGAAAGGAGAAGAAGAGGAGAGGAAGAAGAGGAGAAATAAATAAGAAGACGAAAAAAGAAGAAAAAGAAGAGGAGAAGAAGAAAGGAATAGAAGAGAAGAAGACAAAATAGAAAAAATTCTATTTTCTCTTCTTCTCTTCTATTCCTTTCTTCTTCTCTTCTATTCCTTTCTTCTTCTCCTCTTCTCTTCTATTCCTTTCTTCTATTTTCTTCTTTTTTTTCTTCTTCTTCCCTCTTCCTATAGTGTCAAAGTATTGAAGAAATCCATCGCTTCATCATTAGCGGAAGTAACCATGGCATGATGGTGCAGAAGTCCTCAAAGTTGTTGGAATGGAGTCCCGGATAGGATAATTTGCCTTTTGCTGAACTTTGTACCAAAAAGCGAATTATCCTATCTCGGGACTCCGCTCCAAAACAACTTTGGAGAGCTTGCACCATCATGCACCTGTTACATTACTTAATGATGAAGACATGGTTTTGTTGAATCCTTTGACACTAGGCAACCTCCCGACCCTCGGCGATCTTGACCCCTTGACCTCGACCGCTCGGCGATCCACGACCCTCTACCCTACTTGTGGGACATAGATGTACTGTTCAACGCCGACCCCTCCCGATAGCTTCAACACGTGGGGGGGTCGATTACGTACCCCTCCTAGCTTGAAGCGTTCTCGAGGCCACCCCTAACCCTTGAAGCGTTGTCGAGGCCACCCCAAACCCTAGAGAAGCAGCGTCGAGGCCACTAATATGATTCCTTATTGTGATTAGCTAGCTAGTTCTACGTTGGCACTAATATATCCATATCTGTCATGTTTGAATAATAATTGCCATGCTGTAAATATTTGTAGAAACTATGGACACCCCCCGAGACGAAGCACAAGAAGCGTTGTTGAGGGACATAATCGCACACGGAAGTGATGCCGTCTCCTCGATGATGTTTCTCAACGCCGATAACGATGGTCTGGAAGGAGAGGGTGAAGAAGCAGCTGGCTATGATTTACATGGCTCCGATGACCCAATGCCGGTGCAAGAAGTAGACCGTGAGGACGGCTCGGTGATCACCAAACCGAGTCCGCCAGGTATATATATTAGTTAAGCCTGTCTTGACTAGCTCTCGTCTTTGTTTTGGTATATATATATGTACACATATTAATTAACTCTCGTCTTTGTTCTTTTTTCTAGCCCTCCGGATCGAGCACAACTTTGGTAAAGAGACGAGGCCCGAAGAAAAAGTTGAGCTCGGATGAAAAGTTTGAGATCATACAAATCGGGCGCGACGGCCAACCGATTGAACCCTACCGGACAAAGAAGGCATTTGTTGCTGGGTCTTGGGTTACGGTTAGGGACAAGATCCCGATCAGCATCCACCAATGGTATAAGCCTAAGAACGAAGACCCTGAGGTGTCTTATGTCAATGATATGCAGAAAAATGATCTTTGGACTGAGCTGAAGTCAAATTTTACCCTACCGCCAGAGGATGATCCGGAGAAGCCAGTAATAGAGCCATTAATCAAGTCTTTTGCTCTTAAGAAGATGGCAGAACTATTCAGGAATTGGAAGAAAGACCTCAATACGTATGTCGAAAAAAATGAGACACCAGAATTCACGGGCAAATATGAGAAGATCAGAGATGACTGGCCCGCATTTGTGGCCTACAAGACACCGGAAAAGAGTAAAAAAATGTCAGCGACAAACAAGAGAAATGCTGCGAAGAAGAAGCTTCATCATCGCACGGGGTCAGGTGGCTACCTCATAGCCCGGCCTAAGTGGTCCAAGGCTGAGAATGATCTGCTTGATAAAGGGATCGAACCGAGACAATGAACTGGCCAGACCGTTGCGGACTTGGTTCTTCGGGCCAGCGGATCCTTGGACGCTATAACGGGAAGTGCATTTGGACGGACGAACAATTGGACATACCGGTCAAGAGGCTTAAGCATTATATCGAAGCAGCGCAGCAAGGGAAGTTCGTTCTGCAGGGGAGAAGGACGAGCTCACAATGGCCCTCGGGAATCCTGAGCACCCTGGACGGACACGAGGCACGCCAGGCTCCCTTTCGTGGAAGGCTGGATTTCCGGACGCAGGGGGTTACAAAACCCATGAGAGAAGGAAGAAACTGGAGCAGAGCCTAATGCAGGCGCTGCACGAAAGGGTAATGGGGCTAGAGGAACGAGAAGAGGAACGAGAAGCAGCAGATCACAACAAACGACCTGCGAAGCTTCCCGGCTACCCGCCATCTCGGCGGAGAAGCAGCGTGGCTTCCACCGAGCTGCTTCAGCCAGAGCAGCAACATGCCTTGACGGCTCCTGCCAGCTATCCCGTGGATGCTATCACGGATGCTGAAAGTTGCCACCTTATGGCACAATGGAGCAATTTAAAGGTCAAGGCGGCTGTTGGCTCTGTTTATCCCACTAAACCCGACTCAACTTTTCACTGCCGGCCGATTCCAGAAGGATATGCTAAGGTGATGGTCGATGAAATAACGGAGGGTTTTGTGGTGCTACGGCTTGACCACCCTACCGGTGATGGGGTGTATCGGCTTGGTTCTGCTCTGAAGACTCCATGCCTATGGCGGATGGATCTCATCAACCTTCCGAACTGGGCGCCTCCGCCTCCTCCTCCTCCTCCCGTGAGTCGTGGCACTCCGCCTCCTCCACTACCTCCTCCTCCTCCTCCTCCCGTGAAGTCAGGGCACTCCGCCTCCTCCACCGCCTCCTCTTCCGGGCGAGTGACGATATCAGGGAACCCGCCGGCTCCTTCTCCCGGCGTGGCGGCACTCCATCTCCTTCTCACTTTGCACCGGCGTCCGGGCAGCCAGCCTCCTCCTTCTCCGCCTCGTCGGCAAGGCGGAAGAGACCCGCCGCCGCTCCGGCTGCTCCGGCGCGTCGTAGTCCTTCTCCTCCGCCTCGTAAGCAAGGAAAGAAGACATCCGCTCCGCTCTGCCGGGCGTCTAGCAAGATCGCCAAAGGCGGGAGGAGATAGATTCGGTCCTTCTCTCAAGACTCGGAGAAGTTACCCGTCTGAGAGGAGCGAGGAGGAAAACGCGAAGATCGCGCAGATCAAGTGGATGACTGGTTTCAAGGGTTGAAAGCAAAGAGAAATCCACCTCCGGAGGAGAAGGTAGATCCGGTCAAAGCGAAGCGCACTCTGCTGCCCCGACAAAACCACCCAAGTCTCCGCCAAAGGCAACTATGAGCGCATTATTGGAAAGGCATTTGCCGAGGCGGAGAGATCGGGAAGTACTGTCAGTGATCAAAGGATGAAAGAACGACGAGCTGGGAAACAAATTGCCCAGCTCGGCGAACAAGCGAAGGAATCGTGCCCCCCGCTCAAGGTGCCTGCTAGCGACATCGTCGATCCGAGGATGGTGCCCGGTTATGGCAATCCTTAAGATTACTTGTCCGACGATGTACAATTTGATTTCTTGGAGGTGCAGATACAAAGATACGAGTACGGGAAGCCTCTCGTCAAAGATGAAAGCTCTCTAACAACGATGATGCGAAGATTGCATGATTGGTACATGAAAACCTTCAAAGAGTCTGAGGGTAGGTATTCTTTGTATTTGAGTGTTAATTTTGAGCATGACCTCCTTTGTTTTTAACTGTTGCCTATTCCATTTGAGGAGTTCTATCAGTTTTTCAATCAATTGGCCATCGATAAAGCAACGGTCACCTGCTACTGTCTGTAAGTAGTACTACTTCTATCATTAAGTATCTCTATATAACTCAACTCTTTCATTGCATGTATTTATAAATATCCTCACTATATTATGCAGATTGAAGATCGCAGAAATGAAGAAAAAACAAGTGGGTGATATTGGGTTCATTAACACATATCTCATCGATGCAAATGAGGTTAAATATCGTGCCAAGGAAACCGAGGCCAACTTGCTACGATCGTTGGAAATAAATGAACACAAAAATACAATACTCTTTCCTTACAACTACACGTGAGTGTTACTGTCTTGTGGCATATTCGGTTTCCCTTATTTAGTCCAGGTTATAGAAATGTAATATTGATGAGTTATGCATGCGTGCGCAGGTTCCACTATATTCTCCTAGATATTAAGCTTGAGCAGGGAGTAGTAACTGTCTTAGACTCGAGACGAAAAGATCCCAAGGAGTATGCGGAAATGACTGAAATGCTCGAGAAGTAAGTTAAATCGATCATTATCCACCATATCAGCAACTTTGTTCATTTCTGATATCAAGTAATTGTTTTCTTTGTATGGCAGGGCTTGGGGAAAATTCACCATAAAAGCTCCGGGACTACCGAAGAAGCTGCAATTTAGACACCAAAGTAAGTACTATATAGTAGCATATTCCACGCGCATCTCCTAGTGATTCAAGCGCTAGTTTCATCAATACCATTTAGCATGTGCTTGCTATATATAATTATCAGTTTGATTGACCTCTGTTTCTTGTAAAGTGGTTGTGGCAGGAACAAGGGAATGATTTCTGTGGATACTACGCTTATGCAGTCCATCCGCCACACGACCTGTGAGAGGGGCTACTCCGACAAACAATTTGAAGTGCGTAAATAAAAATATTCACAATTTTATTTTATTACCATCATTTGTGTTGAGTTTCATTCATTCATATATATATATATATATATATATATATATATATATATATATATATATATATATGTATTGACCCCTTTCTTAAAATTAGATGTTTCGCAATGGATGAACTCCTAGCACCAGATCGCATGCGAGCAATTCAACAGGAATTGGCGGCATTCTTTCTTGACTATGTGATCGCTGAAGACGGGGAATACCTTGTGGACCACGCGTCCGTATTTTAAAAGATAATTATTGTATATATGTAGCCGGTAGCGTCGGATAGATATAGGAGAACTTGTTGTTCGACCAATCTCTCGGAGAAGGAGAGGTGGTCGATATCACTTCTCTCTGTATGCATATATATGTTCATGATGATCTTATGTTTGCTTAATTACTAGCTAGCTAGCATGTCTAGTTAGTCCTCTCTATAATGTATGTATAGTACGAAGCGTCGACCAAGCACGGACAGAAGAAAGGACACTTTTCTCTATTAATTAGCTAGCTATAGCACAATATATGAAACACCTAAATTAACCCCCAAAACCACCCAAACCCCCCTCTTTTGAAAAAAACAAACACCACAGCCATAGAAATGCTGACGCGTGGATGCCTATTGGTCCCGGTTGGTGCCACCAACCGGGACCAAAGGCCCTCCTGCCTGGGCTCAGCGGATAGGCCACGTGGAGGCCCATATGTCCCGGTTCTGGATAGAACCGGGACTAAAGGGTGAGGGTATTAGTACCGACCCTTTAGTCCCGGTTCACGAACCGGGACTAAAGGCCCTTATGAACCTGGACTATAGGCCCTTTTTCTACTAGTGTTGGTATGTCTTGACTTGAGCGAAGACCTCCCGGCAAAGGCGCCAGAAATCCTTCTTGCTACGTCTTGAGCTTGCCTTGGTTTTCCTTGAAGAGGAAAGGGTGATGCATCACAGTAGCGTAAGTATTTCCCTCAGTTTTTGAGAACCAAGGTGACAATCCAGTAGGAGGCTCCTCACAAGTCCCACGAACCAACACAAACAAAGAAAGAACTCGCAACCAAAGCGATAAAGAGGTTGTCAATCCCTTCATGGCCACTTGCGAAAGTGAGATCTGATAGAGATAATATGATAAGATAAATATATTTTTGGTATCTTATAATATAGATGCAGAAAATAAAGATGCAAATAAAAGTAGATTGGAAACTTATATGATAAAAGATAGACCCGGGGGCCATAGGTTTCACTAGAGGCTTCTCTCAAGATAGCATAAGTATTACGGTGGGTGAATAAATTACTGTCGAGCAATTGATAGAAAAGCGAATAATTATGAGATTATCTAGGCATGATCATGTATATACGCATCACGTCCGTAACAAGTAGACCGACTCCTGCCTACATCTACTACTATTACTCCACACATCGACCGCTATCCAGCATGCATCTAGAGTATTAAGTACATAAGAACAGAGTAACGCATTAAGAAAGATGACATGATGTAGAGGGATAAACTCAAACAATATGATATAAACCCCATCTTTTTATCCTCGATGGCAACAATACAATATGTGCCTTGCAACCCTTTCTGTCACTAGGTAAGGACACCACAAGATTGAACCCAAAGCTAAGCACTTCTCCCATGGCAAGAAATATCAATCTACTAGGCCAAACCAAACCGATAATTCTAAGAGACTTGGAAAGATAACTCAATCATAAATAAAATAATTCAGAGAAGATTCAAATATTATTCATAGATAAACTTGATCATAAACCCACAATTCATCGGATCTCGACAAACACACCACAAAAGGAGATTACATCGAATAGATCTCCACAAGAGAGGGGGAGAACATTGTATTGAGATCCAAAAAGAGAGAAGAAGCCATCTATCTAATAACTATGGACCCGAAGGTCTGTGGTAAACTACTCACAACCCATTGGAGGGGCTATGGTGTTGATGTAGAAGCCCTCCATGGTGGATTCCCCCTCTGGCAGAACACCGGCGACGGCTCCGAGATGGGATCTCGCGGATACAGAAGGTTACGGTGGTGGAAATATTTCTTTGATGGCTCCCTGGATGTTTTCGGGGTATGTAGGCTTATATAGGAGGAGAATTACATCGGTGGCTGCCCGAGGGGGCCACGAGACAGGGGGCGCGCCCTGTAGGGGTGGGCGTGCCCTCCACCCTCGTGGCTGCCTCAGTTGCTTCTTGACTTGCACTCCAAGTCCTCTGGATCATGTTCGTTCCAAAAATCACGCTCCCGAAGGTTTGATTCCGTTTCGACTCTGTTTGATATTCCTTTTCTTCGAAATACTGAAATAGGAAAAAAAACTGCAATACGGGCTGGGCCTCCGGTTAGTAGGTTAGTCCCAAAAATGGTATAAATGTGTAAAATAAAGCCCATAGACATCGAAAACAGGTAATATAATAGCATGGAACAATCAAAAATTATAGATACGTTGGAGACGTATCAGCGACCCACTCGTCGTGTGAGTTTTTAAACATGCGTCTGAAGCGAGAAAGGCATCCTTTCACCGTCGTGGAAGAATGGGTGTAGATGACATCGAACTCATCGTCGGTGATAGTTCTAACCTTGTACTCACTGCCGATCATGGAGATTTGGGACGCCATGGATTTGGGAGGAGGGTTAGGATTAGTGGAACTGCCGTAATGTGAAAGGACGGGACGACTAGGAGCGAACCGCCGTAATATTAAAGGATATGCGGGGACGAGTAGGAGCGAACTGCCAGCGTGCGAACGGCATGGTAGTGGCTTTCCATTCTACCATGATACGGGCTTCTGAGAGCCCTTGGATTTGAGATCAAACGGTTGCATGGCGTGATTCTAGACCTATGGGTGAATATCCTATCCTGGAGGGTTATTCTGCAAATTTTCAGCAACTTAGCATGCGACCGTTTGATATCAGATCCAAGGGCTGCCAGCAGCCCGTATCATGGTCGCGCCTACCATGACCGTCGCGTTGCTCGCGCGGTCGCGCCCTTGGAGATTTAACATGGTGCGTCAGGCTATCTGATGTTGGCATGTCATACATAGTCATCACTTAGTCACTCATACTACAACAATGTTAGCTATAAGGTTGGCTATAGGTGTATTTTTTTTACTTCTCTCTATCTCTTTCTTCATACTCCCTCTGTCCCATAATATAAGAACGTTTTTGACACTAGTGTAGTGCCAAAAAAGTTCTTATATTATGGGACAGAGGGAGTAGTATTTATCACATTTGCCAAGGAGTGACCTCTTTCAATGAAATGGTGCTTAGATGAGGTGCTAAGGGCATTAAATGGCTTAGCAATCAAGTCCCCAATGCATAGGTGCTTATTAGTAGTTTTTTGCTGCTAAGTTCACTTCATTTAATTAGCTATAGACTCAAAATTGTCTTTTCACCTAGGTACACGCGCTTAGCACCGTTTCTTCCTTGGGTCACCAAACTTGCCACATCAGACTTTATGCCTATGTGGCAAGCTTAGCACCTGTAGGAGCAAGTAAGTACTCCCTCCGTCCCAAAATTCTTGTCTTAAATTTGTCTAAATATGGATGTATCAAGTCATGTTTTAGTATTAGGTACATCCGTATCTAGAAAAATTTAAGACAAGAATTTTGGGACGGAGGGAGTACTACAATAGTGGGCTATAAGCCCGCTTTACATGGCATTTTTGCATATCTGGAGGAAAGAGGCAAGGAAAAAGTGGAGAAGTGGGCTCTCATGCAAGAGCCAGCCTCAACTACATGGTGGAGCATTGGGAGAGGCACCTGTATGGAGGTGGTCAGGAATTGGGAGACTCACGCCCGGTCAGAGCGCCAGATTAAAATGATAATGGCATGTCAAATCACGGGGCCCCACCTGTCCAGCAGTAACTCGCTGTCTAATCACACAGCCCTACGTTTGTATCAGCCTACTCCCTCGTCTTCTCGTGTCTCTGTCGAACCGACTAGGCGGAACTGCCCCGCCTACCGCGCAGGAAAAGCCATGCTCTCGACTTTTAAATACAACTACATCCGCTTAAGAATCCAATGATATACTTTCTGTGACATAGTAACTCATATTTAGTTAGTCAAATGGATGACCTAGAACTACGTGCACGCCCTATAAACTGAGATGCCTAAAAATAAAAAACCAAGATGGAGATGGTAGTTCAACACGTATCTTTTTAGATCAATATAGTCGGGATTCACCAAGGAGCAAAACCAAGTGGTAGGCTGCTCCTGTCGTGTTGGCGTAGCAACTCAAGCAGGGTCAGTCCGCACATGAAATGGCGACACACTTAACAGGACCCCTTTGGCCGACATGTGGCTCATCCACCGTCTTGTTCCACGTGCGATGCACCAAATTACAGTTCGAGCAGCAGATGGAATTGGAGGCACCCTGGCCGTAGCGCCGCAGTAGTAGAAAATGAGCGATGAGGGGTCAAATCACAAAGCCCCACCTTTCCCGCATACAGCTGGACGGACGAAGCAACCATCATTTCACTCTAGGGCGCAAGAGCATAAAGAAAAGAGAAAACAATGATGCGTGCGACAGCTACCTAGGGCACCCTAAGGTAGGGGGCTCCACCACAGATCCTTTTCTTGAAATCGCCTCCACTACAAATCGGCTTCTCCCTCGTCCTCTTGAAGAAAATCGATGATGAGTGTAGTGGTAGGGTTTGTAGGAGTACTACAGTGTGCGGGGCCATGTCGTAGTAAATGGGTTCAAGTCGATGCATGTGTGGGCCGCTTGGTTTTACGGGAACGAGGCAGCATTTTGGGTTCAGGGACCAGTGGAGATATAGTACGTATAAAAAAATTTGGACGTAGGGTTGACCGGAAGGCAATGATGCATTGAACGCATGAGATTTCGAAACCAAATTATGAATAAATACACACTATAGCATGTAAATCTTTGAGTCATATATGCATGATGTAGATGTTCGTTTAGTGTTATAGTTCATCTCATTCAAAATCAATTAGTTTTATAAAAACTAGTCATCAACCCGTGCTTCTGCACGGGCTAGCATATTTTATGACCTCATACAAATTAATTTTATGTAATATTGTTTCCCTGTTGAAATATTTATTTAAAAAATATTTCCTTGACTCTATTATAAAAAGTGGAACCATATGCAATTATGTTGTTCATTAATCTACACTATTATACATTTGACAGATGAACAACATTGGAATATAAATGCATCTTTTAATTTTTGGAGATTAAGGTCAGATATATGTTGTATTTATTTATTGTTTGTTAGGGAGAGGCCAGGGACGAATGAAGAAGGAAAACAAATAGAAGCCTTCATTCTGTCTTAGCTTACCGTAATTAGATGAACCAAGGAAATGCTGGAATTATGACTATGGTAGGAAAGAGTTTGACGGCGAATTATCCCGTTTGAACTGACTTCCCATCAAAAAATACATGTGAAGTAGTCGAGGAGTTAGAGCCTAAGTGCAGACCTACTTTCTTTTCTCCATGTAAAACCCATCCGTTCCTACAATATGTCCACAAATTAGATGTCTCAAATTACATTTTGCCACGTACATTGCAATATATTAATCGATGCCAGACAAACAATTTTTTTTTGTAGGTAAAAAGAAAGTAACTTGAATTATAGGTGCAAAGTTAGTAAGCCTTATCATCTAGTTCTTCTGTTACAGATATGACTTTTCATAACCCGTGCAGCGCACATGCTAACTTTTGTATAACAGAAAAGTAGTTAATTTAACTAAAACTCCATATGGTTTCAAATCTGTCAAAATAAATGAATGTTTTTTTAATGTGGGTTACATACGTTTTCAAGACAATTACATGCATTCCAGTGGTACTAACTTGACTGGAAAATCTTTCACTGACATGAAGACATTAATTCTGCAGCGTATGGACACGTACACAGGCGCACGACATTTCTGGGGCCAAGCTACGGGGAGGTCGTTTTCAAAAACCAAATTTCTACAGCATGTCAAATTTTGAAAATTCTTGTGAACAATCACACACACACACATATTACGTATGTGCGAAAATTCGTAACCATATACTTTCACAAGTGGCATACAGAAAAAAAAGGCAAAAACGTATTTCTAAGATGGGTCGACTTTTTTTGTTGTTGGGTGGGATTTTTGTTTTTTTGTACACCCTACAAACCGCAAAAACAATCAAATTATTTTTCACACGTTCGTGCGGAAAACATATATGTCTCCATGGAACTTTATTCATTTTTTTAAAACTTTGAAATATGACTTTTGATTTATTTTTTTAAATATCATTCTCTCTGGAGGTCGAGCGCCATTGGCATTTTCCGCAGGTACACATGCGTACTTGGAGCACGTCCACTCTAGCATCTGTACATCTCTCCTCTGTAGTTCTGTTTCTATAGACTGCTGGGACTCTTGTTAACCAAAAGCTTTCATGGAGATAGTCTGCACGCTTGTTCATGTGCGTACCCGACACAATCTTTTATGGCGTCCGCTTGGCCTGTTGCGTTCTAACTCTTTTCCTCACGGCTCGCATGCGCGAGAGGTTCTTCTGGCTAGGCTCCAACTGGACGTTTCCATCGGATCTGGAATTGCATGTCCTACTGCTCTGAGGAGAATGCCCACGGCAACCAACGCTCTGAGGCAACCACCACACCATCGCTGACGTGGCATAGATGGAGTAGGAGAAAAGGCAAGCTGGAAGGATGGTGAAGGCTGTGTCCTGGAACTCCATACCTGCCGCTGCTAGTACTGGTTAACGTATCTAGATTTAAAACGCTGAGCAACACGCATATAGACATCCAATCCCACTTATTCATAGTCAATCTGAAAATAAATCAAATATGATCGCTGCAGGTTCCCTTTATTGTGCAGTCTACATTGTCTACAGCCACGATGGCATATTGTTAGAGGACAATGCCACGGCGACGTTAGATGGAGTAGTTAAGCGCAGCCGTGCTCGCATTGGTTTGAGATTTTGATTTTCCTCGGCCGTGTGGGACTCTAAAAAATTAAAACTCGGACCCTTGTTTCTCCTTGTTAGAGCGGGACTCCAGTAGACAAATAAAAACACCGTGGACCTTTTCTTTTCCTTGTTAGAGTGGGATTCTAGACAAATAAAATTCCATGGACCCTTTTAGATCTTGACCGTACAATTGAGATCATATGGTTATTTTTTGGCGTCTTTCTAGAGTTAACGTGGTAACTTGTATGGTGCCTCCAATTAATAAATATAAGATGTTAAGATTCATGGGGTTGTGCACTGTAAAGCATAAAGTAAAAAACAAATAATGGCAATTTATTTAGAAAAAAATCAATTATGATACAGAAGATTCTAGAACAAAGGAGAAGTGCTTGTATTTTGAGGTTTGTGCATTATGCTTAAGTTCAACCATGGAGTCTTCTAAATTGTACATGTGGCAGATCTGGTGGAATGTTGATGATATCCAACGGCCAGTAGTGCTCGGATTTGCCATCTCTGCACTGTCGGATTAGCTTCATCCAGCGACCATCTTTCAAAGTTATTGGCACACTATATAGTTCTTGTGCCATAGTTGCATGTTTTGGAAAAAAACTACTAGTGGGTTGTACTATCTATTTAGGAATAGAAGATGTATACATGGAAGTTGTAGGGAAAGAGATGACATGGAGCATCTCAATTCCTATGAGTAGGGATTGGAAAAGAGATGTCATTTGGTTCACATCATAGGAACTTTTCTATTGAATCTAGAGATGAAATGTATCTCAATTCCTATGAGGAGGGATTAGAAAAGAGATGTAATTTGGTTCATATCATAGGAACTTTTCTATTGAATATACGCTAATGTTTATTTTACTTTGAAACTAAGGGAGTATAGGAATCCATTCATATGAATCAAGTGGCTCTAAAGCTATAGAAATCATATCATGTTTATTTCTTTTGAAATGTGGAGTATATGAATCTATTCCTATGAACCAATTGGCTCTAAAGGAAAAAAATCCTATAAAAATCATATCATATAGAGTTCCTATGATATTCCTCGACACCAAAGGATGGTTGAAATTGCTGCGGGTGATACGATGGTCTTTCTTTGTAGACTCCTTCCCCATCTTTATAGTTACCTCTCGAAGATGAATGAAATGATATATACAGGGTATTCTACATGTGCAATTTGGTACAGAAAACTCGGTAAAAGTTTGCGAGGTTCGAATTTTCAATAAAGCTATATGCACTGCATTTCGGAACGGAGGGAGCATATGACAGTTGCTAACACTCACGTGGAAGATTTGTGTGTAGGAGGAGTGGCTGTTCTGTTAAATGACATGGCAAAACTGACACTGTCGGATGCCGATCTAACGGTTCTTACGGCGTTCGTCAGGAAAAGGCTTGTGGCGAACGTTTGTCGGATAATGATTTACGGACACATGCATTGCATTGATACGTGGTCCCCTCCCTCTCATGCACACGCACCCTCACGAGTCACGACTCTCTTGAGTCCTCTCGCAGACTCGCACGTCGCACCCACCGTCTATCCGTAGGTAGACGTCACGCACATATGTGCTCTTCACACCCTACCCTCAGAACTTCTAAAAAACAAAAGACGTCGCGCACATTTTATTTTAGCTCACACGTCACACACTTATACTATTACTCTTGCGGTGAATGTTCTTTGGGCATAGTATATTATACTTTCACAAAGAGAAGCGGTGCATGCACACACTAGTTCTCTCACACCCACTCACTGGTACACGTAGGAGCGCATTTTTTTGAAGATGGTACAACAAAATCACTCCACTATCTATATAAGCAGGAGCCTTAGCGCTTGCTTTACTAGGGTTCCTCTCATTCACTCTCTCATGCTCTCCAGATCTAAGCAAGACATAGGTGGCCACACTCTCTCTCAGCTCACGGCTAGTCACAAATCCGGCCGGACAACCTCGACCGGGGCAGGGGTGTAGGTGCATTGTTCACGCTGTCGTCGGCGGCAAGGGCGGAGACCAATGGCTGCCCGCGCGTCCCGGTCGGCGGCCGTGTCGTTCTCTCCGAGAGAGGTCCGGCTCGGGAGGGCCTCCGACCCCTTCTTCCTCCCTGCGGTATTGTGGCCAAGATGCGGCCTCCCAACACCGTCTTTGCCACATGCCGACGACCCTCAGGTATATATTCCTTCGAAACCTGCCTTGCTCTACTGCCCCAGCTCCCTTCGTGTGGATTTTTTTCTACTTTCGTCGTTGTTCCAAAGCCACCTAGACTTTTACTATTATTAGAGGTAAAGCTAGTTCATACAGGCGACTCTAAGAGTTGGTTCAAATAGAGAAGAAAGTGGGAAAGCTGTAGCATGAATCTAGGACTTGGTTCTAAGAGGAAACGGGCGAAAGTAGTAGATACTAGCTACCCAACCGGTCTCTTGGTTGAAAAGACGAAGAAAGCATGGTGGATGGCGAAGGGTGGGGGGAAGTGGACCTATCTCTTGGTTGAAAAAGGAAAGAAAGTGACGGGTGTTGGGGGGCAACGCAAATGAGAATGAGTAGGTCTAGATTTCCTGTGCTCACATAGGAAAATGTCGACGAGGAGATAAAAAATGGGACAAATGTCGACATGCTGCCTGAGTGTTTGCCGCTCTCGGCAGCCACATCTGCCTCACCACTTTATGCCCATGTTGTCCCTACGCCCATATCGCTACCGTTAATGTAAAATCACATGAAGCATTAAGCAATGCCACCTAATGTCACTATAAGCAATGGTCTAGTGGCATTTATAAATTGAAGCAATGCCACCACCATTTTATTAAGTGCTTCCGTCTTGCTTTATTTCCCATGAATTTTGTTTTTGCAGTTACACTTAATCTCACACCGCTAACATTGCTTCATCCTAGTGGAACTGCACAAATTTGATTACACATTTACTGACCATGTGCTACTCTCATGACAGTAATACTAATGCTATTGTTCTGCATGTTAATCTAGTGGCATTATTGATGTGATGTGATGCTACTTACTTAAGGACTCTTCATACTGTCAATCTAGTGCCAATTATAACACAATAGATGCTACTGTTAATCATGCGCCACTACAAATATCTGTCAATGTTTAAATAACCATATTTCATATTTGCGCAAACAGGGATGTTTGTCTCCATATCATTTCGGGATGTCTGTCTCCGTATCGTTTCTATCCGCGCAACCAAAGCACACACCTCAGTTTTAGTAGAACTGCACAAAATGAGATGGCTATCCCTCGTTGCCGTCGTCTAACCTCCAGTCTTCAAGGTATTCCTACATTGGTAGTAACTGAGGCAGAATGACCAACACAATCTAAAAGAAGCTGATTCGTACATTTTACTTCCTGATTGCAGTGCAGGGACGAGCGAAAACAACTGCATCCTAGTCTGGAATGCACTTTCTACCAGTTCATCCATGGACCGAGGACTAGCTGGCACGGTTGCATAGCAGTTTTTTGGACAGGTGCGCGGACAAGAGGCATTGTGGTCTGCTTATTTCTGCAAATAGCGGTGCTTAAATTTAGTGGAATGCACAAGAATTTCACCTGGTCAGTACACTGCATGGTTCAGTTCAACATTCCAGCTGAGACCACAATTATAATTGGTTATTCTGGAATGAGAGAACCTAACCCTGGATGGTGGCAACAAGAAAAAACCAGAGTGAACTCCAGGAAATTTAAGCCTGCCGGGAGGCCCTTTTTCGTAGAAGCCTTGCTTGTTTTTTCCTGATTTGTGAATCTTCTCACATCTTTGTCTTTTGCTGTGAACTAGTATATGTTTGTTATGTTCTATGAATCATTAAGATGTATAAATTGCTTAACTTATGCTTTCAAGTTTTTTATGAAGACGAGTTTAATGTGAGTGTTCCACATGAGCGCTGGACTAGCGTGTGAACGTTTGGAATTTACATTGTAGCCTCAGACAGTAACATTAACTGCATGAACCACAATAACAAGATACATAGTTGCTTATATGTCAGACAGTAGATTGTTGATTGTTAGTTGGTCAATAGCCTAGTGTTGAAGCGAGCTGAGCCAATGTGTCGTGTTTTGCACAACTGCTTACAAGTGGGGTAGCACCAACAGTGTTTACAAGTACTTATGTATACAGCGCACAATTCTCGAACGAGTGCTCTATTTCATCAAAACACACACTGCTCGTATGATAAACCGTGACGACTCATGTCTTACCATGCCATATTCATGAAAAAACTACTGAGGACACATCTGTTTCGGCAACAATTACGATGCTTCTCACATGGTTCACGGGCACACAAAAGTAGCAGCAGTTCCCATAGACAGATTCAAACAGAGTACTAGCCCAGAGGGCTCGATAACAAGCAAGGTTCGGATAATTAGACGCAATCCAAACTACTATTAAACACTAGCTGGGGCCACTATTTCATGACTCGATCTAATTTGGGCTGGACACAAGACGGACCTTGCCATGAACATCATTGAGCACGTCCCGCATCAGCTCAATCCTGTGAACCTTCATGAAGACAACCTTGTGGCCTTGCCACTGATAAACTTGTTTGTGGAGGCATGCTACGTCATCTTCCTGCGTAAGCTCGACAAGAACACTATGCCTCACAAACGAAGGAGTAGCTTTGAACTGGTGCTTTAGTACACCCTGGACAACACGCCTGACAATACTGAGGCTGGAATACAACTCTTCATTGGTATAACCGCATAAGGCTTCCAGGATCCAACAGCCTAAGAACTCTGTTTTCCCAGTGCGTATATTCAGGTCATCCGCCTCATAGCTAGTGACATGTACAACCACACAATCCTTGTCTGCATCAGGGCTCTAATTGAAACAGAAACAAATTCTTAATTACTTTTTAGTATAAGAAACACAAGTTATTTAAACCACTATGTATAGCATGGCATCGTAGCTAATAAAATTTTGCATTATTAATCACCACATACTTAGATGAAAAACCACAATCGAGATCGGCAAAGAAGAAAATCACCTTCGGCAGCTCAGTGGGGGGGGGGGGGACACATCCTCGAAGGGGGAAAACTGCTTCTGCACTGCCACGGGGGCTGTAACCTCAAACGGGGCGTTGACCATATATGTAGTGGCCGTGAGCGTATTTGGGGTCGGCTCGGTTGCTGCCTCCATCTTCTTGGCGCTCTTTGTCTTGTGGGGATCAGCCTCCCGCGTCTGCTCCAATATCGGCATATCTTTGCCTGGTTCTCCTTGGTCCATCATGAAACTGACGAATACTAGGAGACCACTGAAAGGAAAACACAGTCGCAATGACAATGAAACAAAAAAGAGAGTGAGGATCGTTTACTGCTTTGCAAAAGTTCTTTTTTTTCTCTAAACGAAAATATACCAATCTCACGGATCCGCTTACCTTCCCTTCGTTGGGAGAGAAGAACAATGGCAGATGCGAGTGTTGCCTTTCTTGAAGACGGTGAGGGAGAAGGGGATTCAGCGAAGAGTGAAATGATGGTTGCTTGGTCCACAAACTTAGATCATGGGAGGTGGGGTTTTGTGATACGACGGCTCACATCGCCAAGGCTATGACCGGGGTGACTCTCCGCCTGCATACTGCCTTCTAATTTGGAGGATGGCATTTGGGCCCGCGCGCTGCATGGCCCGCATGTCGGTGAACAAAAGTATAACATCATTCATTAAAGGGAGACGTTTCAATGACCTAGGAGGAGCCAGAAGCGGTAGAGTGTCTGCACTGTACTAGTAGTAATTGTTTTTCTGGGTAGTTGTAGAGTGTCTCCACTGTACTAGTAGTAATTGTTTCTCTGGGCCCAAGACAAAACAGCCCATCCACACTAGTAAATAGCAAAATCAATTCAAAAGCCCTATATTTACTGAATGGGAGGCGCTACCCACACCCAGCACACCGCCCCCAAAAAAACATGGGTGCTCTTCTTCCTCCTCGCTCCCACCCACCTCACGTCAGCTCGCTCCACTCGTACCCCCAAATTCCTCAACTCACTCCTATAGAAAATCCCAGCTCCCCTTCTTCCTCACTACCACAGAAAAAACCTCAGCTCCCCTTCTTCCTCACCACCACAGAAAAAAGCTCCGCTCCCCTTCTTCGGTCGCACTACAACTAGGCTCGTCATTCGTTACTCTGCTCAAATCCGTGAGCGCGGCACGACGCCCTCGAGGAAAATGGGGTCGGCTGACCCCAACGCCAAGAAGATGAGGCTCCTGCCAGCAGCGACGCCTAGTGTAGATCCCGCACCCGGCAGCGCGGGGAGAAGCGGCAACCCCGCCCCCACCGGATCCCAGGAACCCGTAGAATCTCGGGTGGACCACATCAGCGATCTCCCGGACGCCGTCCTTGGGGAGATCATCTCGCTTCTCCCCACCAGGGATTGCTGCCGCACCCAAATCCTCTCAATTCGGTGGCACCCTCTATGGCGCGTCGTGCCCCTTAATCTCGACTGTCATCAGCTATCTCTCTTCAATGATTTTGAAATCCCCAGAGCCATCATCTCCTCCCACCAGGGCTCCTTTCAAAGCCTCTGCATCCCGTCATGCTACCTGAGCAAGCATAACAGGCCCTGCATGGTGGACGCCTGGCTGAAATCCTCTGAACTCACAGAACTACAGTTGCTTGAGCTCTACTATTCCTCAGCACCGATGTCCATCTCACGGTTTTCCTCCTCTCTCCACACCGCCACCTTTGAGCTGTGCTACCTACCAGACAATCTGGTACTAAACCTTCGACTCCCATTTCTCAAGAAACTTTCACTTGTGCGGGTTCGTATATCGGAGGCCTCATTGCACAACATCATCCACTTTAGTTGCCCTGCCCTGGAGGGCTTGGTGCTTGTTTTCATGGTTACACTACAGGAATCAGCTAATTTGCCGTCTGTGGGCGTCTTTGCCGTCAGCTTTTTATCATGTCTGACGGCAAAGATATCTTTTTCCGGCAGCTGCTGACGGCAAAGAATGATTGATGACAAAGAGTACTTTGCCGTCTGCCGAAAGAAACACAGACGACAAAGACCTTAGTTTGCCGTCTGCCAATAAATATACAGACGGCAAAAAATCTTTGTCGTTTATATTTTTATCCACAAACGGCAAAGAATCTTTGCCGTCTCTATTTTTTTAGCAGACGTCAAACTGGACTCTTTGCTGTCTGTGTTTATTTGACAAACGGCAAAGAACAAGCACAGCACGCGGATTGATCTCCTGGATCGATGACATGGCAAAATCTCTGCCACACCAGCCCATAACGCACAACCCCATCCACCACTACTGTCAGACGCACGTATCCACCCACTATGCACGCACCCCCCACGTCGCACGAGCCCTCCTCTTCTTCTCGTTCTCCCTCCTCTCTCCTCGCTCCCTCTTCGTCCCAAGCAGCCGCACGGAGCCGGCCTCAGCCCTCCCCCATCGCCCTGAGCAGCCGCTACCGGCCCTGGCCCTCCCTCGCCTCCCCTAGCAGCTGCAGGCGGCCGACCATGGCGCCGCCAACCCCGGCCCTCCCTCGCCGCCCCGAATAGCCGGAGGCGGCCGGCCATGGCGCCGCCAGCCCTGGCCCTCCCTTGCCGCCCCGAGCAGCGGCAGGAGGCCCACCATGACATCACTGACCCCGGCCCTCCCTCGCCGCCCCGAGTAGCGGCAGGAGACCCGCCATGGTGTCGCCCGCCCCGGCCCTCCCTTGCCGCCCCGAGCATCCACAGGCGGCCCGCCATGGTGCTGTCGGCCCCGGCGCTCCCCCGTCGCCCGAGCAGCAGCACGTGGCCGGCCATGGCGCCGCCGGCCCTGGCCCTCCCCCGTCGCGTCGTGCAGCCTCATGTGGCGAGCCCTGCTCCCCGGCGCCGCAAGGCCCGACCCCTTCCCCCTTTGCCCTGGCCATCGTCGCCCCGATTAGCCGCACGCCGCTGTCCCTGTCCCCTCGTGCCACGACCTTTTCAATCTTGTTCCAAGAATGCCATTGCCCCAACCACCGCACTTAATTTGTGGTTGTTAGTAATTGTTATTAATTGCTATGTGTGTGTGTACCTGCAAAAATTTGATGCTCACTGCCTATGCGTGTAGTTGTATTGATGTTTCACGGACTCCATGTTTTGTTTCTAATTTTTGTACAATGTGCCATGAATTTATGTGAAAAGTGGGTCAGTTGTGCAAAACTACGGCTGTGATGGGTTTGCTAGCACTGGTGGTTTAGTTTTTTTTAATCATGAAAAAGCAATTTGCCGTTTGTGATGATTCCGGATGATGGCAAACATGGAGTTTGGCTGACGGCAGAGGCCCTGTTCTTTGCCGTCTGTTATTTATTTTACTGACGGAAAAATCTCTTTGTTGTCTGCCCGATAAAAAGCTGACGGCAAAGTATTCTTTGCCGACTTTGGGTTTGCCGGCTACGTTTGCCGTCAGCAGCTGCCAGCAAAATCTTTGCCGTCTGTATTACTGCATTTGTCGTCTGTATTTCACTGATGAAAAACTTTCTGAATCCTTTAGTGTTAGAATCGGTTGTCTCCAAATAAAGTCGCCTAACCTTGTAAGAATTGGAATTTCTTTTGACGAAAGGCAGCTCATCATCCAAGATGCCCCTTCACTTCAAAGGTTGATCCTTGATTCTAGTTATTCACCGTTGCAAGTAACCATCCTCTCTGCGCCTAAAATGGAGACCTTGGGTGTAATACATGATCTCTGTGCTCATTGCAATATGGTGTTTGGCTCCATAGTTCTTCAGGTACTTTATATTATCATCTACACTTGTAACCATAAGCTGCATTTTAAATTTCTGCACATAAGTTATATATCATCTTGGAGTACACATTTTGTACTAATATTATGTTCTATGCTCAACGAAGAGTTTCTCCATGGATGGACTATCAATGGTGCTGGATTCTATCAAGATCTTATATATCCAAATGAATAGTTTTGATCTGAATAAGATTATTGGCTTGCTGCAATGCTTTCCATGTCTGGAGAAGTCGTATATAAAGGTGATAATTTCACGCACATTGTAAGCCCGCATATAGTGTACTAGAATTAACCGTTCAGTTGTTGCTCTTTCGACACTCTTTTTTAGACCTTACCCGTTTTCAATCTTCATGTTTATTTAGGCAACAGGACGGGGTAAGAAAGTTATAACCAATCGGTGGATTCGTAAGCATCACGATTTTCTCACTTCTCGTGAGATTCGATTAAAGACTATAACGCTAGAACGATATGTAGCCAACCATGCAAACACTAGATTTGTCACATCCTTCCTGCTGAATTTGAGGTTACTATTGTCCATCAGGCTTAAGTTTATCAGCATCATGGTTTTGATGGATGGGTATGTCGAAGAGCAAAAAAAGGAGTTTCAGGTGGGCAAAAGAGCATCTGAACTTGTCGGGCTTCTATTTACAACATATTGTGGTCATAATCGAGTAAATTTTACGACGCAGCATGTTCATTCTATGGACCTGACTGACCCATTTGACTGTGACTGCCGAAAACAGTGCTGAAGTTAGATGTTGTTGCCCTTTTCAACCTGGGTTTTTTTGTAAACCTCATGAACAATTAACCCTCATGCTTTTGTACAGTTTGTAAGCTGGAGTTAGATATTCCTGCCCTTTTCAACTCGGTTTTGACTGTCATATTTTCTTTGAAACAAGGCAAATGGCTTGCATTCGTTTAATTCAGAGTGAAATATTGCAACAAATCCCAACCAAGGGAAATAACATCACTCTCGCCGGCTGCTTGAGCTCACTGTGCATTACAGAAGCCAAGTGATTAGCCCCCACCAGCACCCACAAACTTATTTCGAACTAGCACATCAAATGGGCTATAAATTTTCATAGGAAAGGTTGCATGACCATGACAGATTTGGATTCTGATATTTGGGACCCGTGAGGAAATAGCCTATCCAAGGTGGTGTCGACTTCCTAGCCAGTCAACAAACGATTCCGCCTACTAGCTGTTGGATTGACATCCAACATTTGTCGTGTATCTTCTATCTCTTGTCTTCTTCTTCCTCCAGCCGCCCAAACCGAACCACTTCGTCGGCTTTGCCTGCTCCCGCATCTCATGGCTGGCTGCGCCTCCGCCGCCCTACCGTACATACCCTCCAATGTTGGCCAGTCCCTCCCTCTATTCCCCCACACGTCCTGTTATTCTCCGGCAACTTCAGCCCCAACACGCACCAAGACCAACCAGTCAACCTCAGATTCTCCACTCCGCGATCGGACCGGGCGATCTTCCATGGCTCCTGTTCGTTCTGTCCGAGGCCTTGTCGCTGTCCTCCGCCTTGCGACCTTGGTTCGCTCGCCTTGCGCGGTGCGCCGCCCTCTTGCATTGTCAACATCATCAAAAACCAAGAGGAACAAGGAGATGACTGTACGTGGAGAGAATGACAGTAAGGACCCACCAGTGTCATGGCAGTACGCAAGCAAGTGCCTCTATATTACAAGCCCAAAAATATGGTTCCTCTTAGTGGTTGGATATCTGGGGCTCACGCCATTGTCAACATAGTCAATAAACGAGAGAATTACACTACGAGCGGCTGACACCAGGGACCCAGCAGGTCGCGCAGTTTTTTTTAGGAACAAGCAGTTGTTATTTATACTAGTTTTAGCGACGGATCAGGGTAACAACGGGGCTGTGCGGGGGCTGTGGCCCGTCTAGCCAGGGTTTTATTTATGTTTACCACATCATGATCCCAATTGTATTTTTTTCTTGCTAAAAATGGTTAGCCCAGTTCTATTTTTTTAAAAGAAATACCCAAACAAGTCCTACTTGCTTTATCGGCCCTGCTGGGCTGCAAATCTTTCAAGACGAGGAGAGTTTCATTCGGTTTACCCAGAAACGGGTTGTACATTTTTAAAACACATCAAACAGGGAATTAGTTTCAATTTTTTTTCATTACAATATTTTAAATTCCATTGATTTTTATGCGTGGACAATTATTTGGATTTTATATTTATATAAATTATTTTTCAAAATAGTTTGAATGTGAACCGATATTTTTGGATTAAAAACAGTTGACAGCACTGAAATATGCAAAATTTCGTCTACTTTTTATCCGTGGCCACAATATGGGGTGTAATGCTAACAAAAAGAAGATGGGCTCCAAAAAAATTCTTAAGAATTAGCAAATGGGTTGTACATTATTAAAATTATGGCAGATGGGTTGTATGCTGTTTTCCACAGATTTGAGGCTGGCTTGTGTGCCTACTACAGTTTGACGCGTATGCTTTCATAAAAAAAAGGTTGACGCACACGCAACGCCCTGTCAACTTAGTCAATACACGAGAGCAGTGACTGTTGGATGTCCATCCAACGACTGTTGTGCTTCTTCAATCTTTGATCTTCATGCTCCAGCCGCTCAAACAAGCGCCAGCAGGACTGCCTGCTCCATCCTCCCACGGCCGGCTATGCTGCACGCGCAGGCCTAACGGCCCCACCGTACTCCCATCTCTGGCCTAGCCATCCCTCTACTCACCCACACCTGCTGTTATTCTCCGGGGACGGCGCACGAACCAGTAAACCATTGTACTCCTCCGTGTGGGAAACAACTGCCGAGTATTCCCTGGCTCCGTCTCGTTCCCTTCCTAGGCCACGCTGTCGTTCACCGCCCTGGTGCTCTCGGTGCGGCCTGGTCAACATGGTCAATAAATGACATCCATCAGAAGTGGACTGTACGTGGAGAGGCTAACAGTTGGGTCCACGGCCGCACGCAAGGAAATAATGATTCCTCCACCTGACAGCTAGGACCCACAGGAAGGGCCTCTGTATTCCGCAAAAAAACGTCCCCCCCCCCCCGCTAGCGCTGACAGGTCAGACCCACCTGCTATATCTTCGCACGCAAGGAAGTGCCTCCTTATTACGCCCAAAAAAATGAATACCCCCTGCTAGCTGGGACATACCATATTGTTGGGCTGACTTGTGGGCCTACTAAGTTGACGGGGACGGAGGGCTTTGTCAACTTGGTCAATACTCCAGTGACTGTATGATGGCCATCCAACGGCCATAGTGCTTCTTCAACCTCTGGTCTTCTTGCTCCATCCGCCCAAAGCAGCGCCGGTCATGCCGCCTGCTCCTGCCTCCCGTGGCCGGCTGTGCTACCGCGGAGGCCTCACCTCCCCCATACTACTCCCACCACTGGCCAGACCATCCCTCCACTCACCCACACCCACTGTTATTCTGCGGCGACGGTAGCCTCACACTGCAGCCGAACCAGTGAACTCTCGTACTCCTCTCCGCATGGGCATCCACTGTTGCGTCTTTCCCAGCTCCGCGTCGTCCCCTTCCTAGGCCTCGCCATCGTCCATCGCCGTGGTGCTCTCGGCGCGGCGTGGTCAACATGGTGAAGGAATGACTTCCATCGGACGTGGACTGTACGTTGAGAGGCTGACAGGTGGGTCCACTTCCATAGCAAGGAAGTGCCTCCTTATTACGCGGAAAATAATGCTACCTCCACCTGACACCAGGGACCCACCGAACGGGCCACTGTATTTCGTGAAAAAAAATGTTTCCCCCCTAACTGCTGGGACCCACCATCTACATCTTCGCACGCAAGGAAGTGCGTCCGAGCAAAAAAATGATTCGCCCCCTGACTGCTGGGACCCACCAGCTACATCTTCGCACGCAAGGAAGTGCCTGACAGTCGGGACCCACCTGGTCGAAGCGTACGTAGCGTTGTCATTCTGGTCGGGAACGTGTACGCATATCTTGGTGGATGTAGAGGCGCCAGACGTAGCATGTACACGCACGCATAAAGGCGGTGTGCAATAAAGAAAACACGGCCACGTATGTGTACATACGGGCGGGGTCTCGAACGCCTACTCACGCATACGTACGGCCAGGGCTCGTGTATATGGGTGGGTATGAATGGAGAAACAGCGTTGTCGTCGTGTTCATGGGGAGCGAACCGGATGGGTCGGAACGGAATGTGTCGTCATGTTCATCGGGAGGGCTTGGACGGAACAGGCGATGGAAACGAGGCCTGGCGTACCGCAGAACGGAGGAAACGGCCTCGTGTTCGATCGGCCACGTTCGAAATGGGATCCTGTTCATTGGAAGGAGTCTGGCGTACTACAAAACGGAGGAAACGGACCTCCTATGGTCGAAACGGGGGTCCTGTTGATCGGGAGGGGTGTGGCGTACCGCAAAATGGACGAAACGGACTTGTGTTGGAGCGCTACGGTCGAAACGGGGGTCCTGTTCATTGGGAGGGGTGTAGCGTACCGCAAAACGGGACTCCAAGGGACACTGTTCATCTCCACCGTGGACCTCCTCCAGCCTCCACGGGCTACTGTTCATCCACCATCGACCTCCTCCAGCCTCCACCTGTGACTGTTCATCCATGGGCTCCTGTTCATGTATCCTCCATCGTGCGCTACTCCACTGGCTATTGTTCAACCACCCCTCTCCACTGGCTCCTGTTCAACCATCCCTCCACGGGCTATCGTTCATCCACCCCTTCACCATCTACTGTTCATCCAGCCCTCCATGGGGTCATCCTATTCATCCAGCCCTCCACGGGGTCCTATTCATCCAGCCCCAACCGGCTCGATCGGTCGGGGTCCTGTTCATCCAGAGACAATGTCACGGGTCCTGTTCATCCACCCGCACCGCTCAGTGTTCATCCAACCCCCCCCCCCCCCCCCGCAACGCTCACTGTTCATCCAAACCCCCACCCCCCCTGCAAAGCTCACTGTTCATCCAGAGGCAGCATCGATCGACTACAGTTAGCAGCAGTAGCGAAGGAATCGCGCGATCGCTCGGTTTCACTAACGCGTGGCCTGCAGTGCAATCGCTCGGGTCTAGTTGGGCGACGCCTCGCTCGGGATCAGTTAGAGCCCAATGCCTCGCACACACGCGCGTACGTGTACGAGAGAAATGCTCATCGCTCGGCACCCGACCACCCACCATATGGGAACTCGCCGAAATTTTCCTCGCCCTCGCTTCTACCGTGGTTTTTTCCGTCATGGACGGTCCAAAGAATGTCATGCAGCTGCGTCTCCGGCCCGCCCAGGACGCAAAGCCCATTTTCTGTCATGATTTTTTGTCATAGAAGTAGGAGCCCACCACATCTATGATGATACCAGGTTTTGTCACAATTATCGTCATAGAAGTGTCATAAGTATGACAGAAAAATTTTCATTCGGCCCAAAATGTCACGGATGTTTCTTTTTTTGTAGTGGGTTGAAGGTCGAGGTTTTAATTGGGCCCTTGTAGCGGTGTATGGGGCCACACAACCAGAACTCAAACTGGACTTTTTGGTGGATCTAGTCCATATTTGCGGGTCTGAGCGGCTTCCAATCCTAGTGGGGGGTGATTTCAATATCATTAGAAGAAGAGATGAAAAGAACATTGATAATTTCGATGGTAGATGGTCGTTTATGTTTAACACCATTAACGAAATCTTGGATCTGAGAGAGATATAGCTTTCGGGAAGAAAATTCACTTGGGCTAACACGTTACCCACCCCCACGTTTGAGAAGCTCGACCGGGTCCTCGCGAGCGTTGACTGGGAACAGAAGTTTCCTTTAGTCACCGTCCAGGCATTATCGCATTGAATCTCGGACCACACCCCTTTGCTTGTTGACTCTGGTGAGGCAACACACATGGGGAATAAGAATACCTTCTCTTTCGAATTAGCGTGGTCTGAAATAGAAGGGTTTCTTGATCTTATAGCCAGGGAATGGGCTAAAGATTTAGGAGGAAGGACTTCAATTGCGATATGGCAGAATAAGATACGACACTTGTGAAGTTTCTTGCGTGGATGGGCTAAGCATCTCAGTGGGATTTATAAGGTTGAAAAGGAAAGGCTCCTTTCCCTCATTTAGGCCTTAGATGTAAAAGTCGAGTCCACGGTCCTAGATTCAGCGTAACTTCATGTTTAATTAGATGCGGAGATGAGGTTGAAAGAGCTCCTGCGAGAAGAAGAATTGAAGTGGGCATTGCGAGCGAAGGTTCGCAAAGTGGTCCAGGGGGACGCCAACACTCAATTCTTTCATATAATCGCCAATGGCAAGCATAGAAAGAAAAGGATCGTTCAGCTAGAGCAAGACGAAGGGACGATTGTAGGATAGGAGAACTTAAAATTATACATCACTAATTATTATAAGCAGCTTTTTGGGCCTCCTGAGGATAATTTCGTATCTCTAGATGAGTCGCGGAATTAAGATGTCCCTCAGCTTGCTTCCAATGAGAACGATATTTTAACTGCCCCGTTCTTGGAGAAAGAGGTGTTTGAAGCTATTTCTTAGATGAAGAATAATAAAGCACCGGGGCCCAATGGATTTCCAGCAGAGTTTTATAAAAGGTGCTGGCATATCATCAAAGAGGATTTGCTCCCGATGTTCCAGGATTTATTTGCAGGTCAGCTTCAACTGTTTCACTTGAATTTTGGAACCATTACTTTGCTCCCTCCTATGTCTTGAGCTTGCTTTGGTTTTCCTTGAAGAGGAAAGGGTGATGCAGTAATAGTAGCGTAAGTATTTCCCTCTTATTTTGAGAACCAAGGTATCAATCCAGTAGGAGGCTCCTCACAATTCCCACGCACCTACACAAACAAACAAAGAACTCGCAACCAACGCAATAAAGGGGTTTTCAATCCCTTCACGACCACTTGCGAAAGTGAGATCTGATAGAGATAATATGATAAGATAAATATATTTTTGGTATTTTATGATACAGATTGGAAAAGTAAACATGCAAATAAAAGTAGATTGAAAGCTTATATGATAAGAGATAGACCCGGGGGCCATAGGTTTCACTAGTGGCTTCTCTCAAGATAGCATAATTATTACGGTGGGTGAACAAATTACTGTCAAGCAATTGATAGAAAAGAGAATAATTATGAGATTATCTAGGCATGATCATGTATATAGGGATCACGTCTGTGACAAGTAGACCGACTCCTGCCTGCATCTACTACTCTTACTCCACACGTCGACCGGTATCCAGCATGCATCTAGAGTATTAAGTTCATGAAGAACAGAGTAACGCTTTAAGAAAGATGACATGATGTAGAGGGATAAACTCATGCAATATGATATAAACCCGATCTTTTAATCCTCGATGGCAACAATACAATACGTGCCTTCCTGCCCCTACTGTCACTGGGAAAGGACACCGCAAGATTGAACCCAAAGCTAAGCACTTCTCCCATGGCAAGAAAGATCAATCTAGTAGGCCAAACGAAACCGATAATTCGAAGAGACTTGCAAAGATAACCAATCATACATAAAAGAATTTAGAGGAGATTCAAATATTTCTCATAGATAAACTTGATCATAAACCCACAATTCATCGGATCTCGACAAACACACCGCAAAAAGAGTTACATCAAATAGATCTCCAAGAAGAGGGAGGAGAACTTTGTATTGAGCATCAAAGATAGAGAATAAGCCATCTAGCTAATAACTATGGACCCGAAGGTCTGTGGTAAACTACTCACAACTCATCGGAGAGGCCTTGGAGTTGATGTAGAGGCCCTCTGTGGTGGATTCCCCCTCCGGCGGAGCGCCGACGACGGCTCCAAGATGGGATCTCGCGGATACAGAAGGTTACAGTGGTGGAAATAGTTTTTCGGTGGCTCCCCTGATGGTTTCGGCTTACATAGGTATATATGGGAGGAAGAAGTACGTCGGTGGACGCTCGAGGGGCCCACGAGACAGGGGCGCGCCCAGCCCTAGGGAGCGCGCCCTCCACCCTCGTGGCCGCCTCGCTTGTTTCTTGACTTGCACTCCAAGTCCCCTGGATCACGTTTGTTCCAAAAAGATCGCTTCCGAAGGTTTCATTCCATTTGGACTCCGTTTGATATTCCTTTTCTGTGAAACACTGAAATAGGCACACAAAAAACAGCAATTCTGGCTGGGCCTCCGGTTAGTAGGTTAGTCCCAAAAATGATATAGAAGTGTAAAGTAAAGCCCATAAACATCCACAACGGGTAATATAATAGCATGGAACAATCAAAAATTATAGATACGTTGGAGATGTATCAAGCATCCCCAAGCTTAATTCCTGCTCGTCCTCGAGTAGGTAAATGATAAGAACGGAATTTTTGATGTGGAATGCTACCTAGCATTTTTTTCAATTTATTTCTCTTTATTGTGGCATGAATGTTCAGATCCAAATGATTCAAAATAAAAGTTCGTATTGACATAAGAAATAGTAATACTTCAAGCATACTAACTAAGCAATCATGTCTTCTCAAAATAACATGGCTAAAGAAAGTTATCCCTACAAAATCATATAGTCTGGCTGTTGCTCTATCTTCATCACACAAAGTATTTAATCATGCAGAACCACGATGACAAGCCAAGCAATTGTTTCATACTTTAGTAATCTCAAACTTTTTCAATTTTCACGGAATACATGAGCGTTTGCCATGGACATAGCACTATATGTGGAATAGAATGGTGGTTGTGGAGAAGACAAAAAAGAGGAGAAGATAGTCTCACATCAACTAGGCGTATCAACGGGCTACGGAGATGCCCATTAATAGATATCAATATGAGTAAGTAGGGATTGCCATGCAACGGATGCACTAGAGCTATAAATGTATGAAAGCTCAACAAAAGAAACAAAGTTGGTCTGCATCCAACTTGCTTGCTCAGGAAGACCTAGTGCATTTTGAGGAAGCCCATCATTGGCATATACAAGCCAAGTTCTATAATGAAAAATTCCCACTAGTATATGAAAGTGACAACATAAGAGACTCTATCATGAAGATCATGGTGATACTTTGAAGCACAAGTGTGGTAAAAAGGATAGTAGCATTGTCCCTTCTCTCTTTTTTTTATTGGTGGGCTTCTTTGGCCTCTTTTTTATTGGGTTTCTTTGGCCTCTTTTATTTTTATAAAGTCCGAAGTCTCATCCCAACTTGTGGGGGAACCATAGTCTTCATCATCCTTTCCTCACTCGGGACAATGCTCTAATAATGATGATCATCACACTTCTATTTATTTACAACTCAAGATTACAACTCAATACTTAGAACAAGATATGACTCTATATGGATGCCTCCGGCGGTGTATCAGGATTTGCAATGAATCAAGAGTGACATGTATGAAATATTATGAGGGTGGCCTTGCCACAAATACGATGTCAACTACATGATCATGCAAGGACCAATATGACAATGATGGAGCGTGTCATAATAAACGGAACGGTGGAAAGTTGCATGGCAATATATCTCGGAATGGCTATGGAAATGCCATAATAGGTAGGTATGGTGGCTGTTTTGAGGAAGGTATATGGTGGGTGTATGACACCGCCGAAAGTTGCGCAGCACAAGAGAGGCTAGCAATGGTGGAAGGGTGAGAGTGCGTATAACCCATGGACTCAACATTAGTCATAAATAACTCACATACTTATTGCAAAAATCTACAAGCCATTGAAAAGAAAGTACTACGCGCATGCTCCTAGGGGGATAGACTGGTAGGAAAAGACCATCGCTCGTCCCCGACCGCCACTCATAAGGAAGACAATCAATAAATGAAATTGTGCTCCAACTTCATCACAAAGCGGTTCACCATACGTGCATGCTACGGGAATCACAAACTTCAACACAAGTATTCTTTAAATTCACAACTATCCAACTAGCATGACTCTAATATCACCACCTTTATATCTCAAAACAATTATCAAGTATCAGATTGATCATAGCACCCAATTCACTTTCTATGATAGTTTTTATTATACCCAACTTGGATGCTCATCATTCTAGGACCAATTTTATAACCATAGAAAATACCATGATGTTCTAAAAGACTATAAAAATAATATAAGTGAAGCATGAGAGATCAACAATTTCTACAAAATTAAGCCACCACCATGCTCTAAAAGATATAAGTGAAGCACTAAAGCAAAAATTATCTAGCTCTAGAGATATAAGTGAAGCACATAGAGTATTCTAATAAATTTCTAATCAAGAATTTCTCTCTCAATAGGTATGTACAGCTAGGATGATTGTGGTAAACTAAAAAGCAAATACTAATATCGTACATGACACTCCAAGGAAAACACATATCATGTGGCGAATAAAAAATATAGCTCCAAGTAAAGTTACCGATAGACGAGGACGAAAGAGGGGATGCCTTCTTGGGCATCCCCAAGCTTAGGATTTTGGTTATCCTTGAATATCTTGGGGTGACATGGATATCCCCAAGCTTAGGCTTTTGCCACTCCTTATTCCATAATCCATCAAATCTTTACCCAAAACTTGAAAACTTCACAACACAAACTCAACAGGAAATCTCATAAGCTCCGTTAGTGCAAGAAAGAAAAACCACCACATAAGGTACTGTAATGAACTCATTATTTATTTATATTGGTGTTAAACCTACTGTATTCCAACTTCTCTATGGTTCATGCCCCTACATACTAGCCATAGATTCACCAAAATAAGCAAACAACACACGAAAAGCAGAATCTGTCAAAAACAGAACAGTCTGTAGCAATCTGTAACTTTCGAATACTTATGGAACTCCAAAAATCCTACCAAAATAGGACGTCCTAGGAAATTTGTCTATTGATTTACAGCAAAACGAATTAATGTAAAATCATGTTTCTGTGATTTATTGAATGTTTTCTCGTGAGAACAAAGTTTCTGTTTTTCAGCAGAATCAAATTAACTCATACCATCGGTTATCCTATAGGTTCTACTTGGCACAAACACTAACTAAAACAAGAAAACACATCTAACCAGAAAGTAGATGAAAAATTTATTACTAAACAGGAGCAAAAACAATGAAACTAAAATAAAATTGGGTTGCTTCCCAACTAGCGCTATTGTTTAACACCCCAAGCTAGGCATAAAAGCGAGGATAGATCTAACTAGCGCCATCTTTGGCACTTGATTCATAAGTATCTCGCATGATAGATTCATAAGGTAATTTGACTTTCTTTCTTGTAAAGTGCTTCATGACTTTCCTTAATGGAAATTGGAATCTAATGTTTCCTTCCTTCCTCCATATCAATAATCGCACCAATCGTTCTAAGGAAAGGTCTGCCAAGAATAATAGCACATGAAAGATTGCAATCAATGTCAAGAACGATAAAATCTACGGGAACTTAGTTCCTATTTGCAATAATAAGAACATCATTGATCGTTCCCATAGGATTTTTAATGGTGCAATCCGCAAGGTGCAAATTTAAAGAGCAATCATCAAGATCATGGAAACCTAGATTATCACATAAAGTTTTCGGAATTGTGGAAACATAAGCACCCAAATCACACAAAGCAAAACACTCATAATCTTTAATTTTAATATTTATAGTAGGTTCCCACTCATCATTAAGTTTTCTAGGTATAGGATCTTCCAAATTAAGTTTTTCATCATAAGATTGCATCAAAGCATCAACAATATGTTTGGTAAAGGCTTTATTTGGACTATAAGCATGAGGAGAATTCAATACGGATTGCAACAAGGAAATACAATTAACTAAAGAACAATTATCATAATTAAATTCCTTGAAATCCAAGATAGTGGGTTCAACGCTATTTAAAGTATTGACCTCTCCAATCCCACTTTTACCAAATTTAGCATCAAGATCTAAAAACTCCGAATCATTGGGACGCCTTTTAACTAAAGTTGACTCATCTCCAGTCCCATTATTATCAAGATTCATATTTCAAAACAAATATTTAATAGGGGACACATC
Organism: Aegilops bicornis; assembly: GCA_021605145.1. NCBI lineage: Eukaryota > Viridiplantae > Streptophyta > Magnoliopsida > Poales > Poaceae > Aegilops > Aegilops bicornis. The sequence goes on from CM038670.1 coordinate 30,512,203, forward strand.
AATAACTTTTAGATCTTCATCATTATTTTCATGGAAACTAGAAGAACACGCTTTAACAAAGCAATCTTTCTCACACGCAATCTAGCGGTTCTTTCTTTGCACTCATCAATGGAAATTCTCATAGCTTTGAGAGACTCATTGATATCATGCTTAGGAGGAGTAGATGTAAGTTTCAAAGAATCAACTTCAAGCGAAAGTCTATCAACGTTCCTAGCCAAATCATCAACTTTAAGCAATTTTTCTTCAAGCAAAGCATTCAAATTCTTTTGAGAGACCATAAATTCTTTCACACTATTTTCAAAATCAGAGGGCATCTTATTAAAATTACCATAAGAATTGTTGTAGGAATTGCCATAATTATTAGAGGAATTACTAGGGAACGGTCTAGAATTAAAGTTTCCTCTATAAGCATTGTTTTCAACATTATTCCTACCAACAAAATTCACATTCATAGATTCTCAATCAAAGTAGACAAAGGCATATCATTGGGATTAACTGGAGCACTCTTAGTAGCAAACAATTTCATAAGTTCATCCATCTTTCCACTCAAAACATTAATTTCTTCTATAGCATGCACTTTTTTACTAGTATATCTTTCAGTGTGCCATTGAGAATAATTAGCCATAATATTATCAAGGAGTTTGGTAGATTCTCCTAAGGTGATTTCCATAAACGTGCCTCCCGCGGCAGAATCTAAAAGATTTCTAGAAGCAAAATTCAATTAGGCATACAAAATGTGTATGATCACCCATAAATTTAAACCATGAGTAGGGCAATTGCGAATCATCAATTTCATTCTTTCCCAAGATTGGGCAACATGCTCATGATCAAGTTGTTTAAAATTCATAATATCATTCCTAAGAGAGATGATCTTAGCGGGAGGAAAATATTTAGAGATAAAGGCATCTTTGCACTTATTCCATGAATCAATACTATTTTTAGGCAAAGATGAAAACCAAATTTTAGCATGATCTCTAAGTGAAAACGGAAATAACTTCATTTAACAATATCATTATTAGTATATTTTTTCTTTTGCATCTCACACAAATCATCGAAGTTGTTTAGATGGGTAGCGACATCTTCACTAGGAAGGCCAGAGAATTGATCTTTCATAACAAGGTTTAGCAAAGCAGCATTGATTTCACAAGACTCAACATCATTAAGAGGAGCAATCAGAGTACTAAGGAAATCATTATTATTGGTATTGGAAAAATCACACAATTTGGTATTATCTTGCGCCATAGCGGCAAGCAATCCAACACACAAGCAAACAAAAGGCAAGCGAAAGAGAGAGGAGATTGGGAAAGAGAGGGCGACTAAAACGGCAAGGGTGAAGTGGGGAGAGGAAAACGAGAGGCAAATGGCAAATAATGTAAATGCGAGGGAGATGAGTTCGTGATGGGTACTTGGTATGTCTTGACTTGAGTGAAGACCTCCCCGGGAACGGTGCCAGAAATCCTTCTTGCTACGTCTTGAGCTTGCGTTGTTTTTCCTTGAAGAGGAAAGGGTGATGCAGCAATAGTAGCGTAAGTATTTCCCTCAGTTTTCGAGAACCAAGGTATCAATCCAGTAGGAGGCTCCTCACAAGTCCCACGCACCTACACAAACAAACAAAGAACTCCCACCCAACACAATAAAGGGGTTATCAATCCCGTCACGGCCACTTACGAAAGTGAGATCTGATAGAGATAATATGATAAGATAAATATATTTTTGGTATTTTATGATATAGATTGGAAAATTAAAGATGCAAATAGAAGTATATTGAAAGCTTATATGATAAGAGATAGACCCGGGGATCATAGTTTTCACTAGTGGCTTCTCTCAAGATAGCATAATTATTATGGTGGGTGAACAAATTACTGTCGAGCAATTGATAGAAAAGCGAATAATTATGCGATTATCGAGGCATGATCATGTATATAGGCATCACGTCCGTGACAAGTAGACCGACTCCTGCCTGCATCTACTACTATTACTCCACACATCGACTGCTATCCAGCATGCATCTAGAGTATTAAGTTCATGAAGAACAGAGTAACGCTTTAAGAAAGATGACATGATGTAGAGGGATAAACTCATGCAATATGATATAAACCCCATCTTTTTATCCTCGATGGCAACAATACAATACAATACGTGGCTTTCTGCACCTGCTGTCACTGGGAAAGAATACCTCAAGATTGAACCCAAAACTAAGCACTTCTCCCATGGAAAGAAACATCAATCTAGTATGCCAAACCAAACCGATATTCGAAGAGGCTTGCAAAGATAACAAATCATACATAAAATAATTTAGAGGAGATTCAAATATTTCTCATAGATAAACTTGATCATAAACCCACAATTCATCGGATCTTGAGAAACACACCGCAAAAAGAGTTACATCAAATAGATCTCCAAGAAGAGGGAGGAGAACTTTGTATTGAGAATCAAAGAGAGAGAAGAAGCCATCTAGCTAATAACTATGGACCCGAAGGTCTGTGGTAAACTACTCACAACTCATCGGAGAGGCCTTGGAGTTGATGTAGAGGCCCTCCATGGTGGATTCTCCCTCCGGCGGAGCATCGGCGACGGCTCCAAGACAGGATCTCGCGGATACAGAAGGTTACGGTGGTGGAAATAGTTTTTCGGTGGCTCCCCTGATGGTTTCGGGGTACATTGGTATATAGGGGAGGAAGAAGTACGTCGCTGGACGCTCGAGGGGCCCACGAGACAGGGGGGCGCGCCCAGCCCTAGGGGGGCGCCCTCCACCCTCGTGGCCGCCTCACTTGTTTCTTGACTTGCACTCCAACTCCCCTCGATCAAGTTTGTTCCAAAAAGATCGCTTCTGAAGGTTTCATTCCGTTTGGACTCCATTTGATATTCCTTTTCTTTGAAACTCTGAAATAGGCAAAATAACAGTAATTCGGGCTGGGCCTTCCGTTAGTAGGTTAGTCCCAAAAATGATATAAAAATGTAAAGTAAAGCCCATAAACATCCAAAACGGGTAATATAATAGCATGGAACAATCAAAAATTATAGATACGTTGGAGACGTATCACTCCCTAAAAAACAGAGGCGGTACGAATTGAGCAGTTCAGGCCCATCTGTCTTCTGAATGTAAGTTTCAAAATTTTCACCAAGGTTGGGACAAATAGACTCACGCAGATTGCGCATTCTGTGGTGCAGCCATCCCAAACTGCTTTCATGCCGGATAGAAACATCCTTGAAGGGGTGGTGGTCCTGCATGAAACGCTCCATGAAATCCATACGAAAAAACTAGATGGGGTAGTTTTCAAAGTGGATTTCGAAAAAGTGTATGACAAAGTCAATTGGCCATTCTTCCAACAAGCGTTGAGGATGAAAGGTTTTGATCAAGCCTGGAGACAACAGGTAGAATCTTTCACGCAAAAAGGAAGTGTTGGAATTAAAGTGAATGATGATATAGGTCGATATTTCCAAACACATAAGGGCTTGAGACAAGGAGATCCAATGTCACCTATTCTGTTCAACATTGTAGTTGACATGTTGATGATTCTAATAGGGAGACCTAAGGATGCTGGCCAAGTAGGTAGTTTGGTACCTCATCTAGTTGATGGAGGTGTATACATCTCTGACGCAGAGATGATACTATCATCTTTATGGAGCATGACTTGGCGAAAGAGAGAAACATGAAGCTGGTGTTATGCTTATTTGAACAATTGACGGGACTAAAAATAAATTTCCACAAGAGCGAATTGTTCTGTTTTGGAAGAGCCAATGAGGAACAAGAGGCGTATAAGCAATTGTTCGGTTGTGAATTGGGGGCTTTACCTTTCACGTATTTAGGTATACCCTTTGATCATCGTAAGCTAACAAATAGTGAATGGAAGTGCATAGAGGATCGGTTAAATCCATGTATCTGGATGTTATTAATTCTAGTGCTATTCCTACTTCGAAACATGTTTGGCATGTCAAAGTTCCCTCGAGAGTTAAAGTGTTTATGTGGTTTGTACACAAAAAAGTCATTTTAAGTAAGGATAACTTGATCAAACGCAACTGGACTAGTTCCTCTAGATGTAGCTTTTGTGACAGGGATGAAACAATCAAACACCTCTTTCTCGAGTGTCCTTTGGCAAAGATTCTTTGGCAATCAGTGAACATAGCCTTCAATATTACTCCTCTGAATAATATTAACACGTTATTTGGGACGTGGTTGGATGCGATTGAGCCCCAAACAGCGAGACACATTCGTGTAGGAGTATGTGCTTTATTATGGGCTATCTGGAATTACATAAATGATTTGGTCTTTAACAGAACAACAAATACTCATTTTTTGCAGGTTGTCTTCCGAGACACTGCGTTGATACGTATGTGGTCATTACTCACTCCGATGGAGGCCAGGGAGCGTTTGATTACTGGATCTATCCGATGGGAGATGGTAGAACAGGATATTTTCAGCCGGTTTGGATGGCGGTCATGTAATAGGATAGGCAATTCGTTTTCCTATCTCTCTTTTGCCATCCTATTATGACTTCTGTTTTTGTTCCTTAGCTCTTTGTTAGCACCTTTTGTTCGAGACTTTAAGATATTTGTTGAACCTTGTTTCTTGCTAATAAAGGTGGTCGTATGCATCACTCTGATGCAGAGGCCGGGGATGTCCCCCTTTTCTAAAAAAGTCAGAAATGATCAGCTTATTTGACATAGTACCCTCCTATAACTAAGTCGCGAAACAATAGAGGAAAGTGTCTTTTATAACCAGCCATTTAACAAATGCTCAACAGGTCTAACTAGGGACTTGTTGGGGTGTCTGGCTGGCCCATTTACGAGAGAAGAAAGAACTCTACTTGCGTCCACTCCATAATTTTTTATGCAAAGTCATAATGTAGAAATACTTATAAATTATACACATAACTAACACTTCTAGCGTAAAAAGGAGACATACTACCTTGACGAGTTTCTAGCAAAGGCATCATTGACACTAACTACAAACACCCTATCACCCAGTTTACATTCACTAAAGGGTGACTAACTACATAATAAGAATATAATTGACCTACTCGATTATAATAGGTCAACCATGAAAGAAGTTCTAGTGCTACAATGCTGGTCACATGATAGCACTATCGAGAAGTGATTAAAAATATAATTCTTCTAAGATTTTAATATAATTAGCATGCTAAAAAAATCAAACTCAAAACACAACACATGTAGCAACAAAAAGGAGAAACTCTACCGTGAATAGTACCTTCATCATTCCTCTCTCTCTCTCTCTCTCTCCAGGATACTATTCACAACAAAATTTCTCTTTCTTACAACAAGATGCTAGACCAGATTTTGATTTGAAATATTAGACATGATTGATACGTTAGTAACACAATGCCTTGTTGTAGCACCATACTTCCTCCCGGTCAACCATTTATGTCTAATGTTTTCTTATTGCCGTTTGAGTTGCAGAATCCTGAGTTTGATCCTTTTTGTAAGGAACATGCAGAGACAAGAAAAGTAGGAACTAAAAGTTACACGCATACCTAATCTGCATATAGGCATAGGCCAATTCTCTTGTGTGTGTGTGTGTGTGTAACTGCACACAATATTATATGTTCCAATGAATCAAATGGCCATCATAATGCCGTCATGGAGTAGTATATTTCAAATTTCTAAATTCTAACAAGTTGGTCAGATTACGACCAGTTTTGCTGTACACTGACAACAACAGAGAATAATCAGGAAAACTCTTACTATCATTAATGGAAGGCCTAGGCCCCTAGCTATTGCTCAAAATTTCTTCTCATCTATTTCAAACGAAGGCACAAGAAGACCTAGGCCCCTAGCTAAAAGGGACACACAACTTGTAGGGCCCGGCAAGGTCACACAACTTCCAGCCAAGCAAAACAATCAATGGTCAAGATGGAAATAATCATCATTGTAACATGAAGAGAAAGGAGAGCCCATGTTGTAGGTTTAAGTGTGAAACAGTAGTAAAAGTAATTCGTTAATTCCAGCAATATATGAGCATATATTTAACTTCTACTAGGGTTTTTTTCAAAACTAACCTAAGTAGTTGGTAGTCCAGCAAAACAGATTACTATGACCAACAAAAGGGCAGATGATATGAGTAGAAATACCACTAAGATGTATGTTGTGAGAATAGATTTGCTCATCCTATGTAAATTAGAAACAACTGCAATAACTCAAGCATGCTGGTCTGAAGTACATAAGCATGTGAGGACCATGGTTCAGCATGCCTATAGCCACACATAAGGTTCATACAGAGCTAGGTTCATAGTTCAAATAAAGCAAACTTATTATGTGAGTTCTCAACATAGAAAGCAAAGAATCAAGGACTCTAATAACCTTCTTAATCAGAGCAAGACCTATTCAAGTTATGGAAGAATATCAATACATTTCATACATGACTCAGCATCAGATAACAACAAACGATTGTCACAACAGATAACAACATGCAGGGAACCACAATCACACAATGCTAAAGAGATATTTGCCACTCTAAAGCATAACACACTCAAATTTGTAGGACCCGCACTATGTTCCAAGTGATGACAGAGAAGCCTAAAACAATGACATGAAATAAGTCACATGTGACCATGTGAGGAAGATGGACTATCTAGTGAGTGCTAGTTGCCTCATATAATTTCTTTTTGAGAAAAGAGATGCAGATCATTTGAGTCCGAATAGCAAACCTTGTAAGTTCATCCTATAATCATCTGTCCTCTCATGCACTTTATGCAGTGCCCTGCTCTTGATATCCAGATAGAATGCGCATCGACCCATTCTCAAGAACATAAATTCAGCATTGTCTCCTACACAACTTACCTGAACATGATCAATATGCTCGTCCTCAAGCGAATGAGCTAACTTACTCAAACAAATGGTATCCACTACAAACCAGCATTCCCCCTTGTGGAGCCAGATGTGGAGTTGTAGCCCCTTGGCATGGATGAGATATACATCGGAAGAACCATCGGCCCGTGACAGCGCGATGTCTAAAAGGTCACTAGTAGAAAAAGGGCCTAATGTGAAGCACATTAGTCCCGGTTTGCAACAGAAGCGGCACTAATATGATCATTAGTGCGGGTTCCAACGGCTAGGGGGCAGAGCTCATTAGTACCGGTTTATGGCGAACCTTTAGTACCGGTTCGTGTCACGAACCGGTACTAAAGAGGCAGTGGTCAGGCTGGGGCCCCACCAGCACCTTTAGTACCGGTTCATGCGACAAACCGGTACTAGAGGTTTCTAGTTGATTCATTCTGAAGCGGTTTTTTAGTCCCACCTCGCAACGCTAACAGAGTTTTTACCACCTTAAATATGTTACTTCTCAAACTATCACAACCACTTGGTCTTCATTGAACTCTATGTGTAGAATTTGTGGCCAAAATATGAGTCTTCTCCGGTTTCTAAACCGGTGAGGACTCATATTGAAAATTCAGATTGTACACAAAAAGATCAATGATGATCAATGTATTTTTGATGTATTTCTCTGTAGCAGTAGCGCGTTTTGGCTGAAAGGTGGTACGATCAATGATTTTTACATGTGTACACAATCTCTTTCTAAGTATCAGGGTTTATAAGCCCTGAGTGCGGAGACGATGAAGGAGAGGCGCAATGCTCACCTGCACATTGCTTAGCTTCAGTATGCACAATTCAAGGCCATGTCATCAAGTTTCAACCCTTTTTGGCATCATTTGCTATTTTTCATTCATTTACTGATTTGTTTTGAGAGCTAAATGACCGTGAAATTAAAAAGCACTACAAAATGAACTCTGAAAAGGTTGAAACTTGGCATGGTATCATCATTTCACCCGCAGAGCATGTGCAAAAAAGTAGAGAGGGTTACGACAAAAACTGGATGCACTTCATGTACAAACTAGACAATCTCTTTCGAAGTATCAGGGTTTCAAACGAAAACTCATCTGTTACACCGGCTATTCAAAATTTTAATAACTTATTACAACTATGGACTTTTTTTGTGTTCAGATGCACCATTCAAAGCCACGTCATCAACTTTCAACCCTTTCTAACATAATTTGCTATTTTCGATGCATTTACTGATTTGTTTTGAGCTAAATGACCCTAAAATTGAAAAGCATTACAAAATGAACTCTGAATAGGTTGAAACTTGGCATGGTATCATCATTTCACTTGCATAGCATGTGCAAAAAATTAGAGAGGGTTACGGCAAAAACTGGATGCACTTCGTGTACAAACCGGACAATCTCTTTCGAAGTATCAAGGTTTCGGATGAAAACTCATCTGTTACACCAGCTATTCAAAATTTTAATAACTTATTAATTACAACTCTAGACATATTACCGATTTGAATATAATGATAAAACACACTAATATTAAACATAAGAAAAAATAATTACTGAAAAAACTATTTTTAAAGTTAAGTTATTCACGAACTAGTGATTCACATAAATTCAAATAAATCAAATTTAAATTGTTCAAATTTTTTGTATCTAAAGCAAAAATATTCACAAAGAAACTCTAAATACAGCAAAAAACTACTCAGAAATAAATAGAAGAAAATATATAAAGCAGAAAAGAAAAATATTATTTCCGCGCTGTCCAGTGAGCCTGCTCGGCCTTGGGCATGGTTATGCAGGCGCATAAGGCCCAGCAGGCTCACAGGACAGCGCGACAAAGTTAGGCCCAGAGGCCTGCATTAGAGAGGATCTCGAAATAGTAGCCGCGGCCGGTTTTATAAACATGTGCGGCTGCCCTTCGCTCGGCGAGGTGGGACTAAACATTGTGCACCGCGGAACGGGAGCTGATATGTCCATTTTGCATCATGCTTTTATATCAATATTTATTGCATTATGGGTTGTTATTACACACTATATCTCAATACTTATGTCTATTCTCTCTTATTTACAAGGTTACCATGAAGAGGGGGAATGCCGGCAGCTGGAATTCTGGCTGGAAAAGGAGCAAACATTGGAAACCTATTCTGCACTACTCCAAAAGTCATGAGACACCACGAAACATATTTTTGGATTAATTAAGAATTATTGAGCGAAAGAAATACATCAGGGGGCCCACATCTTGGCCAGGAGGGTGGGGGCGCGCCCCCTCCTACTGGGCACGCCCCCCTGTCTCCTGGGCCCCTTGGTGGCCCTCCAGTGTCCATCTTCTGCTATATGAGGGCTTTTACCCTGGAAAAAATTGTAGGAAAGCTTACGGGACGAAACTTTGCTGCCACGAGGCGGAACCTTGGCGGAACCAATCTAGGGCTCTGGCAGAGCTGTTCTGCCGGGGACACTTCCCTCCGGGAGGGGGAAATCATCACCAACGTCATCACCAACGATCCTCTCATCGGGAGGGGGTCAATCTCCATCAACATCTTCACCAGCACCATCTCCTTCAAAACCCTAGTTCATTTCTTGTATCCAATCTTGTATCAATACCACAAATTGGTACCTGTGGGTTGCTAGTAGTGTTGATTACTCCTTGTATTTGATGCTAATTTGTTTACTTGGTGGAAGATCATATGTTCAGATCCTTTATGCATATTATTACTCCTCTGATTATGAACATGAATATGCTTTGTGAGTAGTTATGTTTGTTCCCAAGGACACGGGTGAAGTCTTGCTATTAGTAGTCATGTGAATTTGGTATTCGTTCGATATTTTGATGAGATGTATGTCGTCTTTTCCTCTAGTGGTGTTATGTGAACGTCAACTACATGACACTTCACCATTATTTGGGCCTAGAGGAAGGCATTGGGAAGTAATAAGTAGATGATGGGTTGCTAGAGTGACAGAAGCTTAAACCCTAGTTTATGCTTTGCTTCGTTAGGGGCTGATTTGGATCCATATGTTTAATGTTGTGGTTAGGTTTACCTTAATACTTATTTTGTAGTTGCGGACACTTGCAATAGGGGTTAATCATAAGTGGGATGCTTTTCCAAGTAAGGGCAATACCCAAGCACTGGTCCACCCACATATCAAATTATCAAAGTACCGAACGCGAATCATATGAACGTGATGAAAACTAGCTTGACGATAATTCCCATGTGTCCTCGGGAGCTCCTTTCTCATTATTAGAAATTGTCCAGGCTTATCCTTTGCTACATAAAGGATTGGGCCACCTTGCTGCACTTTATTTACTTTTTTTACTAGTTACTCGTTACTATTTATCTTATCACAAAACTATCTATCACCTACAATTTCAGTGCTTGCAGAGAATACCTTACTGATAACCGCTTATCATTTCCTTCTGCTCCTCGTTGGGTTCGACAATCTTACTTATCGAAAGGACTAAGATAGATCCCCTACACTTGTGGGTCATCAAGACTCTTTTCTGGCGCTGTTGCCGGGGAGTGTAGCGCTTTTGGTGAGTGGAACTTGGTAAGGAAACATTTATATAGTGTGCTGAAATTTTCTGTTACTTGTCACTATAGAAACTAATCCTTTGAGGGGCTCGTTCGGGGTATCTTCACCCCAACCAGAAGAGCAAAGAGTTGCTCCTCAACCTACTGAACTTTATGAAAATATTTATTTTGAGATTCCTTCGGGTATGATAGAGAAACTGCTAGCTAATCCATTTACAGGAGATGGAACATTGCATCCCGATTTACACCTTATCTTTGTGGATGAAGTTTGTAGATTATTTAAGCTTGCAGGTATTCCTGATGATGTTGTCAAAAGGAAGGTCTTCCCTTTATCTTTGAAGGGAGATGCATTGACATGGTATAGGCTCTGTGATGATACGAGATCTTGGAATTATAAGCGATTGAAGTTGGAATTTCACCAGAAGTTCTATCCTATGCATCTTCTTCATCGTGATCGTAATTACGTATATAATTTCTGGCCTCGTGAAGGAGAAAGCATCGCTCAAGCTTGGGGGAGGCTTAAGTCAATGTTATATTCCAATCATGAGCTCTCCCGGGAAATGATTATTCAAAATTTTATGCTCGGCTTTCTCTTAATAATCGCAACCTGCTCGATACTTCCTTTGCTGGTTCTTATATGCTGAAGACTATTGATTTCAAATGGGACTTATTGGAAAGAATTAAACGCAACTCTGAAGACTGGGGTTTCGAAGACGGTAAGGAGTCAGGTATGACACCTAAGTTCGATTGTGTTAAATCTTTTATGGATACCGATGCTTTTCGTGGATTTAGCGCTAAGTATGGACTTGAATCTGAGATAGTAGCTTCTTTCTGTGAATCTTTTGCTACTCACGTTGATCTCCCTAAAGAGAAGTGCTTTAAATATAATCCTCCTGTTGATGTGAAAGTAGCTATTACAGTTGAAGAAAAGACTATCACCTATAGTTATCCTATTGTTCCTACTACTTATGTTGAGAAACACCCATTTCCTGTTAGGATAAAGGATCATGCTAAAACTTCGACTATTGTTCGTAAGAGTAATACTAGGACTTATACACCTCCTAAGAAAATCAATGTTGAACCTAGTATTGCTATGGTTAAAGATCTCTTAGATGATGATTTAGATGGGCATGTTATTTATTTCTGTGATGAAACTGCTAATATTGCTAGACCAGATACTAAGATACATAGACCAGTCGTAGGCATGCCTGTTATTTCTGTTAAAATAGGAGATCATTGTTATCATGGTTTATGTGATATGGGTGCTAGTGCTAGTGCGACACCTTATGATTTATATAAAGAAATTATGCACGACATTGCACCCGTTGAATTAGAAGATATTGATGTTACTATTAAGCTTGCTAATAGGGATACCATTAAACCAGTTGGGATTGTTAGATATATGTTGAAGTTTTGTGTGGGAAAGTTAAATACCCTGCTGATTTTCTTCTATTTTCTTCCCCACAAGATTGCTTCTGTCCAATTATTTTTGGTAGACCCTTCTTGCATACAGCTAGTGCTAAGATTGATTGTGAAAAAGATACTGTCACCATTGGCTTAGATGGTATGTCTCATGAGTTTAATTTTGCTAAGTTTCGTAGACAACCTCGTGATAGGGAACCACCTAGTAAGGATGAGATTATTGGTCTTGCTTCCATTGTTGTGCTCCTACTGATCCGTTAGAACAATATTTGCTAGACCATGAAAATGATATGTTTATGAAGGAAAGAAGAGAAATAGATGAAGTGTTCCTTAAACAGGAACCTTTGTTGAAACATAATCTTCCCGTTGAAATTCTTGGGGATCCCCCTCCACCCAAGGGTGATCCCGTGTTTGAACTCAAACCTTTACGAGATAATCTTAAGTATGCTTATCTTGATGAAAAGAAAATAAATCCTATTATTATTAGTGCTAACCTTTCAGAGCAAGAAGAAGAAAGATGATTGAAAACTCTGAAGAAGCACCGAGCTGCTATTGGATACACTCTGGATGATCTTAAGGGCGTTAGTCCCACGTTATGCCAACACAAAATTAAATTGAAGGACGATGCCAAACCAGTTAGAGATCCTCAACGACGACTAAATCCCAAGATGAAAGAAGTGGTAAGAAAGGAGATACTAAAGCTCCTTGAGGCAGGTATAATTTATCACGTTGCTGATAGTGATTGGGTAAGCCCTGTCCATTGTGTTCCTAAAAAGGGAGGTATTACCATTGTTCCTAATGATAAAGATGAATTGATCCCGCAAAGAATTATTACAGGTTAATAAAGATCATTACCCTTTACCTTTTATTGATCAAATGCTAGAAAGACTATCCAAACACACACATTTTTGCTTTCTAGATGGTTATTCTGGTTTCTCTCAAATACCTGTGTCAGCAGGAGATCAATCAAAAACTACTTTTACTTGCCCGTTTGGTACCTTTCCTTATAGACGTATGCCTTTTGGTTTATGTAATGCACCTGCTATCTTTCAAAGATGCATGATGTCTATATTCTCTGATTTTTGTGAAAAGATTTGGGATGTATTCATGGATGACTTCTCCGTTTATGGATCCTCCTTTGATAATTGTTTGAGCAACCTTGATCGAGTTTTGCAGAGATGCGTAGACACTAGTCTCATTCTGAATTGGGCAAAGTGTCACTTTATGGTTAATGAATGATTGTCTTGGGGCATAAGATTTCTGAGAGAGGTATTGAAGTTGAAAAAGCCAAAGTTGATGCTATTGAAAAGATGCCATGTCCCAAGGACATAAAAGGTATAAGAAGTTTCCTTGGTCATGCCGGTTTTTGTAGGAGGTTCATTAAGGACTTTTCTAAGATCTCTAGGCCTCTAACTAATTTGTTGCAAAAAGATATTCCTTTTGTCTTTGATGATGATTGTGTATAAGCATTTGAAATACTTAAGAAAGCTTTGATCATTGCACCAGTTGTTGAGCCACCTGATTGGAATTTACCTTTTGAAATTATGTGTGATGCTAGTGATTATGTTGTAGGTGTTGTTTTAGGGCAAAGAGTTGATACGAAATTGAATGTTATCCAGTATGCTAGTAAGACTCTTGATACTGCCCAAAGAAATTATGCTACTACAGAAAAAGAATTCTTAGCAGTTGTGTTTGCATGTGATAAGTTTAGACCTTATATTGTTTATTCCAAAGTTACTATTCACACTGATCATGTTGCTATTAAATATCTTATGGAAAAGAAATACGCTAAGCCTCGACTCATTAGATGGGTTCTCCTGCTCCAAGAATTTGATTTGGATATTATTGATAGAAAGGGAGCTGAGAACCCCGTTGCAAACAACTTGTCTAGGTTAGAGAATGTTCTTGATGACCCACTGCCTATTGATGATAGATTTCCTGATGAACAATTAGCGGTCATTAATGCTTCTCGTACTGCTCCTTGGTATGCTGATTATGCTAATTACATTATTGCCAAATTTATACCTCCTAGTTTCACATACCAGAAAAAGAAAAAGTTCTTTTATGATTTAAGACATTACTTTTGGGATGACCCACACCTTTATAAAGAAGGAGTAGATGGTGTTATTACACGTTGTGTACCTGAGCATGAACAGGAACAGATCCTACGCTAGTGTCACTCTGAATACTATGAAGGACACCACGCTGGAGATAGAACTGCACATAAGGTACTACAATCTGGTTTTTATTGGCCTACTCTCTTCAAAGATGCTCGTAAGGTTGTCTTATCTTGTGATGAATGTCAAAGAAAAGGTAATATTAGTAGACGTCAAGAAATGCCTATGAATTATTCTCTTGTTATTGAACCGTTTGATGTTTGGGGCTTTGATTATATGGGACCTTTTCCTGCCTCTAATGGTTATACACATATTTTAGTTGATGTTGATTACGTTACTAAGTGGGTAGAAGCTATTCCAACTAGTAGTGCTGATCATAACACTTCTATTAAAATACTTAAAGAAGTTGTTTTCTGAGGTTTGGAGTTCCTAGATATCATATGACCGATGGTGGTTCACATTTTATTCATGGTGCTTTCCGTAAGATGCTTGCTAAGTATGATGTTAATCATAGAATCGCATCTCCTTATCATTCGCAGTCTAGTGGTCAAGTAGAGTTGAGCAATAAAGATCTCAAATTAATTTTGCAAAAGACTGTGAATAGATCTAGATAGAATTGGTCCAAAAAACTTGATGATGCATTATGGGCCTATAGAACTGCATACAAAAATCCTATGGGTATGTCTCCCTATAAGATGGTTTATGGAAAAGCATGTCATTTACCTCTTGAACTTGAAAATAAAGCATATTGGGCTATTAAAGAGCTCAATTATGACTTCAAATTTGCCGGTGGGAAGAGGTTGTTTGATATTAGCTCACTTGATGAATGGAGAGCCCAAGCTTATGAGAATGCCAACTATTCAAAGAAAAAGTCAAGCGCTGGCATGATAAAAGGATACAAAAGCGTGAGTTTAACGTAGGAGATTATGTGTTATTATTCAACTCTCGTTTAAGATTTTTTGCAGGAAAGTTTCTCTCTAAATGGAAGCTCCCTACGTTATCGAGGAGGTCTATCATTCTGGTGCGGTAAAGATCAACAACTTCGAAGGCACAAGTCCGAGGGTGGTAAACGGTCAAAGAATTAAACATTATATTTCAGGTAATCCTATTAATGTTGAAGCTAATATTATTGAAACCGTAACCCCGGAGGAATACATAAGGGACACTTTCCAGAACGTTCCAGACTCCAAAAAGGAATAGGTATGTGGTACGGTAAGTAAACCGACTCCAAAACAACTCCAATCGCAATTTTTATCAGTTTTGGGTTATTTAAGAATTTTAGGAAGAAAGAAGTAGTCTGAAAGGGACACGAGGCCCCCACGAGAGTGGAGGGCGCGCCCACCCTTACTGGGCGCGCCCCCCTGTCTCGTGGGCACCTCGTGTGCCTCCCGGACTCCGTTTTCTTGCACGTTACGTATTTTGGTCGGTAAAAATTCATTATATATACTCCCGAAGGTTTTGACCACCGTATCACGCAAATATCCTCTGTTTTCGTTTCGAGCTGTTCCTGTTTCAGATCTAGAGCATCATGGCATCTCCAAACGCTCCCAAGGACAAGTTTTTGAGAGGGTTATCAACCCTTATCTCGCGGAGGTTATGCAACACCCTCAAACCATTGAGATGCGTGAGGGGGTGCTGCACATCCGCGATGTGGAGGGGCCAAGGCGTACCGGAAGCGTGGAGACAAAGCTCGAAGCCGTGGAACAGCAAGTTTTCAAGTGCCAAGGGATGGTGGAGCATGGACTCAACGCCAACCAGATGATGATCACAGAGTTCACCAACAACCACAAGCTAGATGGCAAAGTCATTGGGGAAACCATCTTCAAGCTTCAAGAGAAGATCGAGCACCTCCAAGCCCAGATCTTTGACCTGCAAAATCAGAACTGTGAGTATGAATATAGATTCAAGAGGATGAGTTTGGCTGCAGATTTAAGGATCCCGGAGACTCGATCATCCTTCTAGGATGGTGAGCCTATGCCCTGGAAGATGGACGACAAGCCTACATCATCAACAACTCCTACTTCACCACCTCCGAGGACATAATCACATGGGTATGGGCACTCCCCTTGGCAACTGCCAAGCTTGGGGGAGGTGCCCCGGTATCGTATCACCATCACTCTCCTATCTTTACTGTTCTATTTAGTTCGATCCTTTTAGTATTATCTTGATCTAGTAGATTGTAGTTTTGATATCAAGTAGTTTTGAGTTTTGCTTTGTGATCTCTTTTTGTAATCGAGTCCGTGAGGTATCTATAATAAATATTAGTGTTGAGTCAAGGGCTTTGCTATGTTGCTATGATCTTGAGAAAGTAGAAAGAATTAAAGTTCATATTGATCTTTTGGTTAGTGACGACTTCACACATAGAAAGTATGAGGCTTAAAAGTTGTTGAGAGTTGATAAACATGGTTTTGGTCATCATTGCAATTAATAGGAAGTGATAAGGAAAGAGAGTTTCACATATGAATATACTATCTTGGACATCTTTTATGAATGTGAGCACTCATTAAGTATGACATGCTTAAGGAGTTGACGTTGGACAAGGAAGACAATGTAATGGTTTATCTTTTCTCACATCTCAGTTAAAGTATATTGTCATTGACCTTCCAAACATGTTGAGCTTGCCTTTCCCCCTCATGCTAGCCAAATCCCTAGCACAAAGTAGAGATACTACTTGTGCTTCAAATATCCTAAAAACCCAGTTTTGCCATGAGAGTCCACCATATCTACCTATGGATTGAGTAAGATCCTTCAAGTAAGTTGTCATCGGTGCAAGCAATAAAAATTTCTCTCTAAATATGCATGACTTATTAGTGCGGAGAAAATAAGCTTTATACGATCTTGTTATGGAAGCAATAAAAGTGACGGACTGCATAATAAAGGTCCATACACAAGTGGCAATATAAAGTGACTTCCTTTCGTACTAAGATTTTGTGTATCCAACCCTGAAAGCGCATGACAACCTCTGCTTCTCTCTGCGAAGGGCCTATCTTTTACTTTATGTTCATACTTTATGTTCTTACTTTTTACTTAAGTCAAGGTAATTTTCACCTTTCCCTTTTTCATTTTATCCATTGGCAAGTTCCTCGTGTTTGAAAGATCATGATATATCTATATATATATATCTATATATATCTATATATATATCTATATATATATATATATCCAATTGGTTGTTCGTTAGCATGGACTATTATTGTTGACATCACCTAAAGGTGAATACGTTGGGAGGCAACACAATAAGCCCCTATCTTTCTCAGTGCCCGACTGAAACTCCATAACCACAAGTATTGCATGAATGTTAGCAATTGTAGAAGATTATATGATAGTTGAGATGTGGACTTGCTAAAAAGCTCTATTGTTGACTCTTTCTGATGTTATGATAAATTGTGATTGCTTCAATGACTGAGATTATAGTTTGTTAGTTCTCAATGAAGTTTTTGAACCATACTTGATATTGTGAATTGATTGTTACTTGAGCATAAGAAATCATATGATAGAATCTATTTATGTTGATGTTATAAGAATGAACATGATGCCCTCATGTCCGTATTTTATTTTTATCAACACCTCTATCTCTAAACATGTGGACATATTTTTCGATATCGGCTTCCGCTTGAGGACAAGCGAGGTCTAAGCTTGGGGGAGTTGATACGTCCATTTTGCATCACGCTTTTATATCAATATTTATTGCATTATGGGCTGTTATTACACACCATATATCAATACTTATGGCTATTCTCTCTTATTTTACAAGGTTTACCATGAAGGGGGGAATGCCGGCAGCTGGAATTCTGGCTGGAAAAGGAGCAAACATTGGAAACCTATTCTACAGTGCTCCAAAAGTCCTGAAACTCCAAGAAACATATTTTTGGATTTATTAAGAATTATTGAGCGAAAGAAATACATCAGGGGGCCCACACCTTGGCCAGCAGGGTGGGGGCGCGCCCCCTCCTACTGGGCGCGCCCCTTGTCTCCTGGGCCCCCTGGTGGCCCTCCGTTGTCCATCTTCTGCTATATGAGGGCTTTTACCCGAGAAAAAATCGTGGGCAAGCTGACGGGATGAAACTCCGCCGACACGAGGCGGAACCTTGGCGGAACTAATCTAGGGCTCTGGCAGAGCTGTTCTGCCGGGGACACTTCCCTCCGGGAGGGGTAAATCATCACCAACATCATCACCAACGATCCTCTCATCGGGAGGGGGTCAATCTACATCAACATCTTCACCAGCATCATCTCCTCTCAAAACCCTAGTTCATCTCTTATATCCAATCTTGTATCAAAACCACAAATTGGTACCTGTGGGTTGCTAGTAGTGTTGATTACTCCTTGTAGTTGATGCTAATTTGTTTACTTGGTGGAAGATCATATGTTCAGATCCTTTATGCATATTATTACTCCTCTGATTATGAACATGAATATGCTTTGTGAGTAGTTACGTTGTTCCTTAGGACATGGGTGAAGTCTTGCTATCAGTAGTCATGTGAATTTGGTATTCGTTCGATATTTTGATGAGATGTATGTTGTCTTTTCCTCTAGTGGTGTTATGTGAACGTCAACTACATGACACTTCACCATTATTTGGGCCTAGAGGAAGGCATAGGGAAGTAATAAGTAGATGATGGGTTGCTAGAGTGACAGAAGCTTAAACCCTAGTTTATGAGTTGCTTCGTTAGGGGCTGATTTGGATCCATATGTTTAATGTTTTGGTTAGGTTTACCTTAATACTTATTTTGTAGTTGCGGACGCTTGCAATAGGGGTTAATCATAAGTGGGATGCTTGTCCAAGTAAGGGCAGTACCCAAGCACCGGTCCACCCACATATCAAATTATCAAAGTACCGAACGCGAATCATATGAACATGATGAAAACTAGCTTGACGATAATTCCCATGTGTCCTCGGGAGCTCATTTCTCATTATTAGAAATTGTCCAGGCTTATCCTTTGCTACATAAAGGATTGGGCCACCTTGCTGCACTTTATTTACTTTTTTACTAGTTACTCGTTACTATTTATCTTATCACAAAACTATCTATCACCTACAATTTTAGTGCTTGTAGAGAATACCTTACTAAAAACCGCTTATCATTTCCTTCTGCTCCTCGTTGGGTTTGACACTCTTACTTATCGAAAGGACTATGATAGATCCCCTACAGTTGTGGGTCATCAGGAGCCCACCCTCTATAGTACCGGTTCCTGGCTCCAACCGGTACTAAAGGGCGGGTCTTTAGTACCGGGTGGAGCCACGAACCGGTACTAAAGAGGGTGCGCTTCCCGCCGGTCGGGCTGCCAAATTTGACCTTTAGTACCGGTTCCTGGCTCCAACCGGTACTAAAGGCCTCTCCTATGTCTGTTCACCGAATCAAAAGCCGCATTATCATATGTCTGTTCCATCGGTTACAAGTGTGCCAGATAGCATGGTAATCATTTTTGCATGATCCCGATACGAGAAAATCTAGTCACAAAGTTTTCATTACGCCCAAGTGCCTGGACGAAGCCTTGACAAGATCCCCCAAATCATTCGCCAACAATATCCCGTCTTCCAAAGGGATGTTCACATATGTTCTTCACTTACTGAGGTCGTGGTATCTTTACCTCCCTCTCGACTTGCTTGCTCTTTTTGAGTCATGCTACCTCTTGATCTTGCGTTGGTTTTCCCTTGAAGAGGAAAGGGTGATGCAGCAAAGTAGCATAAGTATTTCCTTCAGTTTTAAGAAACAAAGTATCAATCCAGTAGGAGACAACGCACAAGTCACCGAATACCTTCACAAACAATAAACCACTTGCACCCAACGCGATAAAGGGGTTGTCAATCCCTTCATAGTCACTTGCAAAAGTGAGATCTGATAGAGATAGATAAACGGTAAAGCAAATATTTTTGGTATTTTTGGTTTATAGATTGGAAAGTAAAGATTGCAAAATAGTAGATCGGAAACTAGCAAGATGTAAGCGGGATTCAACATAATGGAAAAGAGATCTGGGGGCCATAAGTTTCACTAGTGGCTTCTCTCAAGATAACAAATATTACGGTGGGTGAACAAATTACTGCCGAGCAATTGATAGAAAAGCGCATAGTTATGATGACATCTAAGGCAATGATCATGAACGTAGGCATCACATCCTTGTCAAGTAGACCGACTCCTGCCTGCACCTATTACTATTACTCCACACGTCGACCGCTATCCAGCATGCATCTAGAGTATTAAGCTCATAAAGAACGGAGTAACGCATTAATCAAGATGACATGATGTAGAGGAATTAACTCAAGCAATATGGTGAAAACCCCATCTTGTTATCCTCGATGGCAACAATACAATACATGCCTTGTTGCCCTTACTATCACTGGGAAAGGACACAGCAAGATTGAACCCAAAGCTAAGCACTTCTCCAATTGCAAAAAAGATCAATCTAGTAGGCCAAACTAAACCGATAATTCGAAGAGACTTGCAAAGATATCAAATCATGCATATAAGAATTCAGAGAAGAACCATAATATTCATAGGTAATCTTGATCATAAATCCACAATTCATTGGATCTCGGCAAACACACCGCAAAAGATTATTACATCGAATAGATCTCCAAGAACATCGAGGAGAACATGGTATTGGGAGTCAAAGAGAGAGAAGAAGTCATCTAGCTAATAACAATGGACCCGAAGGTCTGTGGTAAACTACACACGCTTCATCGGAGAGGTAATGGTATTGATGTAGAAGCCCTCCGTGATCGAATCCCCCTCCGGCAGGACGTCGAAAAAGGTCCCTAGATGGGATCTCACGGGTACAAAAGGTTGCGGCGGTGGAAAAGTGGTTTCGTGGCTCCCCCTGATGTTTTTAGGGTATAAGAGTATATATAGGCGAAGCTACTAGGTCACAAGAGCCACGAGGGGCCAACGAGGGTGGGGGCGCACCCTCCTGCCTCGTGGCTTCCTCGTTGCGTCTCTGACTTCATCTCCAAGTCTTCTGGTTTGCTTTCGGTCCAAGAAAGATCATCGCGAAGGTTTCATTCCGTTTGGACACCGTTTGGTATTTCTTTTCTGCAAAACTCTAAAATAGGCAAAAAAACAGAAACATGCACTGGGCCCTCGATTAATAGGTTAGTCCCAAAAATAATATAAAATAGCATATTAATGCCTATTTAACATCCAAAACAGATAATATAATAGCATGGAACAATAAAAAATTATAGATACGGTGGAGACGTATCAAGTCACTTGAGAGTAGGCTTTCTCTAGTTAGTCACATTGAGTTTGTCGAATCAGAACCTTCATGATCATGTGTCCATCAGCTACAGAAGTGCCAGGTAGCCCACGTAATGGTATGCATTTTAGCTTGATCCTGATCCAGGAAACACCAGCGACAAAATATGTCTTTGGCCCAAGTGTCGGGATGACACCTTGTTAGACGAAAAGCAAACCAAGACGACGCCTTGTCCCAAAAACATCTGGCATGTGGAAGTGTATCAAGACATGTTTAAGATCCTCCTCCATAGACACACAAACATTTCATTGGCAAAATTACATGGTATGCAATCGCTTCAAGGTACATTCATTTGGTAAGATCCCATGAATCACCCGCCGCAAGAAGACCCGAAATTTCAGCACAACTTGTAGTTTCCTATGCGATTTGCAAATGGTACGATTTATATTCTGCAAGGTTCTATAAATATGAATGCCTAATAATACACTAGAAATTACTATTAAGATAGTTGTTTCACATTACTCTTTAGACACTTCTAACATGAATATATGCATTAACCATACATGAATATATGGACATACAGACAAATATGTATATGTGCCCTATATAATTTGTCGCGACAAAATTAATTTTAAGATAACTTATGCTACATCACTTTATTTCTATTTAGCATAAACAAAATGATCAGTGATATGTATTACAATTGTTAATAAATAACACTTCTTAACCATACCAATTAAATTATGTGTTAACTATACCAAGTAAATAATAAAAGTTATACTCCTTGACATTGTAGTATGATAAATAGGAAGTAAATAAAAAACATTGGTATAAAGCTATTTATTTATTTCATTCCGAGTCCCAAATTTTCCTGGAAGGTTACATAGGCCCATGCTATTAAACCATCGGTTCCCCGGTTACCGTGCACCAGCGCCTGAACACGATTCACTACTCCAAGTTCTGTAACTCACCTACATACATATATTGTACACTATTCGCCATGTTTACCAGGGTAGAGCGCTGCCAAATCGAACAGAGAAGCGTCAATCCATCCATGGAAGGAAGAAGAAAGGAGGAGCAGGAGGAGGATAAGTCAAGCTCCGGCAGGGGATCGACTTGCTACATGGGTCAAACAATCAGTGCAATGCAAGAGATGGTGCGAAGGAAGAAGGTAGACAGAAGAGGACATGCTAGTTGCGATCGGAAATGATCTGCTGCACCTGAGCAGGCGGCGCGGGCAGGGGCGAGTAGCTGGTTCTAGTTAAGGTTCACCTCGACACGCTGATGTGGCAGCAGCGGCTGTTGGCCGCCCTCGTCGTCGTCGTCGCCGAGCTCTCCCTGCGCACAGAGCCATTAGGTGCGAGGAGTCAAGCAGAGATATGTCGCCATGTATCTCAGTCGGCCGTGAATCTAAGGCTACACAGAACTTATAGGCGACTTCGTCCCACCACACAACAAGAAGAAAAACAAGGAGGAGATGGGATGAAGCATGAACCTGCGTGGGCGCGAGGCCGTGCTCGACGATAATCTCGGGCTAGGCGCGAGGGCGAGTGGCCCGTGGTGCACCATCTCGTGCTGCTCATGGAGAAGGGCAACCTGCACATCCAAAGCACAACCAGCCTCCATCTAGCTGAAAACAGCGTCAGTCCGGGTTAGTTTCATTCAAATAATGCAAATTAGAGTCCAAAACACATTAGTGAAGAACCGGCCTTTAGTACCGGTTCGTCACGAACCGGCGCTAAAGTGACACCACGTGGCACGAGCCAAGCCCGTGAGCGCGTAGAACATTAGTACCGGTTGGTAACACCAACCGGTACTAAATGTTGGGGGTTGGCTTTATTTTCCATTCAATTTTTTGTTTGCTGGTATTTCACGATACTACAAATTGTACACGTTATGCATATATATAAATAGATTTTCTCATACGTAGAACCGCATATATATATATATATATATATATATATATATATATATATAAACAGATATCATCGAATGTCTCACAACCAACACCATTAATTATTCACACATACACATGTATATACATATACAATTTCTCCTACATGTTGCCTTGGTGCCTCCGGAGCACGATGACAAGTGGTTCATGGAGGCGGTAGCGGGTAATAGTATTCTTCTTTGGGATCTATGACCTGGTCGAGCAAAAATCCGGCTATTTCCTCTTGAAGTGCTAGTATGCACTCCGCTGGTAGGAGCTTATCCCTCACCTCTCTGAACTGTTAAGAAGGAGATCAATATGCATGTGTATTAGTTGTGTGACTAGATATCGATAATGGTGTGAATAGTGTTCTGAAAAACGTACCAAGTCCTGTTTATCAGATCTGCTCCTTTCGGACGACATCATGCGAATGTTCTCGCAAACGTAGAATGCAGACAGATTATTCCCCGACGCCTGCTTCACGGCCTTTACGAGAATGGAATTGAATCAGATAATGATTAATCAAGCATGATAATTAATTAATGATATTGAAACAAGAATTAAAGAGATGGTAGCTAGCTAGTACTACTTAATTACTTACCTTTGGCCGATGCCAAAACAACTTTTTTGCCCATTTGCCTGCAGTCACCTTGATTAACTTTGCCCATGCCCTGCCCGCCGGCAAAGAAAATTAATAAAGTGGTTATTAAATAGTTCATATCAGGAAATGAAGAACTAATAATAGGTCGATATATAGTTAATAATGATTGAAATTACCTGTTGACTATCCCCTTCACGATGGTGTAGTCTTTATCTTCTTTAAGTAGTGAGTCCAGTAATTCAACTCTTCCTTCCTCAACTTTAATGTCTAACAAGATCCAGTGCCAACTGCATGCTCACACGTTTGCATGTCTTAATTAAGTGGGCATGTGCATAAAATTAATCAACTACTATAAACCGTATACACTTAATTATTAACTTAATTATTAACATCTAACACAGACTAAGGCATAGCCTAGTGGTGGGAAGGGGCTGATGCCTTCCCACCAACCTAGGTCCAAGGCATGGTACTTGCAATTTGGGTTTGTTGCACCAATTATACTGTAAGGGGTTCCCTTACAGTCTTTCTGTCAAAAAAAATTATTAACAGCTAACTAGCGAGTAAGCAAAAACAGAATTTGTATTACAAGACAGTGTGACTCACATGAAGTTGTAAGGAAGTAGTATATCTTCATTGGTATTGAGGCGCTTCAAGAACTCTAGCATGCTTTCCTCTACACCTGCTTCATAAATTGGAAGATTCCATATGTACTCATTAATGGTATTTGGGTCAATGAACCCAATGCCATAGCGTCTAGATTTTTTCATTTCATACATCTGCATCCTGCATATAATACCACAGAAAAGAATATAGTAAGGATAATTACATGTAATGATTGATGAAAATTATCACTACATAGCTAGCTTGAGACTTAAATTATAGAAAGAAATCACTAACAGACAATAGCAACTGACGATAGACTTGTCGAGTGCGTCTTGATTGTATAACTGAAATAGTTTTGAATACTCAACGACCAGAGCTTTCTCATGGTAGTAATGCTCACGCTTGACATTCACCATGAGGGACTCTCGATTGGAAATCTTGGTAATGTCCATGTACCTTTGATGCAATTCATACATTCTCGTTGGGAGGTTCTTGACCTTGTCTGGATGGACCAAAGGTTGGCCCCGGACATATTTCCGTTTTATTTCCAATTCTCTAAGCGAAGACATGGTCTCGATTTCGAGGAGTTGTCCAACAGAGATCTTGAGCATTTCAGCCTGCATTATATGCTCCTCCGTTATTACCACATCGCCCAGCTGGGTAACGCTAACGGTTTGCCCACAATAATATTGGGCGCGCGTACTCATCTCATGTGTTGTTGGCACAACAAGCGGGGGGTCGCTTGCGCCGCCTTTTCTCCCAGCTGGGGAACGGTTTTCCCGCATTTTTTGCCAGCTGCTTGTTGGCTCGAGCTCGAGCTCGCTTCCTTCTGTAGTCGTGCTCGATGTAGCTTCCTGATTTGGCGCTCATAGTCTGAGTCAACAGGCTTGGGGACTGGTGCTCTAGCCATACGAATGAAGTGGTCAATCGTTTTCTCAGGCACTTTCTCCTTTGGCGGCGGTGCCGGTTTTGGTCCAAAATGGGTCCACTTGGGCCTGCACTATGGCTGCGTTTTGCTCCTCGGTCATGTCGTAAGGCCTCTGAGGAAGAGGAGCGAGGCTTGGACCAAATTTATATCTCTTGTCTCCGCCTGTACTTCATGTACTACCTCGACTCCTACCGCTACGCACCATAGCTGCGGTGTGTCTCTTCTACGATTGCTAAGATGGCGGAGACGGCTGACGTGGCTGACGCTGTGCCGGACTTGAAGTAGTAGGAGTGTCCTGACGCTGTGTCGGACATGAAGGTGGAGGAGTCTTCTCACGTGTTCGGGGACTTGGAGGAGGTGGCAGTCTTCGAGGAGGAGTTGACTCACGCGTTCGTGGACTTGGAGGAGCGGGAGTCTGCTGACTCGGTGGCGGACTTCGAGGAGGAGTCGGCTCACGCGTTTGTGGACTTGGAGGAGCGGGAGTCTGCTGACTCGATGGCGGACTTAGAGGAGCAGTCGGCAGACGACGCGGTATCGGTGGACTTGGAAAGATGATGCAATCCTTTCTCCATAGGATGGTACGATGTACGGCCTCTCCCAGTGTGCGCTCGCGGTCACCTCCAGCAATGTCAAGTGCTAGCATCGAATATGGCTCCACCACTTCATCAACCATGGCACGAGCATAGCCCTCTGGAATCGGGATGCAATGGAAGGTTGCTTCGGGGGTAATTGTGAAAGCAACGCCGTCCGCCACCTTCATGGATAGGTTCTTCATTTTGGAGTGTAGCTCACAGTTAGTGTTCTCTATGATGTCATCCACAGGGTATGTATCCAGCAGCTGTGTGTCTCCCGGGGCAGAACCAACGCTGCTTCTCGGCATGGATGGGACGGTGCTATCCAATGATGGACGATCATCCGCTTGCTGCTGCCGCTGCTGAGACCCCCTTTCCTGGCTAAGTGAGTCGATCTGCTGCTGCTGCTGGAATTTGAGTGCCAAGTCCGCGTGCCTTGCTTCTAGGCCTTGAAGGCGTTCTGCGTCCTGCTTCCTCTGCTCCTCCTCGAGCTTCCTCTTCTTCTCCTTCTCCATCTTCTTTCTTGCACGGGACCTGTAGTCGTCGTTCCAGTACGAAAAGCCCGAATATATAATCTCGAATACATCATCGTCTCGAATAATATATATAATCTCGAATACATCGTCTCGATTATTATATATCAAATACATCACTGGCTAGGTACCTAATAAAGATCGAGTACTACAGAAGAATCTAGGGCGCCACTCGCGGTTCTCGGGCGCTGCGGTGGACACCCAAAGAGAAGGAACCATCACAGGATCATATCTCCGGTCATCTGCCCAAAGAACCTGCCAAGTAGTGGAGAACCTGACGTCGTCCATAGCAGCCATGTAGCGATGGACGTGCTCATCTTCCTCCCTGACACGGCGGCGCACCACCTCCGGCGGGGCCGGCTGCCTCTGCACCGCATGTGGCCCACACGAACATTTCTATAAATATTTCTATAAATATTTCTATAACTAAAAAACAGAAAAAAATTATAACATTTCTATATAACTAACATTTCTAATATTTCTATAACTAAAAAACAGGAAAAATTTATAACATTTCTATATAACTAACATTTCTAATAATATTTCTATAACTACAAAACAGAATAATTTCTAACATTTCTATAACTAAAAAACAGAAAAAAATTCTATAACTAAAATTCTATAATGTGTGTGTGTGTGTGTGTAGTGTCTACATGTGTGTGTGTGTGGACATGGCGGCCGGGGTGAGCTCACCGGCGAGGCGACGACGGGGCAACGGGACGGGCCGGCGATGACGGGGCGGGGCGCGACGACGGGGACGACGGGGACGGGGACTGCCGGGGCGGCGACGAGGGGCGGGGACGGACTCGGCAGCGACGGCATCGATCAAGGCAGGCGGCGCGTTTCGTCGACGGAGAGAAGAAACAGAGAGGAAACTGAATTTTTTGCAAGTGTTGTATATATAGGATGGACCTTTAGTACCTGCTGGAGCCACTAACAGGTACTAAAGGTCTGTTTTGGCCAGGCCAAGCGGCGGGATGCGCCCACCTTTAGTACCGGGTCATAGCACCAACCGGTACTAAAGACCCCCTCTTTAGTACCGATTGCAGCCACCACCCGGTACTAAAGGGGTCTTGGCACAAGATGCGGTCTTGACAAGTTTAGTCCCACCTTGCTAGTCGAGGGGCTACCGCACTGGTTTATAAGCCCCAGTGCGGTAGCTCTCTCGAGCTCCTCTCCTAAGCAGGCCTACTGGGCCTACCTGTTCGGTGCTGCCCTGTGGGCCTACTGGGCCTTTGCGGGCCTGCATCCTGGCCCAACAGAAGGTTGTGTTTCTAGTCGTATGCAGGCCGCTTTGGCCCAGTAGGCGGGCTTTTTTATTTTCTTAATTTTTTTTGCTTTATTTATTTTTGTTTTATTTATTTTTGAGTTGTTTTTTGCTGTATTTAGATTTTCTTTCTGAATATTTTTGCTTTAGGTACAAAAAATTACAAACTTTCTGTTAGTGCCGGTAGTTTTCAAATTTGAATAGTTTAAATTTTGAATTATTTGAAATTTGTGTGAATCACTAGTTTGTGAATAACTTAACTTTGAAAAAAAATCAGTGATTCCTTTTTCTTATGTTTAATATTATTGTGTTTTATCATTATATTCAATTTGGTAATGCTTAGGTTATTTAAAAATGAAATGCATTTGTAACAGATGAGTTTTCATTCAAACCACGATACTTGAAAGAGATTGTCCATTTTGTACACGAAGTGCATCCAGTTTTTACCGTAACCCTCTCTACTTTTTTGCACATGCTATGTGGGTGAAATTATGATACCATGCCAACTTTCAACCTTTTCTGAGTTCATTTGAAATGCTTTTCAATTTCAGGGTCATTTAGCTGAAAAAATTAGTAAATGCATGAAAGAATTTGTTTGCACATAAAATTTCTTCGCATTTCAAATGCCAAAACACATAACTACCCTAACTATTACAGAGATTCCCTCCTGGGTGTGAAACACAGAAGAAAGTGATGATAGTGAAGTCGATCACATCCCGGATCTTTGGGTGTGAAACTTTTTCTTTGCACTGTAGCCATGGAAAATCTTCATCATTTAACTGGATGCTCGGGTCAATATTCACTGTGAATTGAGCAATTTCATCAAACTTTTCATAATCTTCGGACATGTCTGTCTTGTCATCCACTCCCACGATGTTTCTTTTCCCTGAAAGAACTATGTGGCGCTTTGGCTCGTCGTATGATCCATTCGCTTCCTTATCTTTCCTTTTCCTCGGCCTGGTAGACATGTCTTTCACATAAAAAACTTGCGCCACATCATTGGCTAGGACGAATGGTTCTTCTTCATATGCAAGATTGTTGAGATCCACTGTTGTCATTCCGTACTGCGGGTCTTCCGTTACCCCGCCTCGTGTCATATTGACCCATTTGCACCGAAACAAAGGGACCTTCAAAGCACCTCCATAGTTAAGTTCCCATATGACCTCTATATAACCATAATAGGTTTCCTTTCCCGTGTTGGTTGTTGCATCAAAGCGGACACCACTGTTTTGGTTGGTGCTCTTCTTATCTGTGGCGATTGTGTAAAATGTAGTCCCATTTATCTGGTACCCTTTGAAAGTCATTATATTCGAAGATGGTAACTGGGACAGCGAGTACAGGTCATCTTCAATATCGCCATCATGCATGGCACGTTTCTGCAACCAACCGGCGAAAGTCCTCGTTTGTTCACGTGTAATCCAGTCGTCAGACTTCTCCGGGTGTTTGGAGTGTAGAAAATTCTTGTGTTCCTCCATATACGGAGCCACCAAGGCGGAATTCTGTAGAACTGTGTAGTGTGCTTCAGTGAGAGAATGCCCGTCCATACATATTATTTGATCCCCTCCTAGCATGCCTTTTCCATCCAGTCTGCCCTTATGCCGCGATTCAGGAACACCAATCGGCTTAAGGTCAGGAACAAAGTCAATACAAAACTCAATGACCTCCTCATTTTCATGGCCCTTTGCGATGCTTCCTTCTGGCCTAGCACGGTTATGAACATATTTCTTCAAGACTCCCATGAACCTCTCAAAGGGGAACATATTGTGTAGAAATACAGGACCCAAAACGTTAATCTCTTCGCAAAGGTGAACTAGGACGTGCATCATGATGTTGAAGAAGGATGGTGGGAACACCAACTCGAACTGACAAGACATTGCACCAAATCATTTTGTAACCTTGGTCTGATTTCTGGATCTATTACCTTCTGAGAGATGGCATCAAGGAATGCACATAGCTTCACAATGGCTAATCGATCGTTTTCCGGTAGAAGCCCCCTCAATGCAACCGGAAGCAGTTGCGTCATCGTCACGTGGCAGTCATGAGACTTTAGGTTCTGGAACTTTTTCTCTGCCATATTTATTATTCCCTTTATATTTGACGAGAAGCCAGAGGGTACCTTCATGCTGAGCAGGCATTTAAAGAAGATTTCCTTCTCTTCTTTGGTAAGAGCGTAGCTGGTCTGACCCTGATGTATGTCGTCTTTTCCGTGCATACGTTGCTAGTCCTCCCATGCTTCTGGTGTATCTTTTGTCTTTCCATACACGCCCAAGAAGCCAAGCAGGGTCACGCAAAGATTCTTCGTCACGTGCATCACGTCGATTGCGGAGCGGACCTCTAGGTCTTGCCAATAGGGCAGGTCCCAAAATATAGATTTCTTCTTCCACATGGGCGCGCGTCCGTCAGCGTCCTTGAACAGAGTTGTCCTCCGGACCCTTTCCAAAGATTACCTTCAAATCCTTGACCATATCATGTACATCAGCACCAGTACGGTGGCGAGGCTTCGTCCGGTGATCCGCCTCACCTTTGAAATGCTTGCCTTTCTTTCTTATGGGATGCCTGCTCGGAAGAAATCGATGATGTCCCACGTACACATTCTTCCTACAACTCTCCAAATATATACTGTCGGTATCATCCAAACAGTGTGTGCATCCGCGGTATCCCTTGTTTGTCTGTCCTGAAAGGTTACTGAGAGCAGGCCAATCATTGATGGTCACGAACAGCAACGCCTTTAGGTCAAATTCTTCCTGTCCGTGCTCATCCCACGCACGTACACCTGTTCCATTCCACAGCTGTAATAGTTCTTCAACTAATGGCCTTAGGTACACATCAATGTCGTTGCCGGGTTGCTTAGGGCCTTGGATGAGCACTGGAATCATAATGAACTTCCGCTTCATGCACAACCAAGGAGGAAGGTTATACAAACATAGAGTCACAGGCCACGTGCTATGGTTGCTGCTCTGCTCCCCAAAAGGATTAATGCCATCTGCACTTAGA
Organism: Aegilops bicornis; assembly: GCA_021605145.1. Lineage (NCBI taxonomy): Eukaryota > Viridiplantae > Streptophyta > Magnoliopsida > Poales > Poaceae > Aegilops > Aegilops bicornis. The sequence goes on from CM038670.1 coordinate 30,542,685, forward strand.
TTAAGCCATACGTTCCTTGGGTCACCTGCAAACTCCTCCCTGTACTTTCTCTCGATTTTTCTCCACTGCGAACCGTCAACGAGTACTATCAACTTTCCTTCTTCCTTACGGTCTTTTCTGTGCCACCGCATCGCCTTCGCATGCTCTTTGTTTTGGAACAAACGTTTCAACTGTGGTATTATAGGAGCATACCACATCACCTTGGCAGGAATCTTCTTCCTAGGGCGCTCGCCCTCGGCATCACCAGGGTCATCGCGACTGATCTTATAACGCAATGCACCGTATACCGGGCAAGTGTTCAAATCCTCGTACGCACCGCGGTAGAGGATGCATTCATTAGGGCATACATGTATCTTCTGCACCTCTAACCCTAGAGGGCAGACAACCTTGTTTGCTTCATACGTACTCTCGGGCAACTCGTTGTCCTTTGGAAGCATATTCTTTATCATTACCAGCAATTTTCCAAATCCCTTGTCAGATACACCACTCTCTGCCTTCCATTGCAGCAATTCCAGTGTGGTGCCCAACTTTTTTTGTCAGCTTCGCAATTCGGGTACAACAATTTCTTCTGATCCTCTAACATGCGCTGCAACTTCTTCCTCTCCAAATCACTTGCGCAGTTTCTCTTTGCATCGGCAATGGCCCGACCTAGATCATCAGCGGGCTAATCTGATGCCTCTTCTTCAGCTTCTTCACGCATTGCCGGCTCAGCTTCTTCCTCCATTGTTGAATCATCGTATTCAGGGAACCCATGGCCAGGATAGATGTTGTCGTCCTCTTCTTCTTCATTGTCTTCCATCATAACCCCTCTTTCTCCGTGCTAGGTCCAAACATTATAGTGGGGCATGAAACCGGACTCAAATAGGTGGACGTGAATGGTTCTTGACGTAGAGTAATTGGGACCATTCTTACAGCCAGCACATGGACAAGGCATAAAACCATCCGCCCACTTGTTTGCCTTAGTGGCAAGCAGAAAAGTATGCACGCCATTAATGAACCTGGGAGAGCATCGGTCATCATACATCCATTGTCGGCTCATATCTTCATTATACACAACACCGAATAGACCAAATTAATACAAGTTCATACATAAAGTTCATATACAACACTTAATTAAATGCAACATACAAATAACTCTCTAGCTAAAGAATTTAAATGCAAGAAAAAATGCGTTCAAGATAGCAACTAAGGTAACAATTGATCCAACAGCATAATGATACCAAGCCACACTATCAATGACATATTTTCTAATCTTTCTAATCTTCAACCGCATTTTCTCCATCTTGATCTTGTGATCATCGACGACATCGACAACATGCAACTCCAATTCAATCTTCTCCCCCTCAATTCTTTTCAATTTTTCTTTCAAATACTCGTTTTCTCTTTCAACTAAATTAACCTCTCGACAATAGGGTCGGTTGGAATTTCCGGTTCACATACCTCCTAGATAAAAATATCTATGTCAATTGATGGGCATAATTTGTCATAAACACGAAATGCAACAACTAGTTTTAAAAGAGAATATACCACATCCGAATCATAACAAGGACGAGGGCCGACGGGGACGGATATGAAAACCATGGCACTATGTATAACAAACAACGTATGGGTAAGATAATTATACGAGTAACTATCCAAATCACACAAACATCAATTTGGTAATGTAAAACATTCATGAACAAGAGCCTCACCACAAGGTGGTGCCGGAGACGGGACGGTGCGGGCGATCGACGGTGGTTACGACGGAGATTTAGAAGGCACTAAGTAAACCACACCTACATATGCAAACTAAGTGTTATTTTTGACCTCACATTGCATATAAATCAAATACTAGCACATATAATTCCTCCCAAATTACTAAACTCACAAATGAATCACTATACAAAGCATTGCAAAAGCAAATCTAGCAATGAGAGATGAAAGGACAAAGTTGCTAACCTTTGTGATCATTTGAATGGATGGGGGCCTTCAAATCTTGACAAATTTTAGGCAAAATTTGTGATGAGCTCGAGGAAGAGAGGGGAAGAACAGAGGATGTGAGGGGAAAGGGGAAGAACAGAGGATCTCGGGTGGACGAAGGGTTTAAGTACGACGACCTTTAGTACCGGTTCGTGCCACGAACCGGTACTAAAGGTGCCGGGGGGGAGGGGCAGACTGACAACATCCTGCCACCACTCTCTTTAGTACCGGTTCATGGCAAGAACCGGTACTAAAGGTTCGCCACGAACCGGTACTAATGACAGCGGCCAGCTAGCCGTTGGAACCGGCACTAATGTACACATTAGTGCCGGCTCAAAAACAAACCGGCACTAATGTGTCTCACATTAGGTCCTTTTTCTACTACTGACAAGAGCAAAAGTGTTTGGAAAAGTAGATATGACGGAGACGTATCAACTCCCCCAAGCTTAACTCATTGCTTGTCCTCAAGTAATTCAGTTGACAAATTGAAAGTGGTAAAAAAAACTTTACAAACTCTTTTGTTCTTGTATCTATATATATGCTTAAATAATACCCAATTTTTGAGCAAAGATTATAACTAACCATGCCAATGATAACTCCTAGAAATCATATTAACTCATATCAATGGCATAATCAACTAGCTAGCAAAAATAAAATATTTCAAATGCCAGAACTTTGTCAAAACAATCATGATATAATATGACAGCATGGTATCTCGCTAGCCCTTTTTGAGACCACAAAATATGAATGCAGAGCACCTCCAAAGTTCAAGCAACAATCAAATTGTAATTCATGGTAGAAGAGATCCAATCATGATGCTCACAACATTAACTACACACAATGCATGAGAGTGACAATAGTGCTCTCAGGACTAATGCTTGTTTGAGAATGTAATGACTCAACAACAAGAGTAAAATAACATAAAAGTAAATGGATATGCTCTTCACAGAGGGAAGAAGGGATGGTCAGTGTCGGAACAACTCCAACAGGAGATGCCGCCTAATCATAAACAAGAAAAGACTCGGCAGGCAGTGCAGGAGGCGGGCTGGCCAGGATTAAGTCTAGCCAAAGTAATTGAGCAGAAGAAACGTGTATCCTGTAAATACATCTCAAATCATAACAGCGGAGCCAATTTTTTTTCAAAAAGGCTACAATAGGCATTATCCATAATTAATTTGACATAAATGCTTTACCTGGTTATCATAGATGTCCAATGCAAAAAGATGACCAACAGTATTGGTCTCTATATTAACCTGTGCATTCACTTCAGTTGTTGCTTGTCCCTGGAGAAGAATTTTTTGTATTGGAGTGTTCACCCGAAAAACTGCTGGAGGCGCAGAAGAGAGTTAAACCCACACGCAAGATGGCACGATAAATGATATAGAAAGCGACACCAGCACAGGGAAGTGCATGGATGAATCCGGATACATATGAACCCACTTTGAAGAACACATTTGAAATGCCAAAAAATTCTGAAAAAAGGTGCGCGCAGATATCTCCATATTCTATGTGTGTGCAGAAAGTTTCACGGAAAAACAACTTTTTTTGTAGCCTGTGCAAAAAAGACAAAATATTGTGCCACGGAATGCTATTTAGAAGCACTAAAACTTGTTTTTTACAGAGACAAAATAAAAATATATTTTTCACAAAACTTTGTGCCATGGACATACTTTTGCGAACATATATGCACAAAATTTTGTATAGAATTTTTGGACATTACAAAACGCGTTAAAAGTACATCTTTGAAAAGCGGGTTCATGTGTACCCATGTGCAGGACTAGCACAAGTACATAACCTCGCATGGAACTCGGTCATATCTGAAACTAGGTGATACCCCGCACGTTGCTGCGGAATTTTTTGAACACAAATGTATAAGTTAAATTCTATAAAACCATCCGGCTCAAATGTCCAGTAGTAATAATATCGTAAATAGAAATGGTAGAAAGGAATTTAAGTATAAGCAAATGAAAATAAACCAATCGATCATAGAGAAATCCCGACAAAAGAAATTCAAACTTGTCCTGGTTAGAGGAGGCATGAATATCACATAATGCAAGGGTATGACTAATCACTAACTTACACACAATCATCCGGAACAAACTATGCATTTTGACATTTTTTCTGCAGAAGTGGTCTACATGACTAATATAAAGAAGTTATGTGATGTTAGATTAAGTTCTAGAATTACACATAAGAAGAAATAATACAAAGAACAATTATTCGTTACCCCTTGTAGTTTGTGACTGAATAGCTTCTCTTGTTTTCCAGGAATGTTGATCTAGTGCCCGGGGCCACCGTGCCCAGGCCCAATGCATCATAGACGCTTTATGGCCAGTGCATGGAAGCAACGGCGATGAGGGGAAAATAGTGGGTGTGAATCAAAGTTGCAAGGATATCATTAGTAATACACCACAGTGAAATGTAGAGCCATCTTGTAAGAAGTCCATGCGTGTATGTGTCTCTCTCAGGTGTGTGCATAACCGGGGCCTGAGTCCGTGCATGTACCCGGATGTGCGCACGACAGGGGAGCCAGAGCTTGCAGCCGATGCGGGGTGTGCATGGCCTAGCGCTTGTGCGTACATAGCAGGTGTTCATGCGTGTGACCCCAGGCTCTTGTGTGTGCATGGCCAAACGCCGATGCGTGTGTGTACATGCATGACCTCCACTCTAACTCCAACATTTCTCCACTCCCTGCTTACACAACAAACAGAAGATGTTGGTGAGGTGCTGGCAGGTGTTAAACTGAAGGTTTCTTACTGGCAAAAAAGAAGATGACATATCAATCGGACATCTCATATAAATTTTAACAATTGCAAGTTTAAGAACCACAAACACCATCTTGATTAATGAACACAATACATACGCAGAGAGAGAGAGAGAGAGAGAGAGAGGCGTACGTACCAACAAAGGTGGTCTGAGAGGTGTCCGACATCCTATCAAACACCTTTGGCGTGTAGGCATGTTCCTCCTCCTTGATCACGGGGATGGAGAAGCAGCAGCGACCGTGGGAGGAAGCGGGTGTTCTTCACCGGAGGCATTTGTATATGTGCTTATTTTCTTCACTTGATGATCTGAAAATGGTGGCGGCGTACTGGTATAACATACAACATTCAGTTGGGCTGTGCAAGATGCAGAGGACCAGCTGAATCCATCATTGTATCAATGAGAAGATGAGGAGAGGGGGATATGAGTGGAAGATGTGCAGCAGAAAAATAAGGGGAGATGAGAAGACATGCTTGCGGGGGAAGGGAAAAAAACTGGACTAAACACAGGTAACAGTAAGCATTAAAATGGTTGCATTGATAGTGGCCATGCGTAAGAGACCGCTGGTGGTGTGATTGAAGGTTCACTATCACCTTCAGTTACAGTAGGGGAGAAACGCAGGACTTTCTTATACTATTTTGGGGTGACATGGCTGCACATAATTGCATAGTTAAGGTGGAAGACTGCTTCCGGCAAAAATAGGTGGAAGACTGCATGTCTCATCGTTGAGTGGATGGAGAATTGCTGACATGGCAGACTGCTGATGTGAACAATGTGCATGTTGAGAGAATGCATTATAATAGGGAGCAACTTCTTAAAAATGGTAGGTGTCATCATTGATGTAATCGACATGCTGAACTTCCATTCACTCCTTTGCGACCTGCAATAAAACTTGAAAGACATATTAGGTGTCAAGTGCCTCGCCGTCCGCCATGCGCAAGTTCCTCGCCGTCCGCCATGCGCAGCCGATCAAAGTCTCCCCGGAGTGTGGCCAGCCGCACCGCCCTGACCTGATCTGCACTCACGAATCGCGTCTTGAGACACGTCCACACCTCCGCTGCCGTCTTCTCGGACGACACCTACAACAAGATATCCTCGGCGAGCGCTCCGAGCAAGTACGCCCGCTCCGTCTTGTTCTTCTTCGCATCGACCGCTGCCTCCGCTTTCGTCGGAGCCACTGCCTCCCACAGCCCCTGCGCGTCGAGGTTGGCCTCGACCTTGATCGCCCATACAGTGTAGTTGTCACCGGTGAGCAATGGGCACTGCAGAGACAGCGCGCTCGCTGCTCCGCCGCCGTACGGCACGAGCGACATCGCCAACGGTCACCTCCGCAATCGAAGCTCTGATGCAAATTGTTGGGCCCTAGCTCGAACCGTTGCTCTCTCTCTCTCTCACCAGCTCGAACTGAAGAAGAAGAAAGAAGGAGGGAGACACAAGACACGGTGGTTCCGGCGCACGAATGCCCGCCGTAACGACAGCTTTTTTCCTCAAACAACAACTCGAGCCCACCGCTACAACACATGGGGAGGGAGGGGTTTTATGCGTGCGCGCACTGACGCCCCACGTCGTGCTCTCGACGCACCCACTCACGCACTCGCCACGTCCCGCACTCCATGGCGTGTGCCCCCAACGCGCACGCACGCGACCGGGTCCAGCGCCCGACCTGTTCACACCCACGCATGCTTCGCCGACTAACTCACACACGCACGCACACACGTGCTGACGCACACACGCACCCTGCCACGGACCCGACGCGGCACCTGACCAGCGTCCTACACGACCAGCTCGCGCACACATGCGCTCTGGCCACGCCCACCGTTGCTTATGCCCTAACTCGCCGCATGCTGATTGGGCTGGCAGCGGCCGGCGGCTCCGGCACGGCCACCATCGGCGCTCAGGTGGGTCTGCGCGATCAGAACATACCGAAGATCCTCTCCGCTGTCCTGGTCGTGTCGGACCAACGAGCACCTGTAGAGGCAGCGATGGCAGCCTCCGCACGGTGCTCCTGCTCTTCTTCGGCAACGCAAGGACACTCTCTACATCGGACGGTGCGGCTTGTCGAGGATGTAGCCGCATCCAGCGATGGAAATTGATCCCACACATGTTGTGACCGGAGACTGTCAATATATATAACAGTCAGAAATTCCAGCTTGGCCTACTAAGGTGTGGGGGTTGTCAAGACGACGGAGACGATGACGCGGGCAAACACGATCAGTAACTGCACCAACTTCGGCGAGGATTCCAAGGCATTATAACATGGTAACTAACTGGAGTCCATTTCTAGTACGAAGCCAAAGACATGCCTAGTTTAACTAGATAGGAGTTCTAGTCGAATTCAAACATGTGATCGAAACCATGACTTGCATGGAATGTCTAGCCACCCTATATAATGTATCTTTACTTCAATTTATTTTTCTCCTCGTCCTTTGTCATTGCTTCTGCTCATCAACAACTATGTAACATGATTTGCTCGTTGATCGACAATCGATCTAGAGTCAAGAAAATCAATCTAGATCAGTCAATCGTCGCCACAAGCCCTGACGGTGTCTCTCCCAGGCAAGTGAGGCGTCTGATTGAAAAAAACGTCGGCTAGACTGTCTTGCATACGGCGCTTTCAGTCGGCCTCCTATGAACACTTGGGGTGCATCACCCCTAAGGGCATCTCCAGCCGTTCAGCCCCCCAGGGCGCCTAAACAGAGCGGCCTAGGGGCGTGCCGGCGCTAGTTCGGTCCCTGGGGCGACCTAGCTCCCAGTCACGCCCCCACGCGTCGGCCCCAGGATTCGGAAAATTTAAACTTGGTCGTTCCCGCTTTCAAAAGACGCCGCAAATCCGGCGATCGGACGTAGTCTGGCGTTACAAAAAATAGAACGCCGCCGCCGCAAGTTCGCATGCGCAACGATTCACTCGGCGGTGTCGGCTCCAGGCGTTGGCGGAGTCGGCGTGCGCGGGCTCGTCGGGGTCGGAGCTGCTCCGGTGCTGGGCTGCGTCGACACGGCTTCGGCCCTGCTGGGCGGCGATGTAGAGGCGTCGTTCGGGCTTGGCGTCCGTGTGGTCGTGGGCGTCGTCGGCGTCGTCGGCGTTGCCGTCGGCAGCTCGTTCAGGATGAGGCCGCGCTGCGCCAGGTACCACGCCTTGAGCTTCTCGTCGTTGCTCTGGAGCATGTCCGCCCCGCCCATCAGAAAAGCCATGTCGGTGTTCCTCTTCTTCGCGGCGACGTTCGTCCAGAGCAGGTCGAGCTTGATGGCGTTGGTCTTCATTAGCGACGATCACCGCGCCTCGGTCTTCTCTTCGCGTAGGACGGCCCGGGCCTGGGCGTCGGCGAGGCAATGCTCGATGGACTCCTGCAATCGCGCGGTTGCCGCGTCGGCGCATTTCCTCTTCTTTGCCAATTTGTTGCCGTCCGCCGCTTCTCCGACGCGCCCGGAGTCGCCGCGTCCGGCTTGTATGTCTCCTTGGCCTTGTCGAGGGCACGTCGGACTTCCGCCCACTTCTCGCACTTGTTAATGCGCTTGTAGACGTGGAGGTGCTTGAAGTCGGCGTCTTGGTTGTCGCCCCGATACATGGCGAACATACGCAGCAGCTGCGCAGAGGGACGAACAGTTGGCGGGCGTAGGGGACGAAGATATGCGGGCGAACGGCGTGCGTACCTGATCCTCAATGCTGGCGCCGCTCTCCGGGCGAGCCGCGACCTCCTCGACGATTCCATGCCATTTGTTGCACGCCAACTGGACACGCCCCCAATGGTTCGCCATCGCCTTGGAGCCGCGTTGCATGTAGACGCCTTTGAAGTAGGGGTCGACGAGCTTCCGCTCGTCGAACTCGGCCTTGATGCGGTCTCAGTACGTCTCGAAGCTCTGTTTCGTGCCGGTGGTCGGGTCGAGGCAGACGACTTTCCATGCTTTGGCGAGGCATTCCTCCTCCTTGGACGTCCACTTGATGCGCGGTTCGCCTGACCTAGCCGCCCGCTTCTTCTTCTTCCGGCGCCCCTTCGTCGGAATAGGAGCCGGCTCCTCCTCCTCCTCCTCCTGGTCCTCCTCCTCCTCCTCGGGTTCCTGCGTGTCGTCGCCGTAGACGTAGCCGAGCTCGGCCTCCATGTCGCCGCTGAGGTCCACTACCTCGTCCTGGGTGGCGAACCCGGGAGACGCGGCGGCCGCGGTCGATCCTGCCGCGATGATGTCGTCCATGTCGGCTCCCATGTCGTCGGCGTCGCCGAGGTGCGAGAAGGGTAGCGGTCCACGGTAGAGATGGGGCTTCGGTGTGGACGCGTAGCGGCGGGCGGCGAGTAGTTGTATGGAGGGTACTGCACGCCGACGAAGGCGGGCGAGGGCGTGCGCGTAGCGGGGTGACCATTCGGCTTCCTCTGCTTCGGCTGGGCCACGGCACCAGTCGCGGTTGCCGACGCACGCGGCATGGCGTACTTCTTCGGCGGCATGGCGTGCTTCTTCGCGGCGAGCGGGAGGGGGTTTGGCGGGAGGAAGGCGAGCGAGAGGGAGAGATGCGAGGGAAAAGCGTCAAGAAACGGCGGGAAAAGGCCCTCGGGTCGCCTCCAAGGCGGGCCCACGCGCCTTTTTTGCTTGTGCCGGCTCCCCAAGCGCCCCCCAGGGCGCCGGGTTTGGCCTGGGTCCGCCGGCACCAGTTTTGGCCCGAGCCGGAAAAAACGGACTTCTGAGGGCGCGACTGGGGCCTTTTTTTGGTGCCGGCGCGGCAAAATCGCCTGGGGAGGGCCTGTTGGGGGCGTGGCTGGAGATGCCCTAACATGCAGGGGTGAAATCGCTTGAGGTAGCCAATAGTCCTTTCTTGTTTATCTGCTTTATTAAAACTATATGCATGGGTGCGTTGTTGGTTTGTAGTCCATATCATGTTTGCATGTTTGTATCATGCAATGGACACCGAGCCTATGGCGGGGGCGGGGGCCCTCAACGGCTACGGCAAGGAGATCAAGGGGCGCAACAACACATTTACATGTGCATCAGCGTATGTGCAGGCACGACCATGATGGTCAGGTGTGCCACTTACTGATAGGGCAAACGAGATTTTTTTTCCCATGCTAGGGCAACGGCCATCACAGGAGGGAGCTCAAGGTGCCCGCGCCAGAGTTTGGTGGTGATGGGCAAGTATACTGATGATTCCCTACTAACTTCTATCACTGGAGCAGTGGCTCCGGCGGTATGGGGGATACTGAAGTCTAATTCGCATCGGTGTAGTGTGGCAGCGACCAGTTCCGTGCAGAGATATGGGCGTCCACCTGACGTCCATGGCGATGGTTTAAGGTGGGAAGACATCTCCTCAATCTGCTAGTGCCTTTCGACCCTGGCGTGAAGTACTTGCAGAGGCTACTATTGAATGATTCATCTTCAAGATGCTGACTGGAACTTCGTTTCATGCCCGGAGTGAAAACTCATGTTTCAACTTATATTGCTTGGGCACAACGGTCATTACCTTGTTGAAGGCGTTATCTACTTGTTGCCGTACTAGTCTTCATTGACTGATCTTGGCAACCATGATGAAAATCCCTATCTAGGTGGTTTATTCCTTCCTGAAGGTGTTGTTGGCGGAAAAAGTCAACTTAGTCATAGGTATTTATTCCATACCTTGTAGTGGTTCAGGCCGGTTAGCTTTTGTATGTACTCTACTTAATAATTAATAAAGATGGTTGTGTGCATCGCGTGATGCAGATGCCGAAAGTTATTCTTCTTTTCGAAAAAATAACCTGTCGGTAACCTTGAAAGGCCACTTAAGCTACAATTGGTAATATGAAGCCTAATGGATAGGTTGCCCATCGGATTTATCTCAGTTTGTAGGCACCGTCCCTCTAATACACTATATCAGATGCTACACTCGACATGATCATATGACACAATCAATACATAGACAGTCAGAAATCATAACTTGGCTACTAGGGTGTGGGGTTGTCAAGAAGACGTAGACGATGACGCGGGCAAACACAATCAGTAGCTGCACCAACTTCGGCGAGGATTAGAAGGCATTATAAAATGGCAACTGACGGGAGTCCGTTTCTAGTACAAAGCCAACGACATGCCTAGCTAGTTTAGCTGAGATAATTGCATCTATAGTCCTTGTAGTCGCTGGCGACGTTTAACTTGGTCCTGGAACTTGCGTATTGCTTCAATACGGCCCCGGTACAAGAAAATACGTGCTTAATATGGTCCTTGAGGTTGAAACAACAGTCCTGACTCTACATATTGCATACGTGCTGATGGGCCCATATGTCTGTGGGCCGAGAAATTAAAAGAAAAGGCACACAGGGCCCATTTGTCTTTGGGGCGAGAAATAAAAAGAAAAAACAAGCCTAGAAATAAAAGGAGAAAAAGCAAACCGTGGGAATTCGAACCGGCAAACTCGGCACCAGCACTGGGCGAACCAACCACCAGGCCAGGTCAACGCCGTTTGGCATTATGGGGATGCATCCTCTATTATCTGGATATATAGTTGTCTTTTACAAAAATCGTGAATTTATAAAATGTTCATGAGATTACAAAAAAAATCATTCAAAAATTAAATTTCGTCTATACGAAATATGTCGATCAATTTTTTTAAATATTCATAACAATGTTTGGGAATTTCTAATAAATGTTGTCTGATTCAAAAAAATATTCATGAATTCATAAAATGTTCGTCACAAACAAAGAATGTTTCTGAATTTCAAAAGTTGTTCCCCAATTACAAGTCATTATGGGGAATTTTATCAAACTATGCAAACTTTTCTTTTACAATGTATAAACATTTGAAATTTGCACATACATTATTTGTAAACTATGAAAACTTTTTTTTTGCATTGTATAAACATTTTGGAAAATTTCACATACATTATTTGGAAATATGTGAGTATTTCCTTTAAATGCCACGTTTATTTTTAGAATGGAAATACACATTTTCTGAACCTTGTTGGAACTTACGAAACTATGCTAACTATGTACAGTGTATTCTGCCGGTAAAGCGCGTGCTAACCACCGGACCAAGCGTGTGTGTGTGTTATATGTGTGGAGATGCACTTTCTTATATATGTACTCTCTTCGTTCAGAATTATTTGTCGCAGAAATGGATGTATCTAGACGTATTTTAATTCTAGACACATCCATTTCCGAGACAAGTAATTCCGAACAGAGGGAGTAGTACTTTCTATAAAAAATCTATTTAGGTTTTTTAGTGAAAATAAATTTACTTATTTTTTTTAGAAAAGAAATCTATTTATAGGTATACAAAGTCTTCTCTTTTCGGCTGGACGGGCTTTTATTTTTTGTCCGTGCTCACTTTTTTAGCGGTCTCCTATTTGGCGCGAGCGACCTGGTGCGTACCGCCCTAAACTAACTAAGTACTTTTTTAAAAATTGCGAATATTTTTTATTCATGAACAGTTTTTCAAATCAGTAAACATTTTTACAAATTGGGGTGAAAAATTTTCGAATATAAAATTTGTTCATCGAATTGAAAAGATGTTCACCAAAATTTTGAAGATGCGAACATTTTCTAAATTCCTGATTTTTTTACAAATTCGTGAATCTTTTTTGAATTCAAGAACATTTTTTGAAATTGCGTACATGTTTTTTAGAACTCGTCAACAGTTTTTTTTTGCATAGCCGAACATTTCTTGAAATTCGGAAACATTTTTTGTTTGTGACAAACATTTTTTGAATTCATGAATATGTTCTGAATCTGTGAACATTTTTTTAAAAAATGATATCTTTTTTAAATTCCCAAACATTGTTTTGAATATTTTAGAAAAGTTCAGGGACATTTTTTCTAGACATGAACTGTTATTCTCTAATCATGAACATTCTTTGAATCGATGAACGTTTTTTTAAATAAACTATTGAACATTTTATAGATTTATGATTTTTTAAAGAACATATTAATATAAGGGAGGATGCACTCCTATATTTCGGCCGCACGTACTTGGTGGTTAGGTAGCGCAGCGATGGTGCCAAGCATGCGGGTTCGAATCTCCACACTGCTTATTTTTCCTTTTATTTCTCGGCCCACCAACAATCCTTTTTATTTCTCGGGCCACAGAAAAATGGGCCCATCAACTATAGAAATACAAGGTACGTATGCAATGTGTAGAGCCAGGACTGCTGTTTCAACCTTAGGGACCGTATTCAGCATGTATTTTCATGTACCGGGACCGTATTGATGCAATACGCGAGTTCAGGACCAAGTTGAACGTTGCCAGCGACTACGAGGACTATAGATGCAATTATCTCTTTAGCTAGATAGGAGTTGTAGTCGAATTCAAAGATGTAAAACCATGACCTGCATGGAATTTTCTAGCCACCCTATATAATGTATGGGCAACGGCCGGTTGTAAACGCAACCACACAAATCAATCAACCGTATCTTTACTTTAATCTATGTTTCTCCTCTAACTTTGTTACTGTTTCTGTTCTGACGCGCCGTGGCACAAACATGAGTCAGAACGTTCCCCGAGCTATCGGACATCGTTTCAAGATACTACGTTACGGAAGATGCTTGGCTGGCAAAAAAGAACAAAAAGATTCAATCCACGATCTAGTAGACTCGGCCAAAAAAGGCGCCAATGCCGATGCAAAAAACGATCCAGAATCAGCGATCGGGTCGTTCAACGTGTTCACCGAAAGAAGCAGTCGGAAAAGAAACCAAAGACCATGCTAGACGCAATTCTAGATGAACCATGCGCGATACACTCTGCCTCCTTGAACACGAACCAAACACATAGTCTTCGAGCGTGTTGGGTTGTTTGGCAGGTAGCAAAAGGAGGAATTGAGCTCCTAGTAAAACCTACAACCTCGAGTGCCTAAGAAAGACCTCCAAGCTTTGAGGAGGAGTCGTTTGAAGAGGAAATCCTAATAATCTACAAAACTCGCCCCTCAAAGAACCAGCAGAACATGGGAAATAAACCATGTTTATACAAAAATTGTGTTCTCACATGAACACGTCACCGTGTACCGTCGACGCTGAGGGTGATGCACTGTAACTCACATCGAAGGAGACCCGTCCGGAAGCGCGGTATGCAAGCAGTCCGTTGGGTGCTTTTGCAGACCCGAAACCCCGCACGCCCAGTAGGGACCCCGTCAGGGAGTGCGGCGGCTATGGGCTGCCCTTGGTTGACCTGGTCGCACCTAGGGCCTCGAGGTTCGCCGCCCTGCAACAAGAAGAACAAACGAAGAATGAGGAAGAAGAAGTAACTAGGGTTAAGGAGAAAAGATAAAAGATAAAAAGTGGTAGGTGATTTGTTCGATTGTGTGTTGTTTAATCGGCCGTCACTTCTCATCTATTTACGAGGCGGCTGGACTTCCCGTACAAGAAAAGGACTCCAAATCACGTCCAAATCTTTCCAAAATTAACCGAGCTCGGATTTAGGTAAGTCTGGGACAGCAGTTTGGTCCTTAGGTCCCACAGGCCACAAACCACCTCGGATAAAGATGAGCCCAAAAGCATATTTGACCGTTTTGACGAGACGAACAACTTTCATGTTGAACATTTTTTGATTCGAAGCCATCTTGATGGCCGAGTCTCTCACGCAAAACAGCTAATTGGTGGCGCTACCCATCAGACACGTGTCTGGTGGGGCACGCCATATTTTGCCTCCTGGCAAGGCTGCATTCCAATGTCTCTAACTTTTACATACGAACTCGGATTGGGACGATTTATTCAAAATCATCCGTTTTCACAAGACGCACAACTTCCGTTCTGAAACGTTTTCCATCAATTGAGTTTGATGCCATTATTTAATCTGGTGTCGACATGAGCATCTCTGAACTTGTCATAACTATTTCATAAGAGCTCTGTTTTAGACCATTTTCATATCCATCTCGATCTTCTTAAAGAGAGCAATCCGGAGGTGACCTCCAATCATAAGTTTGAATTAATTTTGATATAACTAAAAGCTACTTTTTATGATTGTGCCAATTTTGAGCGTCAACACATGCCCCCTGTTTTTCAGCAAAATTAGCATGTCGTAAAATAACTTCTACCATGCTGGTTCTAAGGACGATGTCAACACTCCATCGACAATTTATATGCTTAGGGCATGTCGTCCATGTTTATGCTTAGGGCGATCATTCAATAATGGCCATTTGCAACAAAAGTGCAGCTAATCAAACGCATGATGATGTGGTAATACCCTTGCATGATGTAAGAAATTATATTGTATTCATAGATTAAAATAAGCCTATTGAGGGTAACCAACCATACCTGATGATGAATTCGATAGCATAGGCATCAACGGCATAGATGCAGAATATGGATAATGTGTGGACCGAAGATGTTGAAACCTTCGGCTTGGTCCTTCATAGTTTTCACCATTTTCCTTCTTCACCTTTGCTGCATTCTTGTAATTAAAGCTTGCAGATAATTCTTATTTTGAGTATTTCCTTTGGGAACCCATGCCATGTTCCTTTCTTCGAGTTCTTGTGCACTAAGTTTTTGTAATTTCTTCTTTTGCCAATATGATAAGCCGAGTGAGCACTCCGTCTATGATTTTGTTTGAAGCAATATCAATTCTTGTTTTACCTTGTGCACTCTCAAGTTCTTCTCTTCAGATTTGGCACTTGATTGACTTGCCTCATTTCCTGAAGTAGCACTCTTACGACCATCTTTTTTAATATGGTAAACTTGCTTCACCACCTCCTTCTTGTTCCTTGAGCTCCGGACCGATTCCTTATGATTGAAACGGTCTTTGACGTGTGATTGTTCATCAAATGTTGATCTTTTTGGTGCTGCATAATATTGGTGAGATGGTCTAAAATAAGATGGATAATGCGCCCTTGTATCATACTTGTCCCATGATGGATATGGATTATTTACATGAGCATAGGGAGGTATCCACGACATTGGCATCGGCTGTCACGCCCAATATGCGACCCTATCCAAAAGGAACTCGACGGTCCCACCAAGGGTAGACCCGCATATTGAAACGCTTTTGCAAGGTGGATATCATTACATCAACATTACATAATAGATGGGGATACATACATAAGGCACAAATGCCATAAGGATACATCAACATCATGTACAAGATCAACATCCGACTACGGATGAAACATAAACAGAAACTCAAACGACATCCACCCTGCTAGCCCAGGCTGCCGACCTGGAACCTATCCCCTGATCGAAGAAGAAGCAGAAGAAGAACTCCAAAACAAGCAACATCGCTCTCGCGTCATGATCATCGCGAAACCTGTACCTGCAACTGGTGGTGTAGTAATCTGTGAGCCACGAGGACTCAGCAATCCCATTACCATGGGTATCAAGACTAGCAAAGCGTAAAGGGAAAGGAAGGGATAAGATGGTGAGGTTGCAGCAGCGACTAAGCATGATATGGTGGCTAACATACGCAAATGAGAGCGAGAAGAGAAACAAAGGAACGGTCGTCAACTAGTAATGATCAAGAAGTGATCCTGAACTCCTACTTACGTCAGACATAACCCAGAAACCGTGTTCTCCTCTCGATCAACCCCGAAAAGAGACACTCACGGTTACGCACACGGTTGGTGTATTTTAAAAGAGTTTGCTTCAAGTTTACTACAACCGGATATCAACAAATTCCCATCTGCCACATAACCGGGGGCACGGCTCTCGAAAGTTTATACCCTGCAGGGGTGTCCCAACTTAGCCCATGATAAGCTCTCGCGATCAACGAAGGATATTCCTTCTCCCCGGGAAGACCCGATAAGTCTCGGAATCCCGGCTACAAGACATTTCGACAGTAATAAAACAAGACCAGCAAAGCCGCCCGATGTGCCGACAAATCCCGATAGGAGTCACGGGGGCACACCGGATAAGTCAAGCTACGAGTAAAACCAAGCCTCGAGTTTCCCCGTGGTGGCCCCGCAGGCTGCTCGGTTCGGACCAACACTCGAAGGAGCACTGGCCCGGGGGGGGCTAAAATAAAGATGACCCTTGGGCTCCGGAAACCCAAGGGAAAAAGGGCATAGGTGAGGCAAATGGTAAAACCAATGTTGGGCCTTGCTGGAGGAGTCTTATTCAAAGCGAACTGTCAAGGGGGTCCCATAAATCACCCGACCGCGTTAAGGACGCAAAATCCGGGAACATAATAACGATATGACGGAAACTAGGGCGGCAAGAGTGGAACAAAACACCAGGCATAAGGCCGAGCCTTCCACCCTTTACCAAGTATATAGATGCATTAATTAAATAATATATATTGTGATATCCCAACAAGTAAACATGTTCCAACAAGGAACAACATCTCCATGTTCCAACAAGGAACAAACTTCATCTTCACCTGCAACTAACAACGCTATAAGAGGGGCCGAGCAAAGCGGTAACATAGCCAAACAACGGTTTGATAGGAAGGGTGCAAAAGGTTAGAGGCTGACATGGCAATTTGGGAGGCTTGAGGAACAAGTGATAGGTAGCGCAGCATAGCGAGAGAACGAAACAACTAGCATAGCAATGATAGTAGTGAGATCCAGGGTAGCGGTCATCTTGCCTGAAATCCCGCAAGGAATAAGAACGAGTCCATGAAGAGGATGAAGCCACGAAGACGAACCAAGCGTAGACGAACGAATCCTCACGATCGCAACGAAACAGGAACTAACAAGAAGCACACAACATAGTAAACACACCACACAAGAACAAGACATGATGCACAACAAGCATGATGCATGACCAAGCTACATGAAGCTACTCATGGCAAGAGATGATGCAAACAAGAGCAACACATCAAAGCAAGTTTAAATGAGGCCGGAAACAACATATAACAATTCCGGTGAGTCCTCATATGCAAATTTCGAAATTGGTCCAGATATGAATAAACCTTATGTTCAATTTGTTAAACAGCAATTTAAGATGCACCACGATGATCTACACGAAATTCTAATCAAGTTACATATAAAGTTCATTAGATTCGGAGCTACGGCCTAGAAGATATGAGCAAAACAAGTTAAGCATGGCATTGAGGCAAAATGCATACAAACATCAAGCAAAACCTCAAAACAAGGATGCACCATGATAATATGAAACTACATGCAAAATCAAGCAAGTTTCATATAGAGCACACTCAAAACGGAGCAACGGTGCAACACATACACTATATACAAGTTATAGCAACATTCTGTCCAAAACAGCAACTAGGCATATTGCAAGCATCAAAACAACATGCTACAGAATCGAAACATAATAACAAAAGGCATTGGCATGATGTACATGTAAAGCATGACAAAACATGAACACTGAGATATCTCCAGAAATCACTAGAACATGCTCAAACACACATGGCAAGATTGCAAATAATAACAGTTTCAGACTTAAGCAGAAATAACATCAGGTTGCAATGTTTAGAGCTATCAAACAACATTCTACAGGAACTTAACATGGCAAACAAAGGCATGTAATGATACTACTAAATGCATAGAACAAAAGTCCCTTACTGACCATAAGCCAAAAAGGATCAGAAGATATGATGGCACCCATATAAACATGGCAAATTATATTACAGATTTAAACATGGCAGGAACAACAATAAGTAGGCATGTTTGTGAGCTTGAACCACTCACCACAGAGCAATACATGGCATTTCAAGGCAACCAACAGTAAGAAGACATGGCATAGAAGCTATACATGGCAAGAACAACATCATAGCATACACGGATCAACTACAACAACCTTGGCAAAATTGAATAACATGTAAACAATCTGCCAGGAAACATTTTATAGCAAAACTAGAGCTCGATTGACTCAAGATATGGCACTCCATAATTGCAAACAAGGGTATGGATGGATAGAGCATAACCATATGTTCAAAACATACTTACTGAAGTATCTCATAATAAGCATGGATCTCTCGGTAGCATCAAGTTAACATTGCATAAAAATATCAGCAGAACAGGGGCTGAAATCAGCAACATCATGAAGCCTAGTTTGCATGCTTGTGCTAGTCACCACATAGATCACAAAAATACATGGCATACACCCCTGTAAAGATGGCATGGCATATTACAAAACACATGTAAGACTCAAGTTCATAGGATGCACACATCAATCATGGCAAAAATGACAAGTGCATGTTCTGTTAAGAAACAGAAACTAACATCACATAGCCCACTTCTAACAGCATTTCGGGAATCAAGATGAGCTCAAATGAAAATGATGCAATGGAATGAAATAATCTACTATTCGAGGCGAACAATCTGACATATTACACGCCCAAAACGGAGCAATATGCAGAGAGTTATGGCATGATGAATATGGCATGAAAATGTCAGAAATCTGGGACTAGCACGGACTACGAGGGGGGGGGAGAAGAAGTCAACCGAGGGCACGGACTACGAGGACGGCCGGGATCTCGCCGGATCAGGGGCGCCGGTGGCCGGAGAAGAGGAGACGTGCCGGGGAGGTCGGGTCCGGGCCGGATCTGGCCGTATCCGGCCGGACTTCGGTGGGGAAGGCGGCGGACGGTGGGGCGAAGCCGCGGGGAGCTCGCCGGAGCTCCAGGCGACGGCGGCGCAGGGCGGCTGCGGCGATGGCGGGCGACGGCGCCAGAGGAGCTTCAGCTCGGGAGGAGGCCGCGGCGCTGGGCGGCGCGCGTCGGGCGGGCGTGAGGCGAAGCGGGCAGCGAGGCGGCGGCGGCGGCCGGACTCGGCGGGCGGCGGAGGAGGTCAGGCGCGGGCGGCGGCGTAGGCACGCCGGGCGGGCGGCGGAGATCGGGCCCGATCCGCCCGGGCGGGCTCCACGTGAGCTGCGGGCCGGGCGGCGAGGGCGGGCGGCGATGCCACGTGGCGCTCGCCGATTGGCTGCGGGCGGCGGGCGGACGCGTCCGGTCCAGATCGGACGTGTCCGGCGGCGGCGGAGGGCGATTTTGCTAGGGTTAGGGTAGAATGACCCGAAAATTTCGGGGGAGGTCTAGTTTTATAGGTAGAGGGAGCTAGGAGAGTCCAAATGAGGTGCGGTTTTCGGCCACGCGATCGTGATCGAACGGCGGAGAGCATAGAGGGGAGTTTGCTGGGTTTTGGGCCACTTTGAAAGGGGTGTTGGGCTGCAACTCAAAGAGGGCTTTACGGTTACCCGGTTAACCGTTGGAGTACCAAACGACCTCCGAATGACACGAAACTTGACAGGCGGTCTACCGGTGCTATACCACGGCCACTTGACAAACCTCGGGCCATTCCGAGAACGTTTAACACCCGCACATGAAAAGAGGCAAAAGGGGGCGCGGGGAACATAGGAGTGCCGGATTGGAAAACGGACAACGGGGA
Source organism: Aegilops bicornis (assembly GCA_021605145.1). Classification (NCBI taxonomy): domain Eukaryota; kingdom Viridiplantae; phylum Streptophyta; class Magnoliopsida; order Poales; family Poaceae; genus Aegilops; species Aegilops bicornis. The sequence continues at coordinate 30,562,622 of CM038670.1, forward strand.
AAAAGCTCGGATGCATGAGACGAACACGTTTGCCAATGCGATGCACATGATGACATGGTATGAAATGCATATGATGACATGGCAAAGTGCAACACGCAAGCACATGACATGGCAAAGACGATGAATAACTGGCAGACACCTGGCGCATCGAATCCGGGGCGTTACATCGGCATCCCAAAGTAAGGATATGAATATGCATCATTAAGATTCTCACTTTGAAAATACCGTTCCTTGGATTTGCGCCTAGGGGGTGATCTTGATACTTTTGCAGTAGTTGGTCGATAAGCATTTTTCTCTTCACTCTTCTTTTGATATTTATCTAATAATTGCGCAAAAGTGACTTTGGATTTCTTGCACTTGTGCTTATTGCAGCCTTTATCTCCTTTATCTTGACTTGCATCGATCTTTGGATTTTCTTGTTGCCCCCCAGTCCTTGGCGTCTTCATTGGAGCTTCGATGGAATACTCGCCCTCAAGATTATATTCATTGTGCTCTTCAACAACTTGATTACTTGAAAGCTCGATCCTATCACCTGTAGTTTTTACCTTCTCTTTCCATGGATCGGCTTGAAGCAGCCTATGCAAAAACCTTTTGCCATCGGACCAATTGGAATAGACTCGTCATCTCTTGGTGTCTCAACAAATTTCAATCGTCCTTTATCAATGGTCGATTTCACTATTTGATGAACATGTTGCATCCTCAATACTATGCTTGAACAAATCATGCAACTTACAATAGATTCATCCTTGGATAGATGGCTTGACATGGTGATCAAAAATTCAAATTTAATTATTTTTCAACAACAAATGAAAGATTTGATCACACATGTTTGAATCGAAGGTATACCTTTTGTTTTCTAGCCGATCTTGGTGTGCGAATTTTTTTGGAGGTAAGCAAACGAATGGTTTCGATTTAGAATCTCCCCATTCGGCTATGCATTGTTTTTTGCACTCTATCTCCGATGACTTTGGATAATATATAATATTAGCATCGGATTTCTCAAAAGAATTTAACCTTGGCTTTATATTTCTGAAATGAAAATAGCTAGAACATATATGTCTCAATTGAGACCAACTAAGAAACAAGAAAAACTAACCACTTTGATATAAACTTCACATAAAACAATGGGCAAAGATTTGGCTGCAATAATAAGTCACTATCGGTCTCTTCAAATGGTGCAATGTGTTGACCGATATGCTTTGTAACAATTTTATTGCTCAAGTAAATTACCCTTCATCATTGGTCTTTCAAAATTACTTATAAGATTTATCCTAATAGTTGCATCAACAATAAAGTTGTGACCAAATCTGAAAATAGGTAAATCACTTGATAGACATAACTCTTCATACACGTTGGGAGAGCATGATGGTTGTATCACTCGAATAATACTATGTTCCACTTTTAGATGGCTCTCCAATGCCTTGGCATTCTCTTTTTCTTCGATAGATTCGGTACACATACTATTCGATTCAACTTTCTCAATAACCTAATTTTCTTTGTTACCTGAATCAATACTTTTCTCTTTCTGAATTTGCAAGGCCTCTCGCTCTTGTCTTATTTTAGCCCACATCTCAGTTTGGCGAGCTTTAAACTTTTTCATGTCAATTTGCATCCACTCCTCATGAGATTGCCCCCCAAAGCTTTAAGACTCTTTCGGCAATGAGGTGCCGAAACTTTGCAATTGTTTAGGAGGTACATTGGTTTCTACAGAACTAGGCGAATGCATCATTTGCACAACTCTTGCTTTTACAGCAGCAAAGTCATGAGGCTCCCCGCCTTCTATTAGTTCTTGGCGAATAGAGATGCACAAATCCCAAGAGAATTTAAGCTTGTTCTCAATCACCCAGTCTGGATACGGTTGCCCCCCGATGCCTCGAGACTCTTTCGGCAATGATATGTTGCCGAAATTCTGTAATTGTGTAGTGGGACATGATATGCTACGGTAGTAGGTGAACACACATGTGATCCTATAGAACTTTCACATATTTGGCTATTAGCGTGAATGTGCAAAGCCGAATTATGAATACCTACAGTTGCATATGGTGCCAAAAAATTAGTAGCATGAGGTGTAACATATGATTGTTGAGGGAAATTGGCTGAATAACTAGTAGTAGCATGGCCAATTCCCCTATCCACCAGCATGTTCAGATTAACATGTTGCAAATTAGTTGCCGATGAACAAAAAGGTGAAACACTTCATTGCATGTTATTGAAAGTTCCTACATGAGGTGTTTCAATTTGATTAACCGAACTCATCATGTTGGTAAAATTATATGAAGTTGAAGCATGAAGATTATTCTGAATCGGCTGTTGCACATAACTAGATGCATGATTGATAAAACTAGGGCTAGCCGACCCATTATGGTGATTAAACGATCTAGCAACAACATATGCATTATTTGCATCTACATAAGTGAATTGGGTATTTATATTACCTTTGTAGATTGCAAACCCTAGATGACGCTCTCTTCGTAGCAAGAACGGGTTGGAGACCGTTCAAAGCTTCGTCCCCAGTGGAGTCCCCAAAAAGTGTGTTCGCACACAAACACGTCAGGGTGTAACGTCGACACCGAGAGTAATGCACCGCAGCTCACGTCGGAGGAGACCCGTCCGGAAGCGCGGTACGCAAGGAGTCCGACGAGTGCTTTTATGGACCCAAAAGCCTGCACGCCCGGGAGGGGCCCCGTCAGGGAGTGCGACGGCTATGGGATGCCCTAGGTTGACCTGGTCGCACCTAGGGCCTCGAGGTTCGCCGCCCTGCAACAAGAAGAATGAACGAAAAACGAGGAAGAAGAAGAACTAGGGTTAAGGAGAAAAGATAAAAGATAAAAAGTGGTAGGTGATTTATTCGATTGTGTGTTGTTTCATCGGCTATCACCTCTCATCTTTTTATGAGGTGGCTGGACCTCCCGTACAAGAAAAGGACTCCAAATCACGTCCAAATCTTTCCAAAATTAACCGAGCTCGGATTTAGGTAAGTCTGGGACAACAGTTCGGTCTTGAGGTCCCACAGGCCACAAACGACCTCGGATAAAGATGAGCCCGAAAGCATATTTGACGGTTTTGACGAGACGAACAACTTTCGTGTTGAACATTTTTTGACTCTAAGCAACCTTAAGGGCCGAAGCTCTCACGCTAAACAGCCGATTGGTGGCGCTGCCCATCAGACACGTGTCTGGTGAGGCACACTATATTTTGTCTCCTGGTAGGGCTGCATTCTGATGGCTCTAACTTTTGCATACAAACTCGTATTGGGATGATTTATATATCAAAATCGTCCATTTTGACAAGATGCACAAGTTTCGTGTTAAAACAGTTTTCATCAGAGGCCATCTTAATTGAGTTCCATTCCATTATTTAATCTGGTGTCAACATGAGCATCTCTGAACTTGTCATAAATATTGCATAAGAGCTCTATTTTAGACCATGTTCATATCCATCTCGATCTTCTTAAAGAGAGCCATCCGTAGGTGACCTCCAATAATAAGTTTGAAAGAGTTTTGATATAACTTAAAGCTACTCTTTATGATTGTGCCACTTTTGAGCGTCAACACATGACATCCCCGAACAACACGTGGTTAGACACCACAATCACATTCGTACATGGGGATATGCCAACATCCAAACCTAGCCGAGGAGTCGCGACTCTAGTCCTCGACCCCATGATTGACGGATGCAGGCTGACCAAAGTCATGATGGACGGTGGCAGCAGCTCAAACCTCATTTACGAGGACACTTTGCAAAAGATGCGGCTTGATAAAACTCGCATCAAACAGGCAGAACCATGTTTAAAGGAATAATCCCTGGGAGGGAGGCGCGATGCAGTGGTAGAATCACGCTGGGCATGGTATTCGGAACCCCCGATAAATATCGTCTGGAAGAATGGCTACCACATGTTCCTCGACGGAGATGCGTTTGCCAAATTTCACGTTGGCGCACACTATGCTTACATGAAACTCAAGAAGCCAGGGCAAATGGAGTGATTAGTGTTGCAAGCAATAGAGACAGATCGCTCAAGGCCGATAATAAAACGACAACACTAGCATTGGAGACGAAAGTTGAGGCCCTCGCGACTGAGGAATTAATGGCACTATATATTGATTGTGTCATGATCATGTATGAAAGCCCAACTTGGGCTACTAAGGTGTGGGGTTGTAAAGAATACGGCGACGATGACACGGGAAAACATGATCAGTAGTTGCACCAACTTCAGCGAGGATTCAACTGACTGGAATCCGTTTCTAGTACGAAGCCAAAGACATGCCTATTTTAGCTAGATAGGAGATGTAGTCAAATTCAAACATGTAAAACCATGACTTGCATGGAATGTCTAGCCACCCTATATAATGTATCTTTACTTTAATCTATTTTTCTCCTCTACCTTTGTCATTGCTTCCGTTCATCAACAACTATGTATCATGATTTGCTCGTTGATCGACAGTCGATCTATACTCAAGGGAATCGATCTAGCTCAGTCAATCATCGCCACAAGACCTAACGGGGTCCCTCTCTGGCAAGTCGGGTGTCTGGTTGGAAAAAAATGTCGGTTAGACTGTCTTATGTATCACGCTTTTTGACGGCTTGCTATGAACGCTTGGGGTGCATCACCCCTAACATGCAGGGGTGAAATCGCTTGAGGAAGCCAATAGTCTTCTCTAGTTTATCTACTTTCCTAACATGTAGGGGACCATCACTACCTTGGGGAGGAGGCATATGCTTCTTCCTTCAATCGTCCTCTCTTACGTACCCTTTCTCTCTTGGTTTTCTCCTTTGGAAGATGAACTAATTTTCGTCACTCTTGGTGGTCGATGTTCAATGGAGGGTAAAGCATATCTATCCTCTCACGTGCAAAGCGAATATTACCCTAGGTCATAACTCTTGTGGGCTTCTGCTCCTCTTTAGGTTGCCTACAAGCCCAAAATGGTTACCTCCTCACTGCCCACACGAGGAGGATATCCCAACACTCTATGTTGGTAGGTTTCAGCAGCATTGGGCATTTGGGCTCGATTTATTTTTGTTCCATCGGTTGCTTCGTGTCTGCATAAATGCATGAATAAATACTTCTTGTGTTCTTACTGCTATCAATTTGCTTTAAGGAGATATGGGTTGCTGGCAAGAAATGGGTAATTTCTACCATAAATTAGTCGTTTTCTTCTTTTCATGGTTATAAATGGAATTCTTCACACATTCTTTATTCTGAATCGGGTTAGTTAGCTCTCTTGCGGTCCTTGTTACTTCTTGCAAATATGTTAGATGAAATAGTCGTAAATTTGTTAGCACCAATAGGTGCAAAACTCTCTCAATTTCAGTGTGGGGGCTTATCTTGAGTGCCCTAATCATAATTTTTTTTGTACATATCCCCTTTTTTGATTATTTGATTAATGTTTCCTTTGAACCATGCATTCTCGTAGAAAAGCATGAGCAATCATCTAGTTTGAAACATATTTCAACACATAACAAGACATTCGAGCAATAAAAATTTGACCAACACTTCACAGGACATTTCAACAATAAAAAAAGATTTCATCACTTAAAAACGCATCCCAGCAAATAAAAATTGGATTTATGGACTTAATAAAATATTTAAGCAATAAAAACATATTGCATCACTTAATAAGACATCTATGAATAAAACATATTTCAATTATTAAGAAGATATTCCAGTAATAAACAAGATTTGAACACTTAATACGAAATTTCATTATTTAAAACAGATTTCAACAGTTAGTAAGACATTTCAGCAATAGAAAAAGGTTCCAACAATAGAATACATATTTTAACACTTAATAAGACATTTCCAGAATAAAAAACAGATTTCAGCACTTAATGGCTGGTTTTCTCTTTTAAAAATATTTCAACAATTAATAAGACATTTCAGCAATAAAATAGATTTCAGCACTTAATAAGACATTTCAAGAATAAAAACAGATTTGGGCCTTAATGAGAGATTTAATCTTTTAAAAGGATTTCATCAACTAATTAGACATTTCAATAATCAAAAAGATTTCGGCAGTTAATAAGAAAATAAAAACAGATTTGAACACGTAAAAAAATACACTCTGACAAATAAAAAACGCATTCATACTTAGATAATACACCAGCGATTAAAAACAAATTAACCCCGGTGAAAAATCCAACCTATTTTCCACATCGCTCGGCCTAGCCCAACAAATACAGCGGCCAATCTAGACCCTGGTACAAGTTCCTATATAGAGTGTGTGCCTCACTCACCCAAGGCGTGACATTATTCGAAGGCGAAAAATATCCAATCGTCTCTATGCGTATTCACCACCATTTCTGAACAGAACCTGTCCACTGTCATTTCCCGTTGGGCTGGTGTTCCCGTCATCCCGTGGATCTCCTTCGCTGCGCTGAAGGCATGCATCCTCAACAATCTCAAGTGATACTCTAGCGCGTGAGGTGTCTACACGACGTGAAGCCATTGTCCTCGTCCCTGATCGTCATTGCCGATGATGCTGGTTGTCGCCCCATTCATGACCAACACGTACGACAGCCTCTTCAATTCCGTCATCGCCACAAAGGTTTGTCTACCCTTGAAAACAATTCTCACCTTTGATGAAATTGTTGAAAATATATTGGGATTATATATGACAAAGTTGTTAATTAATCGGAGCTGATCCATTTGACAAGCTAGCTATTGCACAAGGCATGCGAGTTGGGCCGATCCATTTAGACGTTGCCAGTCATTAAGCATGTGACAAAGTGCGTTCATTTACTTGCTCTTTTTTCTTTTTGTTCTGTTCTCTTTTTTTGGGTTTGTTTTTTTATTTTTTGTTATTCTTTTTATACGTTATCTTTTCTAATATTTTTATTTCCTTATTTTATGAAATAATATTTCTAAATTCAAGGTTTTCTAAAAAAATCACAAACATTCTAAATTTGTGATTTCTTTCTAAATTTATGACGATTTTCAATAATTGCAAACATTTTTATATTTATAAAAAAAATTAATAACTAGCGAACATATATTCTGATAGGCCCACGACTATACCAAATACCAGTGTAGTTGTCGACCCTATTGTTGTTGAGGTTGTGCCAAAATATGGAGCTTATACACCAACGTATTTGTCCATTACTTACAATGATGCAGAAGATTTACTACCAAGTACTATAGACCATGTTACGGGTTCGCAATGTTTAGGCGTGAGAAAGATCATTAACCATGCACTAGGTATGCAGGAGATGTCTAACCATGCATGCATTCGTACTGATGTTTTGTGCAAGGACCAAGCAGTCGTTGATGTGCGAGCAGATATAAAACAAGTTCAGCTGCCACCGATTTTCGGTTGGAGTCCAGATGGTGTTCCCTTTGAATATTTATCTATATTGTCATGGACACCGGAACATGATCAGTTCGTGTATGGGAAGGAGTCCAATAAAGCTACAGGTCAAGCTTATCTATCCAATCTTGCATGCTACGTAAGGATTAAAACTACTAGGAGTACACCCTTTATGTTTTTATTTGTGCCACGCGAGGGAAAGATCAACAAAAGGACTACATGTATTTGGGAGTTTTTAAGCCTAAGAGATGTCGGGTGGGGCCCTCCTGATGTGCACAAGTCGGGAGCGCATGTACCAAAATTATTAGGCCAAGTATCCTTAGTTTTCTCGTGCTGGGCCGCAAGGTTCAAACCCTCTACTTCGTGTACATCGTGTGCGCGGGCGAGAGGTTGCTACTGGTTGTGGTGGAGTGTCGTGAAAGATCGGGCCGCAACAACAGATCAGATCTCGCCATCGAGGTTCGGTTCACATCTTATTCCAACTCACAAACAGTTTTAATTTTTCAGAAAATTGTTTGAATTTTACAATTTGTATTTTTTGTATCTATAAAAATCAACCAATCAGTTTTGTGGTGGAAACCCAACAGGGAAAGCAAATCAAAAAATGCTTCTAAAGAAAACCTAATTCAAGATGATCCTCGGGAAACCACCTCTCCAAGGCTTTATAGTTCTTAGGCGGTTGTAGTCCTTTAGATCGGAGAGCAGTGGTAATTATGCCACCTTGGATACGAGCTTGTGATTGAGGTCGGCCCAATCCCACTTATCGTTGGGATACTGCAAAGGGATTCAGCAGACCTGCACTTAGCTTAATTGAATCTTTGAAAGTGCATATTCATTAGATCTAACGAATTGGTATCATCTGAATTTTATCTATATGTCAACCAGAAAACCGATCTACAAGCAAGAACATCGAATACATGAAAGTTTCTTGTGCGTTGTAATCGTTGGCATCAGGAATGAGACTATATATAGAACACACTGACAATAATTGGTTCAGTGGCGTCCATGGAGGCGGCGGCTACACGGAGCTTGTCAACCAGTCCCATGGATGGTTGCAGCTAGAGTTTGGGGCACGCGTCTTGGTGAGGGCCGGGGCATATTTGATATTATTTTGTGGTGGCACCATGCAGGAAGTCAATCGGAGGAATGATCTGAAACACAGAAAAGGAAAGGTGATGCACCTTCCCGAGGCCCATTCTTCTCGCTGTTTTGTGTTGCGGCTCATTCCCCTTTTCCATTTTCCACAAGTCCGCACCATACAAAATGATCCAACGTGCATGGGCTCTCACCAAGCCACCACCCTCAAACCCTAAGTGCAACCATCCATGGGATAGTTGAGACGCTCCCTATAGTCATCACCTCCATGGGCGCCACTGAACCAACGATTGGCATCTATTCTACTATTCCATTATTGGCTAATGACACCATGCAAGAATGGTCAGTGTATTAGGGTTCTTGCTTGCAGATCAATTTTTTATTTGATATAATTGAGCTAATTCCAATTTGTTTGGTATCGTGAATATGCACTTTTAAAGATCAAAGTAAGTTGAGCATAGATCCGCTACTAAATATCTTTGTAGTGTCCCAATTACTAATGAGTGGGACTACGACGACCTCGATCCCGAGCACCTGTCCAAGGTGGCGGAATTCTGGTTGCGCTCCGACATAATGGATTACAACTGCATGAGAACCATCTAGCCTTCGAGAGGTGCCGTCCCAAGTCTCCTACTTGATGTGGTTTTCTTTAGCAGTGTTTTTTTCCGTTTTGTTTTCCCAGTTCCAGTTTTCCCTTAAAAAATGGTTGCTAGATTTATGTAGATTTAAAAAAACTCTAGATTTAATTAATACAAATTTCTAAAAATGTTAACAAAATTTCAAAATGTTTGTGAATTTGAATATATGTTCACAATTAGTTGGTAAATTTCTTTAATTTTAAAAATATTCACAAAATTCTAAATTGTTCCCAAATTTTGAAAATATTTAAAAATTCGGAAATATGTACATATTTTAAAAAATCTTGAAAAATTATTCTTGGATTTATAAAAGGGAAAAGGAAAATATTAATACAAAATAAAAACAGTTAAAAAAGAATATAAATGCTAAATAGAAATAAGAAAACCTGAAAACCCAGAACAAAGCAAAAAGAAAAAAGGAAAAAAGAAGGTAAAGCGGACGCGCGCTGTCTGATGCTTAAGGAGTGGCAACGTCTAAACGGGTCGGCACAACAAGCACCTCCTGTGTGATATCTCAAGAAATGGACGTAGTGAGCGTGATATAGGCTTGTCCCGCTATAGGAGCCACATAGTCACGCACATAGGCTTGGACTTGTACTAGCACTACAAGAAATATGTCAACTTGTGACCTTAACTGGTCATTAAAAGGTCATTGTTTTTTATTTGCGACCTTTTTTTTGACCAAAAATAGAAGGTCAAAAACTGAGGGTCGTAAACTAACTATAGCGACCTTCTCTGTGAGTCAATAAAAGGTCAATAAAACATTGTTTTGGACGTTTACGACCAAAACATTCCTACTGTGGCGTTTTGGTCACACTAGTAGAAAAACACCTATTAGTCCCGGTTCGTAAGGGCCATTAGTCCCGATTCATCAACCGGGACTAATGGGTCGTTACTAATACTTCCCCCTTTAGTCCCGGTTCAATCCAGAACCGGGACTAAAGGCCGCGGCCACGTGGAGCTCCACCTTTAGTCCCGCTTGGTAACACCAACCGGGACTAAAGGAAATTTTTATGAAATTTTTTTGAATTTTTTTTTTCTAATCAGAACCCCTCATCACTGCTCTATTTATCCTCTAATCTCTAATCACCCTCATCATTCCAAATCATCAAACTTCCCGAATGGTCACCCATCCTCCCACTCCCCCAGCCTGAGCACGCTTAACTTCCGGGTTCTATTCTCCCTCGTTTCCAAGTCTGCACTTGTTGTTTTCCTGACAATAGTAAGATGTCAATCCTATTAACCCTCAGGAATTTTGCTTGAGCATGAAGTGACACATTTCACTGTTTGAGTTCCAAACTACTGAATTAAAAAACAATAATTATTTAGAAAACAATAGTTATTTTGAATAATTGGTTTGACCATAGTTTGACCATAGTTTGACCACATTTTGACCACAGTTTGACCAGATTTGACCAAAATTCAAAATAACTGAACAAATTATTTAGTAACACTAATATTCTAGAATAATTAGTTTGACCATTGTTTGACCATAGTTAGACCATAGTTTGAATTTTTTTGAATTTTTTTGCCTCTCCAGATCTTGAAAGCCCCGTAACTTTTTTCTGTTAGGTTTTTGAGGATTTTGAAAATGTTCAAGCCAAATGATCAATCTTATGGCCATATTCGTAGCATAGTTTGTTCAAATGATCTCATATTGTGCACAAGGATGCATATTGGAATGGCAAACAATGTTGCCTAAGGAAATTTTCATTTTCTTTGGACGAAAAAACCATTTTTCATTTTCCGAGTGCCCAAAAGAAGGTTTTTTTGTGAAGGACCTCCCAAATAATTGTTGCAAAATTGGACCTAATAAATTTTCTGAAATACTAGGAAATATTTAATGCACAATTGACAAAATGGTTGGGTGCAAAAAGTTTTGATCCACCTCTCGTGAAAAAGACAAATTTCCGCCGATTCAGTTGGAAGCGGGTCAAATTTGAACTGCAGCTGCCTCATAGTTTGCTATATATTTTTTCCAAAAATCATTTCTAGTTACATAAGTACCTATTTAGTCAGAGAAACACCAAAAAAAATCCAAGATTCAACCACTAGCTAGGGGGTCATTCCCGCCGTTTTGACCGCCTTTTGAAATGGGCATAAAAAATTCAAAAAAAATCAAAAAATTGGGAAACCTTCGCATTGTGTCATTATATGTGGTCAACTTCCCAGGAAAAATAACAAACTTGTAATACGGAAATTATTTTAAAAAAATGTTCTAAAAAATGAGCTATCATCTCTAAAGATTCATGGCTTTCAAGCCAAATGATCAATCTTATGGTCACATTCGTGGCATAGTTTGTTCAAATGATCTCATATTATATACAAGGGTGCATATTGGAATGGCAAACAATGTTGCCTAAGGAAGTTTTTCATTTTCTTTGGACGAAAAAACCATTTTTCATTTTCCGAGTGCCCAAAAGAAGGTTTTTTTGTGAAGGAACTACCAAATAATTATTGCAAAATTGGACCAAATCAATTTTATAAAATACTAGGACATATTTAATGCACAATTGACAAAATGGTTGGGTGCAAAAAGTTTTGATCCACCTCTCGTGAAAAGACAAATTTCCGCCGATCTGGGTGGAAGCGGGTCAAATTTGAACTGCTTTGCCTCATAGTTTGCTATTTATTTTTCCAAAAATCATTTCTAGTTACGTAAGTACCTATTTAATCATAAATACATGGTTTGGTGGCGTCACGTCGAGGTTTGGGCGGTGGCCGAGGGCCCCAACTCTAGAGCGCCAGAACTTCGCATGCCTGGGCGTGGTCACCGCGTGACCATGGCTTTGCCATGTGTTCTGGGCGGCCTAGGTATGTCTAGTTGGTTGGGCACTCCCCAGGTAGGTGCTAGGAAGAAAATCACAACATAAGATTCTCACGAGGAGACCAATCGATGCTCAAACATGAATAAGCAGCCAAGTGTTTGATTTGCGGTATGGGAAATGCACATGGCTAATGGGCATGAGTTTTGGCTGAGGATGATCAGTTACTAAGAAGACCGTCTTCACAAATTTTCAGCTCAAAAGGAGGAGCCTATGTGGTACTTGCTTTGCAAACTACCACACTGGACATAAATATGAATGTTGAAGCTCGGCTCAAGATAATGAATGGATTGAGCTGGCATTTGGTGGAGGATGGTTATTTGGGCATAGAAAAGCACTGTACAAAATGGATACTATTTGGACATGCCAAAGTGGTACTTCCTTCATAAACTGTTGTTCTGAACAGAATAGGAAAATGAATATTTTTGAATTATTTTTGAACTAGGCAAGGAAGGTTTTTACATATTCATGAAGATATGACCCAAAGAATTTATGAGATTTTTTTGGGAATTTTGGAAATGACAGAAATATAGGTTGCTTCACAACCTAGGGCAAAAACTGTCACATGGACATGACACATAGGCAAAACTGATGAGGTGGCGCCTAGTCATAGCAACCCACCATAATTTACAAGGCTATGACCATCTATATTGGTCGTTAACAACTAGAAATATTATCGAGTAGATGATTTTTCGAGTAGATGATTTTTCATATAAAAAAGTTTTTCGCCCGAGTTAGTATGCAAAAGTTATGCCCATTTTTACAAATTCTCGAGAGATTTTGCAAATAAAGTCGAAATTCATATTTGCAAATTTTCCCAACAACTAGACCACATATAACATGGGAAACTTATTTTCTTTTATTTTTTGACATTTTCTTTTTTTTAAACTGAAAAGGCGATCCAGGGGGGGTAGAGTTTGAAAATCGGACCTTTAGTACCGGTTCGTGCCATGAACCGGTACTAATGCCTCAAACCCCATTAGTACCGGTTGGTGGCACGAACCGGGACTAAAGGTCTAACCCTTTAGTCCCAGTTGGTGCGAACCGAGACTAATGGGCATCGCCTGCTTAGTCCCGGTTCGTGGCACCAACCGGGACTAAAAGGTCTGCATTTAACTGGGACAAATGGCCCACGTGGCCCCTGGGCGCACGAACCGGGACTAATGCCCCCATTAGTCCCGGTTCTAGACTGAACCGGGACTAATGGGCTAACCCGGGGTGGACCAAAGCCCTCTTTTCTACTAGTGATCACTAGCAATCTCCCCAGGCCACGTAGGCATCCAGCGTGGCAAGCTGATGTGGCACAAGATTCAGCCCGGTCCAATTAGGCCTAGCCCAGGTGTTTTACATGGGCCTAGCCCAACAATTCAGCCTATTTGTGTTTTTTTCTCATATTAATTTTGGCTAGGTAGATGGGCCAAGCCCAACAATTAAGCCTTCTCATTTTGGGGTCGTGGCCTTTTCTGCTAGAAAGTTTTAGTTTTTTTGTAATATAAAAAAGGCCCACTAGTCAAATGGGTCCTAGATGTCAAGTTCAGGTACATGGGTCCCAGCTAGCGAGTTCATATTCTTCATATTTCAATTTAACAGTAAATAAATAACCAGTATTTAAATTGGCACAAACAAAAAACACACATAATACTCCAAATATTATCAGCCAGATTCAGTACAGAGCTCCTATTGTACAAATAACATATACTTTACAAGCTCTACACATAATAAGCTCTAACATATACAAGCTCTACACGTGATACTCCAAACATTCTCCGAAGCTCTACAAGTATGGCAATCACAGTTACAAGCTCCACATGTGATACTGTTACAAGCTATGTTCTTCAGCATGGAGCTCCTTCGATAACAATCACAAACTAGGCACCTACTCCTGTCAGGACTGGGCACAAACGGTGATATGCCTTCCACGGTCACCCTGATACATGAATCAACAGAGAAGAATTAGGAAAACTGGAGCCAATATAGCAAGAAGAGACCATTCAAAAAATAACAGCTATTTATATTAGAATGACGACACAAATTCAGCTAGTACCATGATTTTTGTTCTCCAGCTAGTTAAAATGAGATACTCATTCATACAAGAAAACAGAGAAAAATATGAATATGTATTGCACAAGTGCGAGTCGTGCAAAAAACTTCACTACATCATGGAAATTTTAATTGAATTCAGTTAAATTTGTGCTACTGCTGCTGTTATATGCTTTTTTATTTGAGATAACAGTACATAAATCATTAGACCAAATATTGATTATATGCTTTCAATGAATGTAAATACATATATGAAGTTTCACAGAAGAAATTGCTAACAACAGAAATGCATCATTATTCTTAATCCCATATCATCAGTTTGCGCAAGTTGCAGCACCATGCAGCAATTTCCACTCCAATCCAGGAAGAGCACTACTACTTGCAGATAACCAGAGTTCAACAAAGATACACGTATCATCAGTTTGCCAAACATGGCAGTGTTCGGTTCAGAAAGATGCAGTACAAATGGCCAAACATAGATGCGTTCAGTTTCAGAAGAATCTGAAAGCCAGATCTCATCTGGAAGCCAAACTTGCATTGTTACAAACACATGGCAGAGATTAGTACAAGCACTTACTAATCAGGTCGGACTGAAGAAATCACTAGCAGCGGAAATGCATCATTCTAAATCTTCTCAGTTTGCAAAACAAGATTCAGCAAGCAATCAGCCATTATGAACAAGCAGTAGCACTACTTCTTGCAGACGCAACGCAAGGGCTCGGTTTACAAGAGTAAAAAAAAGATAGCATTAGTAAGATCATGTAGTACCACAACTGCAACATTTTCTAGATAGATAATCAGTTTGCAAAAGCAACGCATTCAGTTCTTACATCCAACCAGCCAACAAAGTGTTGGCAATCACTCAGCACACGCACTACGGCTACCACTACTTTCAGATAGAGACAAGCAACGTCAACAGCGACCATATATGCAAATCAACCAGAATTTTACCTGCCCCTGGTGGCGCTGGAGATGGATGCTTCTACTGCTGGCCTTCACCGCCCCTGACGCTGCTGCTCATGGACGGAAACCGCATCGCGTCAGGGAAGAGGATGGAAGGGAATATAATGGAAGAAGAAATCGAAAAGGAAAGGAGAGGAGAGGGGGCTGACCGTCGGGGTTCTCCATGGCGTCGACGTCGGGGCAGCCTTCCCGTCCATGCCATGGAGGTCCGGAGCGCGAGCAACGACGACGTGCTAGATGGATCTGGTAGCGAGAGGAGACGAGGTGAGGAAGAGAGGATCTGGTAGGGATAGGAGACAAGGTGAGGAAGAGAGGGGACCAACCTTAGTCACCGGAGACACGCCGACGACGCGGTGGACCAAACCCTATCCACGGGAGACGGTCGCGCGTGGCCGCTGGAGCACGCGAGCACCAGATCTGGGCGGAGCACGAGGCCGCCGCCGCCCCTCCCCCGCCGCGGGGCCGGGTGCGGGTCACCTCCCATGAAAGGAGATAGAGACGGAGCCGCCGCGGACATGGATGGGACTCGGACGCGCTCGCGGTTGGTGGTGGCGACCATGTGCACGACGACCAGTGAAGGGGTGGGTGGCGGCGAGGGGAGGGATCTGAGGTGGGGAGGGGAGAGGTGGGTGGCGGCGGTGAGGATCTGAGGTGGGGAGGGAGGGATGGGTGGCGGCGAGGGGAGGGATCTGGATCGGGAGCGACGATTCTGGCCGGAGGCGAGGGAGGAGTGGAGGGGGGGAAGGGGAGGGTGCCGACAAGGGGAGAGGTGGGCGGCAGAAGGAAGGGGAGGACCAGGCGGCGGTGGAGCGATGGTCGACGGGGAGACGAGTGGGGCGGGTGGTCGACGGGGAGCGAGGCTATGAGGAGCAGGCGCGCGGGCGCGAACGGCGGGAGCAGGTGGTCGTCCACGAAGTCGAGGAGGAGCGGCGGGATCGGCCGCCGTAGGTGGCTGCGGCGGTCCAATGGAGGGAAAGGGGAGAGGGGCTAGGCTTTGGGCTGTGGGGAGAGGAGTGGTGTGCGGGGGAGAGGAGGAGAGGGGTGAGGAGTGGTGTGCCCGCGAGGGGGGAGGAGTGGGTGAGTGGTGGCATTTTGCCAATGACAGGTGGGCCCGCGAGGAATTAGG
Source organism: Aegilops bicornis (assembly GCA_021605145.1). Taxonomy (NCBI): domain Eukaryota; kingdom Viridiplantae; phylum Streptophyta; class Magnoliopsida; order Poales; family Poaceae; genus Aegilops; species Aegilops bicornis. Next base: position 30,578,610 of record CM038670.1, read on the forward strand.
CCCACATGTCAGTGTCCTCAACGACATGTGGTGTAGGTGTGTGGAGATGCTTTCGGGTGGGTGTGGGTGGGGAGAGGGTGAGGGTTGTGGGCCGTTGGATCTGGCAGGATCCGGCGGTCTCTAATGCTTGATCCGCGTGACATGCCCATTGACCAATTAGAATGAAGTGCATGCTTTGATGATGTTATGCCCATCTAAAATGGTCGTAATCAATTTTCCATTTTGCGAGTGCCCAAAATGAGTTTTTTTTTGTGAAGGATCTACCATATATTTGTTGCAAAATTGGACCTAATCAATTCTATAAAATACTAGGACATATTTAATGCACAATTGACGAAATGGTTGGGTGTCAAAAGTTTTGATCCACCTCTGGTGAAAAGGACAAATTCCCGCTGATTCAATTGGAAGCGGGTCAAATTTGAACTGCAGCTGCCTTGTAGTTTGCTCTTTATTTTTTCCAAAGATCATTTCTAGGTACATAAGTATCTATTTTATCAGAGAAACACCAAAAAAATTCCAAGATTCAACCACTAGCTAGGAACGGTCATTCCCGCCGTGCCTCACCGATCTGAACACGGAGTTTCCGAAGCTACAAGAGTGCTTGGTTAAACGGTGCCATTAAGTTTCAACTATCTTTAAACTTACTACTTTTTGAAACGGGCATAAAAAATTGAAAAAAGTAAAAAATTGGAAAACCTTCGCATTGTGTCATTATATGTGGCCAAGTTCCCAGGAAAAATAATAAACTTGTAATACGGCAATTATTTTAAAAAGGTGTTCTCAGAAACGAGCTATCACGTGTGGAGATCAATGGCTTTCAAGCCAAATGATCAATCTTATGGCCAGATTCATGGCATAGTTTGCTTAAATGATCTCATATTGTGCACAAGGGTGCATATTGGAATGGCAAACAATGTTGCCTAAGGAAGTTTTCATTTTCTTTGGACGAAAAAACCATTTTCCATTTTTCGAGTGCCCAAAAGGAGGTTTTTTTGTGAAGGACCTCCCAAATGATTGTTGCAAAATTGGACCAAATAATTTTTTCTAAAATACTAGGCCATATTAAATGCACAATTGACCAAATGGTTGGGTGTAAAAAGTTTTGATCCACCTCTCGTGAAAAAGACAAATTCCCGCCGGTTCAGGTGGAAGCGGGTCAAATTTGAACTACAGCTGCCTCATAGTTTGCTCTTTATTTTTTCCAAAAATCATTTATAGGTACATAAGTATATATTTAATAAGAGAAACACCAAAAAAATCCCTAGATTCAACCACTAGCTAGGAACGGTCAAGCCCGCCGTTTTGACCGCATTTTGAAACAGGCATAAAAAATTAAAAAAAATCAAAAAATTGGAGAACCTTCGCATTGTGTCATTATATGTGACCAAGTTTCCAGGAAAAATAATAAACTTGTAATACGGAAATTATTTTAGAAAAGTGTTCTCAGAAATGAGCTGTCATGAGTGAAGATTCATGGCTTTCAAGCCAAATGATCAATCTTATGGCCACACTCATGGCATAGTTTGTTCAAATGATCTCATATTGTGCTCAAGGGTGAATATTGGAATTCCAAACAATGTTGCCTAAGGGAGTTTTCACTTTCTTTGCACGGAAAATTAATTTTCCATTTTCCAAGTGCCTGAAATGAGTTTTTTTTTGTGAAGGACCTACCATATATTTGTTGCAAAATTGGACCTAATCAATTTTATAAAATACTAGGCCATATTTAATGCACAATTGACCAAATGGTTGGGTGTAAAAAGTTTTGATCCACCTCTGGTGAAAATGACAAATTCCTGCCGATTCAGACGGAAGCGGGTCAAATTTGAACTGAAGCTGCCTCATAGTTTGCTATTTATTTTTTCCAAAAATCATTTAGGTACATAAGTATCTATTTAATCAGAGAAACACCAAAAAAATTCCAAGATTCAACCACTAGCTAGGAACGGTCAAGCCCGCCGTTTTGACCGCATTTTGAAACGGGCATAAACAATTCAATAAAAATCAAAAAATTGGAAAACCTTCGCATTGTGTCACTATAAGTGGCCAAGTTCCCAGGAAAAATAACAAACTTGTAATACGGCAATTATTTTAAAAAAGTGTTCTCAGAAATGAGCGATCATCTCTGAAGATTCATGGCTTTCAAGCCAAATGATCAATCTTATGGCCACATTCGTGGCATAGTTTGTTCAAATGATCTCATATTGTGCACAAGGATGCATATTGGAATGGCAAACAATGTTGCCTAAGGAAGTTTTCATTTTCTTTGGACGAAAAAACCATTTTTCATTTTCCGAGTGCCCAAAAGAAGGTTTTTTTGTGAAGGAACTACCAAATAATTGTTGCAAAATTGGACCAAATCAATTTTCTAAAATACTAGGACATATTTAATGCACAATTGACAAAATGGTTGGGTGCAAAAAGTTTTGATCCACCTCTCGTGAAAAAGACAAATTTCCATGGATCTGTGGAAGCGGGTCAAATTTGAACTGTAGCTGCCTCATAGTTTGCTATTTATTTTTTCCAAAAATAATTTCTAGTTACATAAGTACCTATTTATTTAGAGAAACACCAAAAAAATTCCAAGATTCAACCACTAGCTAGGAACGGTCATTCCCGCCGTTTTGACCGCCTTTTGAAACGGGCATAAAAAATTCAAAAAAAATCAAAAAATTGGGAAACCTTGGCATTGTGTCATTATATGTGGCCAAGTTCCTAGGAAAAATAACGAACTTGTAATACGGCAATTATTTTCAAAAAGTGTTCTAAAAAATGAGCTATCATCTGTGAAGATTCATGGCTTTCAAGCCAAAGGATCAATCTTATGGCCACATTCGTGGCATAGTTTGTTCAAATGATCTCATATTATGCACAAGGGTGCATATTGGAATGGCAAACAATGTTGCCTAAGGAAGTTTTTCATTTTCTTTGGACGAAAAAACGATTTTTCATTTTCCGAGTGCCCAAAAGAAGGTTTTTTTGTGAAGGAACTACCAATTAATTGTTGCAAAATTGGACCAAATCAATTTTATAAAATACTAGGACATATTTAATGCACAATTGACAAAATGGTTGGGTGCAAAAAGTTTTGATCCACCTCTCATGAAAAAGACAAATTTCCGTCGATTCAGATGGAAGCGGGTCAAATTTGAACTGCAGCTGCCTCATAGTTTGCTATTTATTTTTTCCAAAAATCATTTCTAGTTACATAAGTACCTATTTAATCATAAATACATGGTTTGGTGGCGATACGTCGAGGTTTGGGCGGTGGCCGAGGGCCCCAACTCTAGAGCGCGTAAACTCGCATGCCCGCCGCGTGGTCACCGCGTGACCATGGCTTTGCCATGTGTTCTGGGCGGCCTAGGTATGTCTAGTTGGTTGGGCACTCCCCAGGTAGGTGCTAGGAAGAAAATCACAACATAAGATTCTCACGAGGAGACCAATCGATGCTCAAACATGAATAAGCAGCCAAGTGTTTGATTTGCGGTACGGGAAATGCACATGGCTAATGGGCGTGAGTTTTGGCTGAGGATGATCAGTTACTAAGAAGACCGTCTTCACAAATTTTCAGCTCAAAAGGAGGAGCCTATGTGGTACTTGCTTTGCAAACTACCACACTCGACATAAATACGAATGTTGAAGCTCGGCTCAAGATAATGAATGGATTGAGCTGGCATTTGGTGGAGGATGGTTATTTGGGCATAGAAAAGCACTGTACAAAATGGATACTATTTGGACATGCCAAAGTGGTACTTCCTTCATAAACTGTTGTTCTGAACAGAATAGGAAAATGAATATTTTTGAATTATTTTTGAACTAGGCAAGGAAGGTTTTACATATTCATGAAGATATGACCCAAAGAATTTATGAGATTTTTTGGGAATTTTGGAAATGACAGAAATATAGGTTGCTTCACAACCTAGGGCAAAACTTGTCACATGGACATGACACATAGGCAAAACTGATGAGGTGGCGCCTAGTCATAGCAACCCACCATAATTTACAAGGCTATGACCATCTATATTGGTCGTTAACAACTAGAAATATTATCGAGTAGATGATTTTTTCGAGTAGATGATTTTCATATAAAAACTTTTTCGCCTCGAGTTAGTATGCAAAAGTTATGCCCATTTTTACAAATTCTAGAGATTTTGCAAATAAAGTCGAAATTCATATTTGCAAATTTTCCCAACAACTAGACCACATATCACATGGGAAACTTATTTTCTTTTATTTTTTGACATTTTCTTTTATTTTTTAAACTGAAAAGGCGATCCACGGGGGGGTAGAGTTTGAAAATCGGACCTTTAGTACCGGTTCGTGCCATGAACCGGTATTAATGCCTCAAACCCCATTAGTACCGGTTGGTGGCACGAACCGGGACTAAAGGTCTAACCCTTTAGTCCCGGTTGGTGCCAGGAACCGGGACTAATGGGCATCACACCCTTCATAAACTGTTGTTCTGAACAGAATAGGAAAATGAATATTTTTGAACTATTTTTGAACTAGGCAAGGAAGGTATTTACATATTTCACGAAGATATGACCCAAAGAATTTATGAGATTTTTTCGGGAATTTTGGAAATGACAGAAATATAGGTTGCTTCACAACCTATGGCAAAAACTGTCACATGGACATGACACATAGGCAAAACTGATGAGGTGGCGCCTAGTCATAGCAACCCACCACAATTTACAAGGCTATGACCATCTATATTGGTCGTTAACAACTAGAAATATTATCGAGTAGATGAATTTTCGAGTAGATGATTTTTCATATAAAAAACTTTTTCATCCGAGTTAGTATGCAAAAGTTATGCCCATTTTTACAAATTCTAGAGAGATTTTGCAAATAAAGTCGAAATTCATATTTGCAAATTTTCCCAACAACTAGACCACATATCACATGGGAAACTTATTTTCTTTTATTTTTTTGACATTGTCATCATTTTCTTTTATTTTTTAAACTGAAAAGGCGATCCACAAGGGGGTAGAGTTTGAAAATCGGACCTTTAGTACCGGTTCGTGCCATGAACCGTACTAATGCCTCAAACCCCATTAGTACCGGTTGGTGGCATGAACCGGGACTAAAGGTCTAACCCTTTAGTCCCGGTTGGTGCCACGAACCGGACTAATGGGCATCGCACTTTAGTCCCCGTTCAGGCACCAACCGGGACTAAAGGTCCAGACGAACCGGGACAAATGGCCCACGTGGCCTCGGGCGCCTGAACCGGGACTAATGCCCCCATTAGTCCTAGTTCTAGACTGAACCGGGACTAATGGGCTAACCCGGGGTGGACCAAAGCCCTCTTTTCTACTAGTGATCACTAGCAACCTCCCTAGGCCACGTAGGCATCCAGCGCGGCAAGCTGATGTGGCACAAGATTCAGTCCGGTCCAATTAGGCCTAGCCCAGGTGTTTTACATGGGCCTAGCCCAACAATTCAGCCTATTTGTGTTTTTTTCTCATATTAATTTTGGCTAGGTAGATGGGCCAAGCCCAACAATTAAGCCTTCTCATTTTGGGGCCGTGGCCTTTTCTGCTAGAAAGTTTTAGTTCTTTTGTAATATAAAAAAGGCCCACTAGTCAAATGGGTTCCAGATGTCAGGTTCAGGTACGTGGGTCCCAGCTAGCAAGTTCATATTCTTCATATTTCAATTTAACAGTTAATAAATAACCAGTATTTAAATTGGCACAAATAAAAAACACACATAATACTCCAAATATTATCAGCCAGATTCAGTACAGAGCTCCTATTGTACAAATAACATATACTTTACAAGCTCTACACATAATAAGCTCTAACATATACAAGCTCTACACGTGATACTCCAAACATTCTCCAGAAGCTCTACAAGTATGGCAATCACAGTTACAAGCTCCACATGTGATACAGTTACAAGCTATGTTCTTCAGCATGGAGCTCCTTCGATAACAATCACAAACTAGGCACCTACTCCTGTCAGGACTGGGCACAAACGGTGATATGCCTTCCACGGTCACCCTGATACATGAATCAACAGAGAAGAATTAGGAAAACTGGAGCCAATATAGCAAGAAGAGACCATTCAAAAAATAACAGCTATTTATATTAGAATGACGACACAAATTCAACTAGTACCATGATTTTTGTTCTCCAGCTAGTTAAAATGAGATACTCATTCCCACAAGAAAACCGAGAAAAATATGAATATGTATTGCACAAGTGCGAGTCGTGCAAAAAACTTCACTACATCATGGAAATTTTAATCGAATTCAGTTAAATTTGTGCTACTACTGCTGTTATATGCTTTTTTATTTGAGATAACAGTACATAAATCATTAACCAGATATTGATTATATGCTTTCAATGAATGTAAATACATATATGAAGTTTCACAGAAGAAATTGCTAACAACAGAAATGCATCATTATTCTTTATCCCATATCATCAGTTTGCGCAAGTTGCAGCACCATGCAGCAATTTCCACTCCAATCCAGGAAGAGCACTACTACTTGCAGATAACCAGAGTTCAACAAAGATACACGTATCATCAGTTTGCCAAACATGGCAGTTTTCGGTTCAGAAAGATGCAGTACAAATGGCCAAACATAGATGCGTTCGATTTGAAGAATCTGAAAGCGGATCTCATCTGGAAGCCAAACTTGCATTGTTACAAACACATGGCAGAGATTAGTACAAGCACTTACTAATCAGGTCGGATCAAGAAATCACTAGCGTGAAATGCATAATTCTAAATCTTCTCGGTTTGCAAAACAAGATTCAGCAAGCAATCATCCATTATGAACAAGCGGTAGCACTACTTCTTGCGGGCATAGCATAAGGGCTCGGTTTACAAGAGTAAAAAGAAGATAGCATTAATAAGATCATGTAGTACCACAACTGCAACATTTTCTAGATGGATAATCAGTTTGCAGAAGCAACGCGTTCAGTTCTTACATCAAACCAGCCAACAAAGTGTTGGCAATCACTCAGCACACGCACTACGGCTACCACTACTTTCAGATAGAGACAAGCAGAGTCAACAGCGACCATATATGCAAATCAACCAGAATTTTACCTGCCCCTGGTGGCGCTGGAGATGGATGCTTCTACTGCTGGTTTCACCGCCGACGCCGCTGCTCATGGACGGAAACCGCATCGCGTCAGGGAAGAGGATGGAAGGGAATGCAATGGAAGAAGAAATCGAAAAGGAGAGGAGAGGAGAGGGGGCTGACCGTCGGGGTTCTCCATGGCGTCGGCGTCGGGGCAGCCTTCCCGTCCATGCCATGGCGGCCCGGAGCGCGAGCGACGACGACGTGCTGGATGGATCTGGTAGCGAGAGGAGACGAGGTGAGGAAGAGAGGATCTGGTAGGGATAGGAGACGAGGTGAGGAAGAGAGGGGACCAACCTTAGTCGCCGGAGACATGCCGATGACGTGGTGGACCAAACCCTATCCACGGGAGACGGTCGCGCGTGGCTGCTGGAGCACGCGAGCACCGGATCTGGGCGGAGTACGAGGCCGCCGCCGCCCCTCCCCCGCCGCGGGGCCGGGTGCGGGTCACCTCCCATGAAAGGAGACAGAGACGAAGACGCCGCGGACATGGATGGGACTCGGACGCGCTCGTGGTCGGTGGTGGTGACCATGTCCACGACGGCCAGTGAAGGGGTGGGTGGCGGCGAGGGGAGGGATCTAAGGTGGGGAGGGGAGAGATGGGTGGCGGCGGCGAGGATCTGAGGTGGGGAGGGAGGGATGGGTGGCGGCAAGGGTGGGGATCTGGATCGGGAGCGACGATTCTGGCCGGAGGCGAGGGAGGAGTGGAGGGAGGGGGGAAGGGGAGGGTGCAGACGAGGGGAGAGGTGGGTGGCGGAAGGAAGGGGAGGAACAGGCGGCGGTGGAGCGATGGTCGACGGGGAGAGGAGTGGGGCGGGTGGTCGACGGGGAGCGAGGCGATGAGGAGCAGGCGCGCGGGCGAGCACGGCGGGAGCAGGTGGTCGTCCACGAAGGCGAGGAGGAGCGGCGGGATCGGCCGCCGTAGGTGGCTGCGGCGGTCCAATGGAGGGAAAGGGGAGAGGGGCTAGGGTTTGGGCTGTGGGGAGAGGAGTGGTGTGCGGGGGAGAGGAGGAGAGGGGCGAGGAGTGGTGTGCCCGCGAGGGGGGAGGATTGGGTGAGTGGTGGCATTTTGCCAATGACAGGTGGGCCCACGAGGAATTAGGCCCACATGTCAGTGTCCTCAACGACATGTGGTGTAGGTGAGTGGAGATGCTTTCGGGTGGGTGTGGGTGGGGAGAGGGTGAGGGTTGTGGGCCGTTGGATCTGGCAGGATCCGACGGTCTCTAATGCTTGATCCGCGTGACATGCCCATTGACCAATCAGAATGAAGTGGAGGCTTTGATGATGTTATGACCATCTAAAATGGTCGTAATCAATTTTCCATTTTCCGAGTGCCCAAAATGAGTTTTTTTGTGAAGGATCTACCATATATTTGTTGCAAAATTGGACCTAATCAATTTTATAAAATACTAGGACATATTTAATGCACAATTGACAAAATGGTTGGGTGCCAAAAGTTTTGATCCACCTCACGGTGAAAAAGACAAATTCATTGATTAAATTGAAGCGGGTCAAATTTGAACTGCAACTGCCTTGTAGTTTGCTCTTTATTTTTTCCAAAAATCATTTCTAGGTACATAAGTATCTATTTTATCAGAGAAACACCAAAAAAATTCCAAGATTCAACGACTAGCTAGGAACGGTCATTCCTGCCGTTTTGACCGCATTTAGAAACGGGCATAAAAAATAAAAAAATAAAAACTTGGAAAACCTTCGCATTGTGTCATTATATGTGGCCAAGTTCCCAGGAAAAATAATAAACTTGTAATACGGCAATTATTTTAAAAAGGTGTTCTCAGAAACGAGCTATCACGTGTGGAGATCAATGGCTTTCAAGCCAAATGATCAATCTTATGGCCATATTCATGGCATAGTTTGCTTAAATGATCTCATATTGTGCACAAGGGTGCATATTGGAATGGCAAACAATGTTGCCTAAGGAAGTTTCATTTTCTTTGGACGAAAAAACCATTTTCCATTTTTCGAGTGCCCAAAAGGAGGTTTTTTGTGAAGGACCTCCCAAATGATTGTTGGAAAATTGGACCAAATCATTTTTCTAAAATACTAGGCCATATTAAATGCAAAATTGACCAAATGGTTGGGTGTAAAAAGTTTTGATCCACCTCTCGTGAAAAAGACAAATTCCCGCCGGTTCAGGTGGAAGCGGGTCAAATTTGAACTGCAGCTGCCTCATAGTTTGCTCTTTATTTTTTCCAAAAATCATTTATAGGTACATAAGTATCTATTTAGTAAGAGAAACACCAAAAACATTCCAAGATTCAACCACTAGCTAGGAACGGTCAAGCCCGCCGTTTTGACCGCATTTTGAAACTGGCATAAAAATTAAAAAATTAAAAAATTGGAAAACCTTCGCATTGTGTCATTATATGTGACCAAGTTTCCAGGAAAAATAATAAACTTGTAATACGGAAATTATTTTAGAAAGGTGTTCTCAGAAATGAGCTGTCATGACTGAAGATTCATGGCTTTCAAGCCAAATGATCAATCTTATGGCCAGACTCATGGCATAGTTTGGTAAAATGATCTCATATTGTGCACAAGGGTGCATATTAGAATTCCAAACAATGTTGCCTAAGGGAGTTTTCACTTTCTTTGCACGGAAAATTAATTTTCCATTTTCCAAGTGCCTGAAATGAGTTTTTTTTGTGAAGGACCTACCATATATTTGTTGCAAAATTGGACCTAATCAATGTTATAAAATACTAGGCCATATTTAATGCACAATTGACCAAATGGTTGGGAGTAAAAAGTTTTGATCCACCTCTGGTGAAAAAGAAAAATTCCCGCCGATTCAGTTGGAAGCGGGTCAAATTTGAAATGCAGCTGCCTCATAGTTTGCTATTTATTTTTTCCAAAAATCATTTAGGTACATAAGTATCTATTTAATCAGAGAAACACCAAAAAAATTCCAAGATTCAACCACTATCTAGGAACGGACAAGCTCGCCGTTTTGACCGCATTTCGAAACGGGCATAAAAAATTCAATAAAAATCAAAAAATTGGGAAACCTTCGCATTGTGTCATTATATGTGGCCAAGTTCCCAGGAAAAATAACAAACTTGTAATACGGCAATTATTTTAAAAAAGTGTTCTCAGAAATGAGCGATCATCTATGAAGATTCATGGCTTTCAAGCCAAATGATCAATCTTATGGCCACATTCGTGGCATAGTTTGTTCAAATGATCTCATATTGTGCACAAGGGTGCATATTGGAATGACAAACAATGTTGCCTAAGGAAGTTTTCATTTTCTTTGGACAGGAATTTTTTTTTCATTTTTCCGAGTGCCCAAAAGAAGGTTTTTGTGTGAAGGAACTACCAAATAATTGTTGCAAAATTGGACCAAATCAACCTTCTAAAATGCTAGGACATATTTAATGCACAATTGACAAAATGGTTGGGTGCAAAAAGTTTTGATCCACCTCTCGTGAAAAAGACAAATTTCCGCCGATTCAGCTGGAAGCGGGTCAAATTTGAACTGCAGCTGCCTCATAGTTTGCTATTTATTTTTTACAAAAATCATTTCTAGTTACATAAGTACCTATTTAATCATAAATACATGGTTTGGTGGCGATACGTCGAGGTTTGGGCGGTGGCCGAGGGCCCCAACTCTAGAGCCCAGAACTAGCATGCCAAGGCGTGGTCACCGCGTGACCGTGGCGTTGCCATGTGTTCTGGGCGGCCTAGGTATGTCTAGTTGGTTGGGCACTCCCCAGGTAGGTGTTAGGAAGAAAATCACAACATAAGATTCTCACGAGGAGACCGATCGATGCTCAAACATGAATAAGCAGCCAAGTGTTTGATTTGCGGTACGGGAAATGCACATGGCTAATGGGCATAAGTTTTGGCTGAGGATGATCAGTTACTAAGAAGACCGTCTTCACAAATTTTCAGCTCAAAAGGAGGAGCCTATATGGTACTTGCTTTGCAAACTACCACACTCGACATAAATACGAATGTTGATGCTCGGCTCAAAATAATGAATGGATTGAGCTGGCATTTGGTGGAGGATGGTTATTTGGGCATAGAAAAGCACTGTTGGAAATGGATACTATTTGGACATGCCAAAGTGGTACTTCCTTCATAAACTGTTGTTCTGAACAGAATAGGAAAATGAATATTTTTGAATTATTTTTGAACTAGGCAAGGAAGGTATTTACATATTTCACAAAGATATGACCCAAAGAATTTATGAGATTTTTTTGGGAATTTTGGAAATGACAGAAATATAGGTTGCTTCACAACCTAGGGCAAAAATTGTCACATGGACATGACACATAGGCAAAACTGATGAGGTGGCGCCTAGTCATAGCAACCCACCACAATTTACAAGGCTATGACCATCTATATTGGTCGTTAACAACTCGAAATACTATCGAGTAGATGATTTTTCGAGTAGATGATTTTTCATATAAAAAACTTTTTCATTGGAGTTAGTATGCAAAAGTTATGCCCATTTATACAAATTCTCGAGAGATTTTGCAAATAAAGTCGAAATTCATATTTGCAAATTTTCCCAACAACTATACCACATATCACATGGGAAACTTATTTTCTTTTATTTTTTTTGACATTTTCATCATTTTCTTTTATTTTTTTTAAACTGAAAAGGCGATCCACAGGGGGGGGGGTAGAGTTTGAAAATCGGACCTTTAGTAAAGGTTCGTGCCATGAACCGGTACTAATGCCTCAAAGCCCATTAGTACCGGTTGGTGGCACGAACCGGGACTAAAGGTCTAACCCTTTAGTCCCGTTGGTACCACGAACCGGGACTAATGGGCATCGCACCCTTTAGTCACGGTTCGTGGCACCAACCGGGACTAAAAGGTCCAGACGAACCGGGACAAATGGCCCACGTGGCCCTGGGCGCATTTAACCGGGACTAATGCCCCATTAGTCCCGGTTCTAGACTGAACCGGGACTAATGGGCTAACCCAGGGTGGACCAAAGCCCTCTTTTCTACTAGTGATCACTAGCAACCTCCCCAGGCCACGTAGGCATCCAGTGTGGCAAGCTGATGTGGCACAAGATTCAGTCCGGTCCAATTAGGCCTAGCCCAGGTGTTTTACATGGGCCTAGCCCAACAATTCGGCCTATTTGTGTTTTTTTCTCATATTAATTTTGGCTAGGTAGATGGGCCAAGCCCAACAATTAAGCCTTCTCATTTTGGGGCCGTGGCCTTTTCTGCTAGAGAGTTTTAGTTTTTTTGTAATATAAAAAAGGCCCACTAGTCAAATGAGTCCCAGATGTCAGGTTTAGGTACGTGGGTCCCAGCTAGCAAGTTCATATTCTTCATATTTCAATTTAATAGTAAATAAATAACCAGTATTTAAATTGGCACAAACAAAAAACACACATAATACTCCAAATATTATCAGCCAGATTCAGTACATAGCTCCTATTGTACAAATAACATATACTTTACAAGCTCTACACATAATAAGCTCTAACATATACAAGCTCTACACGTGATACTCCAAACATTCTCCAGAAGCTCTACAAGTATGGCAATCACAGTTACAAGCTCCACATGTGATACAGTTACAAGCTATGTTCTTGACATGGAGCTCCTTCGATAACAATCACAAACTAGGCACCTACCCACACAAGATCGGCCACAAACGGTGATATGCCTTCCACGGTCACCCTGATACATGAATCAATAGAGAAGAACAAGGAAAACTGGAGCCAATATAGCAAGAAGAGACCATTCAAAAAATAACAACTATTTATATTAGAATGACGACACAAATTCAGCTAGTACCATGATTTTTGTTCTCCAGCTAGTTAAAATGAGATACTCATTCATACAAGAAAACAGAGAAAAATATGAATATGTATTGCACAATCATGAGTCGTGCAAAAAACTTCACTACATCATGGAAATTTTAATTGAATTCAGTTAAACTTGTGCTACTGCTGCTGTTATATGCTTTTTTATTTGAGATAACAGTACATAAATCATTAGACCAGATATTGATTATATGATTTCAATGAATGTAAATACATATATGAAGTTTCATAGAAGAAATTGCTAAAAACAGAAATGCATCATTATTCTTAAGCCCATATCAACAGTTTGCACAAGTTACAGCACCATGCAGCAATTTCCACTCCAATCCAGGAAGAGCACTACTACTTGCAGATAACCAGAGTTCAACAAAGATACACGTATCATCAGTTTGCCAAACATGGCAGTGTTCGGTTCAGAAAGATGCAGTACAAATGGCCAAACATAGATGCGTTCAGTTTCAGAAGAATTTGAAATCCAGATCTCATCTGGAAGCCAAACTTGCATTGTTACAAACACATGGCAGAGATTAGTACAAGCACTTACTAATCAAGTCGGACTGAAGAAATCACTAGCAGTGGAAATGCATAATTCTAAATCTTCTCAGTTTGCAAAACAAGATTCACCAAGCAATCAACCATTATGAACAAGCTGTAGCACTACTTCTTGCAGACGCAACGCAAGGGCTCGGTTTACAAGAGTAAAAAAAATATAGCATTAGTAAGATCATGTAGTACCACAACTGCAACATTTTCTAGATAGATAATCAGTTTGCAAAAGCAACGCGTTCAGTTCTTACATCCAACCAGCCAACAAAGTGTTGGCAATCACTCAGCACACGCACTACGGCTACCACTACTTTCAGATAGAGACAAGCAGAGTCAACAGCGACCATATATGCAAATCAACCAGAATTTTACCTGCCCCTGGTGGCGCTAGAGATGGATGCTTCTGCTGCTGGCCTTCACCGCCCCTGACGCTGCTGCTCATGGACGGAAACCGCATCGTGTCAGGGAAGAGGATGGAAGGGAATGTAATGGAAGAAGAAATTAAAAAGGAAAGGGGAGGAGAGGGGGCTGACCGTCGGGGTTCTCCATGGCGTCGGCGTCGGGGCAGCCTTCCCGTCCATGCCATGGCGGCCCGGAGCGCGAGCGACGACGACGTGCTGGATGGATCTGGTAGCGAGAGGAGACGAGGTGAGGAAGAGAGGATCTGGTAGGGATAGGAGACGAGGTGAGGAAGAGAGGGGACCAACCTTAGTCGCCGGAGACACGCCGACGACGCGGTGGACCAAACCCTATCCACGAGAGACGGTCGCGCGTGGCCGCTGGAGCACGCGAGCACCGGATCTGGGCGGAGCACGAGGCCGCCGCCGCCCCTCCCCCGGCGCGGGGCCGGGTGCGGGTCACCTCCCACGAAAGGAGACAGAGACCAAGCCGCCGCGGACATGGATGGGACTCGGACGCGCTCGCGGTCGGTGGTGGCGACCATGTCCACGACGGCCAGTGAAGGGGTGGGTGGCGGCAAGGGGAGGGATCTGAGGTGGGGAGGGGAGAGGTGGGTGGCGGCGGCGAGGATCTGAGGTGGGGAGGGAGGGAGGGGTGGCGGCGAGGGAGGGATCTGGATCGGGAGCCACGATTCTGGCCAGGGGCGAGGGAGGAGTGGAGGGGCAGAAGGGGAGGGTGCCGACGAGGGGAGAGGTGGGCGGCGGAAGGAAGGGGAGGACCAGGCGGCGGTGGAGCGATGGTCGACGGGGAGAGGAGTGGGGCGGGTGGTCGACGGGGAGCGAGGCGATGAGGAGCAGGCGCGCGGGTGCGAACGGCGGGAGCAGGTGGTCGTCCACGAAGGCGAGGAGGAGCGGCGGGATCGGCCGCCGTAAGTGGCGGCGGCGGTCCAATGGAGGGAAAGGGGAGAGGGGCTAGGGTTTGGGCTGTGGGGAGAGGAGTGGTGTGCGGGGGAGAGGAGGAGAGGGGCGAGGAGTGGTGTGCCCGCGAGGGGGGAGGAGTGGGTGAGTGGTGGCATTTTGACAATGATAGGTGGGCCCGCGAGGAATTAGGCCCACATGTCAGTGTCCTCAACGACATGTGGTGTAGGTGAGTGGAGATGCTTTCGGGTGGGTGTGGGTGGGGAGAGGGTGAGTGTTGTGGGCCGTTGGATCTGGCAGGATCTGACGGTCTCTAATGCTTGATCCGCGTGACATGCCCATTGACCAATCAAAATGAAGTGCAGGCTTTGATGATGTTATGACCATCTAAAATGGTCGTAATCAATTTTCCATTTTCCGAGTGCCCAAAATGAGTTTTTTTTGTGAAGGATCTACCATATATTTGTTGCAAAATTGAACCTAATCAATTTTATAAAATACTAGGACATATTTAATGCACAATTGACAAAATGGTTGGGTGTCAAAAGTTTTGATCCACCTCTGGTGAAAAAGACAAATTCCCGCTGTCTCAGCTGGAAGCGGGTCAAATTTGAACTGCAGCTGCCTTGTAGTTTGCTCTTTATTTTTTCCAAAAATCATTTCTAGGTACATAAATATCTATTTTATCAGAGAAACACCAAAAAAATTCCAAGATTCAACCACTAGCTAGGAACGGTCATTCCCGCCGTTTTGACCGCATTTTGAAACGGGCATAAAAAATTAAAAAAATAAAACATTGGAAAACCTTCGCATTGTGTCATTATATGTGTCCAAGTTCCCAGGAAAAATAATAAACATGTAATACGGCAATTATTTAAAAAAGGTGTTCTCAGAAACGAGCTATCACGTGTGGAGATCAATGGCTTTCAAGCCAAATGATCAATCTTATGGCCAGATTCATGGCATAGTTTGCTTAAATGATCTCATATTGTGCACAAGGGTGCATATTGGAATGGCAAACAATGTTGCCTAAGGACGTTTTCATTTTCTTTGGATGAAAAATCCATTTTCCATTTTTCGAGTGCCCAAAAGGAGGTTTTTTTGTGAAGGACCTCCCAAATGATTGTTGCAAAATTGGACCAAATCATTTTTCTAAAATACTAGGCCATATTTAATGCACAATTGACCAAATGGTTGGGTGTAAAAAGTTTTGATCCACCTCTGGTGAAAAAGACAAATTCCCGCCGATTCAGGTGGAAACGGGTCAAATTTGAACTGCAGCTGCCTCATAGTTTGCTCTTTATTTTTTTCAAAAATCATTTATAGGTACATAAGTATCTATTTAATAAGAGAAACACCAACAAAATTCCAAGATTCAACCACTAGCTAGGAACGGTCAAGCCCGCCGTTTTGACCGCATTTTGAAACAGGCATAAAAAATTTAAAAAATCAAAAAATTGGAAAACCTTCGCATTGTGTCATTATATGTGACCAAGTTTCCAGGAAAAATAATAAACTTGTAATACGGAAATTATTTTAGAAAAGTGTTCTCAGAAATGAGCTGTCATGAGTGAAGATTCATGGCTTTCAAGCCAAATGATCAATCTTATGGCCACATTCATGGCATAGTTTGTTCAAATGATCTCATATTGTGCACAAGGATGCATATTGGAATTCCAAACAATGTTGCCTAAGGGAGTTTTCACTTTCTTTGCACGGAAAATTAATTTTCCATTTTCCAAGTGCCTGAAATGAGTTTTTTTTGTGAAGGACCTACCATATATTTGTTGCAAAATTGGACCTAATCAATTTTATAAGATACTAGTCCATATTTAATGCACAATTGACCAAATGGTTGGGTGTAAAAAGTTTTGATCCACCCCTGGTGAAAAAGACAAATTCCCGCCGATTCAGCTGGAAGCGGGTCAAATCTGAACTGAAGCTGCCTTATAGTTTGCTATTTATTTTTTCCAAAAATCATTTAGGTACATAAGTATCTATTTAATCAGAGAAACACCAAAAAAATTCCAAGATTCAACCACTAGCTAGGAACGGTCAAGCCCACCGTTTTGACCGCATTTTGAAACGGGCATAAAAAATTAAAAAAAAATCAAAAACTTGGAAAACCTTCGCATTGTGTCACTATATGTGGCCAAGTTCCTAGGAAAAATAACAAACTTGTAATACGGCAATTATTTTAAAAGAGTGTTCTCAGAAATGAGCGATCATCTCTGAAGATTCATGGCTTTCAAGCCAAAGATCAATCTTATGGCCACATTCGTGGCATAGTTTGTTCAAATGATCTCATATTGTGCACAAGGATGCATATTGGAATGGCAAACAATGTTGCCTAAGGAAGTTTTCATTTTCTTTGGACGAAAAAACCATTTTTCATTTTCCGAGTGCCCAAAAGAAGGTTTTTTTGTGAAGGACCTCCCAAATAATCGTTGCAAAATTGGACCTAATAAATTTTATAAAATACTAGGACATATTTAATGCACAATGGACAAAATGGTTGGGTGCAAAAAGTTTTGATCCACCTCTCGTGAAAAAGACAAATTTCCATGATTCAAATTGGAAGCGGGTCAAATTTGAACTGCAGCTGCCTCATAGTTTGCTATTTATTTTTTCCAAAAATTATTTCTAGTTACATAAGTACCTATTTAATCAGAGAAACACCAAACAAATTCCAAGATTCAACCACTAGCTAGGAACGGTCATTCCCGCCGTTTTGACCGCCTTTTGAAACAGGCATAAAATATTCAAAAAAAATCAAAAAATTGGGAAACCTTCGCATTGTGTCATTATATGTGGCCAAGTTCCCAGGAAAAATAACAAACTTGTAATACGGCAATTATTTTAAAAAGTGTTCTAAAAAATGAGCTATCATCTCTGAAGATTTATGGCTTTCAAGCCAAATGATCAATCTTATGGCCACATTCGTGGCATAGTTTGTTCAAATGATCTCATATTGTGCACAACGGGTGCATATTGGAATGGCAAACAATGTTGCCTAAGGAAGTTTTCATTTTCTTTGGACGAAAAAACCATTTTTCATTTTCCGAGTGCCCAAAAGAAGGTTTTTTTGTGAAGGAACTACCAAATAATTGTTGCAAAATTGGACCAAATCAATTTTCTAAAATACTATGACATATTTAATGCACAATTGACAAAATGGTTGGGTGCAAAAAGTTTTGATCCACCTCTCGTGAAAAAGACAAATTTCCGCCGATTCAGGTGGAAGCGGGTCAAATTTGAACTGCAGCTGCCTCATAGTTTGCTATTTATTTTTTCCAAAAATCATTTCTAGTTACATAAGTACCTATTTAATCATAAATACATGGTTTGGTGGCGATACGTCGAGGTTTGGGCGGTGGCCGAGGGCCCCAACTCTAGAGCCAGAATCTTCGATGCCCGCCGCGTGGTCACCGCGTGAACGTGGCGTTGCCATGTGTTTTGGGCGGCCTAGGTATGTCTAGTTGGTTGGGCACTCCCCAGGTAGGTACTAGGAAGAAAATCACAACATAAGATTCTCACGAGGAGACCGATCGATGCTCAAACATGAATAAGCAGCCAAGTGTTTGA
Source organism: Aegilops bicornis (assembly GCA_021605145.1). Lineage (NCBI taxonomy): Eukaryota > Viridiplantae > Streptophyta > Magnoliopsida > Poales > Poaceae > Aegilops > Aegilops bicornis. The sequence continues at coordinate 30,596,965 of CM038670.1, forward strand.
TTTGCGGTACGGGAAATGCACATGGCTAATGGGCGTGAGTTTTGGCTGAGGATGATCAGTTACTAAGAAGACCGTCTTCAAAAAAATTCAGCTCAAAAGGAGGAGCCTATGTGGTACTTGCTTTGCAAACTACCACACTGGACAGAAATACGAATGTTGAAGCTCATCTCAAAATAATGAATGGATTGAGCTGGCATTTGGTGGAGGATGGTTATTTGGGCATACAAAAGCACTGTAGAAAATGGATACTATTTGGACATGCCAAAGTGGTACTTCCTTCATAAACTGTTGTTCTGAACAGAATAGGAAAATGAATATTTTTGAATTATTTTTGAACTAGGCAAGGAAGGTATTTACATATTTCACGAAGATATGACCCAAAGAATTTATGAGATTTTTTTGGGAATTTTGGAAATGACAGAAATATAGGTTGCTTCACAACCTAGGGCAAAAACTGTCACATGGACATGACACATAGGCAAAACTGATGAGGTGGCGCCTAGTCATAGCAACCCACCACAATTTACAAGGCTGTGACCATCTATATTGGTCGTTAACAACTAGAAATAAGGCAGCGGACTAGCGCTCACTAGTAGAAAACCACCTATTAGTCCCGGTTCGTAAGGGCCTTTAGTCCCGGTTCGTGAACCGGGACTAATGGGTCGTTACTAATACCTCCCCCCTTTAGTCCCAGTTCTAACACGAACTGGGACAGATGGTCCTCCACGTGGCCGGTGCGCCGAGCCTAGGCAGGGCGGCTTTTGGTCCCGGTTGGTAGCACCAACCGGGACCAAAAGGCATCCACGCATCAGCATTCCAGTGGCTGGGGTTTTTGTTTTTTTTTTTTTGAAAGGGGGGGTTTGGGGGTTTTGGGGGTTAATTTAGGTGTTTCATATATTGTGTTAGCTAGCTAATTAATAGAGAGAAGTGCACTCTCTTTTGTCCGTGCTTGGTCGACGCTACGTACTATACATACGGATAGAGAGGACTAGCTAGACACGCTAGCTAGCTAGTAAGCAAATGAAGGAAACAGAGGATCGTCATGAACATATATGCGTACAGAGGGAAGTGATATCGACCACCTCTCCTTCTCCGAGAGATTGGTCGAACAACAAGTTGTCGTATATCTATCCGACACTACCGGCTACATATATACAACAATTATCTTTTACGAAAATAATCTCCTAACATACGGACGCGTGGTCCACATAGTATTCTCCGTCTTCAGCGATCACGTGGTCAAGAAAGAATGCCGCCAATTCCTCTTGAATTGCTCGCATGCGATCTGGTGCTAGTAGATCATCCCGCATCCGAAACATCTAATTTTAAGAAGGGGGTCAATACATATATATATGAATGAATGAAACTCAACACAAATGATGGTAATAAAATAAAATTGTGAATATTGTTATTTACACACTTCATATTGTTTGTCAGAGTAGCCCCGCTCACAGGTCGTGTGGCGGATGGACTCGCAAATGTAGTATCCACAGAAATCATTCCCTTGTTCCTGCCATAACCACTTTACAAGAAATAGAGGTCAATCAAACTGATAATTAGCAAGCATGTTATATGGTATTGATGAAACTAGCGCTTGAATCACTAGGAGATGCGTGGAATATGCTACTATAGTACTTACTTTCGGTGTCTAAATTGCAGCTTCTTCGCAGTCCCGAGCTTTTTTGGTGAATTTTCTCCAAACCCTGCCATACAAAGAAAACAATTACTTGATATCAGAAATGAACAAAGTTGCTGATATGGTGGATAATGATCGATTTTAACTTACTTCTCGAGCATTTCAGTCATGTCCGCATACTCCTTGGGATCTTTTCGTTTGGAGTCTAAGACAATTACTACTACCTGCTCAAACTTAATCTCTAGGAGAATATAGTGGTACATGCACATGCATGCATAACTCATCAATATTACACTACTATAACCTGGACTAATAAGGGAAACCGAATATGCCACAAGACAGTTACACTCACTTGAAGTTGTAAGGAAAGAGTATTGTATCCTTGTGTTCATTTATTACCAACGACTGTAGCAAGTTGGCCTCGGTATTTTCGGCATGAAATTCAACCTCAGTTGCATCTATGAGATGTGTGTTAATGAACCCAATGGAACCCACTTGTCTTTTCTTCAATTCGGCGATCTTCAATCTGCATAATATAGTGAGGATAATTATAAATACATGCAATGAAAGAGCTGAGTTATATAGAGAGACTTAATGACAGAAGTAGTACTACTTATAGACAGTAGCAGGTGACCGTTGCTTTATCGAGGGCCAATTGATTGAAAAACTGATAGAACTCCTCAAATGGAATAGGCATCAGTTCAATTCCAACGAGGTCATGCTCCTTTTTAACTCTCACATACAAAGTACTCCTCCTCGGACTCTCTGCAGGTTTTCATGTACCAATCATGCAATCTTCGCATCATCGTTGATAGAGAGCTTTCATCTTTGACGAGAGGCTTCCCGTACTCGTATCTTTGTATCTGCACCTCCAAGAAATCATAATGTACATCGTCGGGCAGGTAATCTTCAGGATTGCCATAACCGGGCACCATCCTCGGATCGACGATGTCGCTAGCAGGCACCTTGAGCGGGGGACACGATTGCTTTGCTTGTTCGCCGAGCTGGGCAATTTGTTTCCCAGCTCGTCGTTCTTTCATTCTTTGGTCATTTTGAGTACGTCCCGACCTCTCTGCTTCGGCAAATGCCTTTCCAATAATGCGCTCATAGTTGCCTTTCGGCGGAGACTTGGGTGGTTTCCTCAGGGCAGCTAGAGTGCGCTTCGCTTTCACCGGATCTACCTTCTCCTCCGGAGGTGGACGTCTCTTTGCTTTCAAACCTGCAAACCAGTCATCCACTTCGGTCTACGCGATCTTTGCGTTTTCCTCCTCGGTCCTCTCTTACGGTAACTTCTCTGGAGTCTTCAGAGAAGGACCAGATTCAGATTTCCTCCCGCCTTTGGCTGTACTGCTAGACGCCGGTAGAGCAGAAGGAGCGGATGTCTTCTTTTTTGCTTGCTTACGAGGCGGAGGAGAAGGACTACGACGCGACGGAGCAGCCGGAGCAGCGGCGGGTCTCTTCCGCCCTTGCTGACGAGGCAGAGAAGGAGGAGGCTGGCTGCTCGGGCGCGCCGGCGCAGGCGGAGAAAGAGGCGGAGTGCCGCCACGCACCGGAGAAGGAGTCGGAGTGCCGCCACGCATGCCCTGATCGTCACTCGCCGGAGGAGGAGGCGGTGGAGGAGACGGTGGAGGAGGCAGAGTGCCCTGACTCGCCGGAGGAGGAGGAGGAGGCGGAGGCGTCCAGTTCGGAAGGTTGATGAGCTCCTTCCGCCATAGGCATGGAGTCTTCAGAGCAGAACCCCATCCTAGTCTCCCCTTCTCCGGTAGTGTGGTCAAGCGGGAGGTCCTCAAATCCCTCCGTTATTTCATCCACCATCACCTTAGCATATCCTTCTGGAATCGGCTGGCAGTGATAAGTTGTGCCGGGTCCACTAGGATAAACTTGGCCAACAGTCGCCTTGACCGTCAAAGTCATCCATCGCGCCATAATGTGGCAACTTTGAGACTCCGTGATACCATCCACGGGATAGCCGGCAGGAGCCGTCAAAACATGCTCCGGCTGAAGCAGCTCGGTGGAAGCCACGCGACTTCTCCACTGAGATGGCGGGGTAGCTTGGGGGGAAGCTTCGACAGGTCGTTTGCTGTGATCTGCTGCTTCTCGTTCCTCTAGCCCCATTACCCTTTCGTGCAGCGCCTGCAGTTGGTCCTGCTACAGTTTCTTCCTCCTCTCATGGGTTTTTTAACCCCTGCATCCGGAAAACCAACCTTCCACGAAAGGGAGCCTGGCGTGCCTCGTGTCCGCCTGTGGTGCTCGGGATTCCCAAGGGCCATTGTGAGCTCGTCCTTCTCCTGTTTGGAAGGAACGCGTCCTTACTGCGCGGCATCGATATAGTGTCTAAGCTTCCGACTGGTATTTGCAGTTTCGTCTGGCCCACCGGCACTTCCTCACATAGGTCCAAGGTTCCGCCAGCCTCAAGAACCAAGTCCGCAACGGTCCGCCAAGACATTGTCTCTGGTTCGATCCCTTTATCAAGCGAGATCATGCTCAGCCTTGGACCACTTAGGCCGGGCTTTGAGGTAGCCACGACCCGTGCGGCGATGGTGAAGCTTCTTCTTCGCAGCATTTTTCTTGTTTGTCGCCGACATCTTCTTACTCTTTTTCGATGTCTTGTGGGCCACAAATGCGGGCGATGATCTTTGATCTTCTCATATTTGCCGATGAATTCTGGTGTCTTATCTTTCTCGACAAACTGGTTCAGATCTTTCCTCCACCTCCTCATTAGGGTTGCCATCTTCTTAAGAGCAAAATACTTGATTAATTGCTCTTTAACTGGCTTCTCCGGATCCTCCTCTGGCGGTAGGGTGAAATTTGCCTTCAGCTCAGTCCAAAGATCTTCTTTACGCATATCATTGACATAAGACACCTCGTGGTCTTCCTCCTTAGGCTTATACCATTGATGGATGCCGATCGGGATCTTGTCCCTAACAAGAACCCCGCACTGAGCAGAAAATGCATTCCTTGTCCGCATGGGTTCAATCGGTTCGCCGTCGGGCACGATTTCTATGATCTCAAACTTTTCATCCGAGCTCAACTTTTCTTCGGGCCTCGCCTCCTTACCGAAGTTGTGCTCGATCCGAGGGCTAGAAATTATAAGGAAGAAAGACGAGAGTAATTAATATGTGTACATATACCAAAACAATGGATGCATGAATTAACTAGTCAGCACGGGCTTAATATATATATACCTGGCCGGACTCGGTTCGGTCACCGGAGCAGTCAGCACGGTCTCCTTCTTCTTGTACCTCCATTGTGTCACCGGAGCCATCATGAACATAGTCCTCTTCTTGTACCGGCATTAATGGGTCGAAGCCATCATGAACATAGCCCTCTTCTTCACCCAAGACGGTGTCGTTGAGAAATGACGCAACTTCATCACTTCCTTGTGCGATTATGTGCCCCAACATCGCTGCTGTTTCTTCCTCTCGGGAGTGCTCCATAGTTTCTGCAAATATTTACAACATGTCAATTAATATTCAAACATGGTACAAAAGGATATATATATATATATATATATATATATATATATATATATATATATATTAGTGGCAAACGTAGAACTAGCTAGCTAATCACAATAAGGAATCATGTTTGTTTGGGTGGCCTCGAGAGAGTTAATTTGTCGGGTAGGGGCGCGGCGGGAGGGGGTAGGAGACCAACATCGTTTTCTCTCTAGGGTATGGGGTCGCCTCGACACAATGCTTCAAGGGTTAATTTGGGTGGCCTCGAGATAGTTAATTTGTCGGGTAGTGGCGCGGCGGGAGGGGGTAGGAGACCAACATCGTTTTCTCTCTAGGGTTTGGGTGTCCTCGAGAGTTTTGGTCGAGCGAGAGGGCCGAGGGGGGGTGCTGCCGTTGTATAAGTTATCACGGTCGAGAGGGGGTATATATATATCGACCGCCTCATGTCGAAGTTATCTCGAGGGGGTTATATCGACAACGACGCGGCATACATATACATGGGAAAATAATGTTATCGGGGAGGGGGTATCGGTACCCCCCTCCCCCCTCGTGTTGAAGTTTCTTTTTTCTCCTCTATTCCTTTCTTCTTCTTCTACATACAATACTAAAAGAGGAAGAAGAAAAAAAAGAAAAGAAAAAAGAGGAGAAGAAGAAAGGAATAGAGGAGAAGAAGAAAAGTAGAAATTTCTATTTTTCTTCTCCTCTATTCCTTTCTTCTTCTCCTCTTCTTTTTGTTCTTATTTATTTCTCCTCTTCTTCCTCTCCTCTTCTTCTCCTTTCTTCCTCTTCTTATTTTCCTTTTTCCTCTCATTCTTTTAGTATTGCTTGTTTTTAAAAAAATGTTCAAATAGAAAATTTCGAAAAAAACAAAGGTCTTGCCTAATGCATTGTTCATATGAATATACAAACATTTGCATATTTCTACAATAATTAATATCACCAAAAAAATCTATGAACAAAAAAAACATTAATACACATATGAACAAAAATACATATATGAAGAAAAACATGCTCTGAACAATTTTTTTATATATTTTGAACATCTACATACACATAGCCACATACATACACATATACATTATATATATATGAACAAAAATTAAACTAATAAAACTGAAAAAAACAGAGCCGGTGCGGGCGGGCTCACAATGGGGCGGCTTGATCCCGAGGGCGAGGGTGGGGGCGGCGTGGGCGCGGGCGCGGGGGGGCGGGACGACGGGGCAGGGGCTCAGGGCGGGCGTTGGCTCGGGAGGCCGGGCGACGAGGACGGCGCTGAGCTCGGGGAGGCCGCGACGAGGACGGCGCTGGTTGGGGGCGACGGCCTTGGCGGCGGTTGCGGCGTAGGTGGAGCAACTGGCGGCGACGGGGGCAAGGGGCGACGACGGGGCGCGGACGGCGTCTGGCGGCGGGCGGCGCTGGCAGCGGACGGCGTCGGGCGGCGCGCATGGACGGCGTCGGGCGCAGCGGCGTTGATCTGGGCAACTGGCGGCGCTGATGAGCTCGGCGTCGTCAGCGGGCCGGGGCAACTAGCGGCGTTGTATATATAGCAAGAGCATTGGTCCCGATTCAGAGCACAAACCGGGACTAATGCCCCTTTAGTCCCGTTGGTGCCACCAACCGACCAAAGGCCTTTTTTCGGCAGCCCAAAGGGGCGGGAAGCGGCGGCCTTTGGTACCGGTTGGTGGCACCAACTGGTACCAATGCCCCCCCTTTAGTCCCGGTTGGTGGCATCAACCGGGACTAAAGGCCCCTGTGCTGCACGCGTCGGGGCCAAAGTTTAGTCCCACCTCGCTAGATGAGAGGGGCACGCAGTGGTTTATAAGCCCCACTGCCGCACCCCTCTCAACCTCCTCTCCATTGCAGGCTTACGGGCCTACTTTTTACTGCTATGCCTGATGGGCCTCTTGGCCCTCGATCTGGTCTGAATCTGGCCCATGGATGGGTTTCTAGTCGTATTCAGCTGTGGTGGCCCAAAGAGGTGGCAATTTTTTTTGTTTTTTGTTTGCTTTACTTATTGTTCCTATTTTTATTTTTTTCTAGTTTTTTTTGTTTTCTGCATTATTTATTTTCTTTTGTTTTTTGCTTTATTTTTTAATTCTTTTTTGCTTTTAGTTTTAGGAAAATTATAAACTTTCTGTTAGTGCCATTACTTTTCAAATTTGAAAACACTTTTTTTTGCTTTTTTGCTTTCTTTCTTGCTTTATTTATTTTATTTTGTTTCTACTTACAACAAAATACTTATTTTTGTTTTTTTGTTTTGATTTCTGCATTATTTATTTTCTTTGGTTTTTTGCTTTATTTTTCAATTCTTTTTTACTTTTAGTTTTAGGAAAATTATAAACTTTCTGTTAGTGCCATTAGTTTTCAAATTTGAAAACACTTTTTTGTTTTTTCTTTCTTGCTTGCTTTATTTATTTTATTTTGTTTCTACTTACAACAAAAAACTTATTGATGCTATTTTTAATTATTACGAGGGCCGAACCATAAGACATTAAAGCATTTCGTATTCCCACATATAGGGCATGGACAACACATAAAACCATTCTGCTTGTTTGCCTCAGCCACTTCGAGAAAATCATGCACGCCCTTAATGTACTCGGAGGTGTGTCTTGAACCGTACATCCATTCCCGGTTCATCTGCGTGCATTATATATAATTAAGTGTGTCAAAAATCATTACAGAACATCATGAATAGATAATTAAGTGACCAAATTAATAGAAGTTCATCATCACATTAAAACCAAAGTACATACATAGTTCTCATCTAATAACATAAAGCTCTCCAGAGCATCTAAATTAATTAAACCATACACTGAAACTATGTAAAACATTTCAATGCGAGAACAAATACGATCATAATCGCAACCAGTGTAACAACTGATCCAACGGCATAATGATACCAAGCCTCGGTATGAATGGCATATTTTCTAATCTTTCTAATTTTCAAGCGCATTGCATCCATCTTGATCTTGTGATCATCGGCATTTACATCCGTAACATGCAACTCCAATATCATCTTCTCCTCCTCAATTTTTCTAATTTTTTCCTTCAACAAATTGTTTTCTTCTTCAACTATATTTAACCTCTCGACAATGGGGTCGGTTGGAATTTCCGGTTCAACAACCTCCTAGATAAATAAAATATATGTCATGTTGGTCGGCATAATTGTCATAAACAATAAATGAACAAATAGTTATGAAAAGATAATATATACCACATCCGAATCATAGATGTGACGAGGGCCGACGGGGGCGGATACCAAAACCATCGCACTATATAAGATGCAATAATAAAAGTAAGAAAATTATATAAGTATCTATATAAACATACAAGTAAGAATTTTTTTTTCCTTTTAGAAAGAAGATAAGATAACAACAAGAGGCTCACCACAGTGGTGCCGGCGACGAGATCGGCGCGGGCGATCGACGGCGGTGAAGACGGGGACGGGACGTGACAGACCGCTAAACCTAGACAAACATTAAGGAAAATGGAGCTTGGAGGTCGAGCTTGGAGAGGAGAAAGCTTAAGTAGTGTGGCTCGGGCATTCCATCGAACACCTCGTGTGCATAGGAGGTGAGCTAGAGCACAACAAAGCTCTCCTCCTCCTCACGAAAAAAACAGAGCACTGGGAGTGCTCTGCTCGTGGGTGAGGGGTATATATAGGCAACTAATTGATCCCGGTTGGTGACTCGAACCGGGACTAAAGGGCAGCCTTTGGTCCCGGTCGTCCCACCAACCGGGATCAATGGTGGTGGGCCAGGAGCGAGGCCCATTGGTCCCGGTTCGTCCCACCAACCGGGACCAAAAGGTCCAGACGAACCGGGACCAATGGCCCACGTGGCCCGGCCGGGCCCCGGGGCTCAGGAACCGGGTCCAATGCCCCCATTGGTCCCGGTTCTGGATCTAACCGGGTCTAATGGGCTGGCCGGGCTTGGACCATTGCCCTGTTTTCTACTAGTGGTTGTTTGCTTTATGACCTTTTCGTGTAAGGAAATTACGACCTTTCTGACCAAAATGGTCGCAATGGTTTAGGGTTTGGAGCCCCTCGAACAGCTTTTGACCAATTGGTCTGAAATGGTCATAGATCTATGACCAATTCTTCCAGGGTCACTGGCAGAAGGTCACTAGTTGACATATTTCTTGTAGTGTGGGTTCAGTTATCCCTCATCATTGACCAGGACCCATGCCAACGAGTGATTATGTATGAAGGCCCAACTTGGCCTACTAAGGCGTGGGGTTGGCAAGAAGATGGGGGAGCAACTAATTAACGAGCGCTCCTTCGGGAGCCTCGCAACGATCAGCGCCACTTGGCGCGCTCACAGCCATTCGCCACGTGTCGCGCTCTGGACGCTCCCTCCGGATTTTGTTTTTTTTATTTTTACGCACGTGTTTTAGGCTTTTTAAAAGGTTTTTTTGCCGGGTTTTTTTGACGTTTTGGTTTTTTACCGGTCTTCCCTAGCTTTTCGACAAAAAAAATTTTTTTGACGAATTTATTTTTGCACAAATTTTTTTTTTCGCGCGAGGCACGGTTTTGCTTCTGCGAGAGGCACGGTTGTGCTTTCGCGAGAACGCAGGCGCGTTTCTTTCGAAAGGGAAAAACGCGTGTTCTGTTTTTTTCTTTCGCGAGAGGCACGATTTTGCTTCCGCCAGAGGCACGGTTGTGCTTTTGCGAAAGGCACGGGCGTGCCTCTTTCGGAAAGGGAAAAAACGCATTTCTGTTTTTTTTCTTTCACGAGAGGCACGGTTTTGCTTCCGCCAGAGGCACGGTTGTGCTTTCGCGAGAGGCACGAGCGTGCCTCTTTCGAAAAGGGAAAAACGCGTTTTCTGTTTTTTTTCTTTCGCGAGAGGCACGGTTTTGCTTCCGCCAGAGGCACGGTTGTGCTTTCGCGAGAGGCACGGGCGTGCCTCTTTCAGAAAAGGAAAAAAACGTGTTTTCTGTTTTTTTTTCATGAGAGGCACGGTTTTGTTTCCGCGAGACGCACGGTTTTGATTTCGTCAGAGGCACGGGCGTGCCTCCTTCGGAAAGGGAAAAAAACCGGTGTTCCCGGTTTGGTTTTTTCGTCGGTTTTTTTTGTCCGGTTTTTTCGTGAAAAATAAATTCGTCAAAACCTATCAACATGGGATCTAGTTTTGAAGATCTCGACGCGAGGAATCCAATGGCGAAAGCGGTTCAAGATTTGGACGCACGGTTTAAGAGATAAAACATTTTGAATAAACAGATCTACGAAAAAAGGGAAAACTCACAGATTGCGACAAGTGGCGCACATGCAGGGCGCCACTTGTCGCAACCTGGGGAAGTTGAAGTGATCTCCACAAGGAGTACTCGTTAATTAGTGATTTCGAGAAGATGGAGACGATGACCCAGGAAAACACGATCAGAAGCTGCTCCGGTTTCAGCAAGGATTCGAAGGAATTAAAACATGGAAATTGACTGGAGTCCGTTTCTAGTATGAAGCCGAAGACATGCTAGTTTAGCTACTCCCTCTGTCAAAAATGTTCTTATATTATGGACCGGGGAGTAGATAGGAGATGTAGTCGAATTTAAAACATATTATTGTATACATTTTCTCACTAAAATTTGTGGGGATTGGTTATTTCCTTTGCATTTTCTTTTCTTACTTGATCAAATTATACATACTTTATTTGAAGATTATCGTCGGGACTTTAACAAAAGAATTAGCATTAAAAGTTAATTTTGTCTATAATCATGAATGCACTTGAGATCTTTGTGAGGAATAATACTCAAATAATAATAATCATGTCAGTATTTCTGTATATGGCCATGTTTCCATAGTTTTTTCTCCTGGTTGTAAATCCAACATAAAGATATAGACATATTGGTGGAGTGCAGCGATTCGGTGCCCAGACTTATCTGCACCTGGCCAGAAAAATATAAAAAATACTAGAAAAATTAAAAAAATTCCATTTTTTTTCTCATGGTAGAAAAGTTATTGCGTGAGGTTTGCTCCAAATTCTAGCTCATTTGGACATCTGAGTAGCTGTGACGACCCGTGTCATTATTATTATAGATAATGACACTAGTCCTTGGATTATTTCTTGACAAAATCTTGTTTTGTCAAATAATAATCCATGTCAGAGATTTGCAACAGGGAATAGCTAGAGATGGTCATTTATATTACAATACCATGCCACGCAGGGCTAAAAGTCTTAGGTAGGCTTCTCATATGTTCACCAAATTATTCTCCTAACACTTGAGTTCCAACTAGCAGTACTGGATATATATATAATGTTGAAATAGTTCCTGGATTACATAGCTAGCTCACAAGTTACTTATTCATCCCAGCCCCCATATGTGGCATCCAGATCGTACATAGCACTAGATGGATCCACATCTAGGTCCCCTGTGTAGTTGTAGCCATCACCATTGCTCTCCTCACTTGGTTCAGTAGGATTCTCATACAAGCTTTGCTCTAAGAAAAAGATGATTAATAGCTAGAGTGAGTACAAAGTACTCAGCAAGCTCAAATAGCAAAATGCAACACTCATGATAGCTCAATATAAATCAACAATTCCTACCTCATCTCAACACATTTCAAAATAACATTTGTTGTAGAAAGTTTATTTCAATTTATAAAAGCTATCAAACACTCAGATTAAGTAGATAGACCACCAATAGGTCCCCATAGTCTCCAATCCAAGAGACTGGCATGAATTCATGTTTTTCTTTAACTCTGCAGAGTTTGTATCACTTTACCCATAGAGCTCGAAACCATAATTGCCATCTGCATTTCCTTAGATGCGAGACATGGTTCAGAACCTAAGCTTTTTCCCATTTGCATATTATATCTCCACCCGGCTAGTGTCACTAGCCATTGTGTCGGGTTTCGGAACCCGCACTCCACCAACGCTTAATATATAGCGCTTGCTAATGCACCCATCCGGCATTAGCGTGGGAACTCATCGCCCATCCTACTACTACTTACCCATGTGGAGAATATAATAACTTGATGGTATTGGGCTCAACTCGTCTTCGACGAGACCATGGTTGATACGGTTGTAGTACGGCGCATAAAACGAGTGAAGGTTATTTAATTTTAATATCATAGCCATATGTACCTTCTAGTATGTCCATTCTGGGCACACTCTACCCACCAAATAATTATAAAAAAATCAATAGATTAGCTGCTCCATCAGCTAACCCAACTCTTTGTCAACACTCACTTCACACAATTTATCTCAAAACATTTTATGCAAGTTGATGATAAGATACAATAAATAATATTTTTTTTGAAAATAGTTCTACTCAGCATGATCAAGAAGAGCTTGCCTGAGTTCTCGTACTCAGACCGGACTTAGTTTGCTTCTGTGGTGCCTCCTTCTCCTGACTGTACTCGCTTCCTGCAGTTCGGCAAATATATATTTCGAGACTAAGTCGAGTGAATACTAGGGAAATAAAAATATACGTCGGTGCAGTGTGGTCATCCTACAGTCAAATATTACTCTTTTTTTTCTAATGTCTTTTTACTAAGCTTTCATTGTAAGTGTACTAGGTGTGCACCTGGGTAAGTTACTAAGCTAATTTATCCTCCACGTGCCCTCTCCCTTTCTCTAAACTAAGCCTATCTCTCTCTTGCATGTACTAGTTCTGTACTACTAGTTCTCAAACCCGTGTCATTATTATTATAGATAATGACACTAGTCCTTGATTATTTCTTGACAAAATCTTGTTTTGTCAAATAATAATCCATGTCACTAGTGTCATTATCTATAATAATAATGACACGGGTCGTCACAGTAGCTCTCAGCAAAAAAACACAAATCGGGTCAAAACAGTACATGCATGAACAGTAAACTATTTTACAGACCCTGAATTTGTCTTTTTTGCCGAGAGTTGCTCATTTTTCCAAATAATTTGAAAATTGGAGAAGGCCTCATGCATGAAATTTTCTACCATGGGAGAAAATTGGAATTTTTTGAATATTTCTACTATTTGTTTTGATTTTTTTATTCAACACGGGTGCAGATGAGCCCGGGCTCAGAAAAGGATTTTCGCATATTGCTGGAGCTATTTTACTTCGGAGAGTCAAATAGTTAATCTATAATCGAAATTCTTTAAAGTATCATGATGAAAATTAGGGTAATTTTTGAAAGAATTTAGATCCGCAATTTTACGCCAAAAAATAGTTTCTGCATCACCCTGTAAAAGTTATGATTATCTCTGAGAATCAAAGACAAATAAATCAATATTACCAAAAGGTAGCATGACAAATCTATTATGTATAATTGTACTTAACAAAAAAAATCATACTTGCAAGTATCATACGAACCCATGCTCTAAGAAAATAAATATAGTTCACCACTCATGTATGCATCACGCAGAAGTACGTAGTAAATTAAAGAGAAAGATTTGTACCATGTATAAGTTATAACAACATTTTGGAAGAAACCATATATACATGCAACAGATTGGAGAACAACAGTCGAAACTTTCGGTCTACTCTAGCACTAGCACACATGTCCACCAAACTGTATGACGTATTTACTTTGCATCCGTAGACTTCAGATATAGCCTGTGCATCCGAAGACGTTAGATGTTGTCTGCACCAGGCGCCGGATAGGAGTTGGTTTTCTTTGGTGAAGTTGACCTCCCTAGCCACTTCTTTTATGCCTCTATACTTGGCGCTTCTCTTTTCATGCTCCGAGTCATGACTCGTGACTCATGACATATATCCAGGCATATACAATATCTGAGCCTCAATGGATGATTAGATTTAAGATTTTCATGGTTGGAGAGGAACAGGACCAATAACAGGAGATGGATTGCATCATACCCCAAATTTTTAGATTGGTTTCAGTGCGGATTGAACACCGAGGGCACATACGGCTTGAAGAAAAATGTGGCGGCATGGCAGATGAGGAACAGGGGCGGTAGGGGACTCCTGATGCTACTCCGTCGGCAGAGCGGCCAAGTGAAGAGGGCTATCTGCGTGGCAGCATGCAGATGAGGTTTTTCTTCTTCTGAGATTTCAATCGGGTGATCACAGATGCGATTTATATTTTTAGAACAAAACCGAAAGAGTCTATGAGACGTGCGCATGTATGCATGAGTATCAAAGAAAGGATACGTACACGCTGGATTTTATTTCCAAATTTCAATTGGGAGAGGCCATGGGACGTACGCATGTGTATCAAAAGACGATGCATACATGTTGGAAAAAGGTGAGAGGACACTATTCATTCAATGGTTAGGAAAAGGTATTAAACAGATCCGATGTATGATCATCTACCTTTAGCTACATTAACATGGACGGATGAGTATCTACTTTTCGCCAGAATTAACGTGGAAAAATCCTGGAGTTGATTTTTTTTTCAAAGGTTATGAGTCGATCACCACCGTAATAATTCGGTCCCACGAGATTAATGGCTCCTAATTCTAAATAATATGGTAATTTCTAGGGAGTCCCAAATTAGTGTGTGTGTGTGTGTGTGTGTGTGGGGTGTGTGTGTGTGTGTGTCTATATATATGCTATTCGACACCCTGGATGCTATTCGACACCCTGAATGAGGAATAGTTATTTTTCAACCCCTCTCTATTTTGACATCAATGCATCATATTTTTATGTTTCGTAGACTTTGTCTTATTTCATACATAAAAAGAGAATGTAAGAAAATATGTACTCGCCGTAAAAAATATTTTATGCTACGTAAAATTACGAATGTAAAAAACATACATAAAATGTGATTTTTCTGGTCTTATAACCTATATTTTTTTATATCAAATTTTACATATTGAATCAATATGCATGTAACTATTTATATTCTAAACATATATAGTGTTACTATTCATCACCCAGGGTGCAGAATAAGTTATTCTTCACCCGAGGTAATCTTACCATCGCTTCCTAAATAAATTACGTTTAGAATATAAACTGTGTCTATCATCGCTTTCCACAAAACTAGTTAAGGCTTGTTAAACATTTAACAGTTTACAAGTAAGTAAAAAATATGATATAAATAAGGGAGTCTCACTCTAATATAATAAGATGATCCAACGGAGTGATTGTAAAAATACGCATTTATGTGTCCTCAGCGAGAAAAATAAACATTTCAGCTCACTATAGGATCAATATATATATAGAGGTATAGATATAGAATTATAGATGACTGCATGCATCATATAGATGGAGACGCCCCGGGTGCATCCTCCTTTTAAAAAAAAAACATAAAAACACACATACAAGATAGATAGACATAACAAGTTGATACACATATATCCGTAGACAGTGAGTCCATACAACGAAATAAAAACTAGATACTAGGCCTAAGGGAAAAGATAGATAGGTAAACGGCACTCACCGCTTTCCCTTTCACATGCCCTTGCCCTGAGGTGGTGGTAGTACATCGTGAAGGAGACATACAGGCCGTCGTCCAGGGGTGGGGGTGTCAGAGTCGGAGGTCGGGGTGGATGAGTCGGACCATGACAGTTGGGTGAGGCGTCGGGCAGTGCATCTACACCCTTTCTTTATTTGATAAAATTATCATCGAGATGAGAATTAACAATGTCCCATCAAACTTCTGCACACTTTTTTTGGGAGAACATCTAAACTATTAGATTAATCAAACGAAAAAATGAGAAGGAAAAAATCAGCACAAATCTTCGCATAAAATCGAATCGTGTAGGAGTTAGATGCATGTCATCTATATGAGAGCAAGTCACACTAAGAATATTTCTCACAATGGATCTAATGGGAGAAGTTTTGTGATGGAGTAATTATAAATACATTTTTAAAAACTTGGTCATACATCACAAGTTTGACTAGTACTACACGTTATATTTTGGAACGTAGGGGTATAGAGCTTGGTCTCCTTGGAAAAAAGGTAGAAAATACTACTGGTGCTATTAGGAAGAGAAGAGGGGCCACCAAAATGTTGAAGCAGTAGAAAATGAAGAAGAGCTGGCACTAGGACGGACGAGCTGAGGATGGGCCCCGCATCCATGCATGCAACACAAATATCCGGGCTCCGATCACACACGTCAACGTCCCAATGACACAGCTAAATACCGTGCTCCTGATCATTTCACAAAACACTTAATTTATTTATTCTCTTCTTTGAGAAACACCTGTAAAAATTATGCCACACACATCCACTCATCTCGTATGAATACACTCACACAACATATACTCTACTCATATGAGCATCTCCGAGAATGCAACGTGCTCTCCCCCACGGACCGCGGTGCCTGGATTCAGCAACGTCCCTTCCAATCCTCCTGTCCGACCGGATTCGTCTCCTTGTCATGGTTTTAGTTTTTTGTTTCAAAAAGATCATCGTTATTGGTGTCCCTTCCTCTCCGTCACACGTGCACGGATCAACCAATATATGTCGCCTCCTCTCGACCTGGCTGCTCAAATCCGGCGACTGCAATCGGACCTCTCCTCGCCCCCATCCATGCAGTCCTGGTAACCTACCGTCAAAATCCTGGTCATTAAGATTCAATGATTTGCGATTCTAACATCGGAATTGTTATTTGATTCTGATAGCCTTGATTCACGGATCTAGTGATGTCGCCTCCTCTTCTCATAGACGTGAGGATATGTCACATTCTCTTCTGTCTTCAGCAGCCCACTTCTCGAAGCTCGTACATGGACATGCATCCAACTACTCCCTCCGTTCCTAAATATAAGTCTTTGTAGACATTTTAAATGGACTATAACATACGGATGCATGTAGACATATTTTAGAGTGTAGATTCAGTCATTTTGCTCCCTATGTAGTCACCTGTTGAAATCTCTAGAAAGACTTATATTTGGGAACGGAGTGAGTACATTTTCCTCCCGCTCCTCCTACTTGCCAGCACCCATTTCTTCCCGATCTTGGTAAGCATCGTCACCTCTTCCCCGCCTCATGCATGAATCTGGGGGCGTCATGGACACTCCTCATGGCAATTGGGATCTATCTCATTCTCTCTGACCTTGTAAGCATCCTATCCTATCCCCCTTCCGTGCACGAATATGTCCACTTCACCCCCACCCGTCCTAGCCGATGAGATCAACAGTCGCCGCCAGCTCCTCTCCGTTGGCCATGACGGTAATAACTATGACACAAATCAATTATGCTTACCTTAGGTCTCCGCTTAGTTTATGCTTACCTTATGAGAATAGCCAAGTGCTCATATGGACTACCTTATGAGAATTGAGGAAGGGTGTTATACTTGGTATTGTAGCCTTATTGTGTAATCCATATCATATTGGTATAGGACTTGTACGACACCATTATATATATATGTGATAGGCCACCTCATAGAGGGTTGAGCCAGTTCCCCCAAAACCTATGTTTTATAATGCATCACTGATTTCAGTCAATATTGCAGTGCTAATTAAGTGTCCATATTGGTTTCTAATAATGAGTCATGTACACACTGTTAATTTGCTTTCACCCGATCAATCAATAATAAGTGAACACGCAACCCTATTTACTACACCACGGCCAGAGTATCCACACGCCCTGACGGACCTTGGCGGCGGGTGGGCGGCGGCAGCGACTAATCTACCCCGATCCATGCAAAATCCGTGGGCCCACTCCCTTC